>CM040397.1:70439969-71039969 GCA_022702515.1 Ilyophis sp. 1 JC-2022 | reverse complement strand
AAATCAGGGTCGCGAGAACACAGACAGGAGTCAAGACCAGGGAGGCGTAACGGAAAAACAAGAGAAAACTAAAAGAAGACAGCAACAACAAAAAAACATACACATTTATGTTAATCAGTTTAGTAAAGTGCAAGTAACTAATAAAGCACCTGAGTGATTGTTAGTGCAAGTTAGTAATATATACAATTATACACGGGAACGAAAGCAGGAAGTAGCAGAAAACGAGACTTCGGAAATACAGCGTTAACCCACGAAAACTTCCGAAGTCACCCGTATAGTGCATGTACGAGACAAACACACAGATGAGACTCATACAACCCATGAACAGAGGGGAATGCTATGATATGTGGAAAATAATAAATACATGAATGATAATGAAAATACAAATACAGAACAGACAGATACACAGAACATAACAGTCCTTATTGTTATTTTCGCATTTTGAGAGCATTTCACATACTGTAGTGAAATCGTTAATTTTATGTGTGATGCAGGCTACTGATTTTCATTGAACATTTGGCAGCATTTTACCATGCATATGTTAGTGCTGTGCTGGGTCGGAGAACCAGGCACGACAGTGGGAATTTTAAAGCGCTGAAAACAGCGCCACTAGAATGGAGAAACAATTTGTGATAGGGAAGAGAAAAACTAAAAACAGACTTTAGGAAATACAACTTGCAGTAAGGCAAGCGAACTCGTAAACACGAGAGATGAGCAAATCCTCACTAAGAGAGAGGAAATGCGATAACTAAATAATAACCCAGAGCGGGCGAAGAAGGCTCAGAGATTTTAGAGCACGTATACAACTAGAAACAAAAAGAAAGAACCTCTCGCTCTCTATGATAGAAAGCAATATAACCCAGACGTAAAAACAGGAAATTGAAGAGAACTGTCTCGGACTAGGGAGACAGATAATGCAACAGAAAACAAAGGCAGAGGATTGAAAAGAGTAGGAGACTTCCTAAATAACTCTAAGACATCCGAGTCAAGTCCCCCGTTACGTTAACAACTTTGTGTTGAGGGTAATGAGGTCCAACTCGAGCTGTCTTTCCTGTACCGGCGTTCCGTGTCAAACAATAGACAATATGGAAGCGTCGATTAAGAGAGGCGCGAGGTTTAAATAAGGAGCAGAAATGCGGTGCAGGTGAAAACACTGAGTAGCAGGACAAGCAAAAACACGGGACGGATAACAAAAACCAAAGGACAAGGACGCTACACGAGCGCTCCACGGAGAAGTGGTCAACTCACAAAGAGCACGCTGAGAACCCATGACTGGACCCCCCGTCTAAGGGACGGCCCCAGACGATCCCTCAAGCCTGTGTCCCCGGAAATCCTTAATAAGTTGAGGGTCCAGCATGTTTCTGGAGGGAACCCAACAATGCTCCTCCGGGCCATAGCCCTCCCAATCTACCAAAAATTGAGCCCTTCTTTCTACCCACCTCTCGGCTAAAATGCACCAAACGGTATAAACGGGACCTCCCTCTATGATCCGGGGAGGTGGCGGCAGTTTGTCCGCAGGGGCCATAAAACTAATAAGCACTGGCTTTAGCCGAGAGACATGAAAAGTGGGGTGGATGCGCATTGAGCGCGGAAGCTGCAATCTCACAGTAACCGGATTTATTCGCCATGTAATCTTAAATGGCCCAATGAAACGGGGGGCCAGTTTGCAAGATTCTACCCTCAAAGGAAGGTCCCGCATAGTGAGCTACATGCGTTGCCCCAGCCTGAACAAAGGAGCCGGACAACGACACCGATCAGCCGCAATCTTCTGTTTAAAAGTAGCACACTGGAAAGCCACGCTCACCCGCCTCCAAACGGAGCGACACCTCTGAATGAAAGATCCCATGGAGGGAACCTCCACGTTCCTCTCCAGCTCAGGGAATAATGGGAGTTGATATCCCAACTGAGCTTTGAAAGGCGAGAGCCCTGTGGAGACATTGCACAGAGTATTATGGGCGTACTCTGCCCAGACTAGGTGTCGACTCCAGGACATAGAGTTGGAGGCAGCCAGGCACCGAAGAGTATTCTCCGGCGTCTGGTTGGTGTGCTAGATCTGCCCATTAGTCTCAGGGTGGAAACCAGAGGATTAGCTGACTGAGGCACTAAGCAGAGAACAAAACGCGCGCCAGAACTTGGCCGCGTACTGGGGGCCGCGATCAAAAATCACGTCCAAAGGCAGATCGTGTAGCCGAAAAACGTGGTCTACCACTAGTTGCGCTGTCTCGGGAGCTGAAGGGAGCTTAGGTAAGGCTATAAAATGAGCCTCCTTGGAGAAGCGATCCATGACCGCTAAGATCATAGATTTATCCAGTGACATAAGCAAACCGGTGACAAAGTCGATAGCGATGTGACTCTACAGGCGGCTGGGAATGGGAAGAGGGCGCAAAAAGCCAGAGGGTGGGAGACATGAAACTTTGCTACAGGCACACACCGGACAGGCAGCAACAAAACTCTGCACGTCTATCTCAAGATTGGGCCACCAGCAAGAATTCCTTCGTGCTGTGAATGCCCAGGTGAGCAACCAACTGAGAGGTGTGTCCCATTGCAATACTCTGGGCCTAAGCCTCAACCTGCTGCACTGCTGCCTCAACGGCCCACATAACCAGAGCCACTATGTGGTCAGCGGGGATGATAGATTATTATTATTATTATTTTTTATTTTTTTTTCGAACAATTTAATAAAGATTAAAATAAAATAAAATTTAAGAATTGAGATAATGTCAACAAACTAAATAATTTAACAGGAAAAAAAAACCAGCACGTAAAACTCATTAATCATACGGCTATACCTATACAATGATTCACATAATTATTATTATTATTTCTTTTGTCCGAAATGGAATAGGAAGAAGCATATGCTTATCTAGTCCTATTCCAATTTTAACTTACTTAATTAATTACCATTACAAATTATAGTACAATACAGTCTTGTAGATTTACAATCTCAGATTTCAGTCGTGATATCAAGAAACAAACACACTTTTACCATCACCAAGTGGCACATTCTCCTTCTTCGCTCCTGTACCTTGTAAAAATATATTTTTTGTACATATTTTTAAATTGTAATACATTTACACTCTGTTTAATTTTTTCCTCGAGACCATTCCACAACACCACACCACAAATCGAAATACACATACTTTTAACATTAGTCCGAGCATAATGCTGTTTCATATTTAATTCCCCTCTTAAGTTATAACCACCCTCTCTCTCCGCGAACAGTCTTTGTATGTTACCAGGCAGCAGTTTATTTTTTGCTTTATACATTACTTGTGCAGTCTTAAATTCTACCAGATCTCTAAACTTTAAGGCATTCACTTTTAAAAACAGTATATTGGTGGGATCACAATATCCTACATTATTTACTATGCGTATGGCTCTTTTTTGTAATGTGCATAATGATTGTATAGTGGTTTTGTAGGTGTTGCCCCATATTTCTACACAGTAATTCAGATATGGCAATACAAGTGAACAATACAAAGTATACAATGCTCTCTCATTCAAAATGTGCCTTGCTTTTCCCAGCACTCCAATACTCCGTGCCACCTTTGCCTTCACATATTTTATATGGGGTTTCCAGCATATTTTGTGGTCTAGAATCACACCCAGAAATTTATTTTCATACACTCTTTCTATATTAATATTATTGATCATCACATTTACTTGTGTGTTTATTTTTCGGTTTCCAAACAACATAAGTTTGGTTTTGTTCAAATTTAGTGATAATTTATTCAAGTCAAACCAAGTTTTTAGTTTACTCATTTCAGCTGTGACTACCTCCAGTAGCTGCTGCAGATATTCCCCAGAACAGAAAATATTGGTGTCATCCGCAAATAACACAAATTTTAAGATTCTTGACACCTTACATATGTCATTGATGTATAAAATAAATAATTTGGGCCCCAATACTGACCCCTGTGGGACTCCACAAGTAATGTCCAAGGATGTTGATTTGTTGTCACTTATCTGTACAAATTGTTGTCTGTTGCTTATGTAGCTTTTCATCCAGTTAAGTACCACCCCTGCCTGAGCCTTCAAAGATGTGTGACAAGGCGTCTGGCTTAACGTTCTTGGAGGCAGGGCGATACATGAGCAGGAAGTTAAAGTGGAGGCGGAGGGTGAACCAACTGCAGGGTAAGGCTAGGTTATGGCGGGGGAAGTATTAAACTTTGTGCAAGCGCAGGAAGTGCGCCAGCAGTAGAATTGTTTGCATTAATTTTACCGTAAATACAGTTTTTTGAGTACAAGAGCCCATGTAGGCTTTGCTTGTAAAGTAGTCGTGTATCGGGAGACATAAAACCATCCACGAAAATGACAAAGCAACAAGTCTATAACAGAATTCTGTGCAAGATTTTCTAAAACAACAGTTTTTTGTGGGTTTTTTTTTACCATACGTTGATAAAAGATGGTATCTATGACAAAATATAGTCAGTAAAAAAATAATAATAAGTTCAACAAAACAAGAAAATAGCTATTCTAATGGTCTGTGTCTCTTGAAATTGTAGGCTACACTTAACTGTGGTTAACGTTATTGTTATAGCAGCACCTAGTGGTAAAGTTGATACCTAGGAATTTTAGGTTCTAAGTATTGCACATTAGTAAAAGATGGATAGAAAATATAGATTCATTTCAATTGAATTGGCCACCAGGGCAACAACTGGGCTATCAGCCAAGTATTTCCAATTGGGCCTAAACAATGGACAATTAATAAAATAAAGCAATAAACAAAATAAACAATGGTCTTAGAAAAAAGTGTTTTCATCTTGTTTTCCTGGCAGAGAAGTCCTTGATTATGTCTGTAAAATCCAGTTCACGGAGGAAGCTAACGTGCTGCTGGCTCCTCTAACGAGACCCCCCTTTTCCCTTAAGCTTAAACTTTAAGCACTGATCAAGAGTATGACCCCTCCTTTTGCAGTAACGACACCACTCTTCTTTAGAACCTCAGAAAGTGGACCCACTGCCCCATCTATCTGCATGGGTTCATCAGTACTGAGGGAAAATGGCTTAACTGCCGGAGAATAATACTCCATAAAGGGAAGCGACGAAAGGTTTAATTTTATGACCTTTACTCTGTTGTTTGCGGAGTAAGCGGTCACGCAACCAGTTGTCGATGCGGTTGGCGGAAGACACTAAAGCATCTAGTGAATCGGACTGCTCGAGAATGGAAAGAGCATCCTGTACCGGTTCAGCTAATGCCTCAGAAAACATTGTCATCAATGGAGCCTCATCCCAACCTGTCTCCCCTTCCAGTGCACAAAACTTAATGGCGAACTCTGCCAACGTATCATTACCCTGACAAAGACGATGCAACCGTCTAGCCAACTCCCGACCCGAAATGCTATGGTCAAAGACTGACTCCATCTCCTTCAGAAGTGTAGTGGTGGTATTTAAAATAGGATATTTATCCCTTATCAAAGGCATAGCCCAATCAAACACAGACCCAGAAAGTAGTGATAGAATAAAAGTTACTTTCGAGTCTGGATTAACAAACCGCGAAGATTGGGCTTTAAAAAAATTTGCTGCATTTTCCTGCTCTACCCTCATAGCGGAGAGGAAGCTGTAGCTTGGGTTCCGTACCAATGTGAGCAAAGGAAGCTGAGGAGGCAATAGCCTGAGTGGGAGGAGTGAATGCTTGGTGTGAAACTTTAAGCGCTCGCATACCCTCCGTTAACTCACGAGCCAGCCCTCTTGAACCCTTAATTCAGTGTTCAGCTGATTAACTTGATTAGCTAGCAACTGCTAGTTGGCCTCAATACCCCTGATATATTCCGCAGACTTTTTACCCCCAGTTTTATCTCCCTGTAACAACCTAGCTGAATCATCCATGATTGGCTTGTTTGTTCTGTAAGGGGTTTATTGAGTGTTCAGAGATTCAAATGCAAAGGTGGGGAGATCAGAACAAGTCAGCTCACAGCAGTGAGGATCAATAATAATGGAAGAAAGAGAACCTAATTCCTGAAGGCTAACAGCCAAAACGAAAATCAACCCACAAAACCGGGCGAATTACTAAACTAGTAGACTATAAACGGAATCTCCCGAGCTCACGTAATGAGCTAATAACGGGAAACTTCGTAAAACAAAAGAACACTCGTGGCTACAAAAGCTCAAAGCTGGAAGAGTGCAAAACCAAAAGGAAAGAACAAAGAAAAACTGTCTCCTTGAGAACAGCAAAGAAACAAAATAGATAGCACAAAACGCTACCAGGTGGAAAACAATCCTATACCTGATTAAGTAGCTATAGCAAGTCCCCCCTGAACATAAACCGAGTTTAATATCAGGAGGTCGCTAGTTCCTGGCTATACCTGGCTCGAATGCAATGTCGTGAGACAAACAAGCACCGGAGAAGCGAAAGTGAGGAACTTAAGTACCCCGCAGGCAGAAGCGCAGGTGAAAACAATAATTAAGGCTGCAAACCACAAAACGGAACGTGGAAAAAATCAGATAGATTCCCAAATCGTGAAGGCAGGACGAGAGCTGCACAAGAAAAGAAAACAAACAGCCACAAACCACTACAATGTAAGGATAAAAATGAAGGCAACTGAGAGTTGATTAGAGTTTCTAAAATTTTAGCAAGACATGAAAGTCTAGATATCGGGTGATAATTATTCATATCGCCACAGTCACCACCCTTGTGAAGCTGCCTTCCAAGTCCTAGAGATTGAACCAGAAAGAATTGACATATTGAAGATTTCGGTCAACGGTTCAGCAATCAGATCGGCAGAGAGACCCAGAAGGTATGGGTCAAGCTTATCAGTCCCTGTTCCTTTCCTGACGTCAATTTTAGTTGAGGCTTTCCAAACTTCCAATGTGGAGAAGGATCTAAAAGAAAATGTATGATTAATAGGAAAGTGGTTTTTAAGCTCAAAATGTCAAGTTATAACTTCGTAAATAACGTTGGAAACTCCGACCTAATTAACAAACATTTATTGCAGCTTGCTGCCACGCCATAAACAATGTGCTGGTAAACTGTTCTGCTTGACTATATTTCACAAAACTGGTTTGAAAAATCGTTATGCATTAAGGTTTTAAGAAAAAACACTTGAAAACGTTCTACGCAGCTGTGCATGCTTTCTTCAAGTTACTAAACGGACTTGTGATTTTCAGCGCTTCGTCATGAGTAGTTCGGCTGTGCCCCGTTCAGCATTTTAAAACTCAGCCAGTTCACTGAGTACCAACCCCTTAGCTTAGTATGTTTTCGACAAAGGTGTTTTTGACTTGATTGCAGAGTTTTTTGCAAAACCGTCATCAATTAGGTGTATTATCTTGATTGATTGCACAGTTTCCCTAACTGTTCTCTCTCTTTCTTTTTCTACATTCCGCCGGCGGGGCTCATGCCCCACATCTCGAGAGTTTCTGTCCAGCTTCCTGTCCGTCGCCACTTGCCCCTCCCTCCCCACCACCGCTGCCAGCTGATCCTGCCGCCATCGGCACCCGGTTCCCCACCATCATTGCCGCCACATCTGGACTGTCATCTAGCTGCTGCAATTTCTACTATCATGGATATTGGCAGTCAGTTTTGACCATGCTGGTCATTAAGATCTAGACCCTGAGCCGACCAGAGGAGGATGGGTTCCCCCCTTGAGTCTGGTTCCTCCCAAGGTTTCTTCCTAGTTACACCAGGGAGTTTTTCCTTGCCACTGTTGCCTCTGGCTTGCTCTTGTGGGGTTTTAGGCTGGGTTTTTCTGTGATGTGCATTGTGACAATATAAATAAATATTGATTTGATTTGATTTGATTAGGCCTATCCAAAGTGAGAATGACTGGTTGGGGGCAGCCTCCAGATTCAGTCTCGTTTTGCTCCCATTGGGTCTTAAACCTGTTTGTCAATTTTTGAGCCAATAGCCAAGACTGTTGTCTTTCAAATAAGTACTCAGACATAATATCAGATTCAAAATATACGAAGTTATAGCCGTGCGCAACAGCGGGTTCGGTTTCACTGTAGTAAGCGGATGCATTAGAGCGCAATGGGGTTAGCTTATCATTTAGCTTTACTTGTTCATAATTTACCTAGCTACGTCCCGCTAAGTAAAGAACAATTAATTAGGTAAGACCTGCAGTTCATTTTGTTTTACTTTACAGTCTTTTTCATACAGTTTATGTGTAGTTATGTCTAGATTTTTGAGGCGTTTATCCACGCATCAAGTGCTAGACAAACTGGATAAGCCAGAAGATGTTTTTACAGAGGGAGACTCATCCTGTCTCAGTGACGCTGAATCCTGACCGAGACGATGTTGCTGACATCATGTTTTATCATACTAACGGTGTTATGCTATAAGCGCATTGAATTTCGCCATGGCAGGTAATGTCGTTGGGGCTGGTAGTATTACCGATTTTTTCGATATAGGCTACCATTGTGAATTCACGCAACGCTTTGCGGTTTCGTAATTGCATAGTTAACTGTATTTTATAATTGTTCCTGTAATTAATATTAAAATTGCACATTGCAACGGTATAATAAATAATTTATGAAGTAAACTTATGGGGTATTGTCTGTGTTGAGAAATTTCGTTTAAAAAATGTGACGTGGCGTTGCCAACAACACAGAAGTTTGTGGAAACAGTTTGGTGTAGGCATCGAAGGAAATGTGCAATTTAGCTGCAATGTGTGAATACCTGTGATTCTTCTGTGAAGCTAACTAACCTTATATAGTTATGCATAAAATCAATCCCTCTCAACTAAATGTATATAGCTAGCATTATCTTTACAGTAGCAAGCTAGCAAGCAAAATGACAGGTAACAAGCAGCTAGCTATCTCTTTGTGTCTGAGATGAGCTACTAGATCGAGTTTCTTTGTGTGTGAAATGGCTTCTGGAACTGTTTTAGTAAAGTTATTGTTCCACATGAGTAAATTGTTCTGTATGCAGTACAGAAGGCTGTACAAGTAAACAAAATAGCAATTTATGCATGGCATAAGGGAGAGAACATGATACCATGAAGTAGTACTTGTCTTCCTCTGAAGAGGCCTCGCAGGCAGGCTGCTGGCCAGAGGTCTGTCCCACAGTTCTCTAGTGCTCGGGGGGCAGCACGGCGAGGAAGGGGGCATACCAGGGTGCAGCAACAAGCAGACAGGTGCCCCTCCAGCTCGTCATCCCGCTCACACTCTCCACCTCCTCCACTCAGAGGGGGCGGCGCAAGCCCACCTGTGCAAGGAGAGAGCTGGCTGAATGGCAGTGAGCAGGATGAGCAGCCATCAGTCCACCCATTCGCTCCGGCCAGGCCGCCTGGGGCTCAGCTGGACATTACCAAGGAGTACTCACCCTTGGAACTATTCCAATTGACTTTCTCTCAGAGTGTGGTGCAAACACTTTGCAACAACACTAATAAGAAGGCTCAACGTAGAATAGACCAGGGAATGAAAACTCCTTGTATAAAGTCATGTATAAAGTTTTGCCTCCTAAAACCCAACCCCCATGTCCCCGTCGTAGGAGGTGGCAACATAATAAAGGACAGGACTGGCAAACAGTAATATGTAGGAAAGTTTCATACTATTCCCATTATTCATTTGAAAACCTGTTTGCTCGCAAACACAGACTCGAATTACTGCATATGAATGTAAGAAGCGTATTGCCAAAAATGGACTTCATCAAAATATGGTTGCAGCAAACTAACCCTGATATTGTTGTCTTTACTTAAACATGGTTATCCGATAAAATTTGTAACGATGACATTACACTTGATAGTTATAACATTTTCAGATCTGACAGGAGCACCAGAGGGGGTGGTGTTGCAATTTATGTCAGGCATTGCTTTGTTGCTTCTGTTTTAAAATCGGTGTCTGTCTCAAAACAGTTTGAATTTTTAGCATTAAGTGTTGGCCTTGGAAATAATAGCGATAGGCTATTGGTTTTGGGTGCATATCGACCGCCTTCTGCTCCCGATAATGCATTTGATGGTCTGGTGGAATTGCTAACCGAATACGAGGCTGATGAGATTTTATTAATGGGAGACCTTAACTTTGATTGGTTGACTCACGCCTCTGATGGGCTGAAAACTGTATGTATTTGGATGAACCTAACGCAGTTTATTTCTTCACCAACCCGTCCTGACCTAAGAAATCCTGAAAAGTCTACCTTAATAGATATTATTTTGACAAATCGACCTCAGAAATATATCTCCAGTACTGTATTTGCCCATGACATCGGCGACCACTGCCCGATTGCCTGTATTAGGGATACTAGGCAATCTAAATCTCAACCCCGCACCATTATAAAGAGGAATTTTAAACACCTCATGGAACAAGCCTTTTTAAGGGATTTATTTTTAAGTGATATTACACATACAGGCAGGGCCGGCTCGTCCATATAGGCGAACTAGGCGGTTGCCTAGGGCGGCACTTTGGCGAGGGCGGCAAAATGTGAGCCAAATCCAAAAAAAAAAAAAATAAGTTCATAACACATATAATTCTTGAGCGACAGATTAATTAATCGAGAAATAAAGTATAAAAATAAGAAGACGATCAACCCCTCCCCTCCCACCCGGTCAACAAATTAATGATAGCCTCCCCCCGGTCAACAAATTAATGATAGCACCCCCCCCCAATCCCCCCCCCCCCCCCCCCCGTCAACAATTATATTCGAGGTCCGCTAAAATTATTGATAGCACCCCCCCCCCCCCCCCCCCGTCAACAATTATATGAATGCGCGTCATTGTACCCAGCACTTCTGAAAAAGCACTTCCGAATGCGTCTTTGTCCCCAGCACATTTCAAACCAAACCTACGCCCATGCTCGTGACTGCTGTAAATTATTTGGAAGGTTATTGGGGTTATTATGCAGACCTGCTGATTGCTTTTGTATGACATATTGGCGTGTGTGTGTTGTTGCTGGTATGGACCATACGTTGCAAATAATATGACTCAGGGGCGGCATAATTGTTTTTCGCCTAGAGCGGCAGATATGCACGGGCCGGCCCTGCATACAGGTGCAGCTCAAAAAATTTGAATATCGTGAAAAAGTTCAATATTTTTTGTCACTCATGTCAGAAAGTGAAACTCATATATTATATAGATTCATTACACATTATTTCTTGTAATTTTGATAATTATGGCTTACAGCTAATGAAAACCCAAATTCAGTGTCTCAGAAAATTAGAATATTACATAAGATCAATAAAAAAGGATATTTTAAACAGAAATGTCAGCCTTCTGAAAAGTATGTTCATTTATATGCACTCAATACTGCATCAATGCGGCATGGCATGGAGGGGATCAGCCTGTGGCACTGCTGAGGTGTAATGGAAGCCCAGGTTGCTTTGTTCAGCGCCAAGTGAGCACCAAGAATGTCTAAAAATGAACTTTTATTGCCAATATTGACAAATTATCTAATTTTATTGTAAAAACCAAAAAAATAAATCATATTGAGACCTTTCTAGAACATTGCCATTTTTGGCACATTTGGCACCATTTGGCATGTTTTGGATAACCAAAAGGGTTCACCTGAAAAAAACCCTGTAAAATTTGAATGGTTATACAAACACCAAATAGTTACCAGAGGTAGGCAGCACATTGATACATCAGACAGATGAGCATTTCCTCCATAGCATTTGTAGTTCCTCAGGTAAAAATTCTTAAACTTAAATGTAGGTACCCGTTGTTTCGTTTTTTAATATTTTTTGTACATAAATTGTTGTAGTTATCTATCAATTTGGATTTATATGAATTCTCACTGCTTAGTCATAATAGTGCAGGTCTTTGCTTTAATAAAAACCATGAACAATATTTGTACCATTTATAGTTTTTGAGATAACCAGCTTTGTTTGTCACTAGTGGCCTATTTTGCCCTTGGTAGAAAGAGGTTAAATGTAAAATTCCTAGCCCATGCCGAGATTTAAAATCTTGAGGCATTTGAATATCAGTGAAGTCAGTTTCAGATTCAGAGTCTGATGCTTTAGTCTTTCTAACGAGGGGTTGTTGGGAATTCCATTAAATCCATTGGTCACCTCTGACAATATGTATTGATAATATTTGAATATGTATCTGTGAATGTATTAAGAGCAATATACAGAATGTATAAATGTATTAAGAACAGAGAAATGCATTCATAAGCACAGTAAAATATTATAAGAGCAGAGAGACATGTTCTCTGTCTCTCTGACTAGAGGGAGCTGAAGGCCAGTCAGAAGCTGCTGTTTTTCAGAGAGTCTGATAAGAAGATAAGATGTTCCTAAACAATGGGGATTTTAAAGCTGGGGTTTTCAGAGAGTCCAGAGAGTCTGATAAGATAAGAGAAGTTGGCGCTCCTGGCACCTGGACACCTGGTGTCTGACCGACCAAGGCTCAGTACAAAATAAGCAAAAGAACACATAGTAATATACTAATTAGCCATTGTTATTTTTGCACACAGTCAGCAGTTCAGAAATTTGAAGGAGAACTTGGATAGTATCCAAGAAACCAGAGTCTGATAAGAGGTGGTTTCCCAGGCCTAAAAAACAGGCGATGCCATAGGGCGGGGCTGGAGATGGGTGACGGAATCTACGAAAGAAAGTTCTGGAAGGTTCTCGACACGGGATGACGCTAATAAAAGAGGGCGGAGCCAGAGATTGATGTCTGGAAACAACCAATGAGACCTCAGAAGACAAGACACCTGTTACGTGGAGAAGATTGGAAAGTTCTCGAAGAAAGGCGGGGATAGAGATTGCCTGTGTTTGTATGGTCAAATAGGTCAGATGGACAAATAATGAGATGGACAATCTGATAAGAAACTGTATAAAGATGGACTGTAAACCAAGAATAATTGCGAGTGTCTCTGCGGAGGGGCACAGCCAGCCAGCGAGGGGTAGTGTCTCTGGGGAGAGGCACTGCCCTGGGAGTGTCTCTGGGGAGATGGCAAGACCTTGATCGTGCGGTGTATGGGATAAGGTCTGGCATTTTTGATAGTCTCTGCGGGGGCACTCCGCTGGACTTTTGTTGTATGTTTAATGAAATAAAGTCTAGCATTCTCTGAAATTATTGCCTCGTCCTCTTTGTTTAAACACTTAGAGAAATTTGAGAGGTAAAGTTGAAAAACTCTGAATTTCTGAAAACAACTCTGAGATATTTTCACTCGGAGATCCACAACAAATTTGGCATAATCAGACAGGTTTGGATCCAGTATCCACAACAGGGTAGAATATTTATTTGTTTAAGGTTTAACAGTGAACAACCATTGGGTCTATATTTCTGTCGAGGTAGATGATAAAAATTAAAAACAGGTAAGATGGCAGTAACACAGGGACTTAAATAGGTAAAAGCCCGTGCCATTAACTCACTGACAGCTGTGTTATAAATAGGAACAATAGAATTGTGGAATCCGGCACGGAGGACAGTGCGTGTCAGGCACCGCAGATGGAGCCGAGAGCCCGTTGTGAGGTGATTCCAGTATCGACATCCCCGGACCCGCAACGGTTGCACTCGCTGGGGTGGGTGATTCCTCCAGGACGCTATATTTATTATCGAGCCTCAGCAGGGGCTCCCGCTTGAGGTGGCGGGAGGAGCGTTGTCCCTTATGTCCTGCTACCGATATCCATAGCTCAGTGGCAACAGGAGTGGAGCAAATCATGGATTTAGGTCTAGCTCCGAACTCGCTCCATGGAAGGCCAGTGGCGGAATTATCGGCCATAGCACCAGTGCATTGGGAGACCAAAAGGGAGTCCAGTAAGTCTTCTCTTTCCTTTATCTGGCATAACGTTTTAATTCTACCTTCCAGTTTTGTTATTATCTGGCTCAATACCTCACAGCGAGAGCATTGAGCCATGGGGATAGGTGCCGCCATGAATTGAGAATGAAAGAGAAGGGAACACTAAAGACACTAAAACTTTTAAACAATAAACAATACAGATAAAACCAAGGATAAACCAAGAATAACACGATTATACTTATAAAATGAATAAAACGTTACAACTAAAAATGCTCAGATCGTGAATGTATGAAAAAATCGTTTACTAGCGCCTGGAAAACAGGGGGTGCTAGTGAGACGGAACGGCATCACCTGGTACTCATAGTATCCCGAGTGAGTGTTAAATGCTATTTTCCATTGATCACCCTCACGGATGCGAACGAGTTTGTATGCGTGTGAAGGTCAAGTTTAGAAAAAACAGACTGAAGCCCCCTGAAGGCGTTCAAATGCCAAATTCATGAGGGGGAGGGGATAACGATTCTTGACCGTGATGTCATTGAGTCCCCTGTAGTCGATGCATGGCCTGAGACAAAAAAGAACAAAAAAGGACCCTGCGCCACACAGTCACCCTGATAATGGAGCTGAGTAGAGAGCTGCGCCTACTGAGTGTGCAGTCTGGACAGAGGCCTGAAGAGCCCTAATGCCCTCCTCATGAGTAGCGAGGGCCGCCCCCTGAGTACTGAGGATTTGTTCCAGACCTGGAGCTGTCGCTGGTACCTCTCTAGAGGCTTCCATATTCTGTCAGGGCTGTGCTGGGTCAGAGGACCAGGCACAACAGTGGGAATCTTAAAGCACTGGAAACAGCGCCACTAGAACGGAGAAACACTCTATGATAGGGAAGAGAAAAAGTAAAAACAGATTCCCTCTCTCACGTAGAGAGGATATTTTAGGGGGAGACTGGAAAGTACAGGGAGGACGAAAAACAACTTGCAGTAAGGCAAGCGAACTTATAAACACGAGAGATGAGCAAATCCTCACTAAGAGAGAGGAAATGCGATAACTAAATAATAACCCGGAGCGGGGGAAGAAGGCGCCGAGATTTTAGAGCACGTAGAAAAATAGAAACAAAAAGAAAGAACCTTTCGCTCTCTATCATAGAAAGCAATATAACCGAAAGGTAAAAACGTGAAAGGCGAAGAGACCTGTCTTGAACTAGGGAGACAGATAACACAACAGAAAACAAAGGCAGAGGATTCAAAAGAGTAGGAGACTTCCTAAATAACTAAATAAGAAATCCGAGTCAAGTCCCCTGTTACGTCAACAACTTTGTGTTGAGGGTAATGAGGTCCAACTCGAGCTGTCTGTCCTGTACCGTACCATCATTCCGTGTCAAACAGTAGACAATATGGAAGCGTCAAATAAGAGACGTGAGGTTAAAATAAGGAGTGGAAATGCGGCACAAGTGAAAACACTGAGTAGCAGGACAAGCAAAAACACGGGACAGATAGCAAAAACACGGGACGGATACCGAAAACCAAAGAACGAGGATGCTACACAAGCACTCCACGGAGAAGTGGAGAACCCATGACAACATAATATAGGCTATGGCGTATATACTTGTCACTTAGGGCATGGAAAATGCTCATTACAATTTACTGTGCGCTGATAGGTGGTAGATTAATGTATAATTTTTAATTGGAGTCATTACGAATGGGAACATTTTTTTTTTTAAACTACAGAAAAATGCAATCCCGGGGCAAAAGTATACATACTGTCGAGTACAGGTAAAAGTGATGTTTTATTGAGGTACAAGAGTGAGTGTATGTATTCAATTAAAATTCAAAGAGGTCCAGTTTCTAAAATTTCCTCTCAGCAAAAGGTCCGAACCTCATAATATCCAAATTACATCCTATAGCCAACCCCTACGTCTATCAAATAAAATAAACGGCGTACATATAAAATTTCAACAATATTTATTGTCAATTTTCAAAGTAAAATACTTTTAACATACAGACACATTGAACTTGTATGGGACTTTTATAGAAAACAAATAGCTATCTTTACCATAAATAAAATGAGTCCTAGCACAATGAACTTAAGGCCTACATTTCAAGTAAAAGAAAACAAGACAGAATCTTCTGAATAAAATCAATTAAAAGTGGGTCTTTTACAAAAAGTGCAAACAGAGCCTTGAACAGCCCCTTTTCTTTTTATTCATTTATTTTTGTTTTACATTTTTTCTACTTCCTTTCCTCGTGAGAGAAATGGGCCTGTGACTGCCCTGCCAGTAATTTGAATCTTGGCTTGAATGGAGTTAGTGCCATTCTCATGCACATGTGTAGGTGCTCATTGGTGAGCCTGGACCGGTACTTGGTTTTAATAATGTTCATAGCAGAGAAAGCTGACTCACAGCTGTAAGTCGATCCAAACATGGTCAAACTATATAGGGCTACTTTGGTTAGACCAGGGAAAACAGTCTCAGACACAGTCTGTAGCCAGAAAGTAGTAGTCAGTTGCTCTCTTAGCGCAACATTTGTTTGCAGATCAATGAGCTCTAGCTGTAGAGATCCAACATGCGTCCACTTCAAGGTCTGTGTCACCTCCTTTGAAAATCCTTCTCTGATGAGGAATGTATTCTGGATTAGCAGGAGGAGCTGCTGTCCAAGGCTGAAGCTGTCAAACCGTTGACTGAAGTTTCAAATCAGCTTGTCTATGAAGTCAACATAAGGACAAACATCTCACTCACCTTGAATCTGTTCCTGCACTTTTTGGAAGTGTGCACACTCTCCTTGAAGATCTTATTTCTCTGGAAGGAGCAGACAGCTGTCATCAAATCAGAAACTAAATTGTTCTGGCCCTGCGGCTTTAAATTGAGCTTGTTAAGGTGTGATGTCAACCAAAAAATAAACTATATCCATTTTGTTCTCATTTTGCAAAAAAAGTAAAAACTGTGTTGCTTTCTGACTCTTGAGCTACTCTAAGAAAGCTGCTATTTCTTTTCGAATGAACCAGAGGCATCCCAATGCACTGCCTTTGCTCAGCCATCTTACATCTTACATACTCTGAATAGCTGCATCAAGCTGTGCCAGTACATCATATGCTAATATTTCAGATTTTCTGGTTGCTGTTGAAGCTGCCATTGGGATTTGCTTGGTTTTTTCACACAATTCATCTTTTTGTTTACCCTCAAGTAACGTCCCCGTAACGGCGTTCAAGCACTCCTTCACAACTGTCCCATCACTAAATGTTTTCTTTAAGTTTCCCCAAAATCCATTGTAAAATAATGTGTGATGAGTCGGGTAGATCCGTCATACTGGGCTGTAAATTAATGTGTGATGAGTCGGGTAGATACTGGGCTGTAAATTAATGTGTGATGAGTCGGGTAGATCCGTCATACTGGGCTATAAATTAATGTGTGATGAGTCGGGTAGATCTGTCATACTGGGCTGTAAATTAATGTGTGAGGAGTCGGGTAGATCTGTCATACTGGGCTGTAAATTAATGTGTAATGAGTCAGGTAGATCTGTCATAATGGGCTGTAAATGAATGTGTGATGAGTCGGGTAGATCTGTCATACTGGGCTGTAAATTAATGTGTGATGAGTCGGGATGAGTCAGGTAGATCTGTCATACTGGGCTATAAATGAATGTGTGATGAGTCGGGGAGGAGTCGGGTACATCCGTCATACTGTGCTCTGTTTGGTTATTTTGTGTGCCCTCACTTCGGACTTCTGTGGATATGTTTGCTGAAAAGATCTGTGCTTTGTCTCGTAGTGGTGCTTCACATTGCCGCTTTTGATTAATGCCACGCTTTCGGAACATATGAGACACACCGGTTTAGAACTTTGCTGCCGGAAGAATGAACGTATATTAGTCAGTCCATTCATCTTTAAAAGTTCGGTTTTCTGCATCAACTTTCCTTATTTTGGAGCAAGCCATCTCTCTCACTTCTCTCTTACACTGTTGTTCTCTCTAGCGAACTTTACTCACGGTAAACAATCGATTTGATTGGCTCAATTGAGAGAAGCTATTGCCGTATTAACTGGATTAGCTGCACCCACTGTCTGGACCGAGGTCCGCCATTTGGTGATGCCTGTCATAAACCATCAGAAGGGGCAAATGTACAGCGAGTACCATAATTCATTGGACAGTGACACATTTTTTGTTATTTTGGTTCTGTACTCTAGAACTTTGAGTTTGAAAGGATACAATGACAATGTCGTTGAAGTGCAGACTGTCAGCTTTAATTTGAGGGTATTTTCATCCATATTGGATGAACCGTTTAGAAATTAAAGAACCTTTTGTACATAGTCTCCCAGTATTGTTTCATGATTGGTAGCAATTTCTTTCTTCTGTCCTGAATTTCCCGTGGGTACTAATCATTCATGCCGTAGGTAGTTCCTTTTAGTTCCTTTCCTCTGCTTTTCACAAACTCTTTTTGTTTGTAGTGTTCGAATTTGGCGATAATGGGTCTTGATCTGCTGGTGTTATTTTTTGTGCCGATGCGGTGGACTCGGTGGAAGGTGATGCTGTTTGTGGTGTCTTGTGTTAGTTTCAGGGCTGAGTGCATGAATTCTATTATTATGTTTTCTGGGTTGTCTTGTGTTTGTTCAATTATTCCCGTGAATATGAGATTGTCACGCATGCTGCGGCACTGGATGTCTAGAATGGTTTCTTTCATGTTTTTGTTTTCGATGGACATAGAGTTGACTGTAAGTTTAAGCTCCTTGTTTTCTATCTGTAGTGTTTCGATTTGTGATTGGCTGTACTCAAGACTCGCCTTAAGATCTTTTATGTCCGCGTGAAGTAATTCTAGAATTGACAGTTTATTGTTTATTGACTCGAGTACACTGACCTCAATGGTGGTGGTTCCGTCATCTGTTTCGGTGGACCAGTCTCGCCTCGGTTGTTTCTGTGGTGGACTCATGATGCACAGTCTGTGGAAGTTGTCGTCGATGAAGTTTTCTAAGTTCTCCAGAGTTTTGATGGTATAATCCAGGAAAAATTACGGTTTGGTCACAGTTTAAAGAGAGTTTGGAAAGTAGTTTGGTGGTTTGTTTGGTTAATCTAGCTTCAGGGTGCCACCATGTTGGATCTCACCCATTGTCTCGTGATGTTCTCACACTCTTATCACACCCCTAGACGGACATTTGAGTTTTATATATTATATTAAGCAACTTCGAAAACACTTTATCTGTCGTTATATGGAAAAAAACTAAAAACAATTCTGTGAATTGCAGAAGTGCGACCTCTCGACCGTTTTACCAGCTCATGTCCCAAATGATAATGGTTCACTTCTCTGTTTGCGCAGTGATTAAACTTAGTAGCAAGCTAACGTTAGTTGTTACCTTTTCCTCGACCGAGAGTCCCTCGTGCTTTAACACCTGCCGAGAGGAATTACGACGTAGGAGACCGGGAGTTGCTGGCAATAAAGTTGGCACTGGAAGAGTAGTTCCACTGGCTGGAGGGGGCAGAGCATCCGTATGGACGAATCACAAAAACTTAGAGTATGTGCAGCAAGCTAAGAGGCGAAACTTCCGGCAGGCTCGGTGGGCGTTATTTTTTTACGTTTTAATTTTTTAATTACATACCATCCTGGTTACAAAAATGTTAAGCCGGATGTGCTGTCTCGCGTATTCGACCGTACCGACAAAGATCCCATTCCTGAACCCATTGTCCACGCCGACCACATTGTGGCGCCGGTTATGTGGGCAGTCGAAACAGCAGTACAAAAGGCTCTGCGCTCTTGTCCAGATCCAGGTGGGGGTCTTCCCCACTGCCTGTTCGTTCTGCCCCAGGGTAGGTCTCAAGTTCTTCAATGGGGACACGCCTCCCAGTTGGCCGGCCACCCGGGCATCCACCGTACTAAGGACTTTGTTTCCCGGCATTTTTGGTGGCCCGGTCTTGAGAAAAACTTGCGGCCCTTCGTCGCTGCCTGTCCTGTGTGTGCTCGGAGCAAGGAATCAAGGATCTAAGATGGCACTGTACGTGATGGCTGCCGTGTGGCGAGCTCCCGCACAACGACGCAGTTTTTTGTTATTTATTCTTTTAATTGCGACTATATTTTTACAAATAGTTAACTGTAAGCTCACCTACGACAGAGTTACACTTCTGGAGATTGGATCGACAGTCGCTCGTCGCCTACCGGAGTTTTTCAAGTCTTTCGACTCGGACGTTCCGCCCGGAGTCGTAGCTGGACTATCTCCGTCCACCTCAGGCGCGATTACACACAAGTGTCGCCGAAGGAGAGGGAAGCGAGCTGGCGTGCAGGTCAGGCTGAGACGCCGAACAAATCGACCCCCACTACCCACCATTCTACTGGCAAATGTACAGTCTCTGAACAATAAGTTATGCGAGCTACAGGCTCGAATTCAATTCCATCGGGAAACAAAAGAAAACTGCATCATCTGCCTTACGGAGACATGGATGTCGGAGGGGATTACCGATGCAGCCATTGAGCCTACGGGATTTTCCGTCCACCGCGCAGACAGGACAAAGACTCTCTCTGGTAAAGATCGCGGAGGGGGGGTATGTCTCATGATAAACAGATTTTGGTGCAACCAAAGTCATGTGCATACCCTCAAGTCTTTCTGTTCCCCGGACCTGGAGTACCTGATGCTTATGTGCCGACCATTCTGGCTACCTCGGGAGTTCACAGCGGTAACCGTGACTGCTGTTTACATTCCCCCACAAGCTAACATGGACATAGCGCTGAAGGAACTGTATGGGGCTATCAGCAAACAGGAGTCGGCACACCCCGGGACTGCTTTCATTGTGGCGGGGGACTTCAACAAGGCGAACCTGAAGAAAGTTCTCCCGAAGTTTTAGCAACACACGGGGCGAGCGAATCCTGGACCACTGCTACACCCCCTTCCATGATGGCTACAAGGCCCTCCTCCGCCCACCGTTCGGCAAATCGGACCACCGCTCTATCCAACTACTCCCCACCTATAGGCAGAGACTGAAGCAGCAACTAATCGCTGTGAAGGAGGTTCAATGCTGGTCTGACCAATCGGAGTCTATGTTACAGGATTGTTTTGATCACGTTGACTGGGACATGTTCCGCGTAGCCTCGGACAATAACATCAGCGAGTACGCGTCTTCAGTCACCGGGTTCATCAAGAAATGCATAGATGACGTTGTTCCTACCAAGTCGGTCCGGATATATTCCAACCAGAAACCGTGGATTAATGGCGATGTTCGCGTTGCACTCCACGCGCGTAACACCGCCTTCAACTCCGGGAATATGGCGGATTATACGAGAGCCCACTAGGACCTCCGTAAAACCATCGGCACTGCCAAGTGGGAGTATAAGGTCAGATTCAAATTCAAGAGCCATGACATGAGATGTATGTGGAAGGGATTACAGATAATGACAGATTTCAGAGGGAGAACCAGCTGTGTAGAGAACTCCTCTACCTCCCTCCCAGGCAAGCTAAATTCATTCTTCGCTCGTTTTGACGTGAACGCCAGCCCGCCGAAGTCAGCGCTGCCTGAGGAGCCCAGCCTGCTGTACATCTCAGAGGCCGACGTGCGTAGAGCCTTCAAGCGGGTGGACATCCGGAAGGCGGCAGGCCCCGACGGCATCCCGGGGCGCATCCTCAGAGCATGTGCAGATCAGTTCGCAGGGGTCTTTGCAAACATCTTCAACCTCTCCCTGTCCCAGGCTGTTGTTCCTGCATGCTTCAAGATGTCCACCATTGTGCCTGTCCCTAAACACTCCAAGGTAACCTGCCTGAATGACTGGAGACCCGTAGCCCTCACCTCGATTATCAGTAAATGCTTCGAGAGGTTGGTTAAGGACTTCATTTGTTCCATGTTGCCTGCCACGCTGGACCCATGGCAATTTGCGTATCGTCAGAACAGATCCACCGACGACGCAATTGCCATGGCACTTCACACAGCCCTTTCTCACCTGGAGGGGAAGAACTGTTATGTGCGAATGCTGTTTGTGGACTTTAGCTCAGCATTTAACACGATAGTTCCCACTAAGCTCGACACCAAGCTCAGGGGTCTAGGCCTGCACTCGACCATATGCAGCTGGATACTAGACTTCCTGTCGGGCCGCCGCCAGGTGGTGAGGATGGGTAGCACCACCTCAGAGCCACTGACCCTCAACACGGGATCCCCTCAAGGATGCGTGTTGAGCCCTCTCCTCTACTCCTTGTACACCCACGATTGCATGGCTATGCACAGCTCCAACGTCTTCATCAAGTTTGCTGACGACACGACAGTGTTGGGCCTGATCGCCGACGACGACGAGACAGCCTACAGGGAGGAGGTGGGATCTCTGGCACGGTGGTGCCAGGAGAACAACCTCACCCTCAACGTCAAGAAGACCAAGGAGCTGATCGTGGACTACAGGAAGCGGAGAGGGGAGCACGCCCCCATCTCCATAGAAGGTGTTGCAGTAGAGAGGGTCAGCAGTTTCAAGTTCCTCGGCGTGCACATTTCCGAGGACCTCACATGGTCCACGCACACCACTCACATTGTGAAAAGGGCCCAACAACGCCTGTATTTCCTCAGGCGACTGAGGAAAGTCAGCATGTGCCCCCGCATCCTCAGAACATTCTACACTGGTACCATCGAGAGTGTTCTCACAGGATGCATCACCGTCCGGTATGGGAACTGCACCGCACTCGAGCGCAGAGCGCTACAGAGGGTGGTGCGGACGGCCCAGTACATCGTTGGAGGTGAGCTTCCCTCCCTCCAGGACATATACAACAGGCGGTGCGTGGCCAAGGCGAAACGTATTACGAAGGACAGTAACCACCCCAGCAACAAACTGTACGTACTTCTACCGTCACGTAAGCGATACCGCAGTATCAAGACCCACACGAGCAGACTCAGAGACAGCTTCCACAGTCAGGCCATCAGGCTGCTGAACAAGCTGCTGATCCCTGCCCCACTTAAATAATTAAACTTATAATTTCGATAACTTGCTCTTTTGCACACCTTATTGCACTGTATTGTAACTGTAATTATATAACAATGCATAATTTATTACATTGATTATATATATATATATTGCTCCTTTCAATTTATTTTTAACTTTTTTATTTTTTATATACTTATTGTTTTGAACATTGTATATTTCAATTGACATAGCTTTTTAACTTAGACTTTTAACATATTTTTTATAACTGCTGTTCATTGTCGGGCATTTGCACATAAAATTTTTCACTCTCTGTCTATACCTGTGTAAACTGTAAAGTCTCCTGTGACCTCTTCCCATCCCTAGCCATCCTTGGAGTCACACCGCACTCGATTTTGTCACTGGGTTGCCTGCGTCCTCAGGCATTACAGTGATATTAGTGGTCGTGGATCGATTCTCCAAGACGGCTAATTTTATCACGCTTCCAAAACTCCCTTCAGCGCCGCAGAAGCGCAGCTCATGGTGGACCATGTCCGGGTGCATAGCCTTCCTTTGGACGTGGTATCCGATTGCGGGCCCCAATTTACTGCGAGATTCTGGCGTGCCTTCTGCTCTTGACTAGGTGCATCCGTCAGTCTTTCCTCCGGCTTTCACCCGGAGACCGACGGACAGACAGAACGCACAAATCAGACCATGGAGAGCACATTGCGTTGTTTAGCCACCTCCAACCCCACATCTTGGAGCCGCCACCTCGCAAGGGCTGAATACGCCCATAATACTTTGCGCAACGCCTCCACAGGTCTCTCTCCCTTTGAGGCACAAATGGGGTATCTCCTTTATTTCCAGAACTGGAGAGATGTAGAGGTACCTTCCGCAGGGTCCTTCCACGCTCATCCCTTCTGCGTGCCACGGCCAAGCAAATGATTGCAGCGGATAGGCGTCGTCGTCCTGCTCCCTCTTATAGGGTGTGGCAATGGGTTTAGCTCGCTATGCGGGATCTGGGTGCCGTCCAGAAACATTTTTGATCCTCAATTCATCAGGGACTTCCGCAGAGATAGTCCTGTTTCTGCTTTATGCTTAAACAACGCGGGACTTGATAGCAGCACTTTAGAATTGTGGTTACAGATTCTCTCTTTTATCGAGAGCTTAGAGTTTGTTTCTTTTGTTCTTTTTCTTGCTTATGAGCATTTCCCCCGATACTTCCAGGTTGTTTTCCTTACCATTTGTTTCTGTTACCTCTTTAGATTCCTCTCTTATCTCGAGAGCAGAGGTTTTCTTTCCTTGTTATCTCTCTCGCTGACTTCTAAGTCAGTTCACCCAAGTCGTTGGGTCATTTTCCTTTTCATCCCTTTTAAGTCTCCTTTTTCACTCCCTCGTACTGGGAGTTGGAGCTTTTCTGTTTTCCTTGTGCAACCCACTCCATTACATGGACAGTTTAACGTAATGTAGAATAAAGTAATCATTTAAAATATTTGGTTGCATATCCCTTGCATGCCATGACTTCCATATTTCTGTGACCCAACATCATCAAAACTCTTGATATCTAATTTTCTGGTACTCTTACAAGCAATCCTATAACTTCTCTGCATTTGAATGGATCTCTATAGGAATTTGGGGGTGGGACTACATTTAGCTGTGAATTATGCTGGAACAGTATGGAATACATGGTTGGCAAAATGGCTGTCTGAGGGTCTGAGGTATCAAAAAAGTCTCAAACCATCCCTCTGCTGCCAGATATGCAGTAGCTATGGATGGATCACTTTAAGTGTAGTTTCTTCTGACAAATCTTCCTATTGAACTCTATGGAAAAATAAGTCAGGAGAAGAAACCCTTCATGTTCACCCTTCAGAGGTGCACTGTAAAGTAAGAATTACAACTTCTGTTTCACAAAAAGTTGGAACAGTATATAAAATGCACATAAAAGCAGAGAGCAGTGATTTGTAAATTCTCCTTTACACACTCACAGAAATGAATCATGGCATAGTTTATTGTTAAGTATTTGAATCTATTTTATTTAATTTAAATAATCATATTTTCAAAATGTATTTATTCAAATTCCATAGAATCAGCATAAATCTGTTAATTCTGAAATCTATTTAATGTAATCAGTTAAAATGTATGAACATGGTTTAAATATGTCTAGCTGTGAAACAAGCAAGATTCAATTAGTTAAAATGTATGAGATTGGTTTACATACAAATTTCAGGAAGTGAAATCGGCCCGAGGCGGAAATGACGTCAGAGTTCTCTTTGCCTCTCTCCATTTTCCATTTCACATGCGGCCGTGATCGTGACCTTTCTGACGGTAAGTTACATCTACAGTCATCCTATTTGATCTGCCAGTTATCAGTGTGTGTACGTATGTTTTATTAGTGCAGTTGATATCGTATCACACTAATATCAATATATTGACAATCAAATCCAATAAGTCCGTCATGATTGCAAACATTTTCGTCTAGTCTACTAGCTAGCTAACTTGTCAGCTTACTTGAGCTAGTAGGCTTTTTTCTCATTAGCCAACGAGCCAGTAATTATAAAAAATAGGCGACGGACTTTTGCGATTAACGTTATCGGCCCGATAGCCTCAAGCATTTGACCACTTGTAAAACACCCGCAGAAGCTAGCATCAGCCACAGACAGCCAGGTAAGACCCAGGGACTTGACCACGTGGTGTAACGTTGGCTCCACTTGCACGTCATGTGAGTTGGTGCAAGCTATAACGAATTTAAAGGCATTTTATTCAAAGTGTATCCAGTGACACAGCATTACCAAGGTATTAGATTAACATCCATGCTGTATCAAGGCGCATAGGAACACTCAGACCGCCGCAACCACACCGAGGCCTAGAAAGGAGTGCGGTGCTGAAGCCCCCGCCGGGGGCTCAGGAGCTGCTTTCCTCCTTACGTGCGGACTTTGTTGCCATGATGAAAACGCATGTCTAATCACGAGGCCGCATCATTATACACTGTATATTTTTTGCTTAGCCCATTTTATTGGAGTGACAATTTAGAACTGATGATGGCATTAACCAGCCTTTTGTAGCATGTGTGCGGCGCGGGATCGCAGACACAGCAGAGCTGCTTTTGTGGTAGAGTACAGAGGAAAGATTGAAAACACTTACGTGGGGTTGGGGAGGGGGTAACAGATTATTCAGATTATAGTGAGATATTGTGGTTAATCTTGATATTCATATTCTGTAGTATCATATCAAGTGATCTCAAAAACTATGGTATTTGGAAGTTTCTCATTGTAAAATATATTGCCAACAGCAAAAAGATGACTTGAGTACTATTCATATATATTCAAATATGTAAAAAATTATACTGGCTTTGTGATTTCATAAGGACAGAATGTCACACAATTATAGAATTGGATGTTAAATGCATTTTGTTTCTAACTAGTACCATTTGTCTTTTACAGATACCCAAATCATTGAAGCAATCCATGCGGGGCAACCTCTTAGGTCTTAGGTAAGTATGTAGACTACAAAGACATTGATTTATAATACACAGAAAATTCAATAGTCCTACATCAGATGACGAACAATGAAACTAATTTTGAAGTTGATGAATCAACATAAAAAGCATTAACATAAGCATAACATGCCTAATGCATAGTTCAAAACATTTTTGCTGTGTTTGATCTAGGGTTTGATATGGTTTTGCAGGTAGTGTGCTGTAAAATCGTATTTGCACTTTAAAGGGGTAGTTCACTATTTTGGACCTTAGACCCTATTTGCAGTCTCTCTACCATGAACCTGAAACATAGAAACCATCATTTCACTGATCGCTCCAGTATTGACCTAGTGACAGCTTTTCTGCAGGCTCTCACTGGGTTACAATAGAAGTCAATGGGGCCAGTTGTAAATCCTTCAAAAACACCATTAAACAATTGTTTAGGAAGCATAGGAAGCATACTTTGCGGCGTTTTCTTTTGTCAGAACATCAACAGACACCAGTGACCACTCGGTAAGTTTCCTGACTTTGAATGCAAGAGTTTAATGGTGTTTTTGAAGGATTTACAACTGGCCCCATTGACTTCCATTGTAGCCCAGTGAGAACCTGCAGAAAAGCTGTCGCTAGGTCAATACTGGAGCAATCAGTGAAATTATCGTTTCTATGTTTCAGGTTCATGGTAGAGAGCCTGCAAATAGGGTCTAAGGTCCAAAATAGTGAACTATCCCTTTTAAAAAGGAGCTGAAGACAGCACTTGTTACTGACACCACAACTGATAAATTGTTCTTTGTCTTTATTCACAGATGCCGTGTGAATGTGGCCATGTAAAGTCTGTGACATCTCATTATCTACCAGGTATGAGTTGCTAAAACATTTTAGGCTGAAACATTTCCATTATGGTCGCACATGCCGGTATCCATGTGCATATGCAGATTGTCCATGTACATCCACAACTTGGAAGAACCTTTTGAGGCACACACATCAACACAGCAAGCTAGAAACAGCAGATGTTCAGTTAACTACGTTCTCATGTCAGACATGTGGATGTCAGGAACTTTCAACTGAGAAGGAATACTTTACTCATGTAAATGAACATCTTAGGCAGTATGAAACCATAACTTGTATGTTTGAGGGATGTGTGTATCAGTCAAACATATATAGTACGTTTAGCTCGCATAAAAATCGGAAACATAATCCCCACACTCTAAAGGATTTTAAGGCAGGTGTAGTTAAAGTCACTGCTCAGTCTAGTAGTCCTGTAGATGATGGCCCCTCATCTTCTGCAGACATAGATTTTGATACTCTGTCAGATGCAGATAGTGATGTTGATACTTCAGAGGACCTTCCAAAAGTAGTAGAACAAAAAATAGGCTCAATTTTATTGAAGTTGGAAAACATTTTTCATATTCCATCTACAGCAATTGATGAATTGCTTGATGAGCTACACTACCTGCTAAGTACTGTGTCTGTGCCTGTGACTTGTAGCAGTCTTTCTGAATTTTTCAAAAACAAAAATCTAGACGTTGATAGCTTAATTATTAAGGAACTAGCTGATATACTGTGTAAATCTAATCCTTTGGTGAAAGCAATAGGGCAAGGTGGCCCCCTTGCTACAGCGTATAAGAGAAAGGAGTACTTTAAGGAAGTGTTTAATGTTGTTGAGCCAGTGGAGTTCATTTTGGACCAAAAAAAGAGCAGGACCTTTCAATATATCCCATTATTGCGGTCTTTGCAGCAGTTACTTGGTTCTACTGAAGTGTTAAATGGTGTTATCAATAGCCACAGAACACAGGGAAGTAATACAGAGCAGCTTGAGAACCAGCAGTATCGCTCTATAAGAGATGGTGTGTACTTCAAGGAAAACCCTTTCCTGTCAGGTGATGAGTTGAAAATTTCTTTAACCTTATACGTGGATGACTTTGAATTGTGTAATCCCCTGGGCACATCACGAAAGAAGCACAAATTGTGTAGTGTATACTGGATTCTGAATAACTTGGCACCAGGCTCTCATTCAGCACTCACTTCAATTTATTTGGCAGTTTTGTGCAAGAGTGACGATGTAAGGGCATATGGATATGGTAAAATATTAGAGCCACTTTTACACGACCTTGTTACTTTAGAAGAGCATGGTGTGTTCATCTCAAAGCTTGGAAAGTCTGTCAAAGGAACAGTCCATAGTGTCATAGCTGACAATTTGGGAGCCCACGGATTGGCTGGTTTTGTCGAGAGCTTCTCTGGGCATTATATTTGTCGATTTTGTACTGCTCAGAAAGTAGATATTCAATCAAAGGACGTTCAGTCAGGTGCTTTTTTGCTTCGGACCAAAGACATACATGCAGCACATGTGAAGTCTGCGCAGGAAACTGAAAGGAATTGCTTTGGAGTGAAGAGAGCGTGCGTTTTAACTGAACATCTTCACCATTTTCACGTTAGCACAGGCTACCCCCCAGATATAGTGCATGACTTATTTGAGGGTATTGTCCCATTTGAACTGGCACTGTGTTTGAGTATTCTGATCTCTAAGAAGTATTTCAGTCTTGAATGTCTTAACACACTAATCCTCAAATTTCCTTACAAGTGGAGTGACAAAAAAAATCGTTCTCACATCATACCACACAGCTATTCGCGTAAGAAGACAATAGGTGGCAACGCCCATGAGAATTGGAGCTTAATACGTTTGCTTCCATTTCTAGTAGGAGACTTGATACCAGAGGGTGAGCTTGCTTGGCAAGTGATACTAGACCTGAAGGAAATTGTAGAATTAGTTGTGGCACCTGTTCAGACTGACGAGACAATTGCCTATCTTGATGTCAAAGTGTCTGAGCACAGACAAAGACTACTTGAGCTTAACCCAGGCGGAACGGTGAAACCTAAACACCACTATCTTGAGCATTATCCGCACTTGATTAGGTGCTTTGGTCCTCTTGTAGGTGTATGGACGATGAGATTTGAAGCGAAACATAGCTTTTTTAAACAAGTTGCCCGATACACAAATAATTTCAGGAATATTGCACTCTCACTGGCAGTCAAACACCAGCAATTGATCAGTTATCACATACATTCATCCAGTCTCAGTACATCAAATGTGGAAGTTACAAATGTCTCCACAGTCCAAGTTGATGTTCTGAATAAGGAAGTTGTGTTGGCTCTCAGGCAGAAGTATCCAGATATCAGTCAAGTTAATTTTGCAAAAAATGTCACTACTAGAGGAATTAATTACAGAAATGGAATGGTAGTTGCATGTGGTTCAACGGCTGGAATGCCTGAATTCGCAGAGATTCTACAAATGTGCATAATGGGAGATGAGTTGAGCTTTATTGTTCGTTTATTTTGTGCTTGGTATAGAGATCATTTTAGAGCTTTCCAGTTGACTTCGTCACCAGGTAGAGAGGTTGCCTTGGTTCAGCTTGAGGAGCTGACGGATTGCTATCCACTTGTGGCCTACACAGTTGGATCCAGGCGTATGGTAACCCTGAAGAGACACATCGTCATCAAAGGTTTGATTTGGATAAGTTACAGTGCCTTGTAATAGTCCAGGTAAACTGGCATTTGACTTGTAAAAATGTAATAGAATTTTTTTCACCACAGCATTTCTTGAAGTCTCCAGAACACCATATTAAAAGTCCTAAGAAATCCTAGTTGCGGAAATATGTCTAATTTGCATAAATCCAAGATGGCCACCAATTATAGACAAAATGTCATATTGTTGCTCTCCATAGAGATATTTGAATGCTTTTAAGTTCTGAAGTGGGGTTTTTGGACACAATGATTCGTTTGAAATAGGTCGCACTTTGATTGGATAGATGTTTCAGGGATGTGATTTTTCCTGATTAAACAAGATTTCCTGCTTTTCTGACCTGATTGGCTAGACTTCACTGCTGTGTTTTTATTCTTGTGTTATATAATTTCTCTTAGGACTGCTCTACCATCAGTGAGGTATAGGCTACTCAATGGTAACTCTTAAAGAGCTTCAGTGTTTCTGTGCACTGATGGGAGAACCTGACAGAAGGCCTACCATCTCTGCAGCACTCCATCCAGCCGTCCGAGGTCCCCTGGTGTCACGACTCTTACGATACTCCAGCGATGCGATGTTTCATAATACCACTCTGATCTAACGAGTCTGACTAGTTGTTCGTTGACCTCCCAGGTGGACTTTTGACTATCTAGCCGTAAAGGGCAGATTGATGGAGAGTTGGACAGAGATGGTTGTACTTCTGCCAGATTCTCCCGTCACTGCACAGGAAATCTGAAGCTCTTTTACAGTGACAATTGGGTTCTTGGTCACCTCCCTGACCAAGGCCCGTCTTTCCCTTTTTAATAAAGTTCACAATGCGGATGCCAATTTCGGGCAGAGGGATTTCGGTTTGAACGGGAGCCTTTCCAGACCTATATTCGCAAGCAAATTTGGGGCTGGGCGGAGCCAGGCTAACAGTAGATTGTATTTATTTATTTAACAACACTTATGGGGATAAGGATTTAACACTTTATTTAATAACAAGACTAATACCGGCCCTCTTTATGTATTTGTGTCTGCACTCTAGATTAACAAAGCAGGATGGCAGGAGGACGAGTTACCTTCAGAGTCCTTTTTGGAGGTGAAGACGATGCAAGAAAACTAACCATTGAATCCGGAATACCGACATCTGTGGATGAATTGGCTCTTAAAATTAAGACTTTCTTTGGTGTGACGGAGGAGTTCAGGCTTCAGTACATAGATGTAGACTTTGAAAATCAATTTATGAACCTCATGTCAACTTCAGACATTCAAGATAGAAGTACCTTGAAAGTGGTGTACTTACCTTGTGAGGCTACCAGCTCTGTAATCTCATCTCCACCCACTAAAGATACCTGCTCCACAATCCCAGGGACTCCCTCCAATTCATCTGCCAACTTATCGCAAGAACCTGCCAGCTCCTCATCACAAGAACTAAATGATTCAGCATGCACTGAGTCCTATAGCAGCAACGATACCATCATATTGTCATCTCCTGAGTCCCGTTCCTGCTCTTGGCCTGAATCCTTTGTCGTGCCACGCTTTTCATATTGTGCCGAGATGATGCTCCAGACGGGAAATGATCATTTCAAAGCGAATGGAACTTTACTATCTCTTACCCCGAAAGTCAGATCTGATATTCTTGAAGGCCTTGCAGAAGAAATTATCAAGTACACAGCATATCCAAGAGATGACCAGTTTGCAGAAGTTGCTGAGGCCTTGATACAGACCCACCCATGTTTGCTTGAGAAAGGAACTCGCACTGGGTATTGTGGATGGAAGCACTACATTAAGGTCAAGATGATGAACTTCCGCACCAAGCTCAGCCGCAAACGTCAAGAAGCCCCGGAAGGCAGAGGTTAACTTCTGCCCAAGCCTTCCAAGAGGTGAAACTACAGACAGCCTAGAGGAGGAAAGGGTTGCTCTACTGACTGAGGTAAAAAAAAAGAAAAAGGACGAGGCACTGATCAAGGAAAAGATGCAGCGTACCTTCTCGTACAGAAGACAAGAAGTTCTCCAGGAGCCAACGATTGCAGAGTTCCGAAACAGATGGCCAGCACTGTTTGAAGTTGGTGAAGTAAGTGTAGTAACCCATTTGTTTAAAATGTAGATGCAAATTGCATTCAGTGTTAGACATCTTGTTTATAATCAAGTATATCCTGTCTTTTATTCTCTTTCAGGTCAACTTGGAGTTCATGCGTTTAACAACTGTTCCTCTGATTTCAAAATTCTTTGGACAACTGGACAGATACACTGATGACCTGATAAAGGTTTTCCATGCCAAAGGAGGATCTGCTGGAAAGAAAATCAGCACCATAATGGCACCGACAGCTAATGTAAGTGTTTTTATGTGTAAGTCAGGTTCCTTATGTAATTTTGTTTAGTTTTGGGGGGGATTATGAAAACTATATTTTTGAAAACCTTATAGCATAAGAAATCAGAAAATATTTGATTTCCATTTTCTCAGATGTCAGTATGGCGGCCATCTTTGATTTAAAAAAATGGCAACCTTCAAACACTAGTTTCTCAATATCTCGCCTCCTAGATTACATAGAATCAAGATTGCAGTGGTCAAATCTAAAATTTGTAGGGCACGGTCGGAATCCAATGGTGCGAATAAATATATAGAGATGGTCAATGACACATGTATGGGTGGGTATCTTGCATTTTTTATATGCATAGCTGAATTTGCGGTAAACATGATCTCGGACATAATCATATTGAGGGGACTATTCTGATAATCTGGATATTTTAGCCTGGCTACAGTGCTAAGCCCCAGCCCCAGACTGGCTACCAGCCCCAGCCCCAGACTGGCTACCAGCCTCAGCCCCAGCCTGGCTACCAGCCCCAGCCTGGCTACCAGGCCAAGCACCAGCCCCAGACTGGCTGGGGCTGAAGCATAAACTTCAGTTATGCGCATTAAAAATCCAAGATGGCAACCTAAACCTGTGCCCATTGATCAGCTGTACTGATTTCTAATTAGCACCATTGGATTTCTTGCCCCACAAAAATTTAGATTTAGCCAGTGGAATCATGATCCTAGGTGTAATCTAGGAGTCAAGATATTGAAAAACTAGTATTAAAGGTTGCCATTTTAAAAAATTCAAGATGGCCACCATATTGGCTTCTGGGAAAATTGAATCATGCATATTCTGATGTTATTCTATGAAGTTTTCCAAAATGTACATGTATAGTTTTCCTAATCCCCCAAAAAACTGAACGAACTCAATATGTCTGGACATAGTGATTTGGACTATTATTTTTCTCCTCTCCTGTCCTTCTCTCTCCTCTCCTGTAATTTTCTTTGGGATCTTGTTGATATGCTTGTTTCAGAATGAAGACATAAACATCAAGCGCGACTGTGTCCTGAGGAGCCTAAGTGTCTACCTCAATGAAGACATGGAGACACTCGTCAAAGAATACGTGGTAAGTGTACGTCAGCCTACTCTCCTTTGTGCCAGATGTAATGAAATTCCCTCCAGGCGTTCCTGAGATATTGCATTCATGAGAATGGGATGGACGTGAGGTAACAGTGACCTTGACCTTTGACCACCAAAATCTAATCGGTTCATCCTTGAGTCCAAGTGGACGTTTGTGCCAAATAAGAAATTCCCTCAAGGCAAACGGTGGAAGCTGTCACTTTTAGGAAGTAAACCTCCCTGGGCCTGAGGAGCCTGGGACAAAGAGAGCAGTCTGCCGGGTCCTGGCACCTAAAGGCCTCAACTACACCAATGAAGCTAATTCTGCTGCGAACAGGAAGGTGCGGAGGCCAGAGACACTTCACATAGTTCGCATTAAATAGGGATGTAATTTAGTTCACATTAAACAGGGATGTGATTTAGTTCACATTAAACAGGGATGTGATTTAGTTCACATTAAGCAGTAGGTATTACCCAGTTGACATATCTGTTTTGGATATTTTGTTTAGTTACTGGGACTCCAGGAGGAGAACTCCTCTGATGATGAAAACAGTGATGTGGAGCGTACATCTAAGTTTTACAACCCTGCATAATTTGTCATGGTCATTTAAGAAGTAGCAAGGCAGTTTCTTTAATTCATAATGTCTATCCTGTAGAAACCTGTCTTTGTCAAAGCATAGACCATTGAAAATGAAGTGTACGTGTCCAATAAGTCAGTTTTCTCAACTTGAAAAGTTATTAATCTTCTGTTTTTTTTATTACTAGAATGAATATGGAGGACTGTCTGCATATGAACTGGAGCGCCTGGAGAACATCAGACAGAACCAAGCCTTCCTGTCTTCCATTAAGTTATTGCAGGTAGGTAGACATGGAGCATGGGATGACTTTTTTGGCTGATGGGCAGAGCCCGACAGCCGTAGAATTGCAAATGTCTTATCACAAACTCACTCTGGGGCCATTTGTAACGATGCATGCGCTGACTGCTGATCACTACTCGAGTGCGACATTGCAGCACTATAACACAGCAACTCTCACATTTCACCACCAACCCCCTCCACCACCAACCCCCTCCCCTCCACCACCAACACCCTCCACCACCATCACCACCAACCCCCTCCACCACCATTAAACCAATGGTTTAATCCTAAAATATTTCATCAACGATGTAGTTAACAAGGAGAATGCCATCCACCTCTTCATCCTCCTTCAAAGCGCCCCTTAGTGACCTTAGTGTCTTGAACATTGCTGTCCATGAATACAATGGGGGGTAATTATTGCTTTTCTCTGTCAAAAGGCAACTGAGGATCTGAAGCAGTCAGTACGGCCGAAGCCATCTCAGCCGGGTCTCATGAGGTAAAGCGGATGAACTACTGGCTACTGATAACAATGTTTTATTTACTTCAATGTTTTCTGGATAAAATCAGTAAGGGATTCCTGGCACGACTGGGAACTGGAGGCAATATTTTTTTCTTAGGATGGCAAAGTCATGACCCGCCCTACACTGCCTCTGATTGTCTTACCCTGATATTTTACCCTAACCTTAACCAATCATCACTCCTCATGCCTAAACCCTACCAAGCATCATTCCTAATGCCTAAACCCATCCTCCGCCATCTTTGGGGGAAAAAAAGCGAACTGGAGTGTGACTGAACAAGATAAGAATTTACCTTGGACAATATAAGTCATAGTTAATGCCTTGTCATGCAGACGTCAGCCTACTCACTCTCAGGTCATGGTATTCAGCATGGCATCGCCAAGCAAGAAGCCAAAAGTTCAAACTGTGTCTGTGTCTGAAAGCTTGCACTGCATACTAAATAATATGAAGTATGAACACCAAAAAATATCCACACATTTATCTATAACCCAACAACCATATAGTGTAGTTAACTATGTTCTGTCCCACATTAGTAAAACATTTTGTTTTACTTTAAATGTAAAGACCTAAGTGTCTTTCTTGATGTCACTGTAATTTTCGTTGTGGCAGGTCAAAGGCTGCTGTGAGAGAAGTGCCGCCACCTCGCAAGTCCTTGCGTCTCCAAAATAAAGAGGCAGAGACCCTCACGCTTCCCCCTGAACTCCGAGGAGTATTGACCTATGAACATGTAAGTGACTGACTGCAATGACTGGCTTAAATTTGATATGCACCAATAAATAAAGAATTCTTAATAAACTTAAAGGTATTGGCCTACGAAGAGTACTAAATTGATCCATTACTTTAAATGAACAATATAAATTCAGTTTGGGATTGTTTGACAGAAATGATAAGAGTATACTTAATATCTGTTTCACTTCATGAATGCCGCTCCATTCCTAAGGTTTCTTTCTTTCTTTGCTCACTCTTATTTTTCTCTTTCTCCCTCACATGAAAGTCTCAGCCGTCTAAGAAGCCTCCAGTGAACATGGAAGAGGGCAGTCGACTACCTCCTGAGCTCTGCTCTGAGGTAGGAGTCAGCCTTCTACTTTCAGTTGTCAGCCTTTTACTTTCAGTTGTGCAGAGGTGGTGACTTTTCATTGTTTTATTTTTCAGGCTTTTTGGTGGTGGTCAAAGGTCTAAGTTCAAGGTCACTATGACCTCAGGTCCATCCCATCCCATTCTCGTGAACGCGATATCTCCGGAACGCCTTAATTTGAAGAAATTCCCTTAACGCCCACTTGGCCTCAAGGATGAGCTGATTAGATTTTGGTGGTCAAAGGTCAAGGTCACTGTGACACACCTCATTGTTCTCCGTTTGTCCTCCAGGACATCGAATCCAGAGAGGCTGAGTCGGGGATTGCACAGACAACGATGGGCATCGACGCCGTTCGGGTGGAGGGTGCCGGTCCTGGAGATGGGCCTTTTGCAGATGTTGGCGTTGTACTCGAAGGCGTGGAAGTTCTGCAAAACCTACAAAGTGTCACCCTTGGATGCGTGATGCTTTTTGGACTGATCTATGCGCTTAACTTAAGCTACCCAAAGGAGGTCAAGTCCACATTTGAAGTGTTTCAGAAAATCCTGATGGAACTGGACACAACCAAGCAACAACCAAAAGTCCAAGCACTGAAAGTTAAATTGCTGAAGTGATTGAGTAATTGGCCTGATACGTTTAGAGATTTTTTTATTTTATTTTTTTATACAGAGTATAGTTTAAAATTAACAAAAAGAAAGAGGTTGACCTAAATGTGTATAGACTGTACAAAAGAAAAACAAGCAAGAAATGTGTATATATGACTGTCCAAAAGAAAAACAAGCAAGAAAAGCAGGTGACAGAAGAAATGATTAAATGTACATATGACTGTCCAAACAAGCAAGCAGAAAAGCAGGTGACAGAAGAAATAGGTAAATGTATATATATAAGACTGTACAAAAGAAAAACAAGCAAGCAGAAAAGCAGGTGACAGAAGAAATAGGTAAATGTATATATATAAGACTACAAAAGAAAAACAAGCAAGCAGAAAAGCAGGTGACAGAAGAAATAGGTAAATGTATATATATAAGACTGTACAAAAGAAAAACAAGCAAGCAGAAAAGCAGGTGACAGAAGAAATAGGTAAATGTATATATATAAGACTGTACAAAAGAAAAACAAGCAAGCAGAAAAGCAGGTGACAGAAGAAATGAGAGGGTTGTATGTAGTCACAATACTTACACAACTTGAACTTGGATGTAAAATGTTCTTTTCTTTTGAAAAATTTATTTAATTGGGATTTTCCCAGAGGGCATTTTCATTTCTATGATTTTCTTTTTTTTCTGAAAATTTTTTTTTTATACAGAGTATAGTTTAAAATGTACACATTTAGGTCAACCTCTTTCTTTTTGTTTAGACTACAAAAGAAAAACAAGCAAGCAGAAAAGCAGGTGACAGAAGAAATGAGAGGGTTGTATGTAGTCACAATACTTACACAACTTAGGGCATTTTCATTTCTATGATTTTCTTTTTTTTCTGAAAATTATTTTTTTATACAGAGTATAGTTTAAAATGTACACATTTATAGGTTGATGGCACTTGTGCTCGGTATTCAGAGTGCCGAGCATTAAACGAGGGCGTTGGCATGGAAGCTTTCTCCACGAAGTACGAATGATCAACAGCAGTGCATTTCTCCGCATATAGAAATGTGGGTCGTCTGAGCATACAACAATTGGTTTAAAGACAGACTGGACAGCGTTGCGAACTGGAAGACTTGGAGAACTATATCGAAGAAGCCTACAATAGGATTTCTGCAATGGACACCACCAACACCACCAATACCCCGAGCTCCAAACGCACACGCCATTCTTCTACGGACACCGAAGGACTATCAGCATACTCAAACGAGGTCAGTGATATACTCCGCTCCATAAACGCTAATCTTACATCGCTCGACGCGAGGATATCACTGATCGAGATACTACATAAAGAATTCCAGTCACTCCGAGAGAGTCTGGAATTCAGTCAAGCCGAATTAATTACACTTACCCAAGAAAACCATACCCTGAAAAACTCCGTCAAAACACTCACAACCCAGATGACTGTTGTCGCCAAAGAAAACAAAGAAATTAAAGAAACTATTCTCGACATCCAATCCCGCTCTATGAGACAGAACCTGATATTTTCTGGAATCCCTGAACACACAGAAACCTCCTCCGAAGACCCAGAGAACGCCATTAAGGAATTCATGATCACTCACCTCAAGATTTCTTCGCAAAACGTTAAGGACATAACTTTTCACCGCGTCCACCGCATCGGAGCAAAAAAACTAAACGCAATCCGTCCAAGACCCATTGTCGCTAACTTTGAACACTATAAACAGAAAGAACTGGTTAAGAGCAAGGGGAGGGAACTGAAAGGAACGAGCTACGGTATCAACGACCAGTTCCCCCGTGAAATTCAAGAAAGACGAAAAAATCTCTTCCCCATTCGAAAGCAGTACATCGCTCAGGGCAAACGTGCTATCATTACAGTCGACAAACTATACATAAACGGACAACTATACCGAGACTCAGAAGTCACTCCGTGGCTATGTTAAAACCCATTTAAACACCATCATACTGTAACCTAACACTCCACAAAGGATTTAAAGGGAATAGAATAAAATTATATATCTGAACAAACACCTACCTTTTACAATAACCACTTATAAATGCACTTTAACGTACCCAGGCTATTTAGCTAAGATATGCTACCTTTCTACCGTTATTTTGTGTTGCTTGTTTTATGTTTTAGTTTTGTTTTTTGTTTATTGTCGTTCAAATGTTACACCCCTAGTTACTTGCTTGCCTTTTACATGTTTACCCTCAATACTTTACTATCATCAAGATATGGCGGATACACGCATGCATACATACACGCACACACACATTTACGCACATCATTATGGAAATTACTTTCTGTTATGGTAATAAATACGCATGCCCCCTATAGGCACGCCACACACATACACACAATAAGATTCATTCACACGCATACACTCATTACAGACTTAAAATGCTATTTCAATGCCTCTGCTTAAATTTTTGAGCTGGAACGTGCGTGGCATCCGTTCGCAGGTGAAATTGACAAAAGTCTTTAATCACTTAGAGAAATTACAGGCAGATATATGTTTAATTCAAGAGACACATCTATCAGATCAAGACCTTCACAAACTTAAATCTTCACAATTCAATCAAATATTCTCAGCAACACTCAATACCAGACAAGGTGGCGTCTCTATACTAATCAATAAAAGAATTCCACTGATTCAAAACAATATCATAGCTGATCCCGATGGGCGATATATCATAATTAATGGCTCAATCTACAATAAGAACTTTACAATAGCAAACATTTATGGCCCAAATAATGATGATTCATCCTTTTTTCACAATTTCTTTTCATCAATAACAGACACAGCAGACTCAACCCTCATAATTGGAGGTGACTTTAACACTGTCATTAACCCATTAATAGACCGCTCAAGCTCCTCTGGAAATTCAAGAAATTGGCATTCTACTGAAACAATAAAACAATATATGAATGAGCTTGGCCTTGTCGATTGTTGGCGACTTAAAAACCCATCAGTAAAAGAATACTCATACTTTTCTCCTCTCCATCAATCATTTTCCCGTATAGACTTTTTCTTGACTTCTAATTCACTTATATTAGAAATTTGTGACACAAAAATTCACCCGATTATAATCAGCGATCATGCACCCATCTCATTCAATTTAACTAATGTACCTTTCATCAAACCTCCCACTAGATGGCGATTTAATACCTCACTTCTCAAAGACCCCGATTTCGATATTTTTTTCAAGAAAGAGTGGGCATCCTTCATGGAAATAAATGACTCTCCAGAAATTTCGGCATCTCTACTCTGGCAAACAAGCAAAGCAGTAATTAGAGGTTCAATCATATCATATTCATCATATAAAAAGAAAAAGGAGCAAGAACTAGAAAATAACCTAGAATCAAAAATTAAACATTTAACTAACATCCAAGCGAATAACCCAAATGAGAACCATCTGGATGAATTAAGAACCCTTAAATCAAAACTAAATGACATCATAAACAGGAAGACACAATTCATTATGCAGAGACTCAGGTATAGCAACTTTGAAAATGGCAATAAATCAGGAAAATATTTGGCAAATCAATTGAAGCACAACAAAGAAAAATCCATTATCCCAGTCATTAAAGATTCAGCAGGGAAATCCAGGTACACACCACAAGAAATAAATAGCACCTTCCGTACATTTTATAGTAAATTATACTCATGTGATATTGAATCAACACCAACAGAAATTAACTCATTTTTTAATAACCTAGACATCCCCAGATTAACTATTGAACAAGCTGAAAGATTAGATGCAGAACTAACAATAAATGAATTTCATAAATCACTCATCAAAATGCCAAACAATAAAGCCCCAGGACCTGACGGTTTCCCTGCTGAATTCTATAAACACTTTTGGCCCACAATTTCACCACTCTTCATTAGACTGATATCTGAAATAGAACACACTTCCATTATCCCTCCACATTTGAACACAGCACTGATAACGCTACTCTTGAAACCTGGAAAAGACCCAACCCTACCCTCTAGCTATCGCCCCCTATCACTCATAAATACAGATATCAAGATCATTAGTAAAACATTAGCAGCACGAATAGAAACAGTCACCCCCTTCATAATACACTCAGATCAAACCGGTTTTATCAAGGGAAGAAATTCATCAGACAGTATGCGCCGACTTTTTAACTTAATAACTCTATCTCAACAGAAAGACACCAAAACAATAATAATTTCACTAGATGCAGAAAAGGCTTTTGATAAAGTAAATTGGAATTTTCTATTCACTACACTACAAATATTTGGTTTTGGAGAGTCATTTATTAATTGGATCAAGGTACTCTACAATTCACCCATGGCCACTGTCACTACTAATGGATTAACATCACCCACCTTTAAACTGCACCGGGGGACCAGGCAAGGATGCCCACTTTCACCATCATTATTCGCCATTTTTATTGAACCACTAGCAGTTGCTATCCGCCAAAATGTTAAAATCAAAGGTATCGAAACCACCAATATCCAGCACAAGATTAGTTTGTATGCCGATGATGTGTTACTTTACCTACAGGACCCACAAAATTCTATGATAGAAACCATTAATCTCATAAATAAATTCTCGCAGATCTCAGACTACACTTTAAACTGGTCCAAATCCACCATACTGCCTTTAACTAAGAATGCTTGGAGTACTGCAACTCAGGATGCTTACAGTCACTTCTCCATCGGCAACATTAAATATCTAGGCATTAACATTTCCCCCAGGCTGTCAGATCTGTTTCAATTAAACTTCAGCCCACTACTCAAAACAATAGAAGATGATCTTAAACGCTGGATGAATCTACCCATTTCATTAATGGGAAGAATCGCAACCATAAAAATGATTGTTCTACCCAAAATCAACTATATCTTCAAAATGATCCCTATTATTCCAACTACAATTTGGTTCCAATCATTAAACTCAATAATAACAACATTTTACTGGAAAAATAAAAAACCAAGAATAAAACTTGCCACATTACAAAAAAAGAAATCACAAGGAGGATTAGAAGCACCACATTTTTACAATTATTACATCGCAAATCAAATACAATATATTATCAAATGGATTCACCCTGATGAACAAAGCAGCCCCTGGTTAGAAATTGAACAGATAGACTGTAAAAACATTCCCTTATCTGACTTACCATTCATAAGCCCCATCATTAAACAACATCACTGTTTCAAAAACATCACAATAGCAACGACTCTGACAGCCTGGTGGAAAATATACAAAATTATAAAATCTCCCCTAGCACCTTGCAAGTACACACCAATTTGGAATAACCCCGACTTCAAAATAAACAGAGCACCACTTCACTTCCCTGCCTGGAAACAGAAAGGTATTACACATCTCCATCACCTCTTCCAAGACAATAAATTCATAACTTTTGCGGATCTGACCCAGAGGTGTGGAGTTGGAAGGGAACACTATCTCGAGTACCTACAACTAAAATCCATAATTAAATCCAAAATCAATATTACCCATAATACTCTTCAGACCCCAACATTAATAGAAGAACTTTATAAAATATTACCTCCAAAAAAAAACCTCTCCAAAATATATAAGCTCCTCTCCAGTATTGATACTTCAATTTCATTACCAACAACAAAATGGGAAAGAGATTTGTTGGCCCCTTCTGACCCGGACTTCTGGTCTCAGATCTGCCAAACCACATTTTCAATGACTAACAATACTAACCTTCAGCTTATTCAGTATAAAATAATTCACAGAGCGCACATCACCGAACACACCATGTACAAAATGGGATTTTCAAACACAGACACATGCTTACAATGCACCCTTGACTCATCTGACAACTACCTTCACGCCACATGGCTTTGTCCACCTGTACACCACTTCTGGACAAAAGTAAACAATAGGATTTCCCTCATTTTGAGTTGCAGTATTCCACTTCTACCATCTCTATGCCTCCTTGGTGACCTTTCATCTGTTATAATACCAATATCACAAATCAAACCATTACTTGTCGCTTTAACAATAGCCAAGAAAACCATCCTCCTCAACTGGAAATTCAGAAAAAAGTTAAATATTACACAATGGCTAGACCTCCTAACAGAATACATTTCAATGGAAAAAAATTCATATATTCAAAATAACCAGATATCTTCCTTCATAACAATATGGACCCCATTCATAACTGCACTTAATCTGTAATTTGAATTGCTCCTGTGAACGGATGACTCGCACACATACCAATAAACACACACTCTATCACACATATGCGCACACGCGCACGCACGCACACACACTCACAACTTCACAACATCATCTTAACATCATCATCATCACTATCTACACTCATTCATCACTTTGATTAAATGTAAACCTGACCTCTCCACACACACTCACATTTGCACTTGCATGCACACACAAACAAATGTCATTCCTTTTCTTATTTTTTATTATTTGTATTACCATCAGCAATGGTCAAAACACACCCATGTTTCTTTCTGGTCGTTTTTTTTTTTTTTTTGTGTTTCTGTCCTTTGCCTTGGTTTTGTTTTGTTCTGTTTTCATCAGGTCTGATTATTTCATGACTTGTTATCTCCTCTGTCCTGTCCTTCAACACCATGTTATGTACTGTTTTACACCTGTATTGCTATCACTCATGTTTGTTTTGTTTACTTAACCCCCCTCAAAGAGACTTCACAATGTTTTTCTCCCCTTTTTTCTCCTTAAGAATTGTAATATTAAAAAACAAATAAAAATAAAGTTGACCTCCCAAGAGGTGGTGGCAGGAAAAAGTTTAAAAAAAATAATAATAAAATAAAATAAAATAAATAAAATAAAATGTACACATTTAGGTCAACCTCTTTCTTTTTGTTTAGACTACAAAAGAAAAACAAGCAAGCAGAAAAGCAGGTGACAGAAGAAATAGGTAAATGTATATATATAAGACTGTACAAAAGGGAAAACAAGCAAGCAGAAAAGCAGGTGACAGAAGAAATAGGTAAATGTATATATATAAGACTGTACAAAAGAAAAACAAGCAAGCAGAAAAGCAGGTGACAGAAGAAATAGGTAAATGTATATATATAAGACTGTACAAAAGAAAAACAAGCAAGCAGAAAAGCAGGTGACAGAAGAAATGAGAGGGTTGTATGTAGTCACAATACTTACACAACTTGAACTTGGATGTAAAATGTTCTTTTCTTTTGAAAAATTTATTTAATTGGGATTTTCCCAGAGGGCATTTTCATTTCTATGATTTTCTTTTTTTTCTGAAAATTATTTTTTTATACAGAGTATAGTTTAAAATGTACACATTTAGGTCAACCTCTTTCTTTTTGTTTAGACTACAAAAGAAAAACAAGCAAGCAGAAAAGCAGGTGACAGAAGAAATGAGAGGGTTGTATGTAGTCACAATACTTACACAACTTGAACTTAGATGTAAAATGTTCTTTTCTTTTGAAAAATTTATTTAATTGGGATTTTCCCAGAGGGCATTTTCATTTCTATGATTTTCTTTTTTTTCTGAAAATTATTTTTTTATACAGAGTATAGTTTAAAATTAACAAAAAGAAAGAGGTTGACCTAAATGTGTATAGACTGTACAAAAGAAAAACAAGCAAGAAATGTGTATATATGACTGTCCATATATATATGACTGCTTGAAGCATTAATAAATTGTTAAATGCAACAAGGTGGTCAGATTTTTCTTTTTTTATGTATTGTTGTAGGTGTGGGGTGAATAGAAAAAGTACATAAATGTGATGCATTTTGAGTAAATTGGGTTTATTGCATAAACCTGGTTATTATGCATTTCAAACAAATAGGCTTTATTCATATTGAATACATAAACCTGGTTATTATGCATTTCAAACAAATAGGCTTTATTCATATTGAATACATAAACCTGGTTATTATGCATTTCAAACAAATAGGCTTTATTCATATTGAATACATAAACCTGGTTATTATGCATTTCAAACAAATAGGCTTTATTCATATTGAATACATAAACCTGGTTATTATGCATTTCAAACAAATAGGCTTTATTCATATTGAATACATAAACCTGGTTATTATGCATTTCAAACAAATAGGCTTTATTCATATTGAATACATAAACCTGGTTATTATGCATTTCAAACAAATAGGCTTTATTCATATTGAATACATAACCTGGTATTGAATACATAACCTGGTTATTATGCATTTCAAACAAATAGGCTTTATTAATATTGAATACATAACCTGGTTATTATGCATTTCAAACAAATAGGCTTTATTAATATTGAATACATAAACCTGGTTATTATGCATTTCAAACAAATAGGCTTTATTACACTGACTAATATACATCACATTAAGTTTATTAGTTTTATTACGTTAAAACTATGTCATGCAAATTCATGGGATTACTACATGCAATTAAATTACATAAATCTTACAAATTAGGCTTAAATATTTCTGTGAGTGCATATATTTAATTGAAAACAGTACAAAGAAAAAATATTTAATGTTTTACCTTATATTTTAACTTATCAACGAGCCTCAAATCATCACTCTGCTGCCAAATATGCAGTAGGTATGGATGGATCACTTTAAGTTGATAAGGTAAAACATTAAATATATTTTCTTTGTACTGATTTCAATTAAATATACAGGTGCAGCTCAAAACATTTGAATATCGTGAAAAAGTTCAATATTTTTTGTCACTCATTTCAGAAAGTGAAACTCATATATTATATAGATTCATTACACATAGAGTGAAATATTTCAAGCCTTTATTTCTTGTAATTTTGATGATAATGAAAACCCAAATTCAGTGTCTCAGAAAATTAGAATATTGTGAAAAAGTTAAATATTGGAAACTCATGGTGTCACACTCTAATCAGCTAATTAACTCAAAACACCTGCAAAGGTTTCCTGAGCCTTTAAATGGTCTCTCAGTCTGGTTCAGTAGGCTACACAATCATGGGGAAGACTGCTGACTTGACAGATGTCCAGAAGACAGTCATTGACACCCTCCACAAGGAGGGTAAGCCACAAAAGGTCATTGCTAAAGAAGCTGGTTGTTCACAGAGTGCTGTATCCAAGCATATTCATAGAAAGTTGAGTGGAAGGAAAAAGTGTGGTAGGAAAAGGTGCACAAGCAACAGGGATAACCGCAGCCTTGAGAGGATTGTCAAGCAAAATCCATTCAAGAATTTGGAGGAGCTTCACAAGGAGTGGACTGAGGCTGGAGTCAGTGCATCAAGAGCCACCACGCACAGACGAATCTAGGACATGGGCTACAAATGTCGCATTCCTCGTGTCAAGCCACGCCTGAACAAGAGACAACGTCAGAAGCGTTTTACCTGGGCTAAGGAGAAAAAGAACTGGACTGTTGCTCAGTGGTCCAAAGTCCTCTTTTCAGATGAAAGTCAATTTTGCATTTCATTTGGAAATCAAGGTCCCAGAGTCTGGAGGAAGAGTGGAGAGGCACAGAATCCACGTTGCTTGAAGTCCAGTGTGAAGTTTCCACAGTCAGTGATGATTTGGGGTGCCATGTCATCTGCTGGTGTTGGTCCACTGTGTTTTCTGAAGTCCACAGTCAACGCAGCCATCTACCAGGAAATTTTAGAGCACTTCATGCTTCCTTCTGCTGACAAGCTTTATGGAGATGCTGATTTCATTTTCCAGCAGGACTTGGCACCTGCCCACACTGCCAAAAGTACCAAAAGCTGGTTCAATGACCATGGTATTACTGTGCTTGATTGGCCAGCAAACTCGCCTGACCTGAACCCCATCGAGAATCTATGGGGTATTGTCAAGAGGAAGATGAGACACCAGACCCAACAATGCAGACGACCTGAAGGCCGCTATCAAAGCAACCTGGGCTTCCATTACACCTCAGCAGTGCCACAGGCTGATCACCTCCATGCCACGCCGCATTGATGCAGTAATTCATGCAAAAGGAGCCTCAACCAAGTATTGAGTGCATAGAAATGAACATACTTTTCAGAAGGCTGACATTTCTGTTTAAAATATTCTTTTTTATTGATCTTATGTAATATTCTAATTTTCTGAGACACTGAATTTGGGTTTTCATTAGCTGTAAGCCATAATCATCAAAATTACAAGAAATAAAGGCTTGAAATATTTCACTCTATGTGTAATGCATCTATATAATATATGAGTTTCACTTTCTGACATGAGTGACAAAAAATATAGAACTTTTTCACAATATTCTAATTTTTTGAGCTGCACCTGTATGTAAAAGAGAATTTACAAATCACTGCTTTCAGCTTGTATGTGCATTTTACATACTGTCCCAACTTTTTGGGAATTGGGTTTGTATATGAATAAATGCTGTAAAGTAAGCCGTGAAATCACTCTGAGGAAAATAATGTTTGTTAAATATCTTAATGTAAAATGTGCACAGACCTTTTTGGTCTGGATAGCACTGATAACATTGTATGCACAGTTTCATGCTGTGGTTCAGCTCTGTCATCCAGAAAATACTGTTTATGTTCATGAGGTTTCACTCAGAGTGTAGCAGGTCTAAGTCACTCGTCCAAACCAAACAGGCTCATATTAATACATTTTTTACTGAAAGGACAGGCTTTTCAGTAAAAGGACTGAAATATGTTGGCCCTCTTTCCTGCACGCCTGTGCCTCGGTGACCCAGATCACCTCAAGCGTGGGTACAGGGTTGCACTCTATTGACACCTGGTGGAAAAAATAAAAGTAAACAGTACACAATTCTACATGGGTGCACTTGTATGGGAGGCGAAACAGTTGAACATTAATCAAACTGGATGCAGCATACAATGAAAAAAATCCAACCTTAAGTACATTTATTCTGAGAAAAAAAAAACCCTCATCAAGAAATAATAATTTTTTAACAAAATCACGTGTGCCACAATTATTGGCACCCATAGACAATATTATGAACAGAAATTTCTTTCCATTTATATTTTACTTTTTAAAGTTAATCAGACTGTTTAGGAACTTTCAAGCAGTAATCCATGACTGTTTCACTGGGGTATAAATATGAGGTGACACAGAGGCCATATTCCCTTATTCATACATCAACATAGGAAAGATAAGAGAACACACAAATCAAATGAGGGAAAAGTGTGTTGAGCTTCATAAGACAGGGAATGGCTATAAAAAATAGCTACTCACCTGAAAATGCCCATATCTACCATTAGGGCAATACTCAAAAGCAACTGGAACTGTTACAAACTTGCCTGGAAGAGGACCCAAGTTTTTTTTGCCCCCACGCACAGTGAGGAGGATGGTAAGAGAGGCAAAAAAAAGGATCCCCAACGATCACTGTTGGAGAATTACAGAGGAAAGTAGCATCTTGGTGTCATCAAGTCTCCAAAACTACCATTAGACGTCACCTCCATGCCAGAAAAAAAGCCGTTCCTGTCATTTCACCACAAACGTAAGCGCCTGAAGTTTGCTAAACGTTACTACTGGAACTTTGACTGGAACCATGTTCTATTGTCAGATGAAACGAAAATTTTGGTTTTCGGCAACCAACACTCAAGGTGGGTTTGGCATAAAAAGAAGGATGGCTATACTGAAAATAACTAAGGTTATAAATAAGGTTCCGTGATGTTGTGGGCTGTTTTTCCTCCAAAGGCCCTGGGAACCTTGTTAGGGTACATGGAATCATGAACTCCATGAAATACCAGGACATTTTCTATATGAATCTGGCTGCCTCTGCCAAAAAACTAAAACTGGGTTGTCATTGGATCTTCCAGCAGAACAATGATCCAAAACATACGTCCAAATCAAAACAAAAATGGTTAACTGAACACGAAATCAAGCTTCTGCCATGGCCATCTCAGTCCCCTGACCTAAACCCCATTGAAAACCTGTGGGCTGAGCTGAAGAGGAGAGTGCACAAGAGAGGACTTAGGACTCTGGGTGATCTGGAGAGATTCAGAGGAATGGTCTCAGATTCCTTGCTTTGTATTCTCCAATCTTATTAGATTTTATGAGAGAAGACTCAGTGCTGTTTTATTGGCAAAGGGAGGTTGTGTAAAGTATTAAATGCAGGGCTGCCAATAATTGTGGCACACATGGTTTTGTTAAAAACTATTATTTCTTGATGAGGGATTTTTTTTTCTATAATAAATTTACTTTATTAAGAATAAATTTACTTAAATTAAAGGTTGGATTTTTTCAGTGTGAAGTTAAGCTAATTCAACAAACGGTGAATTCTTTATAACTCTTTTTACTAATCTCTAAACAGGGGTGCCAATAATTGTGGAGGGCACTGTATATCATGAAAAATATATCAATGTCAGATATATCATATGTCATAAAATATTTAACATATCAAAAAAGTATATCAATCGCTACGGAAGCTTATTGATGCTGTGACGATCCCCGTGGAGAACTATAGGGGGCGCCGTTTCCTGTGTTGCCCTGGTGGGCTACCTTCTTCTTTTCTTTCAGATGAGTCGCCAGGTGTGGATGATTCCATTGATTACCCCTGGGGCTACAAGAGTGCGCCATGCCCATGGATTGGGGGCTTGAATAAATTGAGGGAATTGGGGGTGCAGGATTTCACATTAAAAGTTTTACTGAAAATGGGTGAGAGAGCACAGGTCAGGGTACTGTTAGCCTTCTTAAGGGATACAGGAGTTTTTAATAGGATATGATGGACAAGCAGGTATAGGGTGCTAGAGTGTCTGATATGGATATGGATTGTATAGTAGAACTAGGTATAAAGCATGGAGGGTTAAAATGTAGTTTAGAATGAAGGGAAGTAGAATGTAAGCCTATTGTCTGATCCACACTCCGGAGCAGAAGGTGGCGGTAATGCACCAACAAGCTGGATGCCAACCGCCGTAAAAACCCGAAGAAGAAGAGATTGGGGGCTTCCTCGGTTCACCAGCAGCCGTTGGTGTTCCATTGCCATTTACTTGTTATCCTACCAGTCAACCTTTCTGTTAATTAACTATTTTTGTATTAAATATTTCTTTATTGGCACCCATGTGCAGTCTCCATTTTTGTTACATTGTCTAGAGCCAGGCGATCGTAACAATGCCAACAGAAAAAAAAAGTTTAAAATGTATTTTGCTGCGAGAAAAACAAGATTAAGCTGTAACAGTATGGAACACATGGCTGGCTAAATGGCTGTAAATCATCAAGGGTCTGAGGTATCAAACAAGCCACAAAGCATCACTCTGCTGCCAGATATGCAGTAGATCTGGATGGATAACTTTACGGGTTTCTTCTCCTGACTTATATTTCCATAGAGTCCAATAGGAAAATGATTTAGGAGAAAGCCATTAAACACCCTGAAGTGCCATATATTCTTGTATATGCACTGGCATGGAGTGGATTATATCTCTTATACCATGGCTACAATTAAAAAGCGTGAAAAATAAAATAAAAAAATAAAAAAACATTATGTACACAACCGTCACTTAGCTAAATATAGGTCCTCTGGTAATGGTACACGGCACTACAGTTGAGAGTTGTCCCACCATTAGCTAACGTTAGTTATTTGTTATTTTTATTAATATTTTGCATAACAAAATAAAATGTTAACAAGTCTATATAACCATGAACAAATTCAGCAGATACAATTTGAAGCCAATACATTTTGAAAAGACATTTAAAAATGAAATGCTAGCTAAGTAACTTTTGGCTACGTTAGCTCTATCCTACCTAGTGCCAGCTAGGTTCTAACGTAATTTACATAAGTAGCTACTACCATTATAACTTGCTTGAAATACCCCTCAGATTGAGGATGCAGAAGTGGAATTAATGTTACTAGCAATATCTAGCAGATCCAAGTATTCCTGTTGGTGAGAGATGGTGACCGTAGCTTTGCAAGTTGCTTTCCGACCGATGTCCAGTGACTGACATGATCTCCCTGGACTCCAAGACAGCTTTCGAGAAGACATGAACCGCTGTGCTTCGAACTCTGTGGTTTTATGAACGTCATTTACCGGTACTTTTCTTTTGTGTGTCTTCAAAGTTGTCGTCCACAAAGTACTAGGTATCATACAAAGTTTTTGCGTCAATATCCTCAAAGGAATCGTTGACTGTCTCAACCATTTTGAGATTTAGTTCATTTCTAATCTCTTAATTGTAGTTATTCATAATATAACTTTTAATACAATTTGAACGTTTTCGCGTAGCGATTTCGAACTGTAATGAGGCAAGGTACCTGGATTACCGCACCTATACACGCATATAATGCACAGCTATCAACTAATCAGAATTGAGTATTTATCCAAGCCATGGTACATGTACATATGCTATATATTCATGTATTGTGTATGTGTGTGTGTATAGTGCACTCCATAATGTTTGGGACAAAGACATCTTTTTTCTTGATTTGGCTCTGTACTCCACAATTTTAGATTTGTAAACAATTCACATATGGGTAAAGTCCAGATTTTCTGCTTTTATTATAGGGTATTTTTGTAAATTTTGGGGTCACCATGTAGAAATTACAGTCCTATAGTTGTGGCATTGATATACTATTTGTATAGCATTTGTATATTCTATAGTACATTTGCAAATACAGTATGTAGCAGAAAAAATTGTTTTGCACTAATATAATATTTATGTGTCCATGTACTGTATGTCATTGGAATTTGTGTTGTTTACATAGAGTATATTGTGCAATATAAAGCCATATATTACCCACAAAAATGTGTAGTTGGCTTAAATGAGTATGTTGATATATACAGGTCATGACAATATGGCAATATACTTCTTAATATATGAACATTAGTCTATAGAGAAATGTATAGCTTAGATGTAATGTGACCCGGCGCGAGGTTGAGTTGCGATCCAGTTGGATTTTGCCAGCACTGGCGCACCCAACCTCTACTGTAGGCTATACAGACTAGGAACCTCAATAAAACTCCTTTCTGCCCTGCCTCTCTTCACTGCCTGCACAAGTGGCAGAGCATCAGTCAGAATTGCATAATTCTGTAAATTGAAATGGCATTATAAATGTCATTTGGCTTCATCAATACGAGTACTTAAAAATATCAGACATCAAAGAAAATAAGAAACCGGAAAATTATGAAAAAGGAAGTGAGAAGAGAGGATAAATGATCGGTTTAAAGTTTAACGTTATGTAAAAAAAAAAAGATAGCTAAAATATCATTGTTTAACTGCTGCTCTGTGATTGGGATATTTAGGAGTTTCATTTTCTAATGAAGATCGCAAACATTACTTACTAGTTGCGCTCCTAGACGTGTTTCATAAAGCTACACCGTAACGTTTGCGTTGGTTTCTATATTATCAGAACAGCTTCCACTGTCACCATTCTCCCCTATCTCATTTAGCCTATAGCCTACATTTACAGGGAAGAAATATGAGATCTGTTACCTGACCATTTTTTGGAGGCAAGCTCCTTTTATTAGCTGAAGAAGACGAAGATTGAAGATTATCATTTAGGTTAGGTATTTGCTTTCTAAATCTACTACTTATCTGTGCGTGGCCATTTAGTCTACCACCAATCAAAACACATTTGGTTATCATAGGCTACCGAGGGAAGTCCACACACTCCACAAATCTGTTGAATTGGCTAGTTGATCATTTCTGAACACGGATCACAAAATGTACAGGCTGGAGAGCTTACTAAAACACATGTTCTATTGATTTTTAAATGATAGTAGCCTAAATTACTTTTCAAACAATGACGTTTCCATTTAATATTTTTTGACGGGGCGGAAAACTCTAGGCCTTGAAATCATTTTACGTTATTTTGTCATTTGCTTGAGCTCCCTACACACACACACCCCCACACCCATACGTCATAATGTAGGTTACACATGCGTAGCCAGGGTGAATATCAAAAAGGGATTAGAATTGTTCATTTACTTTTATATATTTCTTTATTATAATAATACAAATTCTATTAAAATGTCTGGGGGGACTAAACCGGAGCTAAACAGATTTGTGACGGGGCTATAGGCTAGCCCACCCTTGCCCCGATGTAGCACCGTCCATGTTTATTTGTAATCCAAGATCAATTTTCATTTACCTGTCAGATTAATTTTAAAAATTCCCCTATATACGAGAACCAACACCAGGCCAAAAAAATCATTTTTTAATGGCAAGAATAACGCAATTATATGTATATATTTTTTATACTTTTTAAATTATTTTTCGAAACATTACAACAAACAAATACAAAAGACAGACAAAATTATAAAAAAAGAAAAAAAAAAGGGGAGCAGTCCACCACAAACTAGTCGCACAAATGAGACATCTTATAATATAGGTCACAATCTCATCTTAAAATGTCATTTAATATTTTTGAGATAAGTCCTAACCATGATTGAACTACGGTGGCTGAGAAGTGCAAAACACAACGACATTTCACAAAACAACGACATTTCACAAAACACAACGACATTTCACAAAACACAACAACATTTCACAAAACACAACGACATTTCACAAAACACAACGACATTTCACAAAACACAACGACATTTCACAAAACGGAAAGGGTAGGACAACACTTCTTGTTTGTGATTGGACAGAACCCAAGCCCCTCAATGTAATTTTCTTTCACAAAACGGAAAGGGTAGGACAACACTTCTTGTTTGTGATTGGACAGAACCCAAGCCCCTCAGCGAAATTACGAATCCTACTATGGCCATGCCAAGACCCGCCCTCCTCTGTCTCTGATTGGCTGGTCGTTCTGTGCGCTCTACTACCCAACCCTCTGTTTGAGTTTAAGGTGACTCTCTTCGCTGGAGCGCATTGCAGTAACTTATTTTCCGAAATTGCATGCAAATTCAGGTAGCCTAACTAACGTTACAGCATAAAACGTGTACTGACATCCATTAGCCTAAAATAAGTTTACGTTTTTAATACCACCAATGTTGATAATAGTTCTAGGCTATAGGACAAATCAGAATGTTTGTAAACAGAGGTTGCTACGATACTTCCGGGTGGCCACTCAGCACTTCAAAACCGACTGAACCAGTCGGAGCTGTGTAGAAACAGTTAGCTAACGTACTCTATGCCGAAATCGTGTTGTGTTTGGGGCTGTAATGCCAAATGTAATCAGGCACACCGTGGGTTGGGCTTTTTCTGATTCCCCGCTTTAAAGTCTGAATCGACCCAACGGAACCTGTGGATTCAGAGACTTAAAATAGAGGATACCCCAGATCATACAGTCCGTTTGGCTAGCTAGTGAAGGTAACCATATAGCTCGCTAGCTAACGTTAGCTACTTGTTAACGCTAACTTAGATAAAAATACGTGTTAGCGAACTTAGCTAACGTTAACGTTAGTTGCTTCCCTCAGAAAAAAATCGAACCATCTATCAATCAATAAAACAATGTTTGGCTATCTGTCTGTTGTACTTGTAACGTTAGCTAGCCAGCTAAGAATCCAGAGGTTGAGTTGTCAGATTTGAACTTGTGTTTTTACTGTAACGTTAACGTTATTGACAACTCAACCTCTGGATTCTTAGCTGGCTAGCTAACGTTACAAGTACAACAGACAGATAGCCAAACATTGTTTTATTGATTGATCGATAGTTCGTTCATAGCTGGAATTACCTATTATTTTTTTCTGAGGGAAGCAGCTAACGTTAGCGTTAGCTAAGTTCGCTAACACTTTTTCGCCGTATTTTCATCTGTTAGCGTTAACACGTATTTTTATCTAAGTTAGCGTTAACAAGTAGCTAACGTTAGCTAGCGAGCTATATGGTTACCTTCACTAGCTAGCCAAACGGACTGTATGATCTGGGGTATCCTCTATTTTAAGTCTCTAAATCGACCCAACGGAACCTGTGGATTCAGACTTTAAAGCGGGGAATCGGAAAAAGCCCAACCCACGGTGTGCCTGATTACATTTGGCATTACAGCCCCAAACACAACACGATTTCGGCATAGAGTACGTTAGCTAACTGTTTCTACACAGCTCCGACTGGTTCAGTCGGTTTTGAAGTGCTGAGTGGCCACCCGGAAGTATCGTAGCAACCTCTGTTTACAAACATTCTGATTTGTCCTATAGCCTAGAACTATTATCAACATTGGTGGTATTAAAAACGTAAACTTATTTTATGCTAATGGATGTCAGTACACGTTTTATGCTGTAACGTTAGTTAGGCTACCTGAATTTGCATGCAATTTCGGAAAATAAGTTACTGCAATGCGCTCCAGCGAAGAGAGTCACCTTAAACTCAAACAGAGGGTTGGGTGGTAGAGCGCACAGAACGACCAGCCAATCAGAGACAGAGGAGGGCGGGTCTTGGCATGGCCATAGTAGGATTCGTAATTTCGCTGAGGGGCTTGGGTTCTGTCCAATCACAAACAAGAAGTGTTGTCCTACCCTTTCCGTTTTGTGAAATGTCGTTGTGTTTTGTGAAATGTCGTTGTGTTTTGTGAAATGTCGTTGTGTTTTGTGAAATGTCGTCGTGTTTTGTGAAATGTCGTTGTGTTTTGTGAAATGTCGTTGTGTTTTGTGAAATGTTGTTGTGTTTTGTGAAATGTCGTTGTGTTTTGTGAAATGTCGTTGTTTTGTGAAATGTCGTTGTGTTTTGCACTTCTCAGCCACCGTATTGAACAGTAGAAAGACAAACTTTGTTTAATTTGGCAGTGGTACATTCTAAAATAACAATGTCTTGAAGAGAATTAATCCAAAAATATTTCAAAACAATGTCTGGCTTTAAGTTAAGTATCGTTTTCTTCTAAGCAGTTCACAATTCATTCATAATATTTGAATATGTGAGTTGTCCTAACAGAATTTCACATTTACTTTTTTACCAAACAACTTTGATATGAGATGAAAGGAATTGAATGAAACAGCTCTGTAGGACATGGACAGTCAAGCCTGAAAGTCTGCACACCCCTTTCACCTTCTGCACGTTTTATTATGTTACAGACATATTCTACAATAGATTGATTTAATTTTTTGTCTCAAAATAGCCCATAATGACAAAGTGAAAACAGGTTTTTAGACATTTGTGCTAATTTATTAAAAATCAAAATGTAAAATATCATATGTACACAAGTGTGCACACCCTTTCATATGACACCCAAAAGTGAGCTGAGGTGCATTTTGTTTCCACTGATACAGCTTGAGATGTTTCTACAACTTAATTGGAGTCCATCTGTGATAAATTCAATTGATTGGACATGATTGGGGATTACTAACACCTGCCTATATAAAGTCCCACAGTTGACAGTGCATGTCAGAGAAAACTCCAAGCCATGGGGTCAAAGGAATTATCTGCAGACCTCAGAAACAGGATTGTGTCAAGCATAGATCTGGAGAAGGGTACGGAAAAACCTCTGCAGCTTTACAGGTCCCAAAGAGCACAGTGGCCACCTTCATTCATAAATGGAAGAAGTTTGAAACCACTAAGAATCTTCCTAGACGGCCGCCGCGGTGGTACAACGGTAAGAGCGCTGACTTTCAGTCAGCGCAGTTGTACTCCGAGGATCGGGGTTCGCGCCCCGGTCCTGCCATATCCGAGCGTGGCCGGTGCCCTGTGGAAGCGGCAATTGGCGGCTGCTTCCGGGTGGGGGGAGGGGCTCGGAGAGAATCGTTGCGCACAAACGGCCCTGGGCGAGTTGGAATCACGGTCAGGAGCTCGAGGAGTCGCGCCCTGTAGAGGACGTGGCGCCCTCCTTACTACTACCGACTGACAGGGTTGTATAGCGGTGGTTCTCAAGCGGTTGCTACATGGGGGGAATTGAATTAGAATAGGGGTTCAATTGGCTACTAAATTGGGAGAAAAAGGGGAAAAAATCAGAAACAAATAAAAAAAATAAAAAAAAAGAATCTTCCTAGACCTGGCCACCCGGCCAAACTGAGCAATCGGGGAAGACGGGCCTTGGCTAAGGAGGTGAGCAGAAACCAGAGGGTCACTCTGACAGCGTATCCTTGTGGAGATGGGAGAACCTTTCAGAAGATCAACCATCCAGGCAGCACTCCACCAATCAGGCCTTTATGGTAGAGTGGCCAGACGGAAGCCACTCCTTAGTAAAAGGCACATCACAGCCCGCTTGGAGTTTGCCAAAAGGCACCTAGAGGACTCTCAAACCATGAGAATCAAGATTCTCTGGTCTGATGCAACCAAAATTTAACTTATTGGCCTGAATACCAAGCATCACGTCTGGAGAAAACCAGGCACCGCTCATCACCTGGCTAATACCATCCCTACAGTGAAGCATGGCGGTGGCAGCATCATGATGTGGGGATGTTTTTCAGCAGCGGGAACGGGGCGACTAGTGCTGATAGAGGGAAAGATGAATGCAGCTAAGTACACTGAGATCCTTGAAGAAAACCTGCTCCAGAACGATCTGGACCTCAGACTGGGGCGAAGGTTTACCTTCCAACATGACAACGACCCGAAGCACACAGCCAAGAGAACAAAGGAGTGGCTTCAGAGAAGGTCCGTGCATGTCCTTGAGTGGCCCAGCCAGAGCCCAGACTTGAATTCAATTGAACATCTGGAGAAAGAGCTGAAAATGGCTGTGTACCGACGCTCCCCATCCAACCTGACGGAGCTTGCAAGGATATGCCAAGAGGAATGGGCAAAAATGTCCAGAAACAAGTGTGCCAAGCTCGTAGCTTCTTTCCCAAGACGCCTTGAAGCTGTAATCGCTGCCAAAGGTGCAGCAACCAAGTATTAGGCTAAGGGTGTGTACAGATATGTAACCCCTAAATAACCTATTTTTGTCAGTAAAATAAAATTGCATATTTTCTAAAAACCTGTTTTCACTTCGTCATTATTGGCTATTGTGTGTAGATGTTTGAGGCAAAAAACTAACTCAATCTATTGTAGTATAAGTCTGTCACGTAATAAAACGTGGAGAAGGTGAAAGGAGTGTGCACTTTCCGGCTTGACTGTATCTGCTCATTACTTTGCCATCAGAGTTGCCCGTTCCCACAGTCTCCAAAATGGGCGTATACAGGGGTCATAGTTAGCGTAAATGTGCACATGTTTTGACGTCAAGTTTGTTTTTATAAATCACAAATCCAAGGGGAAAGTGGCGTATGCATCTTTTTTGTGCATACGCACCATTTATAAATGAGGCCACTGGAGTTATAAAGCCATAAATAGAACACCCCCCTACATAAGTGAAAATTGACCAAATTTGGCATCTGCGTGAAGGGGTTAAACCATCTCTATAAACTTAAGGCAGATATATGCTTGTTACAAGAAACACACCTCTTGCAATCTGAACATCATAAGTTTGACGTTGAAGGGCAAAAAATATTGGACAGTTTAACATAATGTAGTTTTTAATATTTGGTGGCATATCCTTTGCATGCCATGACCTGCTGATGTCTGTGACCCAACAATATCAAAAGACTCTTAAAGGGTAACTACACCCACTGTTTCAGCCTCTCTCCGCCCACGAAACAATTTAGAAAAATGCTGGGGTGAGTGAGGGAGGTGGGGTGGAGGAGGTGTGCCCATCGTAATTTGCATAAATTAACGTACATTGTACAAATTATATCGTATAACTCGGATCAAACTGTCAAACTAGACGTTGCACATCAAATATGAATCAATACATGGCATATTTCTCACCTGAAAGCTGAAACGAAAGTAACGTAGTGGGTCTAACCAATCAGGTGCTGGCTGTTTCCATTGTGGGCGACAACAATTATCCATATGGCGTAGAGGTACCTCCAAAGAGGTATTCATGATACGGTAGGCATACAAACACATTTACAGCGGAAAAAAGTGATCTAGGGTGTAGTTACCCTTTAATATCTTATTTTCTGGTACTTTTACAAGCGATACTAAGCTATAAATTATGCTGGAACAGTATGGAATACATGGTTGGTGAAATGGTTGTAAGTCATCAAGGGTTTGAGGTATCAAATTAGCCACTAACCATCACTCTGCTGCCCGATATGCAGTAGATGGATCACTTTAAGGGTTGTTTCTCCTGACAAATTTTCCTATTGAACTCTATGGAACAAGTCAGGAGAAGAACCCCTTCAAGTTATCCATCCATATCTACTGCATATCTGTTAGCAGAGTGATGGTTTAAGGCTTAATCCACAATTCCACCATTGCTGATATAGAACAGTGCTATATTATAGTAAATCGAGCAATAAACAGCAGTGAATTCACCATAGCAAGTGTCTATGGGCCAAACAACAATGATCCCCATCTTACTTTCTTACGTAACTTTTTTACATTACTATTGGACTTTTCAACCAACACACTGAAAAAATACTTTAATATATTCATAAACCCCACCATAGACTAATCTACCACCTCAAGTAATATTAGAACCTGGAATTCCACTGACATTACATTACATTACAGGCGTTTAGCGGACGCTCTTATCCAGAGCGACTTACACAACTTCTGATTACATTTATCCATTCATGCAGCTGGATATATACTGAAGAAATTCAGGTTAAGTACCTTGCTCAAGGGTACAACGGCAGTGTCCTACCTGGAAATCGAACCTGCAACCTTTTGGTTACAAGTCCAGCTCCTTAACCATTATACTACACTGCCTCCCATGACATCATCATGCAGTACATGAGTGACTTGGCGATAGTTGGCAACTGAAAAATCCATCTGATAAACAATATTCATACTTTGCACTCATCCATCCAGCGACAAGATTTTGCTCAACTGAGTTATTTATTGCTCCTGCAGTCAAACTATTAATGGAAATCACAAACTCTGTGTTTTAACTTTATTGGTAGACGATTTGCGACAACTCTGCCGAATAAGGAGTTTCTAAGTGTCACTATTTTCCCGTAGCAAGCAAGTCCATTTAACAAGCAACCCCCCACCCAGTCTATACCTATAACCATGCGTGACATAGTGGACATTAGCGTCTATGTGTGACTTCATGAATATATTTATTCATCATATAAAATTAGAATTCTGTCATAGCAACAAGATAAAACCAGCAATAGCCTGATTGTATGGCAAAAAAGCTGTGAAAAGCCCAGCGCATTCAAATGCGTAAATAAACGTGAAATATATTCCCAAGATGCTCTCAGCAACTCGGTGGATGATGTCATAGATGGTGGTTCTGGGGAAATCAAAGGCGTCTGACACCACATTATAGGAGATGGCACTAGCCTGCCAGTACAAATAAATGCCAACCTCCAGGGCTTTCCCCCATCCATGTTCCTTTTGAAAGCCTAGAGCAGGGGTGGCCAATTCCAGGCCTCGCGGGCCGGTGTGTATGCAGGTTTTTACTGCCACCAGTTACCACGGTTCAATCAGCTAATTAGTCATACACACAATCACCGATTCACTTGTAAATTACAGAACGATAAAATGCTACAATACACGCATTGACGCATACCGGCACAAGAACATTCATCAGCTGCTTTTCATATCGCGGATATGTAGATTAAAATATCAGATCGTGTAAACGATTGGGCTAATTAAATAATTGTTAACTGGCGGCAGCAAAAACCTGCATACACACCGGCCCGCGAGGCCTGGAATTGGCCACCCCTGGCCTAGAGTGTGGACCAAGGCATTCACCGTTTGCCTTGACAGGCGGAAATCCTTTTTAAGGTCCCCTTTTCTCATGTAGAGGCGAAGGATAGGGGTGTTGGGATTTAACCCCAAATACTGCTGTCTAATCGCAGCCTGTAAGAGGCACAAATTGTTAACTACTGAAATGTCATTTATTTCTTAATTTATATATCTGCAATTCTACACATATATTTATAACTTGTGCGTCTATGTGTTAATTCAGAGATTACAGTATATACCTAAGGGTATAGGTATACAGTATATACAGGGGGTTGACAAAATATCAGAAACACCAGTTTTCCAGAAAACATAACACCTGCCACATGTTTGCTACGCAAAACCTCAACCTCTGTTCCTAACCTGATTATCTATGCTATTCAGCTGTTAATTTCACTTTGAGCAGAGGTGTTCACTCCCTACAGCTGTGCAGGGTGCACATCTCCGGTTGTCATGGACCTAAATGCTTTCCGTTTTTGAAACATTAGCTACATTAGCTCTAAAGTGTTCTCACCTATTACTGACACAAAAGCTGCATTTAATTGACAAATTAGTATTATACGATTAATGGCTAATTATGATTAATTATCAAGCTAAAAAAAAAAACTAACACTAAAGACACTAAAATGTATACATGGCATGCCAGTCATAAAAGAGTCTAGAAAATATAGGTAAGTGAAATAGGAGCAAAAATAAAGCAGCTATTTTATGTTTAATGAAAAACAGTTTTTTCATGTTTCTGGTGTTTCCAATATTTTGTATACCCCCTGTAACTACAGTGCCCTCCACTATTATTGGCACCCCTGGTAAAGATGAGTAAAAAGGGTTATAAAAATTTAACCGTTCGTTGAATTAGCTTAATTTCACACTGAAAAAATGAGAAAAATCCAACCTTTAATTGAAGTAAATTTATTTAAAAAGAAATCCCTCATCAAGAAATTATTATTTTTTAACAAAACCACGTGTGCCACAATTATTGGCACCCCTGCATTTAATACTTTGTACAACTTCCCTTTGCCAATAAAACAGCACTGAGTGTTCTCCTGTAACATCTAATAAGGTTGGAGAATACAGAGAAAGGAATCTGAGACCATTCCTCTTTACAGAATCTCTCCAGATCATCCTAGTCCTAGGTCCTCTCTTGTGCTCTTCTCTTCTGCTCAGCCCACAGATTTTCAATGGGGTTTAGGTCAGGGGACTGAGATGGCCATGGCAGAAGCTTGATTTTGTGTTCAGTTAACCATTTTTGTGTTGATTTGGACATATGTTTTGGATCATTGTCCTTCTCGAATATTCAACGACGACCCAGTTTTAGTTTCCTGGCAGAGGCAGCCAGATTCAGATTTTAAATTTCCTGGGAGTTCATGATGCCATGTACCCTAACAAGGCTCCCAGGGCCTTTGGAGGAAAAACAGCCCAACAACAGCACGGAACCTCCACAATACTTAACAGTGGGGATCAGGTTATTTTCAGTATACTGCCCTACAAAGACAAAAGACCTTAACTCGCCAGAGTGTAGAACTGAGAAAAATTACTTTAATGTTTTTTTGTTGTCCAGCCAAATGTATTGTAGGTAGGATATAGAAAATTTGGCAATTCTTTGTTTTTTTTATGAAGTAATTTATCTACATAAAAATCTTTAACTCAAACTTGACCTTTGACCCTTATTCGGACGTTACTGTACTCTGACTTTGCATTGTCTGAAAAATAACAAGGGCTCATGCCAATGCAAAAGGCAGTAACTTCCATTTGATTGATCAATTGGTTGCTGTTCACTATATAAAATCAGTATATGATAATAATGATAACATCTACATAAAATCTAGTGATCAGGGCACAATTATATATATTAATATATTAGTGATGCTTATCTTATCCTTTGTGATGGTTAACCTTCTTTGTTTCTTCCTTTCATCACCATACCTGTTAACATTGGGCTTTGAAAATAAGGGAGATTTTTACTGGCATGGTGCCCTTCCCCCCATTTAACTCACCGGGTGACTACAATCAGGGGGTTAAATACCTTGTTGAACGTAAAACATTCTGGAGAATAGATGGCTGTGAGCACCCCAGCATTATGAAGATGGAAAGAAAAAAAAGAGACATCAATTCAGAGCGAACGTAAAAGTTTATTAACAGATCTGTCTATTTACAAACATATGTGTGTGTGTGTGTGTGTGTGTATGTGTGTGTGTGTGTGTGTATGAGTGAGTGTGAGTGAGTGAGTGAGTGTGTGTGAGTGTGGGTTAGAACTGGAGAAACACGGGGAAAACGGGAGGGTTGACAGCTCATCACTCTTCAGCAGTGCTGCTCACAGGCAGGGAGCTCCAGAAAAGCCTCCTGGTGGGTGGCATGAGAGGAACCAGCTTCTTCAGGATCTCGCTCTTCCTGGCCTCCTCTATGCCCTTGTCCTGTGGCCTCAAGGTGGTGGGTATTTTTAGTTGGAACTTGTTCTGGAGGAAATCCAGCTCTGAAAAGTCCTCCTGATCATGGGACCTCTTAGCGAACATGCTTCTTGAGCCACGTCGCAGCTGGATGACTTTTATGTTTGCCAGTTTGGGAATCTTCTTTCCTTTGACTGCAGAGTGGCCATCCTTCCAGTCCCTGATTCCTCCATTTCTGAGCTCCACCACCTCAACCTTCTTCAAATTGGAACTTCCCACCACAGAGATGAAGTCTTCAAAATCATAAACCACCCCTCCTGGTCTGCTCTTCATTTCTTGCTCCACGCCATGGTGGAAACTATCTGCGCTCATGAAGGTGTGCCCTGGCTTGAAGAACTTCAGCGTGATGTCGTCGATCGAGATGGTGTCGGAGTTCACCAGGGACACAAGAGAAGAAAAAAGGCACCAGTTTTTATTCTGGGCACTGCAATTATCTACCCAGTAGACAATGTGCTTGGTGTCCCGCTCCTTCTCCAACGCCGCTGCATAAGCTGATGTTATTTCGCTTGCACTCCGCCCAGCAATCCCCTCGTGCCACACAACGGAGATAGTCTTCCTTTTGTTTCGTCTACTTCCAACAGACGCAAAGGTCTCGTGATACGCCACAATCCGCCTGGTGAAAACTGCCGACTTAACACCAGGCATTCGCGGGAGCATGATGACCTTCTGTAGGTCGACACTCCTGGCCGAGGTGTCTTCAGGCCAGTCCCTTTCGGCATCTGCCCTATAGTGCAGCCTGCTCTCTGCTGCTGCATCCTTGTGCCCTTGCCACTTTTCACACTGCGGACAGTTCGCTGCACTCTCCGCTGCAGTCTCCCCCTGGTGGTCAGCCTTCATGTGCTGTTTCTGCAGCAGACAGCTCTCGCACTCCTCCTCTCCAAGCTTGGTAAAGCTGATGTTCTTTGACCTTACAGCCTTTCGGTAGGATTCATAGGAGCAGCTGTTTCCAATTTCAATGTAGTCAGCATACATACGTTTGATGCTAATGTCGCTGGGGAGGTAGCGGCGGCATGGAGCATGCTCCCTCCGGTAATGGCTGACAGTCGGGTGGAAGGACTCGATGTGATCATACACCGGCTTCAGGTCCAGCTTTTTGGCTGGTGCATGTCTCCCTCTTTGGTCTTTTGGTGGAGCAAGGGGAGTTGCTATTTTTTTTCCCATCATGGAGAGGACCAGGCTATCATTACTTGGGTGGTATCCTAAGGTTGAAAGAAAGAACTTTTTACACACCTGCTGTGGGACCTGAGCTTCATCTTTCAGCCTGTAAATGAAGGACCTGCCACGCCGACTTAGTTTTCCATCACCAGAGACTTTTGCGGTCGGTACCTGGCTCACGCTGTAAAACACGAATGCACGTTTTTCAGTGTATGGCATGTCCCAGTACTTGCCCCAGATTTCTCTTCGTCTGTCCCCACTAAATTTGACACTGCATTTTCTTCTGCATTTGTGGTCGCATGGTTCTCTAATCGATGGCTTTGGGGCAGGAGCAAGACTGGGCTGTGGTGCTGTGGCTTGAGCAAGGGTGGGCTCTGGTCCAGGCAGTGGCAGGGTGGGCTCTTCAAATGCTTGAGCAAGGGTGGAGTCAGCTGTGCTGGTGATGAACAGGTCATCTGATCCGTAAAACAGCTCATCATCAGGAAAACTGATGTCATCCAGACAACTGTCCAGAATTGTCCACTCTTTCACTTCTGGTTCTTCTGCAGTGGGTATTTTGGCTGCATTCGGCTGCATTTTGCAAGGAATATCTCCACAAGCAACTGAAATGAATAGAGCAAATAATAATTGGAGACATGCAGGGGAAAAAAATATTGCATATGCCTTTGTAATAAACAGCTGGGTAAATACATATATAGAATAATGTAGTGTAGGCTAATATGGGGTCTAGAGAGCATTTCACATTAATTTCCTGAATATACAGTCAGTTGCAAAAGTATGTGAATGGCTTGTGAGATTTGTTGTTTTCGCTATGTATACAAAGACATTTGTATTTGAGCTTAAAAAATATGGATATAGGATGAAAGTGCAGACAGTCAGCTTTCATTTAATGGTATTTACATGCACATAAGTGTGACCTGTTCAAAGTACCACAATGGAAATAAGTTGCTGAAATGTTATTGTGTTATCCTCGATGATTTTTAATTCTTGCATCATGACTGTTGGCTGTGCATTTATTAGAATTGTCAAATAAATCAAATCAAAATCAAAGAGCTGTGAATGTCTAGCCTTGGTATTGGCCTTTGTTTTTACTTTTTGAGTCCGTATTTGGTCTCCAAAAGACATACACCAACATGACTACTGCATATTAATGCAAAACAAGCATTTGATGACAAAAAAATGACCATAGCTCTGATGAGAAACCCTAAAACAACTATCTGTGACATCCACAACAACCTACAGAGTGCTGGGGTGAAAGAGAATCATAATTTATAGTATGAAGTACGCTCCAGCAGAAATGTAGGATGGATATTTAAGATGCAAGTCTTGCCTTTGTATTGGTTTGCATTGTAATGGTGCTGATGAGAAGTTTGCATCTTCAATATCCGTCCTACAATTTTTTTTAACAATCACAGCAAAAAGGAAACACCCGAACAACAGGAAACGCCTGTCATCCGTTTACTTTACTTGCAAATTTAAATATGGGGGAACCCGATACAAAAAATGCAATTTCTCTAAAATGGTCAAACTTGCATGTAAATACCATTAAATGAAAGCTGACCGCCTGTACTTTCATCCCATATCCATATTTTAAGCTCAAATACAAATGTCTTCGAGTAGACCTACATAGCGAAAACAACAAATCTCACAAGCCATTTACATACTTTTTCAACTGACTGTAGGTTAGGATTTATGCATAGGTTATAATGAGGAACCTTATTCTTATAACGTGTGATTCATATATGTTTAATGTACATCATGTTTTTTCCACAAACATTTGACCAATATTTGATTAATCAAAGTTAATCTTAATAAATTGGGCATAGGCCTAATGCACCGGTTTAATCAATGTACAATGTATGTTGTTAGATACCTAAGGCTGAGCTACCAAAACTGCTCCTAAATGCATAGCGTTAGATGACGGATCTCTTTTTGCAACTAATGTAGGTCTATATTGAATGCAAGGCTTACAAACAACGCAACGAATAGTGGACACAAGACTCGCGTTTTGTATTGAATTAGATGAATGCCAGAGAGTAGGATAGCCTATCAAGAACAACTCGTTATGGATTTAACGTTTTGAACGCCAGCGAGTATCCTAACATACTCAAAACTCTGGCTGTGGGTTTAACTTGTCGGAGGACAGTTGTTGCGTTTGCAATGGATTTGACAAGGAGGTGTGTCTAGGCGAGCCCTAACACAGTCGCACTGTCGGGCTGACAAAGCCTGTGTGTCACGAAAAAAAACACATTCATTGCGTATGATTTCCGATTACTTATTAGCTGGCAAGCCATTTAGTTATTCTTTGTTTCCATTGTTCTGATTGCATATGGGAGTCTAATGTTAAGCTAGCTCGCGATAGCTAGCTAGCTAAGTAGTTTGTTTGGCTGTCACTGTCGGGCTGTCAAAGCCTGACAGTATGCATAACACGAAAAAAGCGTTCATTGTGTATGATTTACGATTACTTATAGCTGGCAAGTTGTTTCCAATGCTTTGTTTGAATTGTTCTAATCGCATATAGGAGCAGTTTTGTTTGTCAAGTCATAACCTATACTAACTAGCTAACGAACTACTAGATGATCTATCTACGTTATCTATCTATCTAAGTTAGCTATCTATCTTGTAATCTTTCTTACCTTGATCTTGATTTCGGCGTTTCAATGCCATATCCACCAACATTTTCCCTCGAGAATAGGCCATTCTTAAATGCTGTAGTAAAAACAACAACTTCAACAATATTTGCTTAACACTTTATTCAAGCTATTGTGTGTGTGTCAGAAATGCTTCGGTGACAGATATTATAAGATAGAACACCGTAACTTGAGCGTGGTAAACAGTAACTCCACTTTGATGCGCAGCAAAACAAACATAGAATACCTTAACTCAATTCGAACGTTTCACAGTGCCGTGAAAGGAAGACAAAGAACCGTAACTGATGTTACGTCCTTTTGCCTTGGCTTCTGTAGCGCTTTTGGAAGTTACGGCAAAGACAACCCACTATTTTCTCGAAAAAACAACACAATTGACTCAAGATATTTCTCCACATGATAAAGCGGGTCTTTATAGTTCCGAAAATGTAAAAAACTAATTTTCGACCAAAGATGAAGTTACGCCCTTTTGTCTTTGCACGGCAGTATAGCCATCCTTATTTTTCACCAAACCCACCTTGAGTGTTGGTTTCCGAAAAACGTAATTTTCGTTTGTGGTTGTTATGGCCGGTGGGAGATAGGGACCCAGAAGCTGGCAGGGGTACAAAAAAACCGAAGTTTAATGTGCAGGCGAAGGTACAAAATCTAAATCCAAGGATCCAAGACAGGACCGCTCAGGTGGACGGCGGAGGCGCAGACAGGATCGCTCAGGTGGACAGCGGAGGCGCAGACAAGACCGCTCAGGTGGACGGCGGAGGCGCAGACAGGACCACTCAGGAAGCTGGCGGCGACGGCTGCATCGCTCAGGAAGCTGGCGGCGACGGCTGCATCGCTCTGGAGGCCGGCGGCGATGGCTGCATCGCCCTGGAGGGGCGGGTAGCTGGCTCCGCAGCTCGGGACAGGGGGTTAGCTGGCTCCGCAGCTCGGAACAGGGGGTTAGCTGGCTCCGCAGCTCGGAACAGGGGGTTAGCTGGCTCCGCAGCTCAGGACAGGGGGTTAGCTGGCTCCGCAGCTCGGGACAGGGGGTTAGCTGGCTCCGTAGCTCGGGACAGGGGGTTAGCTGGCTCCGCAGCTCGGGACAGGGGGTTAGCTGGCTCCGCAGCTCGGGACAAGGCATGGAACGGGACGGGACAGGAGGCATGGACCGGGACGGGACAGGAGGCAGGGACCGGGATGGGACCTGAGGCATGGGCCGGGACGGGACATGAGGCATGGGCCGGGACGGGACTGGAGGCATGGACCGGGACGGGACTGGAGGCATGGACCGGGACGGGACTGGAGGCATGGACCGGGACGGGACTGGAGGCATGGACCGAGGCGGGACAGGAGGCATGGACCGGGGCGGGACAGGAGGCCCAGGACCGGACGGGGCCAGAGGTGCGAGGCCGGACGGGACAGGAGAACTGGAACGGGACGGGACCGGAGAGCTGGGCCGGGATGTGTAGAATGGAGAATGTTGGGATTGGTTGTTAGGCTCAGAGCTGGCTAGCTGCAGGGAAATAACTCAGAACCTAATGGAGTGGGAGTTTGGTTGCAGAGGAGTCCAGGGCGGTGGTCAGCATGACGGTGAGCGAACTCTGGGTTCTGCCCCCAGATCCCCATGAGGTACTCCTCATAGGAGTCGGAGCAGAAGAAGGGATCCTCTTGGAACTCCATGGGGTAGGGAAGCCTGCTGGGTTACAACTGTTATGGCTGGTGGGAGATAGGGACCCAGAAGCAGGCAGGGGTACAAAAAAACCGAAGTTTAATGTGCAGGCAAAGGTACAAAATCAAAATCCAAGGAAGAGTCCAAAAACAGGCAGAGGTCAAACACGGGAAGGCACGGCAGAGGTACAAAATAAAATCCAGGAAACAGGGTCGCGAGAACACGGACAGAGGACAAACAACCAGGAGATCAATCAGACACAAAAGGAGGCCGGCGGCGACGGCTGCATCGCTCTGGAGGCCGGCGGCGACAGCTGCATCGCCCTGGAAGGCTGGATACTCTTTGGTGACCTAGAGAATAGCATACATTTCGTTTTTCCAAAATAAGCATATGTTTGATGAGAGAGATCTGAAATGTATGAAAAGCTGTAGATTTGCAATGGCCAGATTAAGAGAAGAGCCGGTAGTATATAAAATAGTGTCATCTGCATAAAAATGTACATTACAACTTGGGGTGGCAGAAATGATATTGTTTATATATACGGTGAATAAATGAGGACCAAGAATGGACCCTTGTGGTACACCTATACTAACATTAAGGGAACTTGACATGGAATCGTTGGAAACTACTGCCTGAGTTATACCGATGAAAATATTCCCACTTGAATATTATGTAAAAGTGAGTTTTATAATCCAAAACATTTTATTTGTAGTTAAATATATGGGCCATTCCGCCGAATCGTTGCCATTTGCATGTTGTAACTTTTCAAAATGAAACTTAATTCTTTATCTTTTTTTCAGCACTGTATCTAATAACACACATATTTAACTATTCAAAATGTGTAATGGTCAATCTCTTTTTTTTTACAAGGTTTCTAAATGGAAGAGGCCACCTTGTTTCTTTGTTTTTTCCCTCAAAAAAGTATATTTAAAAAAATATATTGGTTACATGTTCAAAAATATATATCTGTACCTAAAAAAGTCACAACATATGCAGGTGAAATGTATATTTTTTTAAAACACAAAGCCATTTTTTATTTTTAAGGGAGACCTCAATTTTATCAAAAATCTATCATGTGATTTATCATAGTTATTTAAATGATGGACCAAACTGTTACGATCGGTGGAGAATAGGGACCCAATAGCAGGCAGGGGTACAAAAAACTGAAGTTTAATGTTAAAGCTAAGGTACAAAATCCAAAACCAAAGAGAAGTAAAAAAACAGGCATAGGTCAAAACACGGGAAGGCACGGCAAAGGTACAAAACAAATCCAGAAGCAGGGTCGCGAGAACACGGACAGAGGTCAAAACCAGGCAATCAATAGAGGCACGAAAATAACCCAAAAAGACGGACAAAGAAACAAACACAAAAAACCAACAGAACTCTGAAAACAAATACACGGAGGGGGAAAACGGATTCTCGAAAACACAGATAGACCACTCGGAATAGAATTAGAAAACAAACAAAACGCTATAAAGAAGTGACGAACTCGCGACGAGGGACTAGGACTATTTACGGTTAAATACACAGAGGGAGACAAGAAACAATGAGGAACAGGTGTGAGGAAGCAGGGAGGGGAGATGGCTCACAGGTAAGAACAATGAGGGTAACAAGGACCAATAACAAGGGCAGACGTAAAACACGGACTGGATTCTCACATAAACAATGACGATAACAGACCTGGAGTTTAACAGGTAACAGTGCACAGCTCGAAGGGGAGGAACACGTAAGTGGACACATGTGCAGAGAATGCAAAATCACAGATAGATACAGGGATAGGATAACAAGGGAGAATGACAGCTGCAGGTAGAAACTCAAGATAAATTAGTAATTAGTAATGTTAGTAGAAAATTCTAAATCCCTAATGTTAGTCAGTTAGTTGTTTAGTATTATATACACAAGTTAGTCATTAGTAGACCCTAATTCTAAGATGTTAGTGATTGTTAGTTAATTAGTATTATTTACAATTACATAATTTAGTAAGAAGGAAGGAATGAGAGGAAATACAGAGAAACCCGAAATCCCCACAGACTCCCGAAGGTTGTGATGAAGACAGGGAGTGACAGAAATACAAAACACAGGACAGTGAAACCACAAATAATCAGCAACAAATACCTAAATGAAAATGAAAATACAACACAGACAGAACATAACACAAACATGATTGAAAAATAAGTGGTTTATCTTGGGAATTGGGGGGTGAGACTAGATTCAGTTGTAAATTACGCTGGTATCTAAATTACGCTAAATCTATAGGAAAATGAGTCAGGAGAAATAACCCTTGCAGTGATCCATCCACATCTACTCCATATCTGGCAACAGAGTGATGGTTTGGGGCTTGTTCGATAGCTCAGACCCTTGATAACTTACAGCCATTTAGCCAGCCATGTGTTCCATACTGTACCAGTGTAATTTACAGCTGGACCTAGTCTCACCCCCCAATTCCCATAGAGATCAATTCAAATGCAGAGAGGTTATAGTATCACTTGTAACAGTACCTGAAAATAAGATATCGAGAGTCTTTTGATGTTGATGGGTCACAAACTTCAGGAAGTAACAGCATGCAAAGGATATGTGACCAAATATGAAATATGACACTTTAAAAATACATTAAAGCAAAGAAGAGATTTAAGATTTTTATTTTTAATACATTTGCAAAGATTTCTAAAAACATGTTTTCACTTTGTCATTATGTTATGGGTTAAATAAAGTGTGCAAAAAGTGAAGGGGTATGAATACTTTCTAGCACTAGCACCACTGTATTTGGCAAAGAAGATCTTAAGGCCAGTTTATAGTCCAGCGACAGTGTGGCTGCGACCGACGACATGCCATGGATGTCGCTGGTCGCAGCGACATTTGGTTTATACTTCGGGCGACTGTTGTCCTGTGGTCACTGCGACGGTCGCTGAAGATGACGCTGAGACATAAAATAACTTTGACCCTATCAATGCCTCTGTTGTTATGGCAACGTTTCCTTGTTTGTCTGCAGCACTTAATCTATTGGCTCCCTGTAAGTAATGTGTTCACATTGTAAAACTAAAAACACCTTCAGTAATTCCAACTGTAAAACTTAAAATCAAGAAAATAGTATTATAATGAATCAATGTATATACCAGATACACATTTAAAATGGCTATTTCAATCAAAATTCTCAGTCCTGTTACTCTTATTCAGTCCTGTTACCCTTCATATGAGTAACAGGACTGAGTTTTTAGCATAGCATTAGCAAATACATAAAATGTAGCCACATGGCATCAATGCTAATAGCATGAGAACACTTAGCACCTTCAAGTGGATTACCAAAACTATCTTTAAAAAAAACAACATAACATCTAAGAAGTAATTTAGGTAACAGGACTGTACGTTTAGATTGATATTCTCAATCATACTTACAATATGATCAAAAATACAGAAAATAGTGAGAGAACTTACTTTTGGTCTTCCTTCACCGGGGGTGAACATTGGGTGGAACGAATCTCACATGGAGCCAAGCACCGTTCCTTTACTGGGCTCCGGGGGCGTTTCCCTGCTGCCTGCTCGCTTTAATCAGCTTCTGATTCACTTTCCTCAGATCATCAGGTTCCTTGCACTCCCTTCTGGTATGCCCGTCTTCCCCACACTTGTAGCAGAAGATTCCTGGCGGCAGAGGTCTGGACTTTCTCACTCTGGACGACGCATCCTGAGCAGCGGCTTCTGGCGCTTGCTTTGCGGACCCAGTCCTCGGCGTAGAACGTTCAGGGGTAGGAGTCACTGGAACGACGTTCAACAGTCTGGTCACCTGAGAAGACAATTCCTTCACCTCATTTTTCAGACTGTTCAGCTCAAACGTGACGGAGGTCTGCGGTACAGTAGCAGCGGCGACGGTGGCAGCAGTTTTCACACCTTCTCTGGCGCTGATCCAATTTTCTTCCTCTCTTACATCACGCATCAGCTGGGAGAAAGAGGGGGGATTCTCCAGGCTGTGGCTCAGCCGTACGCGCAGTGCAACCATGTCCTTAATGAGTGCACCCTTGACGAGCTGTTCCATCCGTGCTCAATTCATGTCTTCAGCTTTAATTCCTCCCTTTAGAAGAGCGTGATGGAGAAGTTTATCAAGACGATACAGGAAAGCGGAGAGATTTTCTCCTTCATTCTGGTAGGTGTGTCTGAACTTGGCCAAAAGGTCTGCTCCACTCTCTGTGGTGCCATAAGCGGTGTCAAGAGCAGATAAGTAATCGGTGGCTGTGGCAGTGGGACTGCTAACCTTCAAAAATCGGACAATGTCCGCAGCAGGCCCTTTTAAACTCTCCACTATACGCTGTCTCTTGGCGGCATCGGTGCATTGCCACTCACTGATCATTTGAGTAGCCTGCTCCATCCAGGCATCGTATTCTTCCTCACCTGAGGGTACAGGTTTCAATCCTGAGAATAATCTCAGCTTCCTATAGCTAGGCCCATCTGCAGACACTTGATTGCACTTGTCCACTAGTTTGCCAATAGCATTCACTAACTCCATGTTAACATCCGCTTTGGGAGACTGGCTTTCTGATACAATAACCCTAAAATCCTCCATAGATTTACCTTCCTGCTGTAGTAGTAACCGCAGCTTGGTGCGGAACGCATCCTCCTCAGGAACAGCATTTGAGGGTACAATGCTTCGAACCACATGGACAACCCAGGGCCCAGCTTCTCCTTCAATACCTACTTCTGGAGGTATAGTATCAGGGATTATATCAATGCTAGTCTCCACTAAAAGGAACAACAGTGTGCCAGTAGAGTCCCCACGGCGACCACAAACCTTGGGCCGACCAAAGATTTTCACTGTGTCCAAGACCTTAGCCACGGTCTCCTCCCTAATATCTATGGGCACATTACTCAGTAATATGGCACGAGAAAGGCTAACATTCTGCTGACGGCTCCATTCACCAACCTGAGATAAATCCATATTGTCTTAAGTAAGCAACTAATGCTATCGCACAGTACAAATAAACTTAACTCAATAATTGCAACAACAGGAGTTAACAGTTACTGACTAATGGGAGAAAAAAAAGAATAAAAAAAAATTTGGCCTACCTGGTAAACAGAAGAAAACAAAAAAATCCCAGCGGTGCCTCCAAAATGTAACCCCTTTCTGACAGCTATGGGCTCTGACCAGCAGAGTCAAGTAAAACAGTGCCTAGGATATGCTTACCTCTGTACTCGATGTTCAGTTGGGCTACTATTTTAATTTTATTTTAAACAGGATCCTAAGTTTGCAGCGGTTGATGTTGAGCTGGCTGACTAAGCTATTTACCAGTAGATGGCGCTATCAATGCAGGCTTAAATGTAAAGGATAAACATTCGAAATAATAAAATGTTCAGGACAACAATAATAAAGGAATAACAAAATATATTTATTCTCTATAGTATGTGTTGATTATGTCTTTTCCTTTTCTTGTCAATGAACAATTATTTAAATTCACAAACACAAAATCCCCTTTTTGTTATCACAGTTGCATATGACCAAGAAGAAATACAATCTTGATGTTCTAAACTCAGTATCAGGATACAAAGTAGAAAAGTGAACGTAACCTAATACATTACCTTACAATATATATTGGGTAACATATGTGAAAAAGTCACATGCATAAATTCCAACAGAAACAGAAAACAAAATGAATGCAGCAACAAACCGTGTTTGTATGCTAACCGAAATTTACCAAGGGTCTACAGCCCCCTAATATCAGGCAATGTCCAACTAGGTAGAGATTAGAATGTCCCCATACACAGTTCCACTCAAGAGCAATTCAAATTCAATGGTGACCTATACCAAGCGCTTGGATTTCTAAAAGATGGGGCCCATACGTTGGTGCACATGAACCGACAATTCAAACCACGTTGACACAGGCAATGTGTGTAGCCTTCTTTTACTCACGCGACCAGGCAATACAGTCCAGAAGAGTCCACGGTAGATGATGCAACAGAAGTAGTGTCGATGAACAGCAAACAATGTCCGCGATGATCACGCAGATGCAGCGTGCGAATGAATGAAGCTACCTCCCAGGCAGCGCTAACTAGCGAGCTATGGCGAATCTCCTCTTCTCCGGTAACAGCTACGGCAGGTGTTTGTAAAGGACTGTCCTCCCGACGGTTCTGCCAAACGTCCCCGGTTGATAACTTAAGACTTTACACTTTTACAAAGCAAGAAAATAACAACACGTGGCTACCTGACTGTACTGTAAATACACGGCGAACTGGAGAAAGACTATTTGCTCAACTCTGCGAGGTGCACAGGACTTGAAGCTCTTGGATAATACTTGGGCCAATACTTGGGAGTATTTTAGTCTACCAAATATTACTCATACTCGGCAATAAACTTGACTTCTTCCGACAAACATCTTACGCAAAACTCTTTCCCTGGCATGCATGGACACGTTCTCTAACACTCCTTCTCTTCCGTTCTCAAAACCACCTCCTCCTTATCTCCCAACTCTCAAAGTCATCTCTGATTGGCTTAGAACACATCACTCAATAAAACTGAAATTACATTGGCTTAAGTAAACAGGATATTGCAATTCACAAAAGAAATAAAGGATCATGGTAAATGTATTATTTCATTCCATTTAGAAAATACGCATATACATATTTTACAGGCCTCTACATGTGGAATGTCCCAAATTTTTAGAGAGGGGAATGTGTCAGGGTAACAGGACTGAGTGAAAACCTGGGGACACGACTAAAATGTGTATTGTAACTAACATATTATGAATTTCCGATGAGAAAATGTATTTTATGTCTAAATTGGAAATAGAGTCACACAATACAAAAAAAAAAAAAAAAAAAGATTTCTGAAGGATACTCATATTTCATGGTGAAGTGTAGTGTTAGAGAGTGGGGACGAGCTAAAAAATTTTTTTCAGTGTTCTAGGTCGTTTTTATTAAGGTTTTACAGGCTTCAAATTGCAATTAGGACAAAGTGCAGGACAGTTTGCTTGATAATATAATGTATTATACTGATACTTTTCATGCATATTTATGCATGTAATGTCCTTGGGACAGAAAAGGCACCGATTCGGCCGAATGGCCCATATCATGATTTTATGATTTAGATGCAGTGCTCAATTTAGCCATTTGGATAGATTTGGAGACACTAATGGACAACAGGGTACACTGCCTATATTTTGCATCACAGATCTTTAGTAGTTCTGCATATCATCTTCAGATTTTCACACTTGTGGACACAGAGTTTATGATCCTGGAAATATTTCTTTGCAAACTAAAGTTTCTTTGCATTTGTGACACTTTACAGTGCCCACTACAATTTCAGAAAATGTTGTGGGAAACACTGCATCGTATAGCCTACCCGAGGCCCTCCCGGTTCAGCTGCAGCCCGTCTCCTCAGCCAGGTATTTTGGCTTAAAACGGTAGCTTTCCACCAATTTAAGCTAAATTTCTCAGGTGTTGTCATCCAGTGTATGGTCCACAAAGTTGTTGGAAGCGATTGTACTGGGAATAATTGGTAACTTAGCTAAGGACTCTGAGTTAGCTGGCAAGCTAATACTGTTTACAGTTGTAACACCAGGTTCACTGCCTCTCTGGCCATGTCCAAATCAGTGCCCTTACCTTCAGTAACTAATGCCAGTAGAGTATACTTTTTTTTTTTTAAAGCAGTAGCCTATGCCTACACAGGAGGCAGCCTCTCTCCCTCTCTGAGTTTTGTCATGCCTCCTTCAGCATGACTGAGGATAAGGAAGCGTAGAGGTATACATCATTTTGACCTCAACCAAATATGTAACTGTCAATATCTCAGTTCACATATTGTTTTGGCTAGCGACAAAGATGTTACGTTCTTCGAACTGGTTTTGGACCCAAACGCAGGACTCGGAGACAGACTCAGCTAGAAGCTCCAAAGGAGCACTTTTATTGAAAACACAGGGAACAAGGAAGGCAAAGTGAGGATCAGGATATGGGGTAGGTGCTAACAAAGGGGCAGAGCAGGAGCGGGGTAGCTGGAGTAAAGCTGGGCGAAAGACGGGACACAGGAAATGAAGCGAGGCGAGGACAATGCAGGATATGTGACAGAACAAGGTGGTTTGGACCCAAAATGCACGACTCAGAAACGTGGAATATAATAAATAACCCGTAAGGGTCTTTATTAATAGGAGCGTTCAAGTTTGTAATCAATATCCAAGCAATGGTCATACACAGAAAATCCACAATCAAAGCACAGGTACCGAATCGAGAAGGCAGTCTCATAAACGGTGTCACAGGCAATGGTCGAAATCCAGGGAAAGCCGTCAGCGAGTGCAAAGGTACAGACAAACGGCAGGCAGGCTCGTAGTCAACGTCCGGGCGTGGGTCAGAACCAAAGTTCTACCGCGGAGCAGAAGTACCATAGACAGCAGGCGATTCACGTAGGTCAGGCAGGCAGGCAGTAGTCAAAAATACACAAGCAGGCAGTAAACAGTAGTCAGGGTACAGGCGTGGGTAATAACAGGAATCAGGCTTGGAAATAAATGCTCAAAAGTGCAAGACAAGTCAAGGCAACAATTTCGCAAGGAAGACAGGGAAACACTGGCTTAAATGCAGGTGTAGACAGGTGCAAACGCTTAGCTTGAGAACAGAGAGAAATAGGAACAGCTTGGGAAAACGAGATGAAGATCATTTGTCAATTAGTCTGTTAGTAATTATCCCATCCTGGCGTTAGTAAATATTGTTAATTAGTAAATCGCATGAGACATGGTTAGCAGATTAGTGTGTTAGTAATTATCTGACTAGCGTTAGTAAATTAGTAGATTAGCTAACAACAAGCAAGAAGGAAGCAAAGCTGGAGACAGAAAAAAAGAGAGAATGCGAGATCGCAGAAAACATGAACAAATGTGCACAAACAAGTGGGATCATGACAGGATATGGAACACAGGCTTGCGGTAACACTGGAAAACAGACTAGATGGGTTAGCAAGATGTGACAAAATAAAAAAAAACAAGTTCCAAGACAACAATAACGTGACGAGACTTAACGAACTGGCAACGAGACACAGAAAAATGGGAGTAGTATAATACGATTCGGTATCTGTCAAAATTTGATTGATTGTAATTTTTGAATATGAATGAGTTTATGAAAAATTATGATTATGCATAAATTAATTTTTTTATGATTTTTTTATTTTTATGATTATGATGATGCATCATCATTCGGGGCGGGGGTTTGTGGGTTTTTCGTTTCAGGGGTTTGGCGATGTCATTTTATTGGTAATTGTTGTAAGCGTTGTGGTTTTGTGACGAATTGTTTTTAGGGTTGGGGATAGGGGTGCTTAGGGAGACATATTGGCAATGTAATGTGCGGTACATTGTTTTGAAAAACATCGTGAAAAAGTATGGTTGTATAAATGTATATGTTGTTAGTTGTAGTAGTAGTAGTAGTAGCAGCGGCAATTAAGTTTTATTTTTAAAAAGCCGTTTGTGCTAGCGGCAACAGCCGCTTGTTAAAAAGAATAATTCAAGCATGCTGTTAAAACGTGAAAAATCGCTATAACGGCTATAATGAAAAAACATTAAACAGAATCATTGTAAAGACTTGTTAGATGCCATGAAGGAAGAAAAATAAACTCCGTGGTGAAAGGCGTTCGCAAAGCATAGTCCGCTCGCATAGACACGGTGGGCAAAGCACTTAGAAACATTTCCGGAGTCCGTGAAATCACGATATTGTACAAAATAGACAAAAGATAGGTGTAAAAGGCGAGATAGCGCTCTTAAAAGCCTAGAATGGTCCGCATGAAAGACTATGAAGAAAATAATTTAAATAAAAGAATATGTTACGTTTTAAAAGAATTAAAACGAAAAACGCAAAAATAACTTGGGAAAAGTTTTCTGTCATTGTATCGATGTCCGGAGTTCCGTGGTGATACGCTAGAAGATAGAGCGCTAAAGCCACAGCACGTCGGCAGCTAGTGGCTACAATGCAAGACTAAAATTGTTCAGAGAGGGGACATTGGGGTGTATCAGAAGCCGAAATGACGTACCAACGTTCTGTCACGTGGATTTGACGCAAGTTTACGTTGGTGTTTTTGATGGACGTTCGCGCGAACCAATGGTCGTGACGGTGTCGGAGGGTTGGTCCAAAGAATTTTTGGCCGAAACGGTAAATGACAAGTCTTGCAAAGACGTCTCTAAACAGGTGTGGATTGGTGTGGGGTGTGGGGTGTGGGGTGGGGGGTGGGGGGAGATGGGGGGTTGATGTGAGTTTGCAGGCCTCAACCAAGCGATTTTGTTGAGGGGTTATTAAATACAGGGTTTTTAAATATATAAAACTAGAAACAAACTGCCAGAAAACAAAAAATATATAAAGATCTTTTTGGGGGCTTTTTTTCCCCCAAAACAAAAGTCGCCAAACGTACAAAGCCTATCAACGCGAATTTCACGGCCCAACTTTTTATAATTAGTTTTTTCTGCAGGGGCTTGTAATAGGCCTGTCTGGTATCGAACGGTTTGTAAAAGATTATGCAGTTTAAACAGTAGCGTTATTATATGTCGCATATAACGCGTAAGAATATTTACTTTTAAAAGTGTATCTAAATGTTTGGGGGTTTACGTTGAACATATGGCCAAACAACGGGGGGGAGGGGGGGCGTAATTGTAAAACATGATACAACCAATCAAAGATGAAGGAGCCGGCCTGAATCCATATAAGAACAGACACTTAGGAACTCTTCTGTCTCTACGATTACATCCGAAGATATTTGAAGAAGCCACAGGTGACAAAGACGCTACGATAGAAGAAGTAATGTCGGAGGGGTACTTTTCAATGCAAGGTAGGTGTTCCATATATTTCATTATCGTACAAGTATGAGATTTACAAGTTAATTAATCATGCGGTTTGTTCTATTTCTTAACATGGCTTTGTTACTGTATTTTAGACTACTCCACAATATTTGCGGAAACAGCAGACGTTATCGACTTGGGATCGGAACATCTAGCCGGCCTGGACGAGTTGATACATATGCTACCTTTGGAAAACGAATTACACAGCGTTGTAGAAATTGGTGCGGGTGAGTTGTCTTATACATTTGATTAAAATGTACTTTTAAAAGAGGTTGCGTGTGTATGGCGCGTGTATATATTTAACTGCGAATGTTTAAAGGTGTTGGCCTTGTGTCGAGACAGCGTGTCTAACAAAAGCCATATAAGCCAGCCCTCTACGCAAGGCCTGGGGTTCTGAATATTTTAAAGACCGATGTAAAAAACGGTTTTTGGATTGTTTAACATCGTTAGGGTCTATTTTAAGGTTTTTATTTCACAAAGACAAAGACAGTAAACAGATCTGGCTTCTGTTGTTGTAAATGTGTTAGACTACGTTGATATATGGCCTAACAGTCTGTAGGCCAGGATGTTTGTTACCCCAATGAAAAGTGATTAAGCAGTTCTATAGAACTTAGTGTTTGTAATTTGTATTATACATTTGTTTAAAATTTACTTTGAAAGACTGTGTGTGTGTGTATATATATATATGTGTGTGTGTGTGTATATTTATTGGCGACTGTTCCAATGTATTACACGTGTTCTCGAAACAAGGCCTCTTGTTTAAATGTGTGGCCATGTGGTCGGCACATGGCAGACAAAATGGCTGTTCGGGGCACACGACGTTAGCTCGACAAAGTTTATATACCGCTTCGCAACATGCGTATATATTTTTATATATATATATATATCCAGAGTGAAACTTTTAAAGTTTTTGGACTGTTGAACATCGTTAGGGTTTATTTTAAGGTTTTTATTTCACAAAGACGGAAACATTAAACAGCCTGTTTTTTAAATATATATTATTTTTACGGTTGTTTAAATGATCCTTTTAAAGCTGTTTTATATTTATATATGATTGTTTAATGTTTAATTGTTTTAGACACAACGGTTACAAGGCCGACAATCGGCATCGAGGCGCCGGTTCTGGAGTCGTTGGAGGACCCACGACACACGGCTATCCAAAGTAGGAAACGTTTAAACTTTTCTGTTTTAGGGATATTTAGCATTTGTAGTTATCGTTTTGGCGGCTTCTAACACATTTTATTTTTAAAAAGCCCCAGAAGCACATCTAGAGGTGTGTACAGAGGAGTCAAGCACCCGACCTGAAAGTTCGACGTGGGAAACGTCTGGCTGTGAGTTGTACAAGTCTTGAATACGCTTGTATAATGTTTTTTAAATAACTGTTTGCTTTAAATTAAATATGAATATTAGTCTTTTTAATTTAGAATTTTAAAGTATAATTAATTTTTAAATTTTTTAAATTTTTTAAATTTTATTTTAATTTAGAATTTTAAAGTATAATTAATTTTTTTAATTTTTTAATTTTTATTTTTTAAATTTTTTTAATTTTATTTTTAATTTTTTTTTAATTTAGAATTTTAAAGTATAATTAATTTTTTCAAATTTTTCTTTTTTTCTTTAAATTTTAGTGTGTTTTAAACTAAATATGTAAAGTATTTTTAATTCTTACAGACGGTGAAGTAACGGATGAGGAGCTGGTTTCGATACTCGAAACAGAAAGGCGTCCGGGCAATCGTGGTGCAGCCGAGCAAGCTATTGTGCAAGAGCCGGGGCAAGCAAGGGGAACAGAAGCCACACAAACCGTGAACCGAAGGGGCCACCCGGCGAGTGTAAATGCACAACTTCTATATATTGTAAATAGAATTGTTACAAATGATAGAGAGCGAGCAGAACTCTACAATCGTTTCCAAACACTTGTAAACAGACATTTGTAATAAATATGGCCCCGAAAAGACCACGTACTGCTTCTTGTTCCGAGGGGTCGAACGGCAAAAGACCTGCTGTGGATGATGCTGAAAACACTAACAGTTTAGAGTTAATGCCTGAAAATGTTAACCCACATCTCTTAGCACTTGTTGAGGATGTTAATCAAGGCTCTATTGACACGCATGAAACAAGTAGTGAAACTGTAGTGCATGATTGTTTTTTTTCCGGGCTGTTAAATGCGCTGGCCGCGGTAAACCGTGAACGCGCACGTGCTGAAACGGATATTGACCCAAACACAGAAAATAACGCGCATGGCATTACAGTGTTAGAGAACCCCCAAAGCCCTGTAGATGATAACGTGCATGGACTTCCAGAAGTCAACCAAGATGGTGGTGCGGTTGATGACACAGACATTCAGGTGATACGAAGGCCCAAATTCAACAGTACAGAAATTCGGCACCGCTTTAACTTTGCAGCACTGTACGACATTGACAACTACGCAGAGTTTTATGTGTATGTCTTAAACACTTTAGAACAGATACTGGTCAAAGTTCGTGAGTTGTCGCGCCCCAATGATGTTGTACAACTAGAATTAAGGGGTGATTCGTTGTCTGAGGGCGTAACCGTACAACTAAACGGCGACAACGTTGAATTGGATATTTTTTTGGACATGGTTGAAAAGTTGATACAGAGCAATTTTGAGATTCTGGCTGATGAAACGCTGATGCTTGTGGCTCACATTATTCAGAACCCTAATGGTGGTGTGGGGGACCGGCGGAAATTATCGTCATGTCTCAAGAGCGAAATCATTCGCAAAAAACTAAAACACCTAATTGTTAGCTACAACCGCGGTAACAACCTATGCTTTGCAATGTGTTTGACCCACCTTTTACATCCGACATTAAACACGTGTGAAGCTGAAAGAGAGGCTGAGCAACTGCAACGTTCCGTAGGCTTGGGTGTTCAGCACAAGGTTTGTTTTTCAGAAATTCATATGTTTGAAAAGTTTTTAAACATCAAGATTGTCGTGTTGTCACACAGTGCAAATAACGGGGTCTTAATAAAGTTTCAAACATCCGAGGCTATACATGAAAAAACACTGTTCCTATACCTCGATGGCATGCACTATTATGGCATCAAATCGTTGAAAGGTTTCTTAGGCAGCCAATATGTTTGCAACTTTTGCTACACACCATACACATCGAAACATAATCACAAATGCAAACATACTTGCAACGTCTGTGTACACGCAGATTGTTTTAAGCATCGGTCTGCCACGATCCGGTGTGACGACTGTATGCGTATCTGTCGATCAAGCTTTTGCCATGCCGAACATAAAGTTTTGAAACAGAAGTCGAGCGGCAAGATGCTCAGTATCTGCGACACATACAAGTTCTGCAGCAAATGTGCCCGCACATATGAGGTCGGTAGTCCGCCTAAAACACACACATGTGGTCTAAAGACATGCACAGCCTGCAAGGCTTTATTGACCCCGGATGTTGAACATGTGTGCTACATACAGCCTGTGAAAACTGAGAACCCAAGCGTACGTTATGTGTTTTATGATTTTGAGTGTCGGCAGGACCATGGTGAGCACATTTGCAAATTTCATATGTTGCATTGATTTTAATGGTAAGCGTTGGACGGCAGCAGGTGATGATTGTGTAAAGGCTTTTTTTAAGCGATACCGAACACCAAAGTACAAGGGGTATACATTCATTGCACATAATTCGAAGGGTTATGACGGGTACCTGCTGATGCAGTATTTGGTTAAGCAGGGTGTGACACCAAGCATCATAGCACAAGGTAGCAAACTCCTGTGTGTTACAGACGATGCTTTTGGGCAGAGGTATGTTGATTCACTCTGTTTCCTGACTATGAAGCTTAGTGACATGCCCAACGCGCTAGGCTTTGACAATGTGAAAAAGGGGCATTTTCCCCATTTCTGGAATAAAATTGAGAACCAGAATTACATCGGCACGTACCCGCCACCCTTGTACTATGGCGTTGACACAATGATGGAGAAGGATAGGGTTGCCTTTAATGCATGGTATGATAACGTGTCTGGGGGTGTGTTTGACTTTCGTAAAGAAATGTCAGAGTACTGCCAGAACGATGTTGTTATTTTGCGGGAGGCCTGTTTACGTTTTAGGACAGAGGTGCTTGGGAGCACGGGTTTAGACCCGTTCCAATGCGTTACAATAGCCTCTGTGTGTATGAAGCAGTTCTGCACAAACTTTTTACCCAAAAACACCATTGCAGTCACAGCGCCCGATAATTATGTCCGACAGCAGAAAGCCTTTTCCACCGCATCAATCCAATGGTTAGAATATGTGAGCCACAAGGAAAAGTTTTTCATTCAACATGCCTTGAACCATGGTGAGGTTAAGATGGGTAACTACCATCTAGACGGGTATTCAGAGTCGGACGGTGTACGTACGGCTTTTGAATACGCTGGCTGCCTATGGCATGCTTGCCCGAATTGCTTTCAGCCAAACACGATTAGCCCTATCACAAAAACAGATTTTGGCTCAATCTACCACAAATTTCAGGAAAAAATTGACACTTTACGCCGCGTGTACAATCTGAATGTTGTCGTGATGTGGGAGCATGAATGGGTAAGACTTAAGCGTGAGAACCCCGATGTTCAGGAATTCCTGAGACATCAGGACTATCCCGAACGTATGGAGCCTCGGGCGGCTCTGTTTGGTGGTCGAACGAATGCTTTGCAACTTTACCACAAAGTTCAAGAAGGTGAGCAAATGCACTATTTTGATTTCACCAGTCTATACCCGTTTGTGAACAAAACCAAAGTTTACCCAACAAACCACCCCATCATCATCTTCCGTGACTTTGAACCGCTCGAAAACTATTTCGGTCTGATCAAAGCCAGGGTCAACACGCCAAGAAACCTTAAAATACCAGTGTTACCATACAGAGTCTCTGGTAAATTAATGTTTCCACTCTGCCGTACATGTGCGGAATCCGAGCATCAAGGTTGCTGTCAGCATTCTGCTGATATGCGCTCTCTAACAGGTGTGTGGTGTACCGTTGAAATGCTTAAAGCTATTGAAAAAGGTTACACCATTGACAAAATTTTTGAAATCTGGCACTTCCAAGACAGCTCCGAGTCTCTTTTCAGTGACTACATTAAGACGCACCTAAAGGGTAAACAAGAAGCGTCAGGATACCCCTCTTGGGTTTCTGATGATTCTGACAAGGCTGCATATGTGCAGAGTTACTGGGAGAAGGAGGGCGTCCGATTGGAACCAAACAATATCTGTGTAAACAAAGCCAAAAGACAAATTTCTAAACTGTTTTTAAATAGTCTTTGGGGCAAATTTGGCCAGAGAAGCAATCAGTCAAACACAACCTTGATCCGTGATCCCGAGCAGTTTCTGCAATTCATGTTTTCGGAGGAGTATGACATCTCACACTTTTCATTTCTTACCGAGACAGTAGCCATGGTCCAGTGGAGACTTGCAAAGGGTTTCCCAAAACCGCCCAAATACAGCAATGTGTTCATCGCGGCCTTCACCACCGCTTATGCCCGGCTCGAGCTTTATGAGCTCATGGATAAAATGCCCGACAAGAGTTCTGTACCACGACACAGATTCTGTAATCTTTGTGAGCCGGCCGGGCGACTGGATGCCTTCTCTCGGCGATTTTTTGGGTGAATTGACTAGCGAGCTAGACCCCGGTGACCACATTGTTGAATTTGTTTCAGGAGGACCCAAAACATACGGCTATAAAACACTGCTCGGTAAAACCTGCATGAAGGTGAAAGGTATAACCCTGCACAATACTAACACACAAGTTGTCAATCTTTCATCACTCACAGCCTTGGTACAGCACTATGTACAGAATCCCGAGGCAACAGCCCGTGAAATTATGACCAGCACAAAGCAAATTGTTAGGGATAAGAGAGGTTTCTCTCTCAGCACACGAACAGTTTCCAAAATATTCAGAGTGGTTTACAACAAACGAGTACTGCTCCCGGATTTCAAAACCTTACCATATGGATTCTAAACAAGTGCTTGGGTGTGAAGGATTTGACAATCGTCTTCAGCATCCTTTTTCATGCATAATCTCCGGCCCCTCAAGCAGTGGTAAAAGTGTTTTTGTGAAAACACTGCTCCAAAATGCACAACATGTTTTGTCACAAGTACCTCAGAACATTGTATGGTTTTATTCCTGCTGGCAACCAATGTATGATGAGGTGCTTCTTAAAATAAAGAATGTACAATTTGTAGAAGGGCTTCCTGAATCTTTGACCGATGAAGTTTTGCTACCTCTGCACAAAACCAACATGGTCATTGTTGATGATCTTATGCAAGCCGCCAGTCAGAGCTCTGAAATTGAGAGAGCTTTTACCAAGTATACACACCATAGAAACCTAAGCATCATATATCTTGTGCAGAATCTTTTCTTCCAGGGTCGAAACAGCCGCACAATAAATCTTAACGCAAACTATATTGTTCTGTTCAAAAACCCCAGAGATAAAATGCAAGTTAATGTTTTGGCCCGACAAATGTACCCCAGAAATTCAAAGTTTTTCCTAGAATGTTTTGATGATGCTACCCGAAAACCTTATGGATACCTGTTGGTGGACTTAAAAGCACAGACGCCTGAGGAATACCGCATCAGAACTGGTTTGTACGCTCCAGAGTGGCCGGTTGCTTACGTGCTAAAGAAAAAGTAATATGTCGACACGTATTAAACGGAACTGGAGTCTTCTAAAAGCTCTATTTGAAGGTGATGCCCGGCAAAGACGGGGTATATTACAGTCTGCTTCTGATGAACTCATAAATACAATTTGTGAACTAGCTCTCAATGTTTTGCGTGGTAATATCCCCCTAACGAACACACAATTGAAAAAAATAAGAAAACAAAAGGCTGGTATTAAACTGTTGGCTAACAAGAAAACATCAATTAAAAAAAAATTTAAAGTTATAAATCAAAGGGGCGGTTTCCTTCTACCTCTACTGAGTGTTGCGATACCTTTTCTAACCAGTTTGATAGCTGGTCGCGGTGGCGGCTAAAAATATGGAGCATGCACAAAAGATGTTTCTGGTACCTCAAAGTCAGATGGACAAATTAAAGAATCTTACTTTTACACCGGAACCCATCCGACAAACTGTTGAAAATGATTTGGATCAAACCATACGCAACATCTTGTCGAGGAATGATGTTGTACCACACGAGAAGGCAAAAATGTATACGATTGCTCTGCAACGTTTTATGGCGCTGATTAAACAAGGTGCTGCGGAAACACAACAATTGACCCTATCCTTGCCAGTCGAGACTCACGATACTGTAAGACCTGAGACCTCCCGATTTGATGATGTCTTACAAAGTGTACCACCTAGAAGCCGGGAAAATGCCACGTACGTGTTGGATAAAATTTCAAAATCAGGAGATGTGGTAACGTGGAACGCTGATGGGGAGTTTGTGTTTAAAGGCAACGCCGTAAGTGGCTCACATATGTTGGATCTAATAAAGAACATAACAGCACATCAAAAGATTTCTGAGAATAGAAGACCCAGGGGTTGGGGTGAATTTATAGAGGCTATGGCCATGCTTAACATGCCTCTTTCTGTTATACCTAATCAGAATGTTCGCGACATGATAAATCGGCACAAAAAAACAAAAAAAACACCAAGTGCGGTTGTATTTACGCCAGAGCATGGTAATAGGCCGGTTTTCTCATCACCGGTTTTAGATCACTCAGCTTGGTTAGATTTCTGAAGCAGAATGTGTGTGTGTGTGTGTATTCCTAATGCTGAAAATGTCAAATGTCATGTTTAACGTGATTTTATTTTACAATAAAATACATAAAGTAAAAACCAGACGAAACACGCTTGTTTATTTTTATTTTTTATTTTCAACAACCGTGACAGATCTTAAACATTTCACCACAGCCAACCGTCTGTACACAGTTTAACATGTTTTTAAGGCATTTATTCAAATATATTTTGTCAACATATCTTGACACCATAGCATCGTTCTTTTTCAAATTATCAGAGTATAGGTCTATAATGTTGCTAAACGGAACCCCTTTGGCCCTGTTGTGTAGATAAAATATACAATGCTGGCCACACTTTGCGCTGAGCGGGTCTTGCATCTGTACTGTGTTGTAAGTAATCCTTGTGCAGTTCTTTTGCAGAAAAGTGTTGATGCTATCCGGGAAGTAAATGTAGTCAGGTGGGTTGCCGTAGGAGTCGAAAAATTCGCCCGTCTTATCCGCACACACATACAAAGCCAACCAGTGTTCCCCAGGCTTATTTCGAGGGTGTGTATTCACAATGTACATGGAGGGTAAATTATCTAGTTTATCAGCCGGTAGCTCATCGCAGGCAACCGTTCCACAAAAGTAATTTGTGGTGTATGGGTTGTTGCACAAAATAGCATCTAGTTCTCGGGTGTTCATGTTTAATAATAATCATACAAAACGTTCCTCCTCTGGTTCACTTCAATAATATTGTCGAAGCATGCGTAAACAATTAAATTAACGGTTCTGGGTAGCGGGGATCTGAATCTCATCTCCAGACGTATATTGCCCGTTTTGATCAGCGACAGATGTTGGCTACAGCCTTCATCGGGGGTCAGATTGAATGCATAAAGTGTGTAGCCTTTTATGTATTCTTGACGATCTATACACAATGGTGAATCTTTCAGATGTCGCCCCGTTGCAAGTGCTAAACCATAAAATTCACGAACCGCCGAACCGGTTGTGTAATCTGGGGTAAAAGCCTTTGCCGGAATCTGAAGACCATCCATATTGAGTGATATATGTTCGGCGTCATAATGTTTGAAATTGAAAGGGTTCTTGTTGTAAACTCCTGTAAAAGCGTCGTTATCTACTAAACCTATGATGACCGATTTCGGTAATTGTCCCAAAAACAAATTTTCTTGATTGGAAACTCTAAGACCAGCCGCCAAGCTGAAAGTTTTAAGGCTAACACGGTCAATAGGATATTTAACATTCGCGGTTAGCAGTGCCTGTGCATGGCCTAGTTTAACAGGTGGTGATACCCCGATTTTTTTAACAAACATTGTTGCCGAGACTATTTTAAGCTTGTACGGATGTTGTTGTGCACCCCCGGCTGTCATTAGACAGAAAGCATCCTTACAGCGCACCATCTTGATTTTAATATCGACACCGTTTATAAGTAGTCTCTCCTGAAAAAACATGTCGGCGTGGATGGGTCCGAGCAATTCAAAAGTGTTGCTCCCCGCGGTATATATGGCTCTGCTTTTCAAACCGTCGTTGTCCCCCTCCGGGTCTGTTTCGTCCATATGGCCACCGGTATCCTTATAGAATAAGCCACTCGTAAATTGATTAGACAACGTGGCTTCAGAATAATTAAGTAGACATTCCATAATTGCTCTGTAGGGGTATGTGTTGCTAGACTGGCTCACCAGCCTGTCACCCAACGAAACATCCACCTGTGAAAAAAGGGTCGCTATGGGGTAATTAATAATCCCAACCGTGTCTGCGTTGGTGATATTGGTACCATCTGCACGGGTTATTTTACACTGTAGGTATAATAGAGTGTTGTTTAAGTCAAGGTAATCTTCACCATTGCCGGCTATATAGAACTCTAGGGGGCCCGTGTCCGAAAGGGCTGACAGGGGGGATACTTCAACATAGATGTTCTTATCAATGCTTGTTTGCGTATACGGTACTGCGAAAAGGTCCAGTTCTGACTTCATACATTCCTCTGACATGTTGTGTATGAAGGCCATTTTTAAAAAATGTATCTACTTTTTCTCTTAACCTTCTTGGAGCGCTTTTTCACCCTCCGCGTGCTTTTCGTCACTGTGGCTCGACTGTTCACTGTGCGACGCTTTTTAGCTTTAGACCTGCTCGTGACACGCCCCCCTGGAGGCCTCTTACGTGCCCGTCTTGTCATAACCATAAGCCCCGAACCATCCTGGTCACCGGTGTTCAAACGACTCATCACAGCTTTGTTGACCACATCTTTGGCGATGTTCTTGGCTGCTGCTTTCAAATGTGGCTTGGCTATGTTGAAACCTTTCTTTAGTAGGGGCAAGGCCATTCGGAATAAACCGCGAAATAGTCCTCCAAGTCCACTACCATACATAACACTAGCACCCTTATAACCCGGCAGACCATTACCAGCCTGTTCCGTATAATATGCTATATACCTATTCGGATCTATGTAGAGTGGTGTCCTCGCCATTTTTATTCGTGATACCGATATTTCACAGGCCTAAAGTGTAGTTTTATGTTGGCTTTGCCGTAAGTAAAGGCTATGTTCTCGTTCTGATCTGATTTCAGCTCAATTGTTATATCGTCAATGTGTTTCTTGCTGACATGTACGTAGTGTGGCTTCTCGTAAGATATTGTGATTACATCGTTGCTAGATCCTGTTATATGTACACATCGCAGCAGTGGCACAAAACTATCACCGACTCTCTGGTAGTCAATAATGTCTGTGTATACATACATTGTGTAGAACCCCGCCCGAATATCCGAGGGGTGGGGCGCCACAGGCTTTGCACCCGATAATGCAACATTTGACTCCAACCCCAGCATTCTGGCGAGCTTTCCATTAGCCGATAGGGATAGATTTTCGTCGGCGCTAATATAGATTCTGTTTTTCATTACGGCGTGGCCCACCTCGATAGCCATTTTTTTCATCTTTAAACTTCTGTTAATCTCATCCACAAGCGCTTTCATGCTCTTGTAATAACCCCAGCTTACTGTGACAACATAGCTTGTGGCTTTTTTCGCGTCGCGCACGATAAAATAGTTTTCGTCAGTATTTAGCATGCACCAAGTATAGGGGTATTGAATCTCCGCCAAAGCAACCTCCCATTGTCCTCGTAATTCGAGGGCTCGTGCAAACTTTGTTGTGTAGCTTGAAATTTTATTCCCCGGATAAATATCTAGACACGCATTGCTCGGGAGAGTGACATAAAAACCGTCGTCTTCCATGGCGTCCCCTGATGATTTGGTCGGGTCTGTAAACTTTTCAACTCTTTTAGAGATCGACAACACGACTTTCGGGTATCCAGCTGTTAAATTTTTCGGGCCACCCCACCCATTTTACTAAAACAAACTTGCGTCTATTGTGTGTTTTCTCTGCAACAATTTTTTCGACCTTATAAGTTTTGTCTTTCCCAACTATAACTTTTTGTAATTCAGCCTCATAAAACACTCCGTCAATGTTCGTACCATCATAATCCTTCAATCTGTATACAGGCGGTCTTCTGTGAACCCTTTCAACAACCGTGAAATATTCCTCTGTATATGTTTGTTCATATCCTTTTGCAAACTTTCCACGTACTTTGGAGACCCTGACGGTGTCACCCTCCTCAAACTTAAACTTTGGCTTTTTAGATTTTTTTGGAAAGAGACCATACAAGTTTTTAAAAACTTTAAAAACATTATCTTTGTTTACTTCAAGGGGTTTCATTTTAATAGCGCTGTGATAGCTATTATTGTACCCCAGCACCAAGGCCTGCACAACATCTATATAGCGTCTTGTATTGTGGGCTGTAAAATAACGCCACATTCTCGTTTTCAACGTTCTATTGAAACGTTCAACCACAGATGCTTTAACATCTTCGTTATCTGTGGCAAAGTGTATTATTTTGTTGCGTTTCATCAGACTTTGGAACATTTTATTGAAAAACTCTTTACCTTTATCTGTTTGTATTTTTTTAGGTTTTCGACCTTTTGCGAGAATGCTTTGAAAAGCCCTGTGCACTTCGACAGCTGTTTTGTTTTTAAGAACACACACCCATGCATGTTTTGACAATATATCTATACATGTTAGCATAAACTTCATATTATCATTATGTTCAGAGACGTTTGACATGTCAACTAGATCGACCTGCCATTGTGAATCAATGTTACTCACAAAAACCCTGTTTCTCTTGAAATTGACTCTGATGGGTTTGTGTAAAGTGTACGCATCTTCACCAGATAACCAAGCAGCAACTTTCTTGTCTGAGACTCTCAAATCTTTTGTATCACAAACACCCCGCTGTAGGCGCTTTTTGCCGCCGTAAGACCCAGGGTTTTCTGGAGAATAATACACATCTTTCAGGTGCTTATCAACATCCATCCTTACGTTTATAGAAGTAATGATGCACAATATAAAAAAACACAGTATTTATTATTTCTTTTTATAAAAAACACAGATTTCATTTTACAAGTGTGTATGTGGCAATGTTTCGCCTTCAGAACATATGGGCCACAGGTCTTCCTTCATGGCGCCCTCGATTTCCCTGAAGTCTGTATCGACCGCCCAAAAGGCCTTCTCGCTGGCCTGATCAAGGTCCGTTTGTAGGATTTCACGAAGTTTGTCACGAATGTTTGTTTCCTCGCTAATTTCAGCAATAATCGTATCAACAGACCCCATGATCCTCATAGGCTCGGGTTTAGCCACAAACAGCTCCATGGCTTTGACAAGCAGAGGATTTAACCATGGTTTCTTCACGCTTGCAACGAAATTGTCAAAGTGGTATGTGAAATAGTGTGCGTCCGTCTCGTTTAAACAACTGTGTCGAAGCTGGCTTGGATGGTCAACTTCACACCCCAGACATTGGCTCTTCAGATGCTGTTCAATAGCGCAGTCCAGAAGTCTCGCAATGATGATTTTCAAAAGTTTAATCATCGGTGTTGTTAGACAACCGTCTGTTTCACAGCCTTGTCTTTCGAACGAACCAGCGTATAAAACATCGTCCACCGCGCTCGTCTCGTTAACGAGCCAAGGCCCTGTAGCCGGAACGTCATTGTGACCTGGGTACTCAGTCTCCCAAGATTCTGAACACTCTGCCGCCTGTAGGGGCGCGTACACTTTGTCAAAATTCTGAGACATGTTTGTCAAGAGGTTTGTATCAGGGTATGGTATCAGGTTTGTACCGCTTGTCTTTTTAAAGGCCAACTCAAACTTATAACCACGCCTTGAAAACCCCTAGAGTTCTGAAAGGGCTCTTTGATTGGGTTTTCGTGTTTGCGGGGCGTGCTTTGAATTTTAACATGCCTGAATGGTTGATATAACAATGATGACACCGGTCTTTAGTATGTAAAAGAAATACTTTTTTATTTTAAAGTTCACAAAACAATAAAAAACAACAGCGCCACAATATGTATACATTGATATTGGCAATATACAACCCCCGCACAAAACAAACTAGAACACTTTTTAAAAAATCAAAGTCACGCTATACACGTCTGTAAAGCGTGTCTAACAATCTTCATCATCAGAGACACACTGCGTTGATGTTGCCGTGCTTTCCAAAGCATCCGACATGTTGGCAGCGGCGTCAAATCTTGCCAGCAGGTTAGTTTTCACAAAACCCATTGAACGCATTAGCCGATAGTCCTCAATCCTTGTATTGGCTTGTTCGATACAAAGTTCCAACAACGGCAGGTCATCAAAATGAAAACAAATCTGTACATCTGGGGTTATGTCTGTTGCGAATTGCTCGCTAATAATTAGTCGCTCAGGTTTTCTGCGTCTTCTAACAAACACCACCGAGCAGATGGGTTCTTGCCAGCTCACAAAGTCTCTTTCGCCGGGTATCTTGTTGACAACAGCCCTGTAACAGTTTTGAAATAGACCCCATTCCTTAGGCTCGAAACTCACACAGTCTGTGTTCTCATCAAACAACTCTCCGGCACGCATGTTGAAAAGTGTGACTCTTGGCACGCCAGCAACATCTGTGTTAAGTTGATATCCACATTGGATATCGTCGCGACCAGTACAGGTCCAATCCCTATACACAAGGTCTACACGTAGCCGTGATATCGCCGCAAAGGGCTTTCTTGGTGTCTGCAACACCATGCTGTCAGCCCTCATAGCGTCTGGTGATTCGGGTGTCATCAGTTGTGCGTTCGCCATTTTCTGGTTGCTTTGACAAGTTAGTGTTTCGATACCTGCTTCTGCTAAATATCTGTGTCGAAAAGCCGGTCTTTTATACACGTCTTTTCGACTGCAGAGCCTGTGGGCCGCTCCTGTGTGCTGTGCTACACCCCACCCCCGTCCCCCATCAATCACCCCCACCCCACACAACCCCCTCCACACCTGTTTAGAGACGTCTTTGCAGACTTTGTCATTTACCGTTTCGGTCAAAACCTCTTTGGACCAACCCTCCGACACCGTCACGACCATTGGTTCGCGCAAACGTCCATCAAAAACACCAACGTAAACTTGCGTCAAATCCACGTGACAGAACGTTGGTACGTCATTTCGGCTTCTGATACACACCCCCGTGTTCGTTCTCTGGACAATTTTAGTCCTGCATTGTAGCCACTAGCTGCCGACGCGCTGTGGCTTTAGCGCTCTATCTTCTAGCGTATCACCACGGAACTCCGGACATCGATACAATGACAGAAAACTTTTCCCAAGTTATTTTTGCGTTTTTCGTTTTAATTCTTTTAAAACGTAACATATTCTTTTATTTAAATTATTTTCTTCATAGTCTTTCATGCGGACCATTCTAGGCTTTTAAGAGCGCTATCTCGCCTTTTACACCTATCTTTTGTCTATTTTGTACAATATCGTGATTTCACGGACTCCGGAAATGTTTCTAAGTGCTTTGCCCACCGTGTCTATGCGAGCGGACTATGCTTTGCGAACGCCTTTCACCACGGAGTTTATTTTTCTTCCTTCATGGCTTCTAACAAGTCTTTACAATGATTCTGTTTAATGTTTTTTCATTATAGCCGTTATAGCGATTTTTCACGTTTTAACAGCATGCTTGAATTATTCTTTTTAACAAGCGGCTGTTGCCGCTAGCACAAACGGCTTTTTAAAAATAAAACTTAATTGCCGCTGCTACTACTTCTACAACTAACAACATATACATTTATACAACCATACTTTTTCACGATGTTTTTCAAAACAATGTACCGCACATTACATTGCCAATATGTCTCCCTAAGCACCCCTATCCCCAACCCTAAAAACAATTCGTCACAAAACCACAACGCTTACAACAATTACCAATAAAATGACATCGCCAAACCCCTGAAACGAAAAACCCACAAACCCCCGCCCCGAATGATGATGCATCATCATAATCATAAAAATAAAAAAATCATAAAAAAATTAATTTATGCATAATCATAATTTTTCATAAACTCATTAATATTCAAAAATTACAATCAATCAAATTTTGACAGATACCGAATCGTATTATACTACTAATGGGAGAATATATGGTGGAGCTAATGATTAGACAATGAGTGAAGCATGACAATGTAAGCATGAATGAATGAGCTAATGAGTAAGATAATGAATGAAGCATGAGAATGTATGCAGGAATGAATGAGCTAATGAGTAAGATAATGAATGAAGCATGAGAATGTATACAGGAATGAATGAGCTAATGAGAGTGAGTGTGGAATGCGAGCGGGGAAGGTAAGCTATTGGCTGAGGGATAATGAGAGGGGAAATGAGGAAACAAGAAGGAGAACCACGCCCAGCCTGCACAACACGGAAGACAAACAGGGAAAGGTAATAACGTGACGTGAAACGAGAGGAAATGGGAAAAACACAGAGAACAATAGGGAAGTGGACTGGAAGGGAGGCAACGGACGCAACAAGAGAGACTTAATCTGTTAAATAAGCTTAATGTTGTTTTTTGGTGGAATTACCCTTTAAGGGCAAATCAAACATAAAGCATGACTGAGCCACCTATGAACACTTACACTACAGTATGTGAAATGCACTCAAAATGTGAAAATAATAATATCGAACATATGGCACAACACTGAGGCTGAGTGGAAAAACTAACATACATATTTGAAATATCACAAGAGGTAATAATTATATATGGAGGAGAAAAATGTTGTCATCCATATCCCTCAGGCATATGAAACAAATAAAACTAAATTACAGCCGGGCATAACATAATTTCTATTGTTCAAAGCATCCAATAAGACATTGCAAACACCGTTCCTAAGGTTTTAATGTCCTATATTGGGTAAAAGAACTGTCAATTAAACCAGAATGAACTGTAATGAATGAGACAGGTTTGCAGAGTGGGGGGGGGGGGGGGTTTACGTGTCGATGTTTCAGATAGTGTACTAGTGTTATAAAGTGTTGCATATTTCTCAAACTGTAATGTTTTTTGGCAGCCCAGTTTATATTCTGCGGGCTTTGTGGGTTTTTAGCGATTGCAGGTCAATCAATCGGATTCTTTATCCTCCGTTCCGGTATTTTGGTTTTGCACCTCGCACTTGTGTTTGGTTTCCTGTCGGCTATATATATAGCTCAGGGTTTCCGTCTTCCGGTGCTGTTAACTTGTCATTTATAGTTTGACTAGGAAGCCGGTATAAGGCTTAATTTCAGTATTTTAGCCGTTACATCGCCAATTCTTCTCTTTCCGGGGTTGAAAATGAAAATGGGCTGCGTCATTGAAAATGACGTTGAAGTGTACTTTTTGTACACTTGTATGTAATCAGTTTCGCACTTTGTTACCACCCCCAATATTAATACATTCCTGAGAAGGCGTGGCCAATGGCCATATCCATTTGACAAGCAATATTGTTGTAGCCTACAGTTCGTCTCTTTCAATATATTTGCCTTTTTCCAATTATGCTTGTTATTAACTATTGTAAGCTTGTTTTTTCAATTCCAATAGTTTCAATTTACAAGCAATGACTGATGAGTCGCAAGTGTGCTTTCTCTGGGTGCAAGAGCATCAGCGGATTAACGTTAAGTTACATCCTTTCCTGAGCGATCCGGAGTGAGCTGTAGGCTACTCTGACTGGGCATGGCGCCAATGATCAACACTGCTGGCAAGTTTGTGTGCAATGAGCATTTCCCGTGGGACTGTTACGAGAACTATGCCCAGGTTGAATTGGGGTATGCCAGTCAAAGGAATGCGGTTACGTTACCAAGCCCTACTGATATTTCTGTCCTCCAAATGCGGTAAGTTAAATGAAATGCAGCCTATGGCGTCTCGTTGGCTTGCTAATATGATGGTTATCTTGTAGCCTCAAATATATTTACTCAAGTTGTTTTCGTATCGTTAACCATAGTTAACTGGCCGGTGATATTTCACTGCCTTTTGCATATAAACTATCACGTTAGGTTTGATAGCTGGGTCATTTTTTTTATACGGTGCCATTTGGACTTCATAACTTTGGAAAAATAAATAGTTGATTTACCTATATTTTAATGTTCTATTATATAAAGGACATATCTAACTTGCTAAAAAACATATTGGTCGAGCTCAGGCACCTAAATCGTATTATATTTAGGTATATTAACAACAAGTGACACGGGATATATGTCCACCCTGTTAAGGACATAGACATAACTGTCTAAACGTCTTTTCAGTGCATGATTGCTATTAAAATGACTTTTTCATAGGAATCTTATGTCCCTCACTCTAATCAGATATTTTTTTACTATGAAATTATTTTAAAACAGCATATATTGAGAAAAACAAGTGCATATTATGAGAACGGGACATATTCTTCAACTTTTTTTCTTAAGAAAAGTGAATTATGATAGGAATTACTCCAAGTTTCTAACATGTATAATCACCCCCTTCCATATCTTTATGTAACTACAAATATACACTTGATATTTGGTAATTTCATTAAACTATGATAGAAAAATACCAACATAACAGGGTGGACAGAGGTCTAACAGGGTGGACAGTAACATAACAGGGTGGACAAAACACCAACAAATGACAAAACCTTAATGTGATTTAATGAATTTTATTAATTCTAACATGAATAAACTTGTTTCTAACTATAAACTTGGCATTCACATCACATATCCTTTTTATTTCCTTGTGTATATTTCACTTTTAAAATTGTTTTAAAAATTGGTAAAATTATTTAATTGGACAAAATGGAAAAGAGATGAACACACTCTTCTCAAGCGTAAAAAGAACACAGTATATCACATATAATAATACATATAATCTTCATACTTTGATGAGTTTGATTTAAAATGTTTCTGTGGAGTGTGTGTGGTTGGTGGCTGGTTTAAGCAGCCTCACCTGGCCGAGTCACTGATTAGACTCTGGGGCTGGGTGAGGCTGCACACCTGTGGGGCAATCAGTAATCAGCCCCGCAGGTTAAGCCAGCCACCTCCACACACACTCGAGGCTGAGCCCTGACATGTCAGCATTGCCATCTGCTCTTCATAACTATTCACTCTTCATCTTGCAATAAACCGGTTTCAACATCTGCCATGTCCTGTCGTTCTCTGGAGAAGCTCTGTCACAGCCACGGTTAGTCTTTCTATGGTGGCTAGTAGCTGGAACACTGCTACATATGGCACCTGAACAGGGACCTCCAACCACCGGAACGACAGGACATGGCAGATGTTGAAACCGGTTTATTGCAAGATGAAGAGTGAATAGTTATGAAGAGCAGATGGCAATGCTGACATGTCAGGGCTCAGCCTCGAGTGTGTGTGGAGGTGGCTGGCTTAACCTGTGGGGCTGATTACTGATTGCCCCACAGGTGTGCAGCCTCACCCAGCCCCAGAGTCTAATCAGTGACTCGGCCAGGTGAGGCTGCTTAAACCAGCCACCAACCACACACACTCCACAGTTTCCTTAACAGAATTCTCATATCCCCAAGTGGGCTTGTAGGTATTTCCATGTGGACTTATCTAGTTGAACAGAGCGCTTGTTGAGTGCCTGTGGCTCTGGTATAAGACACAGTAGTTGCTCATCTGCATACCAGCTGACATCTTCACGTGGACTTGGCCAAAAGTATTTATTCACCCCATTGCGGTGCATGCACTTCACATGAATGCTATGCTCCTCCACGTCCATGATGATGCCGGGGTACACTTCATCGTCATACTTGACAACACACCACTCCCCAATGTACTTGCTGTCAACTGCCTCTGGTCGCCATGGGGTCTCTTTGTTCTGCGTTGGGGGTGTCACTGGAACTCCATTCAGAGTAGTTTCTTTCAGGTCGAAGCAGGGACAATCCAGTCGACCATACTGCCTCTGACAGAAACAACTGATGTCCCTGTACTTGATTTGCCCTGGTAAGAGGCTGATTACTTGGTGCATCCTCATTGTGCCCTTAACAGGAGTCAGAGCAGGGACCTGAGGCGAGAAGAGATGATATAGTATGAGATATGCTTAGACAGAAAAAAACATTCAAAATATTCTACCAATCACAACAACAATCAGTGTATAGAGAGCCACAAAAGGCTGAGAGCTGTCGTAACTGACAACAAATGTGTGTTTGCGTGCATGAGAGAGAGAGAGAGAGAGAGGGGGGGGGACCTTACTACTTGTGAATGTTTTTGCAGGGGTAGGGGGCATCTTTACCTCTGTCTTTGCCTCAACTTCATCTTCACTGATAAAGAAGAGCTCCACTGTGGATTCCAGTCCCTTCAGTTTTTGGAACAGAGTGAAGGCATCCGGAACATCTTCCCCCAAGCGCACGATCCGGTCAGCTGACCGTTTGAGTGTCCCACCGATGCCATCTGGAGCCCCTTTGCCATGGCTGGCCTCAAAAAAGTTCCATGACAGGTCTTTAAATCCATGCTTGAATGGCTCAGTTGACAGAAGGTAAAAGTTGCCCTTCTGCTTGTACTGAGTTGCTGGGCCATCACTGAAGAAATGAAGCCTCTCCACATTTGGGTATCTGGTCTTCACCATCTCAAGAACAGGCTCCAGGTGGGCCCAGATCGCTGGTGGGTCATGTCGTCTTGAGGATGAGATTGAACAGAATGAGATTGGTGTCTGTTCGGTGGTGTACAGTACACCAGTGTGCAGCGTTGCCTGTTGGTGGGACCCCCCAAAATGCACGGACTGGATCTCATTATGGTACTTGCAGGAGTAGTTTTCACTAAAATCTATGTGGATGAGGCACTCATTAGCTTGGAGATCTTCCCGTAGCTTTCTGTAAGCGCCATATTGCCACCTGATATTAAATAGGTGTTTACGGAACTTGAAGAGCCGGTCTTGAAACTGGCTGACCAGTTCCGCTTCTGTGCTCTGCACCTCCTTCTTAAGTGTTATGGTCTTCCTCTCTTCTTCATCCGTTCTTTCGACTGACCATTGTACAACTTGTACCATTTCTTCTGTGGCTGCTTTCAAGGTGGGATGAATGGTGAGGCGGCACTCTTCACAGTCACCATACGCGCATTCCTTGATTCCGGTGGCACAGACAGTGCGGTCAGCCATCTCCTCAAGATTTTTGGAGGGCACAATCCCATGGCTGTAGAGGGTGTCAGCCATGAACTGAAGGTTTTCGTGTGTTTTGCACTGGCACGTGGCCCGGTCAGCATCAGTAGGGGCCACGACCCAAAATGGCCTACACGCACAAAACAGACAGTAGGAAACGTTGTCTGAGTTTTCAGATACAAATCTTCTATGAAGATTCTTCATTGTGTCGGTAAGAAGTCGCTTCTGCATCCTCTTCTTCCTGACAGTTATCGTCTGCTTGCGACCAGTTGTCATTCTACTCACATCGTCGCGAAGAAAGAAGGTATGTATATTGGCTTTACTCTCTGCTCTCCTTGAACTCTTCTTTCTTTGAAAAGTGGTCAGGTCTGCGTCCCCGTCCAACTTCCCCCTCTTCTTGGAGAATCCCAGAGCACTCCAAGCGAATGTCTTGAGTCGGTATTTTTTCAATAGCCTACCACATGTCACTTTGGCTATCATTTGCTTAACTCTTTCTTTTCTTGTGGCTTTGTATGTCTGAGCTATGTCCGCAACTAAGGCGGAGTGAAAAAGAAGGGTCTTGCGGACATGAGGAGTGACCTTTTGACGTTGTAGCATCACATTCACCATTGCACGTGGGGATGAGGAGCTGGTCCTACACCTTGAGTATCTTCTTTTATACTTTTCCTTCTTTCTTTTCTCTTTATCTAGTTGGTCCTTTAAAAGGGCTATCTCTTGTAGGAGCTTTCTCCTTCCATTTATTGCCCTTTTTTCACCTTGATGGCGTTGCCTAAAACAGATAAAGCAAGTAAGTATGAACGGTAAGGATTGGTGTGATGTTAGGGTTTGGGTAGGTTAAAGTAGGCCATCTTTAAATGTAATCACACACACGCACACACACAGAGGGAACGAAAGATAATAAATCCTGACTTATACTGAATAGCACTCTTTAAAAGCTCATAAAACTCTTAAAAACAACAGTGTTTTGTACTCTCAATGTACAGTACATTTCCTATTACAAGCTTGTTCTAACCTCGAAGGCCCTGCCTCTGGCTCTGGCTGACTCTCTGGAGTTGCAGAGGGAGTGTTCTGGGATTCCCTGGCCCTGGATGCCTTGGCCCTGGCCCTGGCTGCTTTCTTTGCCTCCCTCCATTTTTTCCTCGTTGCCCTTTTCTCTCTCACACTGACTTTATTGATACCAGCCTTTATGCCTTTCTCTATGTCCCTATGCCATTTTTCTCTCTCTTTCTCAAGGTATTGCTGTCTTCTCTCTGGGTCAGCATCACGGCGTGCTCTGTAACACCGCTGTGATTCAGCTGCACTTAGTGGGGGTGCCATTCCTAAACAAATGCATGCATTTCCTTTAGTAATATAGCATTACCTATATCCAATACATAAAAAGATACAATATATTATACACATATATGGCAACAAATCTTGTTATAAGTCAACATTACTATCTACATGTCCACCCTGTTAGGTAGGTGTCCACCCTGTTAGTTGAATAAGGCTAACAGGGTGGACACTAACAGGGTGGACATTTTGAGCTAAAGTTAGCCTTTAGCCTGCGTGTGTTCGAGATTGAGCTAGCATAATCTTGAATACTCGATGAGGAATCTATAATTTTTCACACACACATTTTGAAATTATTCAATTTGATTGATCTCCTCTATACTTAAGCCTAACAGGGTGGACACATTATGTTCAAACACATCAAACTCACTTAATAAAAACATAAAAATCTGATAGTAAGAGAGGTAGAAAATCACTGAGCTTACCACAGATGAATTTCCCGCCACTGATGTGATGTCTCCTCATGAGAGTGATGTCATTGTGGAATATGGATTTTTTATTAAAGGGACAGTAACGCAATTCAACAGGGTGGACAGTGACCGCCGGGGACGAACATAAAACCTTATTTTTTTTGTACAAAATTTAACTATTTTGATAAAAACAACATTTGATTAAATAGATTTTGACCAGGAAAATTAAATAATAATGAAATATTTGAAAATGTATATATTTTTATTAGTTATTTTTTTGATCGAAGTTGAATGAACAGCACTGGGGACATGGCAAAATCCCATACAATGTCTTTAACCAAAGCTTTTAAAGTGTAAAAAACAACAACTTTGAAACCCATATCATTGTATTCATAATAAATAACACTTGACCATACATGAAAAACCTAATGGAATTAGTATTTGTCCAAATTTAGACAAAATACAACATGATTTGTACTGGGGGACGCAAAAGGCACCGTATAAAAAAAATGACCCAGCTACTACGTTGTCAATCTTACTGGCCTGGGGTCTGCTTCAGGATTGAAGCAGGAGTTACAGAGTTACGTTTGATGGATAACAATTAACTGCACTTAATCTGGAACCCCCCACGGCTGGAACATGTATTTACTGAAATAAAAATGGTACAAGGTACAAAATGATACAAACCCCATGCTGTGATTATGTTAACTTATGTGTTAGTTAGCGTACCGGACCCTATTATCGGGCGGAAAACAGAAATTATTGTGTTCAACATACATACTGATATTATTTGGGCACATACCATTGGACATATTATATTTATTAGGTTCACAAAACGATAAGCTAACTTTTAAGCCAATAAACATGTAGATATGACCGGTAGTTTTTTTGTTTTAACGTCTTTTAGAAGAGAAAGTGCTGCAAAAAAAGCGGCGCCCATTATCAGGCGGCTGGAGTAATCCATAAAGAAGCTCACGATTTTTGTTAGTTTTAAAAATCAATGAATAGTTTATTTCATCAAGAAAGATACCGTTTGAATAACCAATATGTTGGCAAAATAGCTGGCTAACTGGATAGTTTACCTGGCAGTCCGGAAGTTGTCCATCTCATTGAATTTATTTCTTCACAAAACGATAAACTAACTTTTAAGCCAATGTAGATGTGACCGGTATTTTTTGGTTTTAACGTCTTTTAGATGGGACAGTCCTGTCAAAAAAGGGGCACCCATTATCATTTATTGGCTCAATCTTATTGGACTTGTTTCTTCACAAAAACAATAAATTAACTTTTAAACCAATAAACATGGAACGTTAGACATGAGCGGTAGGTTTTTGTTTTGTTTTAACATCTTTAAGATGAGACAAGACTGCCAAAGAAGGGGCGCCCATTATCAGGCGGCTGGAGTAATCCATAAAGAAGCTCACAATTTTTGTTGTTTTAAAAATCAATTAATAGTTTATAATCATCAAGAAAGATAGCTACCGTTTGAATAACCAATATGTTGGCAAAATAGCTGACTAACTGGATTGTTTACCTGGCAGTCCGGAAGTTGTCTATCTCATTGGATTTATTTCTTCCCAAAACAATAAACGAACTTTTAAGCCAATAAACATGTAGACGTGACCGATAGTTTTTTGTTTTAACGTCTTTGTTTTAGATGAGACGGTACTGTCAAAAAAGGGGCACCCATTATCATTTATTGGCTCAATCTTATTGGATTTATTTCTTCACAAAAACGATAAACTAACTTTTAAACCAATAAACATGTAACGTTAGACATATCAGTCTATTAATTGTTAATATATATTTTTACTTTATTATTAATATACCTCTATTGTAAACAAGAATCTTATTATCAAACATACTGTATATCTGAAAGCACAAACACAGAGCACTTGAATTCTATAAAAATATATATTTTTATTGTTTTTGAATTTATTTTAAGCTGCAGTAGCTGTAGAAATAGTCCTCGTTTTCCCTCAGGTTGTCTACCACCCACTGCACATAGACAGTGTGGAACCACTGCCACAGTGGCTGCACTGCACCCAGGACACCACCTCCCCCGATGTTTCTGGGTTTCTCAGGCTGCAGACGCCATACACCACATTTTCCTCCTCCTCCTCCATTGCCTGCCATTTCCTTGTCCTTTTTCAGAGGTGGAGGTAGATGCGGAAGTGGAAAAGTATGGGTAGAGGACACCGCGGAGTAGGGTCATTTTACCAGCCTTCATTGCACTAAAAAAATAAAAATAAAATGTTGATACAAATAATAGAAAGTAACCAGACAGGCAGCAAAGTAATGAAACAAGAATAGGCAACAATTTGTTTATGTATAATGTTAACTACCTCTACGGTTGTTGGGCAGCGTGTTATTGTGAGAGGGGGTTGGTGTCGGAAGAGACAGGAGGCGATGTTGTGGCTGTGATGCTGATTTGCCCGGGGGGGTGGTGGCATTAGAGGAGGCCGGTCCTATGGTGTTGTCTGACAGGGCAGGCGGTGTAGAATGCAGGTGCAGGTGGTTGTACTGGTGGTCGAGCTAGTGGATGGCTGTGCGGCTGCAGGGAGAGTGGATGTTGTTGTGGAGGAGCTTAGAGAGGTGGTGCTGGTGCCAGGATCTGGTTGCACGTCAGATGGCATCAAGTGTGACTCATCCATTATGGATGGGTCGAAAGGGAAAATGCCCGTGTTCCTAAAGCCTGCCACCGCAATCTTCTTTTCCTTGTATGGGATGTTGAATATTTTTGGGAAACTTTTGTCACAATGTATTAATTTTGATATTGGGAACAAAGCCTGGTCTGAATTGAAAAAGCACTCTTGATTGGCCCAAAATATCCAACATCCAGAGGCTGAAGGTGGGAAGTGTGCGGTGGCAGGCAAAGGAGAGTGACACCTTCCCTTACAGCCATCCGACGTGCTTCCAGGTCCAGGTGACTCTTATGTCCATCAAAGATGAGAAGGAGAGGGCACTCAGGAACGGCATGGTGGATGAAGAGCGTCTGCTAAATGTCTATAATGTAATGTAATGTAATGAAATGCTGGAACCACCTTCTGAACAGCTCCCCGTCAATGTGCCATGTCTTAGATCTTGAGTACAGGGCATTCCTGGGACCTCCCTGTGTGAATGATGGATCTGCTGGGAAGCCCAAATTGAATATGATGTTTGGGGGGATGTCTCCCCCAGCAGCATTTACATTACATTACATTACATTATAGGCATTTAGCAGACGCTCTTATCCAGAGCGACTTACACAGCATTTTTGCATTTATACATAGTATCCATTCACAGCTGGATATATGCTGAAGCAATGCAGGTGAAGTACCTTGCTCAGGGGTACAACGACAGTGTCCTACCTGGGAATCGAACCTGCAACCTTTCGGCTACAAACCCAGTTCCTTAACCATTGTACTACACTGCCGCATTTAAACAGACCAGCACTGACACGTGTTCCTTGGTGCCACGGGACTGGCGGTAGACATGTTTAGCGCCTCTACGTGACAGAACTTTCTCCCGACCCCTCTCCATTGCAAACCCAGTCTCATCGCAGTTGTAGATTTGATTGGGTTTGTCCTTCAACCTCAGGGCCTCCAGGGTCGTCCAGCAGGGTATAAAACTGGACCACCACCACCACCTCCCGCGTAGCACAAGCTGCCCGTGCCCTGTCAGGGTTGTCTGACCTTCTCATGCTCAGGACATCAGTGTACCTGGCTCTGAAATTTCTCCACCACGTCTTTTCCAGTTTTTGGATATTCCCCCCCGGGTGCCTCTTCCGTAGCAGCGGCGTTACAAATGCCGCCAGGATGTGGCGGGTCAAGGGAAAGCCACGGGGCACGCAGTAGGGGCAATACTGTACCAGAGAATTCAGCATTGGTGACAGCATTGTGGGTCCCCCACTACGGCTCCCGTGGACAACCCGGCCACTTACCCCATCCTGCAGGGTCTGATGGATCTGAATATTACAGGAAATAAAACAATATTTTGATTAACATTTATGGTTGTTATTTGCTTATTGTTTAACAAAGAATATTGACTTTGGTTGTCATTGTTTCTGCTGTTGGTGATGGTTTACTGACGTGTATTCATTCACAAACTAACCCCAGCAGCCTTACGGACAGCCATCCCCTCTCACAGTTCTCCATGGCCGCTGTCATGTCCTCTTCCTTCCACGGCTTCCTCTTCTCGGGCTATAACATATAACTGATTTAGATACTGCATTGTCTTTATTGATAAAGATTATTCATATATAGGGGGGGGGGACACACACGTTCATAGTGGGCATGATGTGATGGTAATAGGCTAATGTCTTGTCTCCATTAGAAAAGAGCAATGTATCATTATTGAGCATGCAAGCTCAGTCATACCAGTAAGGTGTGTATACACATACAGCAATGACGATTTGTAGCTTAAGTTTTAACAAAGTTAATTGGCGAAATAACAGACATATCGCTCAACGCAGCAGGTGCTTGTAAACATTACCCGAGATGGGTGAAAAATCCGATAGGAAACATGAACAACATCGGTTCATATTCGTTGTACAGATTGTCTATAATAATCGTATCGTCATATCAGGGTAATATGACATTCTCTCAACACTTGGTAGCTATCTAGCTAAAGTTTTAGCGACATTTTATTTAATTAAATCAACATGACTATGCGGCGTAGTACACCAGCGCGGAACTAGACATTTTTTTCAGATAGGGGGCGTGATAAAAATGCTTACAAAATGTGTAATAATGTGTCAAATATTCATGAAATTGAGCGGATACATACCTTATTTGGTTTGAAATGGGTGGAAAATAGTGGTTTTCTTTTTTTCCGTTGGCAAATCGGCTTTCGACAAAGTTCAAATATGGTCGAACGCGGCTGTGCCCGATAAAGGGCGCCACCCGATAATGGGTGCCCTGTAGCTAAGTTATTTGGATAGCTAGCTAGCTAGTAAACGTGCATTTGTAGATGGCTAGGATAACGTAGGTAAAAAAAAATTTAAAAGCCAAAAGCCGTTAAGTTTCACTTTACATTCATTAGCCTACGTGTTGTATTTTTTTATGTTTGTATAGTCTGCAGGTAACGTTAGGTCAGACTGAATATTTGCTGACAAACGTTAACTTACTGGGCAGAACATCGATTTGAGTAGATTCTGAAGTCTCCCTTAGCGTAGCCTATAGCCTTCAGCTAACAGCCGTTTAGTTTCACTTGGCATTCGTTTACATATTTTATTGTCATGTCCGTATAGCATAGCTACGTTAGATGTAACGTTATAGATGGCTAAAAAACAAGTTAGTTTGAGAATGGAGTGATGGTGTGACGTGATGCTTCGTATTTACAGAGTAACTTAAGTTATTAATTACATATTTTAGTTATTCATTGTTCATTTATTTATTTTATTCATTATAATAATAATAATACACTTTATTTGTATAGCACCCTTCATACAAAAAAATGCAGCTCAAGTGCTTTACAAGATCCACATAAAACAAAAAATAAAAACAATAGAAATAACAAATAGAATATTAATAAAAACTGACAAATATAAATAGTTAAAATAGTAAAAATCGATAACAGACAATAAGACATGACATAAACATGAAAAACAATAAGACAAATAAAAATAAGAACTAAAATAAAACAATAATATGAAACCCCAAAAAATGACAAATAAAATAATGATTAAACAAAACAAAGGAAAAATAAATAATTTAAAAGCTTGTTTAAAAAAGTGCCAACCGAGTCTGCCATCCTAATGTCCTGCGGGAGAGTGTTCCATAGTTTTGGGGCGTAGTAGCTGAAGGCACTCTCACCGCCTTTTTTTATGAAGTACAACAGGTACATTGAGGAGGTTGACTGTGGCAGATCTGAGAGCTCTAGTTGGCACATAAAAAGACAGGAGATCTGTAATGTACGAGGGTGCTGAGCCATTTAATGCTTTGTATACAAATAAAAGGACTTTAAAATCAATTCTAGAAGATACTGGAAGCCAGTGCAGTGAAAATAAAACAGGTGTTATATGCTCTCTCTTCCTTGTTTTAGTTAAAAGTCTAGCTGCAGAATTTTGAATAATTTTTCAATTAACTTTTTTGGAAGACCAGTTAAAAGGGCATTACAATAGTCAAGCCTGCTAAAAATAAAAGCATGTACCAGCTTCTCAGCATCCTGCTGGATTAAAAATGGCCGAACTTTAGAAATATTTCTCAAATGGAAGTCTAAAATAACACCTAAACTTGTTACTTCTGCTTTTTTCTGCTGTGCCAAATTTCCTAATCTATTAAAAAGTGCATCCCTTTTTGGCTTTGGGGCCAATTAAACGTATTTCTGTCTTATCCTCATTTAGTTTAAAAAAATTATTACTCATCCATTGTTCAACTGCAGACAGACAGGAAATCAGGGAGCATAAAGAGTTTGTGTCATTCGGCTTAACAGAAATATATAATTGTGTATTGTCAGCATAGCTGTGGAAGTTAACATTATGTTCTCTGATGATATCACCTAATGGTAGCATATAAAGTGAAAAAAGAAGAACCAAGACAGCTTCCTTGTGCAACACCAAAAGTCAAATCTTGTTTCTCAGATACATACTCTCCTAAGCTAATATAAAATTTTCGATCTGAGAGATATGTTTGAAACCAATTCAGTGCACTCAGATCAGATAGTCCGACCCAGTATTCCAATCGATTTATTAGTATGCTATGGTCGAGTGTGTCGAATGCAGCGCTTAGGTCCAAAAGAATAAGAACAGAGACATTTCCAACATCAGCACTAATTCTGAGGTCATTTGTTATTTTAACCAAAGCCGTCTCTGTGCTGTGATTGGTTCTAAAACCAGACTGAAATTTCTCTAAGATACCATTTTCATTTAAAAAGTTATTTAATTGATTAAAAACTATTTTTTCCAGTATCTTACTCATAAAAGACAGATTTGAGATAGGTCTATAATTACTTAGTACATTATAATCCAGATTTGATTTCTTCAGTAACGGTTTCACAATAGCAGTTTTATATGCATTAGGAAAAATTCCAGTCTCAAGAGATGTATTAATTATTTTTCGAACTGAGTCGGAGAGACTATTGAAGACGTTCTTAAAAAAAGTTGTGGGGATGGGGTCAAGATTGCAGGTTGATGATTTACTCTGCATTACAACTTTATAGAGCTCTGCTTCAGAGAGGTTACAAAATTTCCTCAGCGTTGGCGGTCTGTTACAAGGTACCGTATTTTCCGCACTATAAGGCGCACTTAAAAGCCGTTAATTTTCTCAAAAAACGACAGTGCGCCTTATAATCCGGAGCGCCTTATATATGGATTAATTCTGGTTGTGCTTACTGACCTCGAAGCGATTTTGTGTGGTACACGGCACTCACAGCGCTGTCAAAATGTTTTAGTACGACTTTGGTAAACTACAAAGCTGCACCGTATGGCGTTTATTTAGTTCCATAAATAGCGCGCGTGGAATTGTGAAGCCGAGCGCACAGAACAGTGTCTGCGCGAGTGGAGCTATGAAGCGAGCGAGCACAGAACCATCCGCGCGAGCACAAAGCCCATCTGCGAGCGTGGACCTGTGACGCGAGCGAGCAGAGAACCATCCGCACATTACGTCTGCACATTGATGTTCTCACATCGGATCAATCAATGCTGGCACTTATGGGCTATCGTGCTATTTTGTATTGTGCATAATAAATGCCGAGCCGTGGCTAATTACAACGCGGAGACAACTACTTTATCTGTGTTCAATTGGTGAAACTATTGGTCAGTTTCACTATAGCCTTAGTTGAAGTAATTGCCCAATTGTATGAACAGCACTTAATAGGCTACAGTGTAGGCCTACTACAGCGTGAATGTGTAACTAAAAACATAATTTGAACAATTTTGTTAATGTTAACGTCATATTGCGTTACACTGCACTGCCCCTATAACATCAGAAGGAGGCTCACTTGGCCTATTATACTAGCCTACATAGCCTATTGCACCAGACAATATGCTACATAGACGCATATGATTTTAGAATTATTCCAATTCATACCAATTTTATAATATAGCCTTCGGTTAACCCAATCGCATGCCAATATGACAACCCTAAGGACTAGCCTATATAAAAAGGCATAGCTAGTTAGATTACAACGAGCACATTAAAGATAAGTTTAATAGTAGCCTATGCTATTTCAGGGACTGCCGATGAAGTCACATGAAGGAAAATCGGCCAATACGATCGACTCCATCCCAATCACCGGCGTCAAAATAGTAGGCTGACAATTAGCTAGTGAGCGCTGTTCATTTTTTTAAATATGCAGAACAAAACGTAGAAGGTTTACGAATATGATTATTTTGACGTTATATTGATTGTTCATAATGTATCACAGATCCATATTCATCTAAGATTAGCCTAGCTACATCAATAGCATCACTAGGCCTAGGCTATCATGTTAAATTCAATTTGGTAATAGGCTAATACAAAATTGACAAACCCATATTCTGTCAGAGAAATTAGCACAGTTTAGAACGTATTAGCTAACGTTAAATCCACATTTGCACGACAACTATACTGAAGCATGTCAAGCCATTAAATAGGCTAAAGAAGTGTGTACGACATCGTCAAAGTAACAGGTTTTTAGTAACGTTAGGTTAGCCATTTAGTTAACGGAAATTAGTGGCAAACTTGGTGGCTTCTGTAAGATATCAAATGCTTATCCATGACATATTATGCTACACCAGCAAGTAAACTAAATTCATATTTTTCATCATAATCAGTCATGTTCTTCATCGCAGAATCGACTACGTGAGATCAAATGGCCAATCACACAAGTCGGTACCTAGTGACCAATCAAAGAAGTGGAAACTTATGGAACTAAATAAACGCCATAGCACCGCTTGGCAACCGTAGTCAGGAGCGTCGCGGAGTACCATAATACATACTGTGCTTCACCATAATATTACAGTGTGTGTGTATCAGGACCCCAAAATGCCACCTGTCAAGAGACACGCTTACGACGCGGACTTCAAACTCAAGGCTATCAGTCACGCAGTAGAACATGGGAATAGAGCAGCTGCGAGAGAATTCAACATTAATGAATCAATGGTACGGAAGTGGAGGAAGCAAGAAGATGTAGTATAATATAATTACAATAAAATAAAATAAAAATATATTATAATAAAAATAAAAAATATATATAAATAATATGGGAAATATAATGTGTTTTTGGTATAATATAGTATGATATACTGTAGTACAATACAGTATGGTATAAATCATTATTTCATTAAACTATGATCTTTGAAATGATGGTATAGATGGCAATATTGGTGAACTTGTTGTGGTGAGGAAAATTGTTGAAATAATTGAAATAATGATGAACTGGTATTATAATGTATAAAAAGTATAGTATAGTATAGATAATGTATGAAGTGTAAAACAGCGTGTATGGATCCTGGTAGTTCCAATGACATGCTCCTGTTTGTTTGTTGTATACTTCAAGGATTTATTTTAAATAACCACTTTAGGGAATAGGATAGGCATTTATAAGCTTTTAGCTTCTGCCTTTTTCCTTTTGATCACCTGAAATAGTCTTTGTTTTTTTGTTGATGCATGTGTATTGGTGATGTATGGTATATGTTACTGTTAAAGATGATCAAATAAACTAACTAACTAACTAACTAACCTGCGCCAAGTAAAGAAGACCACACAGAGTTTCCGAGGGAACAACGCGAGATGGCCACAGTTAGAGGACAAAATTGAACAGTGGGTTATTGAACAGAGAGCAGCAGGTAGAAGCGTCTCTACAGTCTCTGTTCGAATGAAGGCAACAGCGTTAGCACGGGACATGAATATCAATGACTTTCGAGGCGGTCCTTCTTGGTGCTTTCGTTTTATGAAAAGACGTAATCTCTCCATCCGCACACGAACTACCGTCTCGCAGCAACTGCCAAAAGATTACAAAGAAAAGCTGGCCAATTTCCGCGCATACTGCGAAAACAAGATCACTGAAAAGAAGATCCGGCCAGAGCACATCACCAACATGGACGAGGTTCCCCTCACCTTTGATATCCCCGTAAACCGCACTGTGGAGAAAACAGGGACCAGAACGGTGTCTATACGCACCACAGGGAACGAGAAGTCATCCTTCACTGTAGTTCTCGGTTGCCAGGCTAATGGCCAGAAACTTCCACCCATGGTCATTTTCAAGAGGAAGACTTTGCCAAAAGAAAAGTTTCCAGCCAACGTCATCATCAAAGCTAACCCGAAGGGCTGGATGGACGAGGAAAAGATGAGTGAGTGGCTGAGAGAAATTTACGTCAAGAGAACGGATGGCTTTTTCCACAAATCTCCGTCCCTATTGATCTGCGACTCCATGCGCGCCCATCTCACCGATGCTGTCAAAAAACAAGTGAAGCAAACTAATTCGGAGTTTGCCATCATTCCGGGTGGATTAACTAAAGAACTCCAGCCGCTAGATATTGGTGTCAACAGGGCGTTCAAAGTTAAACTGCGAGCTGCGTGGGAGCAGTGGATGACAGAAGGCGAACACACATTCACCAAGACAGGGAGACAGCGCCGGGCGACTTACGCCACTATCTGCCAATGGATCGTGGATGCCTGGGCTAAGATATCAGTCTCAACTGTGGTCCGAGCTTTCACGAAGGCCGGAATCATCACTGAACTGCCAGGTAACAGCAACGACACTGACTCGGATAATGACGAGAGGGATCCGGGCATGCTGGATGCCGTAATCGCCCAACTGTTCAACTCGGACACTGAAGATGATGAATTTGAGGGATTTGTGGACGAGGAATGAACTGAAAAAGTGAATGTATTGTGTTGTATTTTACGTGTTATAACTGAACAATGTTGAGTTATTGTGAATACGCTAACGTTTGATTTAGCGGTATGTTTTTTTTACGTGTTACAACTGAACAACGCTCATTAACGTTTGAACAATGTTGAGAGTTATTGTGAATACGCTAACGTTTGATTTAGCGGTATGTTTTTTTTACGTGTTACAACTGAACAACGCTCATTAACGTTTGAACAATGTTGAGAGTTATTGTGAACGCGTTTAATAAAGTTTGACTGACTGACTTATCAGACTGTTTTGTTTCGCTTAATGCGCCTTATAGTCCGGTGCGCTTTATATATGAAAAAAGTTTGAAAATAGACCATTCATTGACAGTGCGCCTTATAATCCAGTGCGCCCTATAGTGCGGAAAATACGGTATACTATGTATATAATTGGAATGTCTAATAATGCCAGCCCTGAGTAGTTACTTTATTGTTAAAAACTGAGCAAAATCCTCACATTTTGAGGCAGATGCTAGGCTAAGAATGTCAGAGGCTGGTGCGGGATTCAGTAATCGATCAATGGTTGAGAATAAAACCCTGGAATTGCTGCCGTTTTCGGCAATGATCCTTGAAAAATGGGCTCTTCTCTCAGAGTGAATAGCCTTATTGTATGTAGTTATAAGTTCTTTAAAGATACTGCGATGGATTTCTAATTTGGTTTTCCTCCATTTTCGCTCAGCTGCTCCACACACTCTTTTTAGGTCACGAATATTACTGTTTAACCATGGTGATATTTTATTGCGTGACCTCGTTTTAGTCTTAACTGGCGCAACAGTATTCAGTGCATTACTCACATTGGTATTGAATGACCATTTCGTTGATAGAGCAGTGTAGCGTACATGGCTCAAAAGAATTTACAAGATCAGAAAACTTTGTTTCTGCTGTGGCATCTAAATACCTCTTTTGAATAGTAAATTATTTTTTAATGCTAGGTGCATTTAACAGAACATCAAAGAACACACAATGACGGTCAGAGATATTAATGTCAGCTACTGAAACATTGTAAATTTTTGCCCCATGAGATATCACTAAATCGAGTATATTGCCTTGGTTGTGGGTGGCCTCCGTAACATGTTGCATTAAACCTAGGCTGTCTAGGAGATTCACAAACTCCATAGCCTTCAAATCGGTACCATTATTGACGTGAATATTCAAATCTCCAATAATGATTATACGGTTATAGCTAGTAAAAATGGTAGAAATAAGCTCGGAGAATTCAGGAAGGAAAACTGAGGAATACTTGGGAGGTCTATAGATTGTTAAAATAAGCACATTTGATTCTGCTTTAAGCACAATGGCCAGGTATTCAAACGATGGAAAATTACCCAGATCAATCTCTCTACAGCAATATATATCAGAGAAAATAGCAGCTATGCCTCCACCTTTTTTGCCTTGCCTAGTCTTCTGAAAGAACTTAAAATTCGGGGGACATGTCTCGACAAGTGTTGCAGTATCATCATTTTTCAACCAGGTTTCAACAAGAAAAAAGAATTGTAAATTCCTTTCAGAAATAAAATCATTGATTAAAAAACTCTTATTAGCTAGTGACCTTACATTTAAAAGTGCCATATTGACATTCATGCCTGACTTTGTTAAGGTTACAGGTTTTACTAAAATGTTGTGATTGCAACCGACGTTTACCAACCGTTTACTTTTTCTGTGCTTAGTAATAAAAGAAGGAATAGTATAAAATGGAGACAATTCATCGGTGCAAAGTGGAATAAAAAACACAGGGTTAAGAGCAAAGACTACATCAGTGACGGTTTTTGTTCGTACTGGGATAAAGGGATAAGTAGCTGTGTTCAAGGTCATTTCATTACAAGTAACAGATCATTCTATTTCACAGCTCTTGATAAAAACAACCAGTAACGAACTCACCCTGTCTCAGTGAGAGATGGCCCGCTGTGATTCCAGGGCCATTCCGATGTTGTAGTCTAATAGTTCTGCACCGCCTCGATTAAGGTGCCGTCCATCTCGAGCAAACAAGTATTTTTGTTTCCAGAATGATCCGAAATTGTCAATAACGACAGCATATTACAGTAACCTTTGAGAAAAATGTGCAGCTGTCGAATCCTGCTGAACGCGATTTCTCCGAATTAAGGACTCGGGAGAGGACCCAAGATCACTGTTTCCAGTTTCTAAAAGAATATTAATTAAGTTTTTAAAATCCACTTCGAGTTGTTCCGACTGTTCTCTGGCGATATCGTTAGATCCATAGTGTACCACTACAGTTTCCGAAGTTGGATAATTCCTTAGGATACCTGGAGCCACAGCAGCGATGTCAGACACACACGCACCGGGAAAGCAGTAATTTTCCGTGTGCTTGGAGAGGTGTCTGACCATGGATGTCCCCAGGATAACAGCCTACAGCAGGGCCTGATGGGGAGGGCTTACTCTCCGCCTCGGTCTCTCCCGTGTGATTTTCCTCGGCGTTGACGGATGCAGCGGAGAACGAGGAGGCCGCTCCCGGAGCGAAGCTGCTGTGGATGTCAGACCACCCCGAGGCAGATCTTCCTCAGCGATGATCATAGCAGGTTCGCTGGGATTCCGGGAGGTCTCATCCACCGGCTCGGTGGGGGGGCATCTGCTATGCGCCACGTCATCCGTGGAGACCATAGATTTTACAAGCGGAGAGAGAGCGCACATCGGCTGGAACTTGTTTTCAAGTCTGAGGGCCTGCTTTCCAGGCTGCTTCCCCCGCCCTCGCGCCCGGACCTTGTGCCATAGTCCCCGGTCTATGGGTGTAGAACAGACCGGGGGCTGGAGTTGTGTGGCCTCCAGCTGTAACGCTGCAAACAGCGTATCCAAGAGTTCCTCGTCGTTCTTGATCTGCCTCAGGGTGGAAATGACTTTCTCCAGGTCTAAAATCTTCTTGTTAAAAACATCGCTCCGTGGGCAATGTGTTGGTGCAGCCATCGGTGTGTTGGATAAAAAATAAAGGTACTAAAAACTAAATAAGTATTAGATGGTAGGATCACTGCAGCAAGGTTAGATAGGATATGGGTTAAGAAACTGGGCTTGTAACCTAAAGGTTGCAGGTTCGATGATTCTCAAATGAATCATAGAGAATCTCTGTACCAGCATGCCTTTCACAAGCCAGTGATAGATTTGGAGACACAATGATCGAAGAAGCGTGCAAGTCCACCACCACCGTTATCTTCTCTTGAAATCGGCTCACATTAGCTCACAAAGGCGCCAACTGTAGCTAACAGAGAGTTTTAAGTAGTTTGTGTATGGGTAGGTTAGACTTAATATGTGCTGACAATACTGGGCATAACATTGATTTAAGCAGAAAGATAGTCGAGTTCACAAGTGGGATAAAAGATAATTAGCTAGACTACCACTCATTGACTTCTCCCAATGGCTCAAACTGATAGGGCTCTGGACCATTTCCTCCTTCATACTCCTGGTCGGTGGAAAGCCCAGAGGATTCTGGAGGGGAGAAGTTCTCCACCTCGAAAGAGCCATTGACTGATACTGCAGAATTAGTCAGCGATTGATACAGACTCCGTTTCACTCTCCATCTTTTCCCTTGTGGGCGTGTCTTTAGGTGGCGATAGTCTCTCTCCTCGCCCCTCCCCCTCTGCTGCTGCTTTCCACGCCCATTTAATTGCATTTTTCGAATTTGTGGTGTGGGCGGAGAGAGAATGTAACCGAGGGTTTCATAACCCTTTAATGCTATCATTACATATCTCAATGCCGAAAAAGCACTTGACAGAGTGAACTGGACATTTCTGCTCCATACCCTGGAAAAATTTGGTTTTGGAAAATAATTTATTAATTGGATAAAACCACTTTACAAATCACCTATGGCTGCGGTCACAACTACTGGCACCACTTCACCAAGCTTCACCCTACACCGAGGAATAAGACAAGGATGCCCACTCTCTCCCTCACTATTCGCAATATTGAACCTCTTGCTGCTGCGATCCGTCAAAATTATAACATTATAGGAATTGAAAACCCAAATTCATCCCACAAAATCAGTCTCTTTGCAGATGATATATTGCTATACATACAAAATCCTCTGCTATCTCTACAAGAAGTCTTCAATCTCATTAATTAATTCCCAGACATCTCTGAATATTCTATCAATTGGACAAAATCAACTATTTTACCCCCCAATGACAATAGTTGGGAGTACTGCAATACAGAAACAATTCCCTCTACCCCTCTCCACTGGCAATATCCGATATCTTGGCATTAACATCTCCCCCAAGCTGTCAGAGTTATTTCCTACTTACATATCGAGGAGAAAAATGTGTAACACATCTGAATTTAAGATTATTTCCACTATGCCACATCAAGTTTGAATGACCACATTCTCTTCAGATGGTAAAATGAAAAAACACAGGGCCAAGTTACATGAAATAATTTAGGAAAGATTGGGTAGCATTGCTTTGAAATAGAGCAAGTTCAATTAGTGTGAACTACGATAGGCAATGTTTGCCTCATTTTGATATCAATACTTTTAACGACATGCCTAGTTTTCACAAGTTTTAATTAATGACAGACCGTGATTTTTAGGCTATGCGTGAGTAACTTGGCATTTTTGTATGTTGAAAATGTTTTTTGTTGAGCTGTAACTATGTTCTGTGAAGAATGAAGAGAACTGTGCTTTCCTTGGAGTGAAATATAGATAAATCTGTGAGCTCCAAGTGGGGCTTTGTGTATAAATACAGGTGACTGTGCTCTCACAGGTAATACTGTGCATCTATACTTGTACTCTCTTGGTTAGACTTTTTTGCAAGCTGGGTGTGTGTACTGGGTGTGTGTACTCTAATGCAGGGCAGTAGGTTTGTTTTTAGTTTTGGTAGCGAAAAACATTTGTGTGCGAGCTGCGAGAGCAAATACTGTTTTTGAGCTACAAAAAGCATCAGATGATCCCGATGACTGTTTCTTTAAGTAACCTGAGCGGCTTGATGACACATTATAGGCGCTTGGAAAACTTTTAGAAACGATAAACAGATAAATAAAATAAACACACACATAAATACCAACATGTTTTTTTTTGTACAAAACGACACTTTCAAGCCACATTTTATAGCCTACAAGTTTTTTCCACCAAACTATATAGATAACGGTTCTCTCATACACGTGTTTACTTAACACCTGTGTGAGTTAAGTTAGCTGCACATTATGACTTTACGATTTTGAGTGTAATGTCATTGATTCAGATTTCTGAAATTCCTGGCCAAGGTAGCTCTTTCACGACAAAACATAATTGTAAGTTGTAAAAGAAATAGGTTTCCCCCCAGAAGAAATAACGACCAGACATTAGACAGTGCAAACTAATAAAATGTAAATATAGGCCTAGAGACAACAAAATAGGCAAGTACATTTAAAATATGAACAGCAACGAGAGTTTGTCACTTTTCAGGGTTTGCTACTAAAGTAACCACAGCACTACACTCCTGCTCGACCACTTCGCTCTGCTGGTGCAGGGCGACTTGCACTTCCCTCCCTCCGTGTCAACGGCACTCGCTCGTCCCGGCTGCGGAGCTTCTCCACTCTAGCTCCCCAGTGGTGGAATGAACTCCCCACTCCATTGCGCTCTGCTGAAACGCTGTCTGTTTTCCGTCGTGGTCTGAAAACACACTTTTTCAGACTCCACCTTGATTAACTACATATATAAGGCCAAATATATAGTATGTTCTTTCTGTTTATTTTCTATTTGGTTTTGCTATTTCATAGCTTAGAATGTATAGCCGACTAGCGATAGCTCCTACGTTGTGAGAAAGTTGTGCTTTGTTGGATTTGCTTTGTAGATTGTGTCTATGACCTTCAATATGCACTAATTGTACGTCGCTTTGGATAAAAGCGTCTGCCAAATAACTGTAATGTAATGTAATGACTACAGACTCTCAGCCCTTAAAAACATTAACTTCTTCATGTTCTGACCTCATGTAACCACACAATTCAGATGCAACTTCACACATCCCAACAATAAATCCCCAAACCTGGGTTATTTTTGCCATTGCTTCCTCTTCCGCTTCTTCTTCTGCTTCTTATTCTTTTTCCCATTCTTCCTGTCGATTTTGTCATCACAAATGCTCCTTGCCCAGAAATAATAATTATTCCCATTGGATAACAACATCTGATCACCCAAGAACGACATCTCATCAACCAATAATGTTATCAAAAGTCTTAGATAAAAGTTTTTAGATTTAGATACACAGGCACGATGAACGATGTGCATTACATAATGCTTTTTATATCCACATAAAGATGTGAATATGTCATGGTTGGATGTATAAGGAAGTGCACATGTGATGCTACTTCAGCCAATAGAACATAGAACATGCCATCTCTAATGCCACAAAATATTTTTCAAAAACTGTTTGTTTCCTGCAGCAGCTAGCTTGTTTTAATTTAAAAAATTACACCTGAATAAGCTTTGTGGGAAGCTATTTTTTATATTTCTGAGATGCGTTCTCTATCATTTCACATAAAAATCCCACGTAATATCATTTCATGACTCTTTACAGCTACATTACATACAAGGTAGGCCATAAAAGCCTCGGACTGAATTTGTAACGTAACCCCACACAGCGCTCTGTCATTCGCTAGGTCGCCCACTTGGAAAATGTCGTGGCTATGTAGTTTACTGCTGCTCTGCTACAGAATCTGATTCGTGTCCAAAGTAACGTTATCAAGCAATACATCATTCAAAAGAACTATGCCCACTTAGGGGATATTATTGAGGGGCAAATCCACTTTTACGACAATGCTATTATTGTCTTTGTCGTCACCGATTATGAAATTCACCCAGGTAATCAATTCTAAGTTGCCCACGCTGCAACATAACGTACGCTAGCTAATGTTAACGTGTTACCTTGCAAACGACAAGTTCTTACATTAATGTGAACTAGGCCAACATATCATTAACGTACAGACATACAAACCATTAGTTAGGTCTAACATTTTATTACCGTGTATAGCCTATATAATGTCATCAATGTTATCTTCGTTTCTTACAACACATTCACCCTGTTGTCTCAGTCAGGTTCCATTAGCATGTGCATTAACGTTACTAATTTCTGTTAACGTTGTTGCATCTCCAAAAATTATCTGCCAGACAATCCCTCAAATCCAACGTTATTCCACCTAGATAACATCTAGCTATGACTAAAGTTTGTGGCATAATGCTAGCAACTACCTACTTTGTCAGAAAAAACTGTAGGGGGGAAGTCAAAGTGGGACTCAGGAAACGCTGACATTTGGGAACTGGAGAACATCATGCACTTAGAAGGACCAGAGGGCATGGTAATAAAATAATCAGTTACTCTGACTTCCTTTGGGGTCCGGCTGTTTGCTCCCAAGAATGTCCCCATCTTATCAAGATGGAGATAAGGACAAATGGAACTGTTTGTAAATGTATCAGAAGAGAGGATTTACGGCATTCACACCCCAGCCAGACAATGGGAAAGGAATGTCCACACAGGACATCTGTGCTCTCCAATCACCCAACACCTGGGCACATCCTATGGGAAAGCCATTGGACACTAACACAGTGCCCCCATTTGGGCACCCCTGTCATTACCCTCTTTAATTCTTTTCTGTACCAGGACTCTAAAACTTCTGTGAAGAGTGTTAATAACCATGTAAAAAAACTACAAACATTGTGCATGTGATCCTTATATTGTTACATTCTGTCTTATATGGTAGTAACAGGAATTGCATGTGAAATGGTTCATCAGGAGGGTATTTTCATGACAACTGCACCATACTATTATATCACCTTAACCTGTTTGGTATGTATGGATTCAGGTAAAATCAAGGAATTGACTGAAATACATTTCATACCAAATAAAGTGTAATAAAGCATAGTTTCAGTAACTCAGGGAAAAACTGTAACAGTGAAATGTCCTCTCTGGTAATTACCTCCTCTTCCCCTTATCCTATTCAAACATCCCCTAACAATGGGGGTCTAAATTCCAGATTGACCACCCACTCCAGGTTAATTTATGACACTGTCGCCTGGTTCAAACACATGATTTGGCATAAAAAGGAGAGAGACAAGCCTATCTGGGAAGATTGTAACCGACTTCCCACACCGTGCATATTCTGTGTCTGTGTGTAGTTGAACAGGCTGGGTAAGATATTTACTTTATGTTTCTTTTCTTAAATCTATGTTTTGTATAATTGAATGTTTTAATTGAAGTTAATGACCTGCCTGCCTGTTATTAAATTATGTTTATTTTTAACTTGCGTGGTTTCCATGACTCTAATTCATCTTATACCCTTTTTAGCCTAAATTATAACTGAATATTCAGGGGGACAATTCTGACCAAGGACCGACTGATCAGCGGCCTGGTACAGACGTGGCGTTCTCAAGTTGGGTAGGCAGACAAGTGACGGCCCACCCCCAGGGTTGGGTAGTGTATGGTTCTGGTGATTTGATGTGAAGAGAACCCATGGGCGTTCTACACCGGTTCTTGTCAAATTTGCCTTAAGGAGCCCTTTAAATACACTCAGAGTAGTGCATGGTTCTGGTGATTTGATATGAGAACCCATGGGTGTTTTACGCCGGTTCTTGTCAAATCTACCTTAAGGAGCCCTTTAAATGCACTCAGACCTGGGCTCGCAACTATCTATGATAAATGAATATCATGTATTGTGTTGGCTAGACCCCCAACCTCTGCGTTCGCCACCGAACTGAGCTTCGGCAATAATGCTGATTCCGGCAAGCATATATTGATAATTGAGGACTAGTAATTAAGGACGAGTCGAGTGTAACCACTCCGAGTTCCACGCAGGTTTAACCCAAATTCTAAATTATTATTTTAAATGGAGTCAGATAAAATACGAGATTAAAATTATAATAATTGTTATAAAGTGTGCTCTGTTCATCTGAATGGAGAATAAATAAATAACATCTTTTGTTTACGTCACAGCAGCTGAGAGAAAACACGTTTCACCTTCAACCCCAGTTATTCCCTCATTGGTTTAGCTGTGCGGTTTCTACAAAACCAAACTAAAATAAAACTGTATAGCCTATCATTTTCAATCGAAAACGGCTAACGTTCGCCGCCGAGACTTACCCAGATTCTAAATTGCCTTCAGTCAAATTATGACATGAACCTTATTCAAAATCCATCTTCCGAAAGTTTCTTGCTGTATCCGATATTGTGATATTCTCTCGTTAGAATATCCAGAGCAACTACAGATTAGCCTATCTATAGCCTACCTACCTACAAAAGAAAGCAAGAAAAAAATCAAAACAATAACCAAGTTATAGCCTACTCAATTCCCTTTAGAAAACAATGCGTCTTAACTGCACTGCGCGTGACATTAATTGATGACTGAGTGACTATCCAAATGATGCACGACATGCTTCTGTCTGTTAAGTAGGCAATTATGGCAAGTAAACAGTAATTTTGGAGAAAAGAAATTAGATGTCTTCTAAACCGAAAGTGCATCAGGTACAGTCAGTGTTGGGCAGTATCGAGTTACTAGTAATAATATTACTGTAATAATATTACTATTGTCAGTGACAAGTAATATAACAAATTACTATTCAGTTGTATTTGATTACGGGCTATTTTGTAGCGAGGCCCTTTGGGCTTAACGCACATGAGGTCACACAGAGCATGGCCAGCACTGGCAGTGGGTAAATTGGGATGATACAAGGAGGGAATTCAATTAAATTCAAGAAACTTTATTAGTCAATAGCGCTCTGTCAATCCTGTTGAGTCAACGCACAAACTGAAGGAGAATAGGAGATTAAAACGTCAACGCAAATTAATCGTTGTCTCTCTTTCGCTCAACTTTCACAATATGATTTTTATTTTATTTTGCTGCAGCGTTTATTAAGCCATGTTCTGAGCCATGACAGAAACGTTCAGTAGGCTATGTTGTTAACAACTTTGCTGTAAGTCTATATAACATCTTCTTATAAAATAACTTTTAAAATGTGGGTCTGTTGTTGTGATTTGCTTGTGTGGGTATGTGCCTATAATGTTGGCATTGTTTAGGCTATAAATTGTAAAGTCACCTCTAATTCAGCCCTGTTCTTAAATGTTGTGTTACTGCTGTCTCCTCCAATCAATTACGGATGTAACGGGAAAGTAATATAAAAGTAGTGTAACAAATCATATTTTTTATGGAGTAATATGTAATGTATTTAGTTACTGTTGGAAGTAGTAATGAGTAGTGTGTAGTATATTACTTTTTTAAAGTAACAAACCCAACTCGGTACTGTATATATTAAGTAAAGGAGAATGCTTTTACTACAACTTTTTTTTCAAAATATTATTGTTTCTATACGTGAACAATGACATGATTTTTTTAGCGTGTATAAGCGGTGCATTTTATGCATTTTACAGTTTGTGGCTGTGGCGAGAGGATCGGTTGTAAGTAAAAATTTATGGGGTTTTCTTAAAGCTGTAGTTAATAATTTTAGACTAACATGAATACTGTAATTGAGAGGGATACGTCAATATTGCCTATCGTAGCTGACACTAATTAAACTAGTTCTATTACAAAGCAATGCTATCCAAACTTTCCTAAATTATTTAATGCAACTTGGTTGGCCCTGTGTTTTTTCATCTTAGCATGTGAAGAGATTGTGGTCAATGAAACAGTATGTGCCACATCAAATGGGTCTATGAAAAGCACAGCATGAATAAAATGTATTATTATTATTATGTATTTATTGATGTATTTATTTATTTGGAATATTTAGATTTCAGAGCCTGGTCCTACAGAGCCTAGACATTCTTGTGTTCACAAAATTATGTTTGCAAATAACATAACTATTATTTTGTTCACAAATTATTACTATTACTTATTTGGCATCATCTGACCCACAAACATACAGTAGGCTACATTGACAGGGTGAACATGTCTGGATAGGTTTGTAAAAATGCTATATGTAGGCTATTTTCAACGTCAACATATTTCTATTTTTTATCTATTTTTTATATATTCATCCCCCCTTTCTCTATTGTAAATGTCTGTTTGTGAATTGCAGAGAAATCTGTAGCAGCAGCGAACATTTTAAAACCTGCACATTTTCTCAAGTAAAGTTTACAACAAAGTATAAACATATCATTCTGGAGTGTAATTATTTGTCAACCATTTAAAACATGAATTCAATCAATCAATCAATAACCTTTATCTAAACTCGAAGGACACTGAGGTTGCCCTCATTTACAGTGACGTCGAGTAAGAGAAAAAATAACACAAAGATAAAACAATGACAAACGTAAAGGCACAACATAAAAGGATAAAATAGAATAAAAAATAAAGATAAAAAGATCATAAAATGTCCAACAGACGGATTTTTACAGCGCTTTGCAGGGCATTCCATGAGTGGGGAGCACTAACAGAGAAGGCAGTCATACCTAGGTTATAACAAGCTCGGGGAACATTGAGCATGAGCACCTCACTGGAACGGGTATGATATGAACCAGTGTTCCTCTTCAGGATAGAAGTAATATAAGGTGGTTGCATACCAATGAGGGCTTTAAAAATAAATAAAAACCAATATCTATCACGCCTCATTATAAGAGAGGGCCAACCAACCTTTTCATACAGGAAGCAATGATGTATGTTATAGCTATCACCTGTAATTAATCTGAAAGCTGAATGGTATAGAATGGTATATCTAAAGATCTAAAAGTAGAAACAGAGGCATGTCTATAGACTACATCCCCATAGTCCAGAACTGATAAAAAGACTGCTTCAATAATCCCCTTTCTACATTTACATTACATTATAGGCATTTAGCAGACGCTCTTATCCAGAGCGACTTACACAGCATTTCTTTTGCATTTATACATAGTATCCATTAATACAGCTGGATATATACTGAAGCAATGCAGGTGAAGTACCTTGCTCAAGGGTACAACGGCAGTGTCCGACCTGGGAATCGAACCTGCAACCTTTCGGTTACAAACCCAGTTCCTTAACCATTATACCACACTGCCGCCCGTGATACATACCGTAGGAAAACTGGTTCTAGTCCTATATAAGAAGCTTGCTTACAAGGTTATCAATATGAAATTTAAATGTAAATTTTTCATCAAGCCAGATAACCGAGATATTTATATACTGAAACTCTCAATAATATAAGCAGTTTGCAGCAGTTATGCGCAGACTATTGTGGTCAAAATCTCTAGCCCTAGACAGTGGCGCCCCCAGAAATTTTTCATAGGGGGGGCCAGATGGGGCCACTGAAAATCTTGGGGTGGCACACCAAAACCAAAAGCCATAACTGAATTTCAGGAATTCTATTATGTTGTTGTAGTATAGGCTAGTTGAAAACTATGTCAATATGAGAGTTAAGGAATCGCATACTGATATACTTTGGTTTCTTATTTTACAGTTAATGTTACTAATGATCTGATGTGCACAGACTAATACCGGTACAGTTAACATTTTGAGTCCCACAACAATCCTGTTTTAATGTGTTTTGTATTTGTATACATGTGTTAGGCGATTCATTGTTCTTCAAATAGGCTAGTTGTCCTTTTCCTTAAAAAGACAAATATACAGCTTTAATTTGAAGGAGTACATTGATTGTAAGGAACAAAACATTTACTGGGAAGTTTAAAAACACCACACAGAGGCCTCCAATTCTTTTCAATACAGCTTTATTCCGCTGTTGCTGTGTCTTTTTGTAAACAAAAATATAACATTATATATGTCCAAAAATGAAAAACAAAACAAAAAAGCATAATCGTGGACAACAATATACATTTTACTATAGCCTACTCACAACCTATTCATATCCCTGCTTTATTAGGCAACACTCTTTTCAATACAGCTTTATTCGCCTGTTGCTGTGTCTTTTGGCAAACATATCCACAAAATCATTAAGATTTATGGCCCTAGCCCTTCTTGACTCTACTCTTAACACCCCCAAATTGCTCAATCGCTCGTCACTCATTGTATTTCTCTAGACAGTCTTGATTATCTTTAGCACAGAAAAACTGCGCTCACATGCTGCAGTGCTCACAGGTAATGCAAGTGTAATTTAAACATCTCGTGGAACACCTCCCTATATGGCTCAAGGAAGACTGTGAGCTCTATTAAACTGGTTGGTGTTTCCAAGCCACTAGTTTGCTTCCTATCAAGAATTTGCTTAAGCTGAGAGATCTCATATTCTAGATCCTCAGTGCTGCAGTTGTATTGTGAGGCAAATGGAAACACTACATTTTTCTCACAAAATGTGGGACTGCAGGGATTCAAGGCTTGTATCCCTTTCATTATGACACAATTTTTCCTTAGAAAATCTTCTCTTCACCTCAGAGAGAACAATTGGAATGAATGAACAAGAAAACCTAAAATCAGCAATATCAGACCACTGCAAAAGAAACAATCACATCATGGACTGGGACCACGCAAAAATCATTGGGTCAGAAAACAATAAACACAAACGCTGGATCAAGGAGGCGGTTGAAATCAGAAGGCGGGCCAACGGCACCATCAACAGGGACGAGGGAGCATACATGCTCTCACACACCTGGGACTCTCTCCTCCAGAGGACAACGGACGGCGGGGGGCGTGGCCAGCCCGACGGATCTGTCAAGATCTGTCAGGCTGGCCACTCCTGATAAAACATCAGCTGACGACGCATCACAGCTGTCAGGTGACGCTTTGAGGAAGACTGCAGATGTCAGTCGAAACTGTCAGGTAAATACAATCTATTATCTCATTGTCTGAACAAAAGAAACTAAAACATTTATTTGGAATGAATGAACCTGCCCGAAATGACTCCTTATCTGTGTTGACCTGTCTTTGAACTATTGGAGTGGAAATGTAATACCCTTCAAGCCTAGAGCTTGGTGTGACCTGACGCCCTGGATGGCCTGGAGGAGGTGCAAAACCGATGTTGCATTGCTCGGCAAAGGTCACAGTATTGTCCCAAATCTCATTAAAAAGAGAGCCCTCTCTATAACTGTTCAATGTGTCAACAAGAGAATCAACAAGGGTAACAGCCATGCCCAAATTGAGTTGTGGGGACTGTAAAATATATGACGGATGTTTTATCTCACCAAAAACATTGGTGAATGTTACAAGGAGGCCAACAAACTTTAGATCTATTTGGGCTAATAGATCTCTTGCCTCTACAGCTCTGTCACCATTTCTCTCTTCAGATATTTCTTTCAGTAGACGTATGATGGCTGGCAGTCTGTCCCTCACCGTCTTGCAAGCATTGTACCTACATGCCCACCGTGTCTCTATCAGCCTTTGTAACTCTCTCGGGGCTCCCTGAAACATCTCCCTCTGTACCTCTAGCCACCTTTGGTGCACATATGACCCTGACACAAAGACATACAGTTTCTGCAAAAGAGAAAATAAACAATAGGCTTTAGGGATGCATTTCACACTGTCAACTAATACTAAATTTAAGCAATGCGCATTGCAGTGAACATAAAAAGCTAATGGGGCCTCTGATTTAATGTGTGCTTGCGCACCTGTGTTCTTTCCACTCATGACAGAGGCACCATCATATGCTTGCCCTACTAGGTGGTTTCTGTGGTCAAGGCCATACTTCTGCAGTGTTTGTACAATTTTCTGTGAAAGTGCTGCAGCATCCAGGCGCTCTGCTGCTTCAAAGGTGAGGAAACTTTCACATATTGACCCATTGTAATAGCATCTGTTCCTTCTTGCTAATGTCTTTGGTCTCGTCGACCATAATGCTGAAAGCGTTACTTTGTGCAACTTCACTAATTATTGAGGTGCGGACCATTTCAGCCAGGCAATAAATTATTTAATTTTGTGTACTATGCCCAAGGTATGTTGCATTTCTTTGACTTGTCATTTTTCATTTGATTGTGTGAGCATGCTTGGCTAGCAGTTCCATAATAGAGAAGAAATTTCCTTTATTCTGACCTTCCATTTCTTTATGTGCTCTCTGCGCAATGTTTTGTGTAGCTGTGAGGAGCAGGGTTTCTCCAACAGCTTTAATGTACTCTCTATTTTCCCTCACTAATTTATTATATTCTGCATTTAAGGAGGCTGAGAGAGAGCATTTGCTAATTTTGCTTGCAGTCGACTTTTCATATTCTGCCCATTGTAGGAATTCTGTCCTTTGTACAGTAAAACTTGTAGTTCCAAAGTTTAGGTCAATAGCAATTTAATTACAATGCAAAATAGTCTTCATTACAGTATACAAGATACCGGGTAATAGCAAGGCAGTTCAATCACAAAATAGTGTTGTGTGAGGTACAAGCTTTATACCTCAAACCTGAGATAAAATGCTGACATAGAATGCAGGTTCTTGTCCCTGATTGGGTAACAGGCAAACAAATGGACATTGTATGTGGTGTGGGAGGGAACCAAATGGTTATTGTCACCTAGGTAAGCTGGCTAACTTCCGTCTCACACCCTAGTGGTGCCGTCGTCACCAGGCTTTGTTTCTAACCCCCCTTTGATCTTTGAGTAAGGCTGATTGTGTTAGGTGACCATCCAAGAACATTGAAGCAGGGAATGTATTTTTCCCTACACCATGCTAACATAGCATTAGTATGTGATTCTGATTTGGTATGGCCTACAAATCCCCCATCTTTGTACATTGCTTTTTTTCAATTTTTTAACCCCTCTTCAGATGTAAACACTGAATCACCTGAGGAGGGGAGACTGAAGTGCCGGCAGGCATAGCAGTAAGCAGAGTCTTTACTCTGAGAGTATTCCAGCCATTTATGCGTACTGTATCACTCTTTCATGAAGCTCCGTCTTCTATCCCCCTGAAGGGTCAGAGGGAATAACTTCAGATGTGGCTGTTTGGGCCCCTCTGCTTTTGACTGGGATATATCTAGGATGAAACAAGATGCAAAATCAGTGATTCAGATTTTAAAATAATAATAATAATAGCATGAGTAGCTAGCCCCTCTCCATAGTAATTACCAATTACATTTGTAATATCGGCCTATAGACAATTCTATTCAGACTATTCATACTCAACTACCAATAAAAATGAATCAGAAGGCTTTATGTGATTATGTCATGACTCTCATAACTCAATGTAGACAAGCTATAACCATACATTTATCCAGATAACGTTACTCTCAAGCCATCCATTTCAGTATCAGGGACACACAGTCATAACTTCACCTGTTGGTCCAGAAACGGGTTGAATAGCTCTAGCTGAGTCCTGCCTCGCTTGGTTGTCAACCTCTGTGACTGTTGTTGCTGCCTGTTCTGCACTTTCGTGCCATGCTGCTGTCTGTTGTTCTTCACTGTGCTCTGTCACTGATGCTGCCTGTGCCTGTTCGTCGCTGTCATGTTCTGCCTCTGTTCTGTCATGCTCTCTCACTGCCTCTGCCTCTTCATTGGCTTGCTCAATGTTATCATCATCTTCGACTGCATCCTCACTAACGTTAACCCCCTGCTGCTGCTCTCTTGTCAGCTGCGTCTCCGTTGTACTACTTTTCTTCTTAAAGAAAGAAGAGATATCCGTGGACTTTCTCTTCATTGTCTGCAAATTGACATAGCACAGCAGAGTGACTAATCGTAGCTAGTAAGCTAACGCTATACCAGCCCATATCGTCAGCTAGCTAGATGCTCTGGCAGTTCTAAATTCATCAAGTGGTTTGACAATCATTCTAGAACGCTACGATAACTCTAACTATAGTTAGCTAACACTCTCTATGCTGCAGATTAACCTTAAATAAATACCACAACATTTTGGGAAGATGGCAAATAAGCCAATTTCACCCGCACCGTTAGCCTAGCTGCAATCACTGGAAGTTGGTTAGTCCAGTTAGCCTAGCTCTTTTTTCTGGTTTACTAGCCGTGGTTCGGCAAGAAGAAAATTGTTCCGGGTATGTATCGGTTTAGAAAATTACAATGTCTCATTTTACTATTTTATTTCTACACGTGGTAAATACACAAGTTACAACATGTCACACCTGGTTGTCTTAACTCAACTCTGCAGGCAGCTGCCAGCTAGGCTAGCTTCCGATTATGCCACTAGAGACAGCTGCTGCTGTCCATGAGGCAGACTGTCATCTGGCAGTGCACTGTGTGCAGCAGAAGGCCGGGGGAGGGGTCGGAGTGTGACGCAATGACGGACGGTCAAAAGTGGCTGGCTGGCTATGCGTTTGTTATTTTCTTTAACATTAACTATTATGAAAAATATACATTATTGATTTAAATTAATAGTACCTAATGTAAAATATCAGATAGAAGCATATTATGCAGACTCGGAAGCATATTATGCATATGCGACTCGCGAGCCGCGAGGGGGGGCCAGTGATTTTATCAGGGTGGCCGTGGCCCCCCCTGGCCACCCCTTGGCGGGGCCACTGGCCCTAGAGAACAACATAAATTTTGTTTTGTTCTCGTTGAGAACTAGCTGAAGAGAAACAAGAGCATCTTGAATAGTATTGAAAGAAAATAGCAATTTTTCAATAGCTAATTCCACAGAGTCAACAATACAATACAGAATGGTATCATCAGCATAAAGATGAAATTGAAAACCACTATCTGGAGACAATATCATTAATATAAATAGTAAAAAGCACTGGTCCTACAATTTACCCCTGTGGAACACCTTTAATAATCGGTAAAAAAATCAGACTGGACACCCCCCAGATAGCAAAAGATATTAATTCAACGTTGAATTTTGGTCATAAAGGTTGATTTTTGGTTAAGGTTGAAGACTGATGGTGGATCAACATTGAATCAACGTTGTGTTGTGGTGTGAATTTAATGATTGAAATGCCAACATTGAATCAATGTTGAATCTATGCTGTTTGCCTTTTTCTTTTCTTTTTTTTCTTGATGGGGGGAGGGGGGGCAGAAGAAGAGTTCAGAGGTTACCAGTGTGCCGCCAAAATACTGCTTTGTCACTGAATGTGTGTATATTTCTGCACAGGTATGTACTGTTGGGTGGCGAGAGTGATTAATAAGTTGTTGAACATAATGTGGTTTGAGGAAAATGGGAAATATCGATGTATGGGGACGGGAGTTGTGTGTTTGCTCTGAACGAAAGATTAGCTTTCATGCGCGTTTGTGTGAAACATATAACGGCCCCGTAAAGACGATAGAAATAATATCGCTAACGTTATATCTGGCGAGCCCTGTGCCATTGGCTAAAATACATACAAATGGAACTCGCTAGAGTATAAGTGCGAGCTAACATTTTTGAATTGTCACTTAAACATTTATGGCTAACTTACAACAAGCAAACTTGGGAATGCTATTGTTTGGGTAGCGAACGTTCGCTGGTGGTTGTTCATTGTGATAGCTTACGAGCTGCGTTCGTGCTAGCTAACGTTACATTATTATGAACGGAAGGCTTTTCTCTTGCTTTTGCGTTAGCTAACGTTACGTGGTGACGATTCATGCTACCATTGCTTTTCCTATGTCGGTGTTATACTCGTAATAGTCCGTCTGTTACGCCATGCTTATGTGATTTATGTTCAGTATTTTGTGCCAATGTAACAGTACCCTTCAGTAATGTATGTTACGGAAAGTATTTCGTCTTTGGTGAAGGCTTTAATTTATTTTGAATGTTGTTTTATAAAGAAAGTGTTTTGCACTCATTTCAAAACCCATAGGTCAAATAAGTTACTTTCAGAAAATGCAAAATTGTGTCTTAGCAAAGTAACCGCTAATTTAGTTAGCTAACGTTAGTTGAACTGGAATGTGCTTTCAGGAGATTTATCTAAATTATAACTCGAGTTGGCTAATGTTAAACTAGAGCAGCCTGTTTGTGAAGCCATTTCTGTTCATTTTGTTCAATTTCTAGTATCTTCAATTCTCAGCCTGGCTGGTTTACCTTTTTAGATGCATTGGATGGCAGCTACAGCTATGTAGGATTGCTGTCCTGTGATACAGAGTTGCTGTCCTGTGATCCAAATAACAGTAAGTGAACCCATATCAGATTGTTTGTTCTTGTGAGGAGCTAGCTGGCATTATGCATGCAACAGAAGACATGTTATCTAAATGAAATGTGTTTGCATTTCAGATGTAACAGCAAGATCAACTCCAGCTCACAACAAAACTACAATGCCCTCACAACTTGCAAGGAATGGTATGTCACAATAATATGTGTAGTTGTACACCATGCTTTTAGATGGAGCACTCTGTATACAATTCCTACCATGTTTGAGTCAGAACTTGTTTTGCGTTTCTCCTTGGTAGATCTGGTTACTGACAACTACCAGCAATCGCCACCCGGGCAAGTTCATAATGGTGAGTTATCAAACATTTAGCAGTCACATACTGTAACATAATATTCTGGCATATTTAAAAATTCTGGCATGTTTAAAAATCTGTATTGCATCGCATTACATTTATGACATTTTTTGATTAAAGTAAAAATTGCGGCAGTGCATTTTGCTTTCATCCCTTTATTTTATCTCTGGGTCAGAGCAATGCATTAAATCTAGACATCAGCTGAAAGGAAATCAAACATTTTCTCACATGAGAGGTTACAATGGCGTCCTATAACTTCACTGCTTTGTGTATTTCCTACTGTGTGTTTCAACTGGGATGTCAGGATTTGGTGCTGCCCAATACCACCAGCTGCAGGTCCCACAACATCCCCTGGGGCTGCATGCCTCGCAGCTGCAGGACCCACAGCAATCAAGTACAGGTACCGGTATGATACCATACTCTTTCAGTAATAACACTAATGTTTTGAGAGATGGGGACACAGAACTCCTCAATGAATACTGTTTGACATATTAGTATGACTTACAATTCAGATTTTTGTGACAAAATAATATGCTGCCACCTGTTTCTACTCCCAAACTATAGTGAAATATAACTAATGATTTTGTTTCTACAGGGATATCCGGATACAGCTCAGCACAGTACAACACCCCCCGTGGTCCCCCACAACGTGCACAAAATGGTATGCCATTGTATTCCTCTCTAAGGAACCCAATTCACAACTAAAATGTAAAGTGATTTGTGGACATTAAATCAAACTTGTAATGCTTTTTGTGTAAGTGTTAAAGCATTTGTTTTTCCCTCTAGACTTCTTTAGAGGGAACTACCACCAGTTTGAAACAATGCAGTCAGTGTCTGATCATGGTTGCAATGGTAAGTGAACAAGCTGTCATCTAACATTTGTAAACATTTTCTGATCATTGTGTATGTGTGAAAAGGTTAGATCTCTGTATTCTGATGATAATCATTGCTCACTTCTTTGCTCACCCTCCCCTTGGATTGCATACTTTATTAACCATTTGTGAAAAGTATAGGGGCACAGTTATACAATAATGCTAAAAGCCAACGATGACACAAAGCCCTCAAGGCTTGTTTCCATTAGGTCCTGTGTGTTCAATTCATCTGTATGAGGTCTCTCTCCTGATTGGATACTGAAAATGCTTTTACTGTTTACTAAAGAGCTGTAGGGAAGGGGATAAACACCTGCTTAACATTTCTAGCTAAAATAATATCACTGTCAATTTCACACGCACGCACGCACGCACGCACGCACGCACGCACACACACACACACACACACACACACACATAATAACCTTTCAAAATGTGTGCAGCGATTAAATTGCATGAATGTTTCTTTTACAGATGGAACCACACAGATGAACAGCGATGACACCAGGCACCTTTTGAAAGGCAAGTCTATTAGTGTAATTCCTCATGAGTCATTTGCAGGTTATTTTAATTTCTCATTTAACAGTTTTCAATGTTCTTTTTCTTAAGACATTGCCATTCAGAAAATGAATACAATGCTCGCAGAAGTGCTTGTGGTGGTGAAGGACCTCTCCAGAGATGTCCAGTACATCAAGAATCAATTGGCAGAGGGCAACCTGACCGCGGCTGGTAGTCAGGGACCAGCCACAACCCCCATGTTCCCCATCCAGCTTCCCATCGCCAGTGAAGACGACTTCAATGAGGCAGAATCATTACTGAAGAATGAATCAGTCCGTAAACAGATGGTAAGTTACCAGACTGAGCTGCATTCATTTAAATGTGGATAATATCAGTGTGTTGTCTTGCTCATATTTCATCAGGGGAAAATTGTGCTTAGTAGTTATTGCCCTTTGGCTACTCAAGCACAAAGAATTCTAATAAAAGGTCAAACATGTCACGGAGCTTGTAGATTTGCTTTTTTTTTTTTTTTCTTTTTTTTTTGAACTTGTTCAAATATATTTGCATATTGACATGATCAAAATTGGGACAGCAGGGTTAAAGTGGTTAAACGTAACGACTTGAATGAACACCATGGGCTTGAATGTCAGTACAGCACGTATGAAGTGTGTAAAAACAAGTTGGTCTCTGTGTTCATGAAATTAGCGTTGTGCTGTTTCTAACAAATGTTCCACAGAATGTAAGTCAATACAACAGTTTAAGCAGTGCCCTCATTTTCTTCTCATTTGTTTTAGATTTCTCGCCTGGCTCTGGTAGGAGGCACCAATTCAGAGAACCTGATCAGGCGGATGTTGTCAACGGCTCTGACCAACGCCCTGGCCAGTCAGTACAACTGGGCTGGCAAGAAGGACAAGCGTTGTTGCAACAAGAAGCCATTCAAGGACACAGCAATACAAGACTGCATGTTTGGTAAGTTTCCTGCCCTGCAAACCATAATAGCTTAAGTTTAGGGAGTGAGGCATGACTGATGGTGGTTCAGAACATAATATTCTCTTTGTGAGCCATATCGTACCGAGTGAATCCAACACCTATAATGTATTGCATGTCCCCCCCTCTCAGCCCTTGTTTCATGTCTCTGTAATCCCCTGTTGAAGAATAAAGCACAAAATGCCCAAAATTAATCTTACAAAAAAGGCTAGGTTGGAATCAGGTGATGGTGAAAGTGTAAGCAATGAGAAATAAACAAAACAAAAAAATCAACCTAATTGGTGAGCTTAGAGGTGATTGGATGCAAATTGTATTACCTAAATGGAGTCAGACTAGCCGTTTTCTCTTCTCCAATTCCAGTCCAGTCTTTTAGCCAACTCGAACTGGACTGGCTGCTGACTGTAGCTTGTGTTACTTAGTACAGAGTGAGTGTTTCTTTTTTAAATATGTATAACAAGAAAGCAGCATGGGATTTACATGTACACACATTTTTGTAATCTTGTCTTTCAGCTACTGCTCGGCAGTTTGACAACAAGCTGACCCACAAGGACTTCAGTGACGCTGTAAAGAAGTGGCTGCGTTATGCTCCAGAGCGCGAGGGAGGCATCCCAAGGAACACAGGTGAAGCGAACCCAAGTCCAGCGAACCCAAGTCAAGCTTAGGGTACCCCACCACCACATGCTGTGTTTTCCTTGTGCATTGGACAATACTGTTCTTTCATGGACAATTATAGACTGTTGTTCTTACAGTCAAAAAGGAGTCAAATGTTTACAGCTTCATGGACACTTAAATACTTGAATGGCTTCTTGCTGCTTCAGGCTGTTCTTGTTGCAGTGTTCATGCAGTGCAGATTTCTATTTGTTTATTATTCAATAAATTTGAATATTAAAACCATGTTTTCTGTCTTTTTTAAAGTTTGTTTTCACATTTTGGGAAATATGGTAATGTAAGGTAATTTTGAACAAGCTAATAACCCATCATCTGCCAGTAATACATGGTGTAGTGTGTATAACAAATGCAACATCAGCACTGTACTGAATGAAGACACTTGTAATGGTCTGTTAAGATGTAGCCCTATATCCGCAGAAACTCATTGGTGAAAAACTAACTTTTTCTAATGGATTTGCCATAGTAAACATTTTTAATGTGTTTGATATTTTAATGTAAAATGTACATGTAGAGTACCATTAGATTTGAAGATTGTTGGATGATGGATGGATGGATCAATGTTGGATGATGGATGGATGGATCAATATTGATTCCTAACATTGATTCAATATAAAATCAACTAAAATGTGCATGTAGATTACCATTTAGAAGATGGTTGAATCAATGTTGATTCCTGACGTTGATTCAATATAAAATCAACTAAAATGTGCATGTAGATTACCATTTAGATGATGGTTGAATCAACGTTGATATAGTGTCAGTTATGGTTGAAAACACAACGTTGATTCAACGTGTAAATCACTTAGCGCTTTTTGTACAGATTCAATGCCCAGGTTTCAACGTTTATTCAATATTTCTGCCTAACCATTTTTCAACGTTGATTCACCCATATTTTGCTATCTGGGCCCCTAATTTCACACATCGAGATCTGCAAGATAGGTAATTCCGGAACCAGTTACATGCATTTCTATATAAGTTAATGCTACCTAATCTATTTAACAGCAAAGAGTGGTTAACAGTATCAAAGGCCTTAGACAGATCTATAAACGGCAGTACAGTGTTGTCTTTTATCTAAAGCAGAAACTATATTATCTGTAACCAAAGTGATGGCTGAGATAGTGCTATGGTTCTAAAACCAGATTGGTGCAAATATAAAATGGAGTGGCGTGAAAGAGACTCTTTAAGTTTACAGTTTACAATTGATTCTAAAGTTTTAGCCGTTAATGGGGCAGAGAGCTGGGGAAAAAATGGATCCAAATTATCTTCACCAGCGGATTTCTTAGAATCAATGGCTAGAAGAGCATCAAGTACCACACTGGAAGATACAGAGCTAAAAGAAAACTGGGAAGCAACATTGGGAGTAGGTACATAAGCCTGCTCAAAAGGGAGATGATTATCATTAGCAGAAGGGGATCCAAGATCCTAATCCTTAAAAATATGACCAGCTGCGGCAAAATGTCTATTAAAAGCGGAGCAAATCTCAATTTGATCATTTATAAGACTGTCATCAAATTTAATGGCCCTGTCACACTATTGCGTATCGTACTAGCGTATGCCAGCGTATGAAAAATATCACTCATACGCTGACATACGCTAGGGGTACGTTAGGCATAGGTTGTATACGTTTCAAGCACGGTCGCATACGTTGGCATACGCTGGCATACGGCGAGGCACAAAAAGTTTTTTAAGCATGCTTAAACATTTTGTGCGTATTCGGACGTATGGTTTATACGCTAAGCATACGCTAGGCATACGCTAGCCATACGCTGGCCATACGCTATTTTCAAGGGCTTTTTGTGCGTATGAAAATTATTTTATGAATTTACATACGCAACTCATACGTTTCTCTCATACGCAATAGTGTGACAGGGCCATAACCTGAGAAGGTACAGAGGCAGAAGAATTGCTATTAATGGATTTTACCACCTTCCAAAATTTGGAAGGATTAGAATAAGTGTTAGGGATCAAATTCAAGTAATAGTCTGATTTATTTTTCCTCACAAGAGACATGCAAGGACTCTAAACGCAGTCCAGTGTGAGGCCTCATTTGTACGTCTAGCAAGAGACCAAGCTTTATTTCTGGACAAGAATAAGGATGACAGTTCAGAGGTAAACTAAGGACTAGATCAGTTTTTTACTCGATACTTTTTAAAGGGGGCATGTCTATTTACGACTGACAAGTCAAATAAAAAATAAAAATTCTAAGGCTAATTCAACATGGGATCGCATTAGCAGAATGAATACCACTATTATAAAGGTCATGAAATTGTAATGCTTGTTCATTAAAATGATTAAAGTTTCTCTTAATTACAATGCGAGAAGAAGTTCTCTTGACATGTGTATCACGGATACATACAATAGGACAGTGATCACTAATATCCAAGTCAAAAACTCCACTTGCTGAGATTTTATCTATCGTATTAGAAAAGATTAGGTCAATTAATGAGGATTTTAAGGGGTTCTTCAAATTAGGCCTGGTTGGATCTATAATCAATTGTGATAAATGAAGGCTAGCGGAAACATCCTTTAAATAATCAGAAGCATTTGTTAGCCAATCAATATTAAAGTCTCCCATAACTATAATTTCAGAGTTAGTATAGCGGGAAACTAGATCAGCCAGAAGATCAATAGACCTGACATCAGCTGAAGGAGGTCTATAAATACCAACAACAACAAGAGAATTATTAGACCCACAGTCAATGTCAAGAGCAAGAAATTCAAAGCACTTGGGTAGAGTGACTGCATGTAAAAAAGAAACAGAAAAACAAGATTTAACATAAATGGTCACCCCTCCGCCTCTTCCAGTTCTGTCAATTCTAAAAAGATTATAGTCATTTATGGCCATCTCAGAATCACTAACACTATCCTTAAGCCAAGATTCAGAGAGAATCAAAATATCATGATCAGCCTGAGAAACTAATATATTTAGATGATCAAGTTTCTGATGTTGGAGTAGACTTCTGATGTTCAGGTGAAAGCCCTAAGCCTTTTCTAGACTTAAATGTATGTGGATTGATCTGAGAGATTGGAATAGACTCAGTTAGACATTCAGTCTGAGAAGGGATAAAATTAACAGAATAGTTAGAACTCATGAAAGCAGTAGGTAAGGAACTAAGTAGATAAGCAGCAGAACAGTGATTTGGTAGACTACCTTTAATGGAAGGCAATCGTCAGGCCGAGGATGCTATAAGTTTGATATACCCAGAGATCAACTTCTTCACCCCGTGACATTAGGATGAATACCATCATGTTTCAACAGGTTCTCCTTGGACCAAAACAAAGATCTGTGGCTGTACAGTAATTCTGCAACTAAGTGTGTAAACCAAAAAAACGGCTAAAACGTTCAGAGCTACGTCTGATAGATGGAATGGGGCCAGACAAGATACAAGTTTTTTCCAGATTCTCAACAGCTGCTATCAATGACTCAAAATCAGACCGGAGTTTAATTGATTGTCTTCACTACGTCGTTGGCACCAACATGCACAATCACACTATGGACAGAAGGGTATCTTTTAATAATAACCGGAGCCTGTTGTAAAACATCTGCAACTTTAAAACCAGAAAAACAAAACATAATGCCTCACGGGATTTTAACAAACCTAGTGAGAGAGTCTCCAATAATTAAGATTTCAGGTTGTCTGTTACAGCAACCTCTTTCGTATATGGCAAGGTTGCTAGGTTGATTAGCTACAGGCACAGAGTTAGCAGAGTTGGCAAGATTAGCAAAGGGGAGAGGTAACCAAGTCGACGTCGCCGACCGCCGGAGCAACAACAGGAGGTCCAGGCCAAGGATCAGTGGCAGTAGCATGGTCAACAGAGGTAGAGGGCCCGCTAATAGCATGGCACTGTATACGAAACGTTTGCCAACAGGACAAACAGGACCAGCCGAGTTTGTCGAGGAGCAGGATGAGGAGAAACACGGTGCAGTCCGCTTCCTACGCCGAGACGCAGCCTTTCCTGAAGTAGTGTAGGCCTCGGTAACATTAGCAGCTAACGTTAGCTGAGGGGAGACCTCCAGCGAAACAACATAGGCAGAAGCCGCAGCCTGGATGGACTTAGGAACGAATGTGGATGGTGAACCCGAGTCCTCGGAGTAGTCATTCAGAGGAGAGAAGCGCCCAGAGAGCCGAGGAGAATCCCTGGGATCAAAGGGAGGAAGGGACAACCTCCTCCCGCCATTCGCCACAGCTGCCCAGGAGGAACAGCCCGGTGTCAGGACAACACCCACAGCCTGTAGCGAGGATCCAGAGGCCGGCATCAGGGGCTGAGAGCCTGGAGGTTCCAGGTAGGCTAACCGAGATGCTAACTCCGATTGTCTCTGAAGGAGATCCATGATGAGATGCTCAATGAAACTCAGTTTGGTTTTTAATTCTGAGATGTCAGTGAACGGAGCTATATTTAGAACCAAATTCAAATAGTATGCTAACAGTGATGTAGATCTGCTGAAAGCGATAAATGCTATGAGCATTAAATACAGCTAGTTTTTTTTTTCTGTTTTCCATAGCCGTTGAAGGTGAGGACTCTCCTCTACAGCTCTGTGAATCCAGTTTTTCTCTTTCTCTCTCTCGCTCACTCTCTCTCTCATATGTTGTTGAAATGATAAGTTGTTCCATGAGGCAATAATTATTATTTGACATTTAAAGTTTGAATGACCACAATCCCTTCACATGCTAAATTGAAAAAACACTGGGCCAAGTTGCATTAAATAATTTAGGAAAGTTTGGATAGCGTTGCTTTGGAATAGAGCTAGTTTCATTAGTGTGAGCTACGATAGGCAATATTGTTAGATGTAACTTGGCCACATTTTGATATCAATACTTTAAAAGGCAGGCCTAGTTTTTGCAAGTTGGAATTAAGGACTTATAAACAGTGCTTTGTAGGCCTTTTTTTTTTTTAACATTGAAAACTTTTTTTAAAAAGTCTACAGCCACAACATGTAGGTCAAGTGTATTTTAAAATATTGCCCAGATGCATTCACTGCTTTTAATATTTTCATAAATGGAATGACTACTCATTTAATGCAAACTTGAACTTTTTTTTTGCTGTTTTTCAAAGAGCACCTTTTTGTTTATCACCTGTTGACTCCGCAGTGCTCTGAACAAAAGTTATTTGCTTTCATTATAGGCTGCACAACTATTATCTCGCTGTTCATTGCATGTAATGTCGCTGCCTCGCCACTGGGAAAAGCATACGCAAAGGTCGAGAGCTGTCGTGAGATTTCATCATACCGTACATCCACGTTCATTTTGATAAATATGGAAATTTTCCTAAAAATGGCCGTACGCTCACTTTACGATCAGATCTGACCGTACGCCTGAATGACAAATAAGGCCCAAGGAGAATATTAAAATAACACTTAGCACCTCGCTCCGGAATGTAACAGATAGACAGAGATCATTTAAACAGACTTCTTTGAAGCGATGTCACAACTGCAAATTTTTGCACAGTTTGTTCTTGTCTAGACTGCTGACTGCTGGGGACAGAGAGAAGATTAATAAGATATTTACTGTTTGCTCAACCTTTACTGCTTAGTGTGCTCATCTGCAGCAAATATTGTTACGGTCACCCCAAGAATACACCAGGCTCGTGGGTAACCATGACATAATTGACACGAACAAGCAAGTTTGGAAAAATATAATTTATTTATTTATTACCAAAAGAACAAATCTACAAAACTTACCCAAAAGAAAAGAAAGAGGTCAGGTGGGTTGGCCAAAAGGAACAAAAGGAGGGGAGCCGCCCGGCCCGAACACATAGTGACTCGCCAGAGCCGGGGACTCCCTTAAACTACCAAAACATTCAAAGAAACTAAACTATCAAAATAAAGCCACGAAAACAGAACTACCAACCCACTATCCCTAAAGTATAATAGATTAAGCAAAGTAAAACAATAAACCCAAAACAACCCCTAAGAAGAGCACCTGAGTGGTGCTACCAGCATGAGTGGAGCGAGAGGGATAGAGCTGAGGTCTGCCTCCATTTATAGCCCACTTTAGGGTGGGACCTCATCAGCCAGACCAGCTCCAGCTGAGAAGGCGATCAGCAGGACCAGATCCAGCTGATAAAGGGGAGCCAGGCAGATCTCAGCCTATAAAAGAACACATAAGTGAATACAAGAACACATAAGTGAATACAAACGACAAAATAATACAGGAGGGAGGGAGCGCATGTGCCCAATGCACAATAATATGTCCAGAGCTTTGACTGAGACACAGCAGTGCATCCATCCAACCAGGGCAAACATCAAAGCCAACATCATCTCACTCCCTCTTCCTCACCATTCTCCCAGCCCAGTAACCAGGGCCCCATTTCAAGGACATTAAGCATAGCCATGACAGGCTTATTGTGAAAACAAATTTTTCATGTGGGGAGTTGCCACATCAGCTCAGAGCTGGCATTCTCCAGAAACATCCTCCCAGTTCCAAAGCTCAAACAAGACTGCCAATCTGGTGTCATTCCAGCCAAGAGAAAAAAAACATTGTTAAATCATGCTATCATAGGGCAATAATCTGCTTCAAAGGGGAATTCCACTGAAAATAAAATTTTATTTGTAGAAGAGTAATTGTCCTCCTGATAAAAATTTGCCAACTCTACCTGTGGTACGTGGAGAAATATAGCCACAAACTATTGCGCATGTTGCAGGTACCTGCTTTACTCATGCCATGTATGTATCTTGCAGACATGTGTGAGCGTGTAGCAGGGTAGGGTAAGAAGACATGAGGAAGGGTATTATATGTCATTTGGACATATACCTCTACTAAATTCACATCTATCGCTGCCAATATTTCTGTTTAGAGATTGTTTTGGTCAGCCACAAAGTGAGACTTAATCAGTTAGGTCTTGATCTGTTAAATTATGTTATTGTTGTTTTTCCAGTGGAATTCCCCTTTAGACAAAATACATCTTTAGAGCTGCTAAAGTGTTATGTGTTACAATGACACTTTTGTAATCTGCTTTTCTATATTATGTACGTATGTTGTTTTATTATGTTTTAAATGTATTATGTTTTCTGTTTACAAAGAACTTTGAACCTGTGGTCTGAAAAGCAATATACAAATAAAGTTTTATTATTATTATTATTATTATTATTACTACTACTATTATTGCAGTGCCGAGAAAGTATACTAAGGTTTGTACAAACCTGCATCAAAGAACAGTTTAGTCGTATGGGATCTACAGAGCTCTACGAGGGTAAAAATACTGAAAAGCAGGGAGAGTCCATCAGTCAAGGATACAGGAAAGTGTAAGGACACCAAAGTACTGCAGGCCATCACAAAAATGTCAGTCTGGAAAGTAGGGCCTCATAAGATCAGTTTTATTTTTTCCCATTTTCGGATTTTACTGTTTTATTTTTTCTGGATAATTTTTTTCTATAATGTTAACGAATCACAGCTTTTTACTGATTTTACCTATACCATTAATAAGTGTATGATATGTACACATGACAAGAGTAACAATAAACACAATTTTAATAGAAGTGCTTCCATAACAGTGCTTCACATTATTAAATAAAGTGCTTGTGGGACTTCATACATTGATTTCTTACAAAGAACAAACAAAAATGAAAAAGTGCAAAGTCAGAAATGTAAGTAAGTCAGAAATTTTAACTAAAAGTCTGTGGTTTGTTAAAAACTTATGTTATGAACTTAGTTCATCCTCCATCAGTTCATGCTCTCCATTCGTGGGAGACATCACCATTAACAAAAATAATGGTCAGCCTTCTTCAGCGCTTCACATTATAAAATAAAGTGCTTGTAGGACTGAATTTATTACTTTCTTATAAAGAACAATATATATACACGACCGTTGAAAAGTTTGGGGTCACTTTCCTTGTTTTTGAAAACAATTGATACTTTTATTCACCAAGGTAGCATAAAATTGGTCAAAAAATACAATCCAGACATTTATAATGTTACAATCTACTATTTCTATTTCATTCTATTTCTACTTTCGCAATTGTAGCCATTTTTACACATAGTCCCCCCCATTTTTTGGTAATTAACATAAATTGAAATAAAGTCATCATACACTGCTCAAAGAAATTAAGGGAACACTTAAATCACACATCGTGATGAACGAAATATTCAAGTTGAAAATCTTTATTGATTACATTATGTAATTCGTTAAGAACAAAATGACGTAAGAACAGTCAATGGAAACCAAAATCATTAACCCATTGAGGGCTCGATTCAAAATCACACCAAAAATTGAGATCACAGGCTGATCCAACTTGTGTGAATTTCATCACGACAACTCATAATGTGGCTCAGTAGTGTGTATGGCCCCCACGTGCCTGTGTGCACTCCCGACAAACGTCTGGGCATGCTCCTGATGAGACGACGGATGGTGTCCTGGGGGTTCTCCTCCCAGACCTGGATCAGGGCATCAGTGAGTTCCTGGACAGTCTGTGGCGCTACTTGGCGGCGGCGGATGCACCAATGCATAATGTCCCAGACGTGCTCAATTGCATTCAGGTCTGGGGAACGTGAGGGCCAGTCAATGGCATCAATGCCTTAGTCATCCAGGAACTGCCTACACACTCTGGCCACATGAGGCCGGGCATTGTCCTGCACCAGGAGGAACCCAGGGCCCACTGCACCAGCGTAAGGTCTGACAATGGGTCTGAGGATTTCGTCCCGGTACCTAACAGCAGTCAGGGTACCGTTGGCTAGCACGTGGAGGTTTGTGCGGCCCTCCAAGGATATGCCTCCCCAGACCATCACTGACCCACCGCCAAACCGGTCATGCTGGATGATGTTGCAGGCAGCATAATGTTCGCCATGGCGTCTCCAGACTCTTTCATGTCTGTCACATGTGCTCAGTGTGAACCTGCTCTCATCTGTGAATAAAACGGGGTGCCAATGGCGAACCTGCCAATTCTGGTGTTGTCTGGCAAATGCCAATCGAGCTGCACGGTGCTGGGCTGTGAGCACAGATCCCACTACAGGATGTCGGGCCCTCATGCCACCCTCATGGAGTCTGTTTCTGACAGTTTGGTCAGAAACATGCACACGAGTAGCCCGCTAGAGGTCATTTTGTAGGGCTCTGGCTCTTCCTCCTCGCACAAAGGAGTAGATACCTCTCCTACCGCTGGGTTGTTGCCCTTCTACGGCCCTGTCCAGCTCTCCTCGTGTAATGGCCCGTCTCCCGGCACCTCCTCCACGCTCTTTAGACTGTGCTGAGAGACACAGCAACCTTCTTGCGACGGCACGTATGATGTGCCATCCTGGAGGAGCTGGACTACCTGTGCAACCTGAATGGACTGCAGGTACCGCCTCATGCTACCAGTACTGACAAGGGCACTAGCAAAATTCAAAACTAGAGAAAAATCTGTCAGGAAGGATAAGGAGAGAGAAATGGTCTGTGGCCACCACCTGCAAAACCATTTACTTTTTGGGGGTTGTCTTGCTGTTGCCTCTCCTGTCCATCTGTTGTCACTTTCATTTGCACCAAAGCAGGTTAAATTGATTCACAATAGTTTGCGCTTCCTAAATGGACAGATTGATATCCCAGAAGTCTAATTGACTTGGTGTTATACTGTGTTGATTAAGTGTTCCCTTAATTTCTTTGAGCAGTGTATATATACAGTATACAACAGAAGTGAGTACACCCCTGTGCAATATCACTTAAATGTCAAATGATTCAAAATTGTATCATCTTACAGTAATTGCATTACTTCTAAGTTGATAGTTTTTCATTTTACATGAAATGCATTTGCATTTTGCAAATACCCTAACAGTTTAGATTTACTATATTAAAAATGCAGGCCCCACAGTAGGAACTCAATGCAACAAATGTCAGTACACCTTTCATTACTGAGATTCAAATCTTTTTCAATACTTTGTATGTCCACCTTTATTTTTGATGATAGACTAAATCCTCCTTGGCATGGAGGATACCAGTGTTGCACAAATTTCTGGAGATGTTCTGCCATTCTTCAGAGATTTTTTTTTTCAGCTGCTCTTTGCTGCAGGGGTTGTGTTGCTCTACCTTTCTCTTTAAAATACCCCAAAGGTGTTCAATTGGATTCAAGTCAAGCGACATACTTGGCCAGGTCATAGTTTTGTTTTTTCTTCAGAAACTCTTTTGGCAGTGTGCTTTGGATCGTTATCATGCTGGAATATTCCTCTTCTGCCAACCTTCTGGAGACTGGGAGTCATCTTGTCAGCCAGTATTTTAGTATATCCACAGGCATGCATGGTGCCATCTATAAATGTCATCACCCCAACACCTTTTGCAGAATTTGCACTCATACAGCCCCATATCATCACATTCCTACCTCCGTGCTTCACTGTCGGGACTATGCATTCACTGTGGTAGTCCTGGCCAGGTTCACGCCAAACATGCTGGACCCCATCTGAGCCGAACAAATTTACCTTGGTCTCATCTGAACAAAGAATGTACTCCCAATATTTATCAGGCTTCTTTTCATGTTCTTTAGCAAAGTTTAATCTTGCAGTTTTGTGCAGAAGAGCAAGCAAGGGTTTTTTTCTTGGACGCCGTCCATAAAGGTTGACGTTATGCAATGTTCTTCACACTGTCTGAGCTGTCACAGAAACTCTAATTTCAATTGATAACCCCTGTGCCAAGTCTGAAGCACTTGCCCGTCTGTTTTTCAGAGCTAGATTGTGCAAGCACTGTCCATGGCGTCATTTTAGGAGGACGGCCACTGCGGCTCTGATTAGTGGTACTATGGCTCGTTCTATACCTCCTGATTACTGCTGCAACTGTGTTTCAACTGATTTTTAGTTGGTCACGATCTTCCTGTATCCTTTTCCATCGTTGTGAAGTTTCACAATCAGATTTTTCAATTCCTCTGGCAATTCTTTTCCATGTGGAGCCATGATGACATGCAGATAGACACAGCACATAGGTCCACAATTGAGAAAGTTCTGGTGTTCACAAGTCATTTTATAACCATGTTCATGCAATTAGGCTAATTGGAAATCACAGGTGTACTCAATTTTGTTTCAATGATCACAGGGTTTCTAACTTGTGTGTCAGTGATCACAGGTGTATACACTTTTGTTGCATTGAGTTTATACTTTGAGGCCTGTATTTTCACGATAAGTCTTTCTAAAGTATTTGTTTTTGATTGTTCATAAGAGGAAACACTCTACTTGTCAAATTAGAAATAATGCAATTATTGAAAGGTGATACCATTTTGAATCATTTGACATTTAAGTGATATTGCACAGGGGATATTCCTTCTGTTGTATACTGTATATATACAGTGAGCACCATAATTAATTGGACAGTGACACATTTTTTGTTATTTTGGTTCTGTACACTAGCACTTTGAGTTTGAAAGGATATAATGAGGTTGAAGTGCAGACTGTCAGCTTTAATTTGAAGGTATTTTCATCCATAACGGATTAACCATTTAGAAATTATAGAACCTTTTGTACATAGTCTCCCCCATTTTCAGCATCAAAAAATATTGGACAGTTTAACATAATGGAGATTAAAGTAATCATTTTTAATATTTGGTTACATCCTTTGCTTGCTATGACTTCCTGATGTCTGTGACCCAACAACACAAATCTTCTGGTACTCTTACAAGCGATACTATAACTTCTCTGCATTTGAATGGATCTCTATGGGAACTTGGTTTCCAAGTTCATATAATAAAAAAAATAAACTAACAATATTAAATCACAACAGGCAGAAAGGTTTCTTATTGTGGAAATTGTTTCAATTCAAATGTATAATGGAATGGTTTCAAAGTTTCTATACAACTAAATTACATTGTTTGGATTAACTTAGCCTACTGGTATTCAAGTTAATGTGAATTATCAATGCCAACCTACTCGAAAAATGCATCACCCTTTCCTGAACTAATGTTACCAGAGATGTTTACACTCTTTTGTGTGCGTCCCAATCACAGAACTGTGGTCCCGATATTCTTCACTGCTCATCTCCTTTCCTCCACTCATCTCATACCCGGACGTATGCAAAACAGATTACGTTTCAAGTAAAAGTAGTTGCGTACAGTATAACGTTACAATGTACCTGACATTGCGGTTTGCGTCAAGATGTTAATATGTAACAATATGTAATGACACAAAGATTGGTTTCTGGGGCATGGAGGGGAGGAGGTGGTAGTGGAGAAAAAGGGGACGCACCCTTTGCCACTACACCTCTCCTCCGTGCCCCAGAAACCGATATTTGTGTCCAAATCTAATGTTGCTAATTACATTTTACTGGTTACATATGAATTAATGTCTCGACGCGAACAGCAATGTCAGATACATTATATAGCTACTGTACATGTACTTCTACCGGGTAGGAGATGAGTGGAGGAGAGGAGTAGAAGAAAGGAGGTGAGGAGTGAAGAATATTGGGACGCAGACTACATTTAGCAAGCTGATATGGGTTTCTCCCATCTAGAATTTCGCTGTGACGAATGTGATAGGCTACATGCTTTCTTATGTTAATGAGGCTGATGCAGCATTTTCATGGTGGACGTGCATGGCAAACAGCTAGAATGGAATCTGGGAACTTTGGTTAAGAATTTTGAGGGTGAGTACAGAAAATATTAACCTTTTACATTACATTACATTACATTACATTATAGGCATTTAGCAGACGCTCTTATCCAGAGCGACTTACACAGCATTTTTTGCATTTATACATAGTATCCATTGATACAGCTGGATATATACTGAAGCAATGCAGGTGAAGTACCTTGCTCAAGGGTACAACGGCAGTGTCCGACCTGGGAATCGAACCGGCAACCTTTCGGTTACAAACCCAGTTCCTTAACCATTATACCACACTGCCGCTTTTCATTTCCAATTCCAGCTTTTGAAAATTGCAGCATTATGTAAATGCAAAGTAACATTTTGTGTATCTTTGTCTGTGCACATATCTCTGTTTTTGTACACATCTGTGGAAACACAACAATAATATATTAATTTAATTATGCATCTCTTTCAGAGAAGGAGATTGACAAGGAAAGCTTCATGTTGCTTGATAAAAACTTAATAGCAGCACTGATCTCAAGAATTGGCCTTTGATAATAGCAGCACTGATCTCAAGAATTGGCCTTTGAGTAAAGTTCCTAAATTTTCACAAAAAACATCTAGATGCGAGTTCTTAAAAATATTTTATTTCTCAACACTCACCTAATTCACAATTAACATGGGCTATAGTTGTTTCAAGTGCAAAACAAAAATTTTAGGTGATAGAAAAAAATTTCTTTTATATCTTAGTAAAGTCCACGGAATTAACAGTATTACACAAATTCACTTTCAAGCAGTTCTCCTAATTGCCAGGTCTTCAGTACCCCATCAACCCAGCAGGGGATGCTGTAGCCGCACCCTCACTTCCGCGTCTATGATGGTCATATCCCCAATATTACAGTAGTGTGCACATAAACACACTAATTGATATACATGCACATTGAATACATTTATCAAATGTACTTACTTTTGACAGTCATTCAAGGCTTTATTTCACAAATGACTCTCGTCCAGCAACAAGGGAAAACCTTTGATGGGAAATTACCATTAATCTAGCTGTCTTTATTTACAATTTGTTTTTTTCAGAAAACGCAGGAGGCCCTATTGACGGATGACGACGATGCCACACCAGAACTGTTTGATGAATTTTTATTTTGTTTTCCAATAAATTCTTATTTAACATTCATATCAGCCTTGTTGCTTTGCTTGTGATGCTGTAAACTTCATAATCCTTTGTAATGGGGCATGTGTTTATGCTTGGAATGGAAGAAATCCACATTTCTCTAATCAAATACATTCCAATTCACTATGACTGGTGCTCAGTCAGCTCTCTATAATGTCAAGTTGACAAACATAGCAGATGAGCACTGCCTACAAAAGGGTTTTCAATTATAATATCTTTGTAATCATATTACTTTCATGCAGAATACTGAAGCTTGATAATGTCCAGACCCATACCTTGTGATTTTTTCCTTTTCACTGTTTCACACCCCTGCCCCTCATAGCACTTATTCAGCTATCACATCATCATATGTAAATTATGTAAAATGTAGCCTACTAACAATCTTGCAATATCATATGTTTAGCCTACATAACATTATAACTACTGGTATTGTGTCCATCCATTTGGTTTCTTGATCTCTTTATTATTTGTAGTTTTCCATTGCTAACGTGAGATCAACATATCAGTCCCTCGTTAACATTAGTGGACTGGTCCATTGCTAACGTGAGATCAACGTATCTATCCCTCATTAACATTAGTGGACTGGCTTAATTGTTTGTATCTTTAATCGCGTAATTAAATTTACAATTAGCTAAAGTAGCTTTTATTTACAAGTATAACTTATAGTGGATCTGAGACAGACATGCATTGACTGAGAACTGCAACACCTGGGCCCTCATCTAGAAAGCAGGATTACCGAGTTAACTGCACTAAGTAAAATCCAGAAAACACTTTTTACCTCAATCTTCCAGATTTGGGAGGGTTTCGAGTTTTACTCTGTACAGTTATCCAGCCAATGCAATAACCTGCTTTCTGGAACAGGCCCCAGGATAATCTTGCTGCAGGTAAATTAGCATTTTAAAAAGAACTTGGCTCTGATGGCAGTGACGAGAGGGAGACCTAGCTAATGCTGTGTTCAAATGATCTCGGAAGTCTGAATATTTCCGACTTCCCAGAAGAAAAAACTAGTTGAACGTGCAAATAGTTTTTTCTTCTCGTAAGCCGGAAATATTCAGACTTCCGAGATCATTTGAACACAGCGTTAAGGTTACCAATAACTGATGTTTGAATGAAGACGTCGCTACAACGTATAGAAGTATTTCACTTGTCACTTATTATGTTATTATGTGATGTCGCTGGAACGAAAAAAAGCGACCGTCCAGCGACGTCGTCACAACGTCAAAATAACCTGCAGAAGACCTTAAGGTAACCAATAACTGACATTCTCACGACGTTGCTACTACGTCCTCACAACGTCAAATAAAGACGTCGCTATGACGTATAGAAGTCTTTCACGTGTCACGTTGTGGCGACGTTATTATGTGACGAAAACGAGACTTTATGAGCATTAAACTTTATGATATTCCACAGACTTTTGCCTATAACTGTTTCTAGGTAGCCCAGTGGTAGCCTAAAGTTCATGCTTACAAATCCAGCGATCTTGGTCTGAATCCCACATGGGGCAGAACTATTTAACTTTTGGACAGGGACTACTATTCAACATGGGAATGTAGGCTATGGTACCCTATTACACATTGTGTCATTGGGTGAGGATTCAGATTTATGTTAGATTTATCCTTCTACTGCTGCAGCGAGATGAGTCTTCCTGCAGACCTCAACCACCAAGCCCCACCTCATCCGCCAGGCCTCTTGGGGCCTGAGCGTTGAGGTGGAAGTTGCGTCATGTGCTCTGGTGTCACTTCCAACCATGTGCCAGGACCTTTTAGTTACTTCCCCGCTCTGTTTGCGGAACACAACAAATGAGCCAGACACATCTTCGTTTGTCGATGTTCTGTTCGTGATAAGTGGACTTCAACAAGCCGACATCTCCCACCAAGGTAAATGATGCCAATGTAATGTTGAAACCAATAATGTTAAAGTTAAGCAGTAGACAACAACTTAATACTAGTTGGCTAGCTAGCTAACGTTAGCAAATTAGCACTAATGTTAGGGCTGGGTATTGCCTACAACCTCACGATACGTATCACGATACACGTTGATTTTGTCCTACACAGAATTTACTACAACAGCTGTTCTTTATTATTCTGTATAACAGCAAAGGCAAAGCCTTAAGAATCACACTTAAAATTCAGGCCCACAGAGATCTTAAAAGTAAATTTAAATTTTCTGTTAATAAATGCAAAAAATATATCCTTTAATTTTTAAACTTAAAATGGCCTTTTCCATTGTGTCTTATGCTTTTATAGAGTTTCTCATCCATGCTTGAATGTTTGTTTTGAATTGAGCTGACTCTGTCATGTGGATTAGCCTCTGCTGCCACCTATTAACTTTATTGTGCACTGCACCATAGCTGATGTTTCTTTTTCAAAACTGCCATCACAGCATTTTCTGCCGTATCAATACAGTAGCATCTACATCGATGCGCGCATCAGCAAGGAGTATGTCACGATATATTGCCATATTGATTTTTTGAGCACAGCCCTAACTAATGTTACTAACTTTGTGTGTTTTTTCCATTGCTGTTTATTTGTAGTGTAGCAAACGTTCACATTCATGAGAAGTCATGAATCATAATGGTTGCGGAACGTAATTAGCTAACGTAAGCTAACGTTAAGTAGTAGCTAGCTTTCTAGCCATTAGCGTTTGTCTAATGGCGGCTAAGTAACGATTGTATTTATATACAATACAATATATTGTTTGTTTTACAAACATTAGCACTTCAATTAACGTCAGTTTTATGTGTGTTGCTAATGTAACGTTAACATTATGTATGTAACATTAGCCCCCTACTGTAATTAGATACGAGCTCTGTTCTCAAGTCGATTTTTTAACCTTAGCTTACTAGCAACCATTGTTTTTGTGGGGGAGGGGGTGATAAATGGATCCTTTTGGCCTGGTCAGTAAATAGTCACCCAAGCAATGGCAACCTTGGGTCCCCAACGCTATCTATAAAGAATATAAACGTGACGGGGAGTGAGCCAGTGTAAGGTATATTCATTTAAATGGTAAAATAAATGGACTGCACTTATATAGCGCCTTTATCCAAAGCGCTTTACAATGGCCTCTCACTCATCCATTCACACACACATTCACCAATGGCGGCAGCCACCATGCAAGGCGCTAGCCTGCTCATTGGGAGCAATTTGGGGTTCAGTGTCTTGCCCAAGGACACTTCGACATGTGGACAGGAGGAGCCAGGGATCTAACCGCCAACCCTGCGATCAGCGGACGACCCGCTCTACCTCCTGAGCCACAGCCGCTCTATACAAGGCACCACCTATGTAGGTGTAGCAGTATAACCGCAATTAGTAATCAGTCTCATAAAATTACCATTATTACCATTATTAAGTATTAGTGGACAAATGTAATTAAATCAAAGATTTAATAGACAATCTGAAGGATGGAGTGCTTGAATAGACTATTTTGGCTCAGATTCTCACGTTTACGCAACATCAAAACAGACACGGGTTTAATGATATAATTTATTAAACAAACATGTAAAAATACAGAGCAATCACAGATAGAGCAGCAGCCCAGAGCATTTTGGTCAAACGAACAAGGTACCAATATCCGAGTACAGAAACATTTATCGTGTAACCTAACATATTCATATATGGATATATATGTGGATGTCTGCCGGGGACCCCTGCTGCGTGGGGCCCCTGGAGCCCAAAGAGGGGGGCCAAATAATGGGCTGGATCAAACATTGGGGGTACCACATGAAACCAACAGGTACATCTCACAGAGCACAGAGTGACCACCGCCAGACAAATTTGCCTCTGCATAGGCCCCCCCAGACCCCCGCAAAGGGTCCCAAAATTTGGGCTGGATTAAACATAGGAGGTACCACATGAAACCAAGTTAAAATTAACAATTACACTCTACTAAGTATTAAAAAAAAACATCGCCAGACAGATTGTCTGCTGCATAAGGCCCGCCAGACACCCCCCCAAAAGTTGACCCTGGGGGCACTATGGTAGAATTTGCCTAGAACATATATCAAAAGTACCACATGAAACCAGATGGAAATCAACAGGTACATCTCACAGAGCACAGAATGACCACTGCAAGAGACCCCCTCAAAAGGGTCCACAAATTTGGGATGGATTAAACATTGGAGCTACCACATAATATGCAACCAAGTTAAAATGATAAATTACAATCTACTACTAAGTACAATATATCTATCGATCGTCTGCCACATAAGACCCGCCGAAAATTTACAATATATATGCTTAATGCATCCAATGAGTAGATCACTATCAGAAAATCCTTATGATTCTGTTTCACTTTCCGAGTCATCACTCCAAGCATTTTCGGAATTTGAATCATCGTCAGACACATTAGCAATATCTTGTTAGTCACTCTCGAGATCCTCTATACTGTCCTCCTCTTGTTCCCCTTCCTGGAAAAGATAATCTGGCAGGGCAGGTCCCAAGAACCAGTCTGGGGTATAGCACCCATTCTTTTCCTTCCATCCGTAGTTCACAGGATCCAAACAATGTCCTGGATGTGCCGAGTCAGCATTTCCCAAAAGGATGCTAATGAAGTGTGCCCGTTGCAATTTGTTGTGTACAGTCTTTGCACAAGGTGGAAGAAGTGCGCAGTCAACCTTCTTCACATTTGACATCGGGTTTTCCTGAAACAAGATATGTATGGATTCAAATTTAGTTATCCACAATCAATTTCAATTCTTGCTGAACTATTTGTATTCAAGATGCCCTTTCATTTTTCAAAGTCAGTGTTTCCTCAAGTCACCACTTGGATAACACTTAGCTATTTTCTGAAAATTTACTCTCTTCAAAAAGCTCCCTTTGTGGGCATATCTGCTTTCGGGTGCATAGAAATAACATTTCACCATAATGCTAAAATATAGCCCCAGAACAAATTAGTGATGAAATAATATACTCGTTTAGTTTTCTGAAGTTATGTCGATTCATTCCCCTTCCCTCAATGAAATTATTTCTTGGTGAAAGACTACTTAAACAATAGAAATAGCATAGGTATACTAGTACTTTATCCATTTTCCCAGTCATCTGACACAGTTTTACGTGTCTGGCCTCATTGACATCCTTCACGTCACCCTTCATGCCATACAAGGAACAGACAAACTCTTCTGCTCTACTCTGGTCTGGTTGATCTTCAGAAGCTAGTCTGCCGAAGAACTGGATGAGTGTTCCTTCTATGTCTTTCTCAAGAACTTCTAGAGGCTTCTTTTTACCCTTCCTGTAGAATGCATTGGTGAAGTCATCAATATGTCGACGACTATTCCCCGATCCACAATCCATAATAATGCGATTGTATGCCGTAGGTCTGTGACTTGTCAGGTGCCTTCCTTTCATTTCTAGGATAATAACTAAGACATCAGTATCGGAGGCTCTGATCACTGCATTTCCAGTAACGCTGGATGCATGGAATGCAAGGAGAGTGTCAGCTTCCTCATAACTACCCTGGAGATGGGCTGGGTGTACAACAGACATCTTCAAATCAAGCTGATTGAATGTGAGGTGAATACAGTTGCCACCATGGGACACAATAAGCGTCTTGTTTGCTAGGATGGGACCATAATGATCTTCTTGCCATTCTTTAAGGAGAAATATCGCCAACTGATCCTTGAAGTTCCTGTTTTGGAGTAACTTCTGACAGCCCTGTCTGGGTGCTTGCTCTGGACCAGTAATGAGGAATGGACGATCATCGGCTCCACGTAGTTTTCTCTCGCTCCTCTTCAGGGACATGGGACGATAAGTATCGAACAATACGTGAATCTTATTCCCTTGGCTGCCACATACATACGCTAGAAGTGTCCTTGCGAGATTTCCATAAGATTTAATCTTCCCAATGGCAGATAGGAAAGAGTGGATCAATAATCCACCATCGATCAAGGTCACATCAATCAGTGGGAGTGGTGTTTCCGTGAACCCATCCTGTAGTTCCTCTAGCTTATTGAGTAACTTGCTCTTTTCTGTCTTGAGCCCTGATCCATCCGAGTGTGTGATAGAAAGTGGGTATTCCGTAATTGGAAATGTCATGACATGTCTCAGATTGAAGGTCGTCCTCTCCGAAAGGATGACAAGTATGCGAATGAAAACATCTCTGAGACTCTCAGCAGCAGGTTTTCCCTTGGCTGTGGGGCGCCTCTTCTTGGAATTTTCCTGTGCGAAACTGCACACCTTTCTCCTTTGGATGGGCTTCATTAATCTTTCTTTGTCTGCTGCGCATTCCTCTTTGAACTTTGCATGACGTTTGTTTCCAGACACAAGGCTCCCCGTCAAATACTCCTGAGTTTGCTGAGATGCTGCTCTTCCTGTAGCGATGTTCAAGAGGCAAGCAGATGTTGATGCTGGTGATGAGAAGGGGTCACACGATTCTGTGACTGCATTGAACAAGGCATCCCTTTGGCGACTGTCTTTCTCAATTCTGCTTGCCCGTAGCTGCGTTGCTAGCTGCTCTACTGTTTCTAGTCCCAACATATTCCGCAGCTCTGTCACAGACATTCCGCGTTGGGTGGATGTGATGCACCATCTTCTTATTGCATTGTTCGAGTGGTGAAACCCTACAATGCCTCTCATCGGTGATGCTGCATCTCTATTGACTGTCTGTTCCAAAGTCAAGTCGATAGCTGATCGTGAAAAACAGTTTTCCGTGCGTCTTAGGGAAAAGGCCCCTGCCTGGGGCTAAAATATTGGGGAGAGTATTGTTCCACCCAGAAAAATGGAACACTTAAATAGACCAAATAAAACTAAATGCTGGGGGAACTCACTCAAGACTCAACATCTGAGGATCGAATTACGCGAGGAAGAAATAAAAGGGACAATGGTATATAAGTAACCTCAAAAAATAAAAAATGTAAAACAAATTTAAAAATATTGCCAGAACGATTTGAGAACTTTAAACAAAGAAACCCACAAATGGAATCAGCACAGCTAAACCAAACCACAAAATATTATGTCAAATGCAGTAACAAAAATAAAACTTCAACTAAGCATGACTAAACCATGACTAAACACAGTACCAAAGATAGTTACAAATTAAAATCAAAACAGCATTAAAACCAAGTCCAAAAGAGTAAAACTCACTTGAAACAATAGTTGAAGCTGAACAAATGTCTGTGGTAAAGCATAAGAAATGATCCTTCCTTTGCATTGCCAAGCGGCTGTCTCAATGTATCTACACACACCATAGAGGTGACTGATCACACTGCCTTGGCCAAGGTTACACAAGAGGCTCCATTGTTTATTGAGATTCCGAATGTGTGTAGATGCGATCAGTAATTGATTCAGGGCATTAAGCAAGCTCATGGTAACTGGCCTTCAGAAAGTGAAGGTGGCAGGGTGCAGTGTTTTTCTTATTTAACATTGTACTTTACTGATAACAGCTGGTAGGAGTCAGAATGAAACTGGTGTTTAGAATTCAGAATTTTTGGCTAATGGGAGTTTCATGTATTACTAATCTATGAGACTTGGTGACACATACATTGGGACCTCCATCCACTCTCCAAATTATCATGAACCTATGAGAAAACCTGTAGTACAGTGTAACTTGCAAAGCTGATAATACCGCCCTGTCTTGGTTCATATTGTTTAGTCTTGTTGTTTGTTACAAAATGGCTGCTGTTGAGTTTCAGTCACAAGCAGAATAAAAGAGTGTTGTGTCCCTGGAATATTTTGTCCAAGACTGGTTAAACAACCTATGTCGATCAGGTAGCCTAATTGTGCAAAAGTGCACATGCCTAGCTGAGCATAGCCTAGCCTAGGCCTATATTATATAGTAGACCTGCTTTCATTATCTGATCAGATACATTTAGTCACCAGAAACAGTTCCATGCCATTTACATGACTTTTTAACAGTAGGCCTAATCTATTATGCCATTATTCTATTTTACATGTAAGCTCATAAGCCTCAATTTACTTACATTCATCTCGAAGAAGATCCTTCTATCTTTAACAACAAGACATGACCTTGACCATTGTTGACTCTCAAAGCAGACGTTAAAAGCTCTGCTGCCACCTATGTTTCATTACACATGCTGTGGCGCCCTCTTTGGAAGTGCAGACTCAGATTGTCTGGTAGTGGATATTCTGTACTCTGTGAGATGTACCTGTTTATTTAAACTTACTTGCAATTATACCATACCATAGTGTCCACGGGGTCAACTTTTGGGGGTGTCTGGCAGGCCATATGCAGCAGACAATCTGTCTGGCAATGGTTTTTTATACTTAGTACAGTGTAATTGTTCATTTTAAATTGGTTTCATGTGGTACCTCCCATGTTTAATCCAGCCCAAATTTCGGGACCCTTTGAGGGGGGTCTGGGGGGGGCCTATGCAGAGGCAAATTTGTCTGGCGGTGGCAATTCTGTGCTCTGTGAGATGTACCTGTTGATTTCCACTTGGTTTCATGTGGTACCCCCAATGTTTGATCCAGCCCATTATTTGGCCCCCCTCTTTGGGCCCCAGGGGCCCCACGCAGCAGGGGGTCCCCGGCAGACATCCATATCTGAATATGTTAGGTTACACAATAAATGTTTCTCTACTCGGATATTGGTACCTTGTTCATTTGACCAAAATGCTCTGGGCTGCCGGCCTAAGACTAATCAAACAGGGGAATGCTACGCTAACTATGGAAGTGTATGTGTATGTATGTGCGTGCAAACGTCTGCGCACGTGTCCTTTATCTCTGAACAAAGGGGAGAAAACTGCTCATGTAGGCCTGTACAGCACAGTGGTATCGGCGTGGTTGAATAACCTAGCTTAGCTACAATGAAGTGTCGGTCCTAGCAGTGCAGAAGACGGACGCGTAACTACAGCTCGTAACCATAACGTTACATGCACCAAAGGAGTCGTTATTCACTGAATACCGACTATATTAATATTGTTAGTAATGTGGGGAGTTTAATGAATAATTAGTATGCAGGAAGAGAGAAACCATGTGGTGGTGTTACTCTATGTAGGTAGCTAGCCAATTCAAGCAGGGTAAACACGGCAAACAAAATTTAAATAAACAGTAAACGGACAGATATACCCACAGATTCACATTAACCTCAGTTAAGACTAAACTGTAGCTACTGCCTGGGATGCTTAGTCAGTCTTACTGAGATCCTTCCACCCATGTTGTCATCTCCGATGGTCGCTGTTATGCTCCTAGGAACACACGGTCATGGAGTTGTGAATTGTGAAGGTTTTCCCGCAGCCCGAGCCGGTGTCCTTTTCACGGCGTGGGTGGCAATGACAGCTTGTCTCCTCCAGTCCTCTGGGGGTGTCCCTCTCGCTGTTTGTAAAGTTTGTTTTGATGAAGTTTCTTGTGGTCAACTAGCGCAGTGCGGCACGCACGCTAGTTTCCACGTGGGATGAAGTAAACTTAGTCAAAGCGAGCTAAGTCAGGGACCCTTGGAGAGCCACGGTCTCTGTGTTTTCACAGAAGTCTCTTCAGCAATAGCTGAATAGCTGCCTTCTGTGAACCCCAGTATTAGGAGAACTCCACAGAATTGTGTGGTTGTCACTCAGTTTTATTAACTTTGTGGGGGGAAGGGAACCTTCACACTGGTTCACTGTGAGATGAGGATTTTAAACGCAGCGCATGCATATGACGTCATCAGACGCGCCTCCATGTTCTTAAAGTGACTGTCAGTCAGTGTTTGTGTAAGGACTGTCAGCTGGCTGTCGGTCCCTACACCTGTTCATGCTTTTCTAGCCACAATCAGAATCAATTAATGAAATTTTAAATATAATTACAGATAGACAACATGCAATGTTATTATTGCCAATGATTATCTGTACAAACGTCTTAAGTTATTATACTGCATTAAATATTAAATATGATGGCATAGGCATCTGTGTGAATCACTACAAACCTGCTGCAAATTGTATCACTGTCCACTTTAACAAAAGAATAGCTGATCCCTTCTCTGGTCTGGCTTCCCTGTAATGATGTACACATGTATTATCTTGTGTAATATTATCCAGAGCCAGCTACCCGCCTGTCCTGAGCTGCAGAGCCAGCTACCCACTTGTCCTGAGCTGCAGAGTCAGCTACCTGCCTGTCCTGCGCTGCAGAGCCAGCTAGCCGCCTGTCTAGGGCGATGCAGCCGTCGCCGCCGGCCTCCAGGGCGATGCAGCCGTCGCCACCAGCCTCCAGGGTGATGCAGCCGTCGCCGCCGGCCCCTAGGGCGATGCAGCCGTCGCCGCCGGCCTCCAGGGCGATGCAGCCGTCGTCGCCGGCCTCCAGGGCTTCTCTTGTCCAGCTTCTCTTTCACCTGTGACATAAGGCCATAGACTGTGTCAGGGCTATAGGGCAGTGATATTTTTCGGGTGCTGGTATCATCTATAATGACCCTTAGCTTCAGGGTGCTTTCTGAAGTGCCCATTTTGATATGGCTTTCAAAGCTGTAGACCGTAAGAAAACAAAAAACAGCAACATTTATTTTCACAATTACATTTATAAACAATTATGTTCATAGTATCATTTCTCAAAAGAAAACCAAGTCTGTGGCAGCCTGTGGTGTTATTTAAAGAAAAGAAACAAGCAATACTTGAATAAGAAACAAGCCTTAAACATAGAAGCTTATCACAGACACAAGAAATGAAAGGTCTACATGAGGATACTTTCACAAACAAAGTTTTGAGAGACGGCAACTCTGTATAGGCCCAATCAGTTTGGATCTCTGGTATGACCCCCAATGAATCACTGTTGTAGTGGTCAGCACAATGGTCAATCTACAAGCTTGATGAATCTCTTTGTGGTAAGGAGTCGCCGGGTGTTTACCCTGTAGGCAGTCAATGGAATATTGTCATGTAGTTTACATGCTGATCTCACAAAAACTTTTCCTCCCTGCTCTGCTACTAACTCATAACTACGCAAATGTTCTACATAGTGGGATTCAAAGACTCGGAGTACAAAATAAATGGTAAATGGACTGCACTTATATAGCGCCTTTATCCAAAGCACTTTACAATGGCCTCTCACTCACCCGTTCACACACACATTCACACACCAATGGCAGCAGCCACCATGCAAGGCCCTAGCCTGCTCATTGGGAGCAATTTGGGGTTCAGTGTCTTGCCCAAGGACACTGATCACATGTGGACCGCCAACCATGCGATCAGCGGACGATCCGCTCTACCTCCTGAGTAAAATTGTACTTATTTAATTGAACTGAGGCAAGCCACCATGTACCCCTATGCAAACAAACATGCCCACTTTAAAGAGAGAACCTTCAATGGTCACCACAGGTGTACTGTACACCGTGTTGCTATCAGTGATACTGGATATGAATGCCTGTGCATCTTCAGGCAATGTATCAACCAAGACAGACTCCACCTTTGAGGTTTGCACTGGGGGCTTAAAGAAAGCTGGTGAAGACAGGTAGAATGCCATCATTTTTTGGTGTCTCTCCGCTAACAATTTTAAAATATTTTTAAAATTGTGTGTATCGTGTACAATCTTCTTAAACACTTTGTGTTTCCCCTCAAACCTCATGGTCCAGAGATAAACACTTTATGAGGTGAGGGTAATGCTCAATATAATGATGCTTAGGGTGAAATACAAAGCTAGGGAATACTTCATGTACAAGCTGTCTGTGATCAGCAATCTTGCATGCAAAGTACTGAATTGACTCATCATCAAATGAGTGACACAACGACAGCCCAACTACGTCCTTCAATTCCATTAGAATTTCCCAAGATGTGTCACCCTCTGGGACACTGGATCCAATGAGAAGAGGCAATAATCTCAGAAAAGTACAGTTTTCCCACCTATAGTGCGCCTTATTGCAAAGGTTTTGGGAATTGGGTGAGGACGATCAACTTTGTCTGAATGTTCGTAAGGAAAGGACACAATAGCCTTATTCAGATAATCTAAAGAAAAGTATTTCTTTGCAATCAGTTCTTTTAAGCAAAGTGCAAGCTCAACAGGAACCATACCCTCCAACATATCATGCAGGGTATCAGGTGGAAATCCTGTAATGCAGCGGTGGGGAACCTTTTTCCGATCACTGTAATGGGTTTATAATGGTTCGGAGATTCAAACGTGAAGGTGGGGGAATCAGAATAAGTCAGCTCACAACCGTGAGGACCAATTACAGGGAGAGAAAATAATAAAAGAAAAGAAAGAAAAGACAGGAACTAATTCCTTAAAGCTGACAGCCCAAAAACAAAAATCAATCTACTAAAACGGGTGAACTAGAAACCTAGTGAAATAGCAACTAAATCTCCCGAATAATGAGCAGAACGGGAAATCTAGCAAACAAAAAAACACCTTTGCCTTAGCTCAGAGTGTAAAACCAAAAACAAAGGTACAAAGAAAACCGTCTCCTAGAGAACAGCAATGTACAAAATAAATAGCGCCGAACACTACCAGGAGGAAAACAATTCTATACCTGACTAAGTAGCTAATAGCAAGTCCCTCCTGAACATAAACAAAGTTTAATATCAGGAGGTCGCTAGTACCTGGCTATACCTGGCTCGAATGCAATGTCGAAAGACAAACAAGCACCGGAGAAGCGGAAGTGAGGAACTTAAATACGCTGCAGATAGAAGCATTTGAATAATTATCGACCCATCTCTAAATTATCTTGCTTAGCTAAAGTCCTTGAAAGCTTGGCAAATGAACAGCTGCGAGCTTATCTAGACACTTATAATATTCTTCAACCTCAACAATCTGGGTTCAGGCCAGGACACAGCACAGTAACAGCTACATCGTATGTCTTAAACAACATACTGAATGGTATTGACAGTCAACAACACTGTGCTGCTCTCTTTGTTGACCTCTCAAAGGCGTTCGACACAGTGGATCATGATATTTTGTTAATGAAACTATCCCATATTGGTCTTGATGACATTTCTGTAAACTGGTTTTCAAACTACCTATCCGGAAGAAAGCAAACAGTAGTGGCAAATGGTCATAAATCTAACTCTCTCATAGTTAGCAAAGGTGTTCCACAGGGATCCATTTTAGGCCCTGTACTGTTTACTTTATATATAAATTGCATTCTACCCTCCTCTGCTCTGTATAACGTCCATTATTATGCAGACGATACAATTATATATTGTTTCGGAGACACTCCCGCCCAGGCTGTTGCAAGTCTGCAAACTGGTTTTGACTCTTTTCAACAGGCACTTATTGACCTCAAACTTGTCTTGAACTCTGACAAAACTAAATCAATGCTATTCTCACGGTCCCGTAATATAGAAAACGGTCTCTGTATTTGCACTCAGCAAGGTGCACAAATTGAGACTGTTAGTTCATATAAATATCTCGCCATTTGGCTGGACACAAAACTGTCCTTCCAGACCCATGTGGAACATCTCACAAAGAAACTGAGGAGAAAGATTGGTTTTCTTTATAGAAATAAGTCCTGTCTTGCACCCTGTGTTAGAAAGTTAATTGTTCAGTCACTGATATTGTCTGTTTTTGATTATGGTGATATTGTTTATATGCACGCTGCACCCACCATCCTGAAGCCGCTTGATGCGGTGTATCATAGCGCCCTGCGCTTTATAACGGGTGATGGGTTTCTTACTCACAGATGTATTTTATACGAGAAGGTGGGCTGGCCCTCTCTGACAGCTCGAAGGGAGCAACATTGTCTTTTATTCATTTATAAAGCCCTGATTGGGAAACTCCCCCTGTACATGTCCTCACTCATTAGTGAAGTGAACACTAATTATCAAACCCGATCACATTCACATATCAGATTGTCTGTTCCACGAGCAAGGACTGTACTAGGAAAGAGTGCATTTTCTTATTATGCTGCTGATAAATGGAATTCGTTGCAGAACATTCTGAAATTGAATCAGCTGATTCCCCTGGAATCCTTCAGAGTACTTCTTGAGAGTACTCTGCATAATGAATGCTCTTGTTTTACCTGATTTGTTTTTACCTTCTTGTTTTTCTATTTTGTTTATTTTTATCTGTCTGTTTTCTATATAGTGTACTGTGTATTTTAGACTTCTTGAATTCTGAAATGAATCAGCTTATTCCCCTGGAATCCTTCAGAATACTTATTGGGAGTACTCTGCATAATGAATGCTCTTGTTTTACCTGATTTGTTTTTACCTTCTTGTTTTTATATTTTGTTTATTTCTATCTGTCTGTAATCTTAAATGTTTTCTTGTAACTATTGTAAATGTTTTCACTGTAACAGGGCTCCCTTGAAAATGAGAGCTTGCTCTCAAGGGCTCTTCCCTGTATAAATAAAGGAAGGAAGCACAGGTGAAAACAATAATGAGGACTGCAAACCACAAAACGGAACGTGGAAAAAATCTGATTGATTCACAATCGTGAAACTAGGACGAGAACCGCAAAAGAAAAGAAAACAGGACCCCCCTTCTAAGGGATGACCCCAGACGATCCCTCAGGCAAACTATTGTGGAAATTTCTAATTAAATTTGGATCTAAAATATCTCTACCCGGAACCCAACACCGCTTCTCCGGACCATAACCATCCCAGTCAACCAAAAACTGCCACCCCCTGCCCACCAGTCTCTCCGCCAAAATGCAACGGACGGTATACACAGGACCTCCATCTACAAACCGAGGAGGGGGAGGGGCTCTCTCAGCAGAAGACAACGGACTGACAAGGCAAGGCAAGGCAAGGCAGCTTTATTTATAGAGCGCATTTCATACACATGTGCAATTCAATGTGCTTTACATATACAATAACAAGATTAAACGAGGAAATCATTAAAATTCATAAAATAAATAAAAAGATAAGGCAATAAGAATAAAGAATCTATAAATAAATAAATAAATAAAAAGATAAGACAATAAGATTTGCAGCAGAAAACAGAAGTAACTGAATAAAAACAATAATGGATAAGACGATTAAAATTACACCTTTGTGGGGCTACTCTTAGTAAAGCAAGTCAGTGTTCATAAGCCCTACAAAACAAGAACGTTTTGAGCCTGGATTTAAAAGTTGCCACATTTGGGGCGTATCTAAGTGTTTCTGGGAGTTTGTTCCAGGTGTCGGAAGCATAATATTTGAATGATGCTTTACCGTGTTTTGTCTTAGGTCTATAAACAGTTAATAGTCCCTTTCCAGATGACCTAAGGGTTCTTGATGGTTTATAGGGTATAAGAAGATCTAGGAGATATTTTGGCCCCAAGCCATTTAGGGTTTTATAGACCAATAAAATAATTTTAAATTCAACTCTCTGGTACAATGGAAGCCAGTGTAAAGATCTGAGGACTGGTGTGATGTGGTCGTATCTTTTAGTTTTTGTGAGTACCCTTGCAGCTGCATTTTGAACACGCTGTAGTTTTTGGAGTTTTTTTTTAGGAAGGCCGGTATAAAGCCCATTGCAATAATCTAGCCTACTAGAGATGAAAGCATGGATAAGCTTTTCCAGGTCTGGTTTGGATAGTAGGCCTCTAATCCTTGCTATATTTTTAAGGTGGTAATATGCTGACTTGGTTAAGGAGTTAACCTGGTTTTCAAAGTGTAGATCAGCATCTAAAATAACACCCAAGTTTCTGGCCTGATTTGTAGTCTGTAGTGATAGAGATTTTAGATAGTCACTGACCTTAATTCTCTCATTTTTATTGGAACCAAAAACAACTACCTCTGTTTTGTCCTTGTTTAGCTGAAGAAAGTTCTGGCACATCCAGTCATTTATCAGTGAGACACAATGACATAGGGAATCAATTGGACTATAATCAGAGGGTGAGAGGGCAATATAAATTTGTGTATCATCAGCGTAGTTATGGTAGGCAGTATTATTAATATGTTCTGTACATACTCCAGGTTCCTATGATCGGTCCATACCGTAAAAGGGTGCTACGCTCCCTCCAGCCAATGACGCCACTCTTCTAGCGCCAATTTGACCGCAAATAACTCATGATCACCTACATCATAATTCCTCTCGGCCGCAGTAAGGGCACGAGAGAAATATGCACACGGATGCATTTTGCGGTCAATGGGTGAATGCTGAGACAAAATGGCACCTACGCCCAACTCGGAAGCATCAACCTCAACCACAAAAGGGAGGGAGGGATTGGGCGTGACGAGAATGGGCTCAGAACTGAACCTCTTTTTAAGTTCCTCAAATGCCCTCTGATTCCACACAAATTGCGTAGCCGATGTTTTCTTAGTAAGGGCAGTAATTGGTGCGGCGAGCGCACTAAAATTGCTAATAAAACGCCTATAGAAATTAGTGAACCCAAGAAAAGTAGGAGTAGGCCAATTAAGTACAGCAGACTTTCTCAAGATCGATAGAGCCCAACAGGGCTTTCAACACCTGTTTAACGTGCCCAATATGAGTCTGTAAATCGGCAGAAAAAATTTAAATGTCATCCAAGTAAACAAAAACACATTTTTCCAACATCTATCTACCGTAGTACGTCATTAACTAATGCCTGAGAAACCGAGGGGGCTGTTAGATTTTAGTCATTTCAAAATTACTAAAAACAACATGTTTTAGTTAGTCAAACCTGTATGCCCTAATACACTATCCAGTTTCTGTATGGGGGGGGGGTGCCTAACAGCCACCCCGTCTCTGTCTGGGTGTGAAGCGCCCTTTCAGATGTAAGTACTCTTTTCCACCTGCATCAATGCCCCACTGAGATTCCCGGGAATACACATCCACGAGACTTCCCTGTCTAGCCTCACCTATATGATACTTCCTGCTATATGTGTATAAATGCTGGGCCAGTTTGGAATGTGAGAGCATGTTAGACTGGAAAGCTGACAAACATCATGCGGAACTGTAACTACAAATAAACCAGCTACCGTCTTTCATCACGGAACCGTTTCAAGACCCTTTTATTCCTTGAACGTAATTGCAAGTACCGGCAATGAGCAGAAGTGTAATTGAGAAATACGAAGCAATTCTTCATGGTGCTAGTGAGACCGAACAGCATGACCCAATATTCATAGTGGCTGTTATGAGTATTAAAAGCGGTTTTCCACTCATCACCCTCATGCATGCGCACTAAGTTATAAGCATTACGGAAATCTAATTTTGAAAAAATGGTAGCTCCTTGGAGATGTTTAAACACCGAATTCAAAAGGGAAAGTGGGTATCGGTTCTTTATAGTTATGGCATTTAATGCGTGATAATCGATACATTGTCTTAAAGTACCATCCTTCTTTTTGATGAAAAAGAACTGGCGCGGGGGAGGTCGATAGTCTTATGAAACCATTAGCCAACGCCTCATCAATATAATCCTTCATAGCCACACTCTCGGGAGCTGACAAGGAATAAAGACCCTCTCTTGTAGGAGTAGTACCCGGATACAGCTCAATAGCGCAATCAAAAGGGCGGCGGCGGCGCAGGAGAAACAGCTCTGGAGGGTGGCGGCGGTGCAGGAGGGACAGCTCTGGAGGGCGGCGGCAGCGCAGACGGGACCGTTCTGGAGGGCGGCCTGCGGCACAGACGGGTCTGCTCAGGTGGACGGGGTCACGAGAACACAGGCAGAAGTCAAAACCGGGAATCCAGGAAACAGAAAAATAAACCACAAAGGACAAGAAAAACAAACACGAAAACTAACAGAAACTCGGAACTGAAGCCAGGGAAAAACAGACTCGGGGGGGAAAACCAGATACTCAGAAACTCAAACTCGAAGATACAGAGGCACAAAACAATGACGCTATCAAAGGTGAGGAACTTGCAACAAAGGACTGAATGCACAAGGTATAAATACACTGAGGGAAACAAGAAACAATGAGGATCAGGTGTGAGGAACCAGGAAGGGCAATTGACAAACAGGCGTACGTAATAAAACAATGAGGAAAGCGATAATAAAATAGCAAGGGAATACGTAATACGCGGACCGGATTCACACATAACACAGACTTGAACATGAACTGGGCAAGTGCATACAATTAGAGAATGAAAAGCGGAAACGAGTCTCGAAAACTGAGCTGTGAGTGGAATTGTCCACGCATTGGCAGGGGTGTGCGTGAGCCATATGCAAAAATCCTGACTGACGTGCTCTGCAATACTGGAGGGTCTGGTAGTGACTGAAAAGTGCAGAAATCCATTACATTGACAGAGGCTCCAGTATCCACTAACACTTCAAGTGAGGACCCATTTACCTGAATTGTCTGTTTTGGCACTGCGATGGCTGGGTCCCCCAGTGTGAAGAGGTACCCGGAGGAGGAGGCTGCACTATTTCCATTGGGATGAGGTAGGTAGACATCAGGGTTTGAGGGTCCATCAGGCTGGAGAGAGTTCACATTTTGTCTCGGTTGTGACCGACACATTTTTGAAAAATTATTTAGTTTACCACAATTGCGACATGCAAGTCCATATGCTGGGCATTCGCCTTGGTGAGGGAATGGGCCACCACAGTTGAAACACTCACGTCCACGTGCATTTCGGGCTGTTGATGCTGGTTGCTGAGCTCGCTGCTGGCCCTTGCTCTCCTGATAGCGCAGTGCTGAAACACTATCCAAGTGTCCGTTCGTTTTTCCATTTCAAGTGCTTGTAGTTCAGACGCTTCATTCAGCTTGGCCATTTCAAGGAGTTTTGTCAGTGTCATTGTGGGGTCGGTGAGAGCTCGTCTTCTGAGTTTGTGTGATATGCATATTTGTACAATGTGACGTCTGATTTCAGCATCAATATCAGGGAACTTACAGGATGCAGCCAGTGTGCGTAGGTGAATGTAATATTCTCCAACTGTTTCATTTTTGAATTGCGTAGATTGTCTGAATTTGTACACTTCAAAATCATTTTTCTTTGGTGGGAAATAGGTATCAAGAGCCTGTTTGGCTTTATCAAAGTCCTTATCTTTTCCTATATCAGGAAGTGTGACAAAAACGTCATATACCTGTTCACCGGCATAGTGGAGTAGCAAAGCACGTTTCCGAGTGTTGTCCTTGATATCCATCGCGCGCAGGAAATTTTCAAAACGAGCCATCCATTTTTCCCCATCTTGGCCCCAAAGATCCAGGTGGTCCACCGTGTATGTCAAAAATGGAGAACGATTCAGCTGTTGCGGTGAGCATGTCGGCGATGGTCAGACGAGTTTTGCTAGCTAGCTTGTCCACAGTGTAACTCACATATAACCTCCCAGGTCCGCAGCAATGTAGGTTCTTTATAATCCACAGATCCTCGTCGCCATTGTAATATTTTACTTATTAATAGGCATGACACTTGTGTTGTAGTAAATAAACTTGGGATTCTCTTTATTCAGTTCTCCTCCACATGTCTCACTCCTATACTCTACTCTCCTTTTTCTAACCCCTCCTCTCTTAAAGGGGTATCCCACTATATCAGATATGAACATCACACACTGGTATTCAGTGAGTATCTTTCTGACGGCTGCTTTAATCAAAGGCTCTGACAGCTGAAATTACTGATCTAAATGCTAAATTATTTCCTCAGTATATATTTCCTTTCTGATATATGCAGTATGGCTTGCATCTTCAAAAAGAGAACGGCCAGATTGTGCTATAGCTCATCAGTTAATTGATCGGTGCCACACTGAGTTGTAACTGATGGGCCTTCAAGGGAGACCTCAGCATCCCTTATGGAAAAGTCCCATTGGATTCCCATTGTGAACTGGACCCCCATGAAATATGGGATTTTAATGGGAATCCAATGGGTTTCCTATTGGATATTGTCAATGGTGTTTATATCCTGACCTCATTAGATTTTAATGGGGTTTTCATTGGAATATTATGGGTTTACATTGGGTATTTTGTAATCATACCCCGTTGGGTTTTAGTGGGGTTTTCATTGGAATATCATGGGTTTGCATTGGGTATTTTGTAATCATACCTCATGTGGTTTTAGTGGGTTATTCATTGGAATATCATGGGTTTATATGGGATCAGATGAGTCTCAACGGGAATGAACTCACGCAGGGTTTTTCACAAATGCACATGCTTTGTTTCGCAGTTGTATTTCAGATTCACTAATGCACACGATCTGTTTCGCAAATGCACACGATCTGTTTCGCAAATGCACACGCTCTGGTTCACAAATATAATTCTAATGCAAACTTGTAATATAAATTCGGAAATGCACACGCTCTGCTTCACAAATATAATTTTTATGCAAACTTGTAATATAAATTCGGAAATGCACACGCTCTACTTCACAAATATTATTTTGAGGCACACTTGTAATATAAATCCACAGATCATGCGAATTGCTGAATATGCATTTACAAACTGCTTCTCTGCTGTGAAACTTCTGTGCATTCGTGAGAGAAATCTGTGCGGTGACTTTTGAGACTGCCCTCACGTCGCAGCTCAACAAATGTCACCATTGGCTGATAAAACTGTCAATCAAATGTAGGAGTCTGTTTGCTTTCAGCCAATCATATGGCTCCTTACGTTTTCTCTACTGTTATGTGCGCATGCGCAGTGTTCAAACAAGACGCGCTTTTCAATGGCGGACAGAATGGAGAGACCTCAACCTCAACCTGTAAGTAACACATTTATCTTATTATCCCCTCGTTTTAAATCATGTAATTTTATTGAATTAGTTGAAGCGTTCTGCTTAGCCAAGTTACATGTTTGAATGAACATAAACTATGTTATATGCCGCCTTTGCGAAACATGTTGTTTATTGTAGCCATGGCGACAACGGTCGCCTTGTTTTGAGGAGGTAGAAACGATGTTGAAAGTTAGAATTTTAACCCAAACCACGATCTTTTCCTAACCTTAACCAAGTGGTTTTTGTGCCTAAACCTTACCAGACCTTAACCACGAAGCTGTTATTTTGTAACAATGATCCATAAGTTTTGGAAAACGGCACATAACGCCATATATATATATGTGTGGGGGAATACCACACATATAAGGGCATGTAACGTTAGTTACGTGACAGCAGATGGATGTGATTTCCCTAACTGTCCTGCAACTCGACCTGTTAACTAAACTATGAATCAAACATGTTAATTAAATCCAGACAAGACCGAGCAGCCGGCTGATCATGTTAAACCTCGAAAGGAATCCATATTGTTATTTAAGAATAACTGATTCAAACTTAAATGTGCAGTAAGTGATTTTCTCTTTGGTAAAACAAGTGTTAAATGGCTCTATAGCAGTGATTACAATCAGAATATAGTTTCTTTAGTAACAGCAGTAGGCTATCCCTGTCTCTGCAGCTCTTAAAAATAAATTGATTGTTTTACAGGGTCTGTTACCTCAAGCTGAGGTGAACCCCAACCTGGCATGGCATAGTAATGGTGCTCAAACAGCTGTAAGTGTCTTGGCATGCCTAATTAATTAATTAAAAATGTAAACATTGGAATAGCTGACAAGTTAACTTCAAACTTAAAAAGTGCAATAAGTGGCTTTATTTTGGTAAAAATGGTGTTGAACAGTTCTATAGCAATGATATCTATCAGAATAGTTTTATTTAACACAAACACTTTTTTTAATAAAAGTATAATTTATATTAGCATTAGCTGGAGTGTTAGAAAACCAAAAGTGCCTTTTAAAATATTTGGAAGTTATGTGATATAATCTCAGCCAGCTAACAGTTATCCGATCCATGTTTGTCATGTTTTATTTATTCTCTAGGAATCACTGAGGCGTGACATCCTTCAGAGGTTGTATGATCAACTGTCAAGCATCTTGGAGAGGCAACCTGTTGATGTGGAAGGGCTACAGTTTGCCTGCCACCATTATTTAGTATTATTAAGTGCTCTAGGTGACATTGTAGATGTAGGAGAGCATATACGTTCTGCCCTTTCAGATCTGAATACCATTCTCCAACAGGAAAGAGAGAATCAACAGACATTCATAACAGTAGAATTGCAAAGAGGTGATCATGGCCGTCCACGAATTGCCGTGTCAGTAGAGACTCTCGAACACCTTGTAGAAATGGGTCTGCCAACAAGTTGCATTACCAAGCTCCTTGGTGTTTCTAGAGCGACCCTATTTAGACGGATGTCTGAAAATAATATATCTGTATCTGCCACATACAGTAAATGCAGTGACGAGGAATTAGATTCATTGATCACAACAATAAAGAGCACCATGCCAGATGCTGGGTACAGGGTTGTCCGAGGTGCTCTTCTTGCACAGGGACACAGGGTACAGTGGGACCGACTGTATGCATCCATGCATCGTGTGGACAGTGGTGGTGTGCTTGCCAGGTTGACGCGTCTGGGATGTGTGGTGAGGAGGACGTACACGGTTCCTTACCCAAAATACATGGTGCACATTGACACCAATCATAAGCTCATCAGGTATGTCTGTGTGTAATTGACAGAACATGATAACCAGAATAGTAGAACACATGGAATTAGGGCAAAATGGACTGATTTTGTCCTGCTTACTTTGCAACAGATATTGTAGTGTGAGACTTGTGCTGTTGGAGATGTTATGTTTTGTTTTGGGAATTGCATTTTACATTGTCTGTTTTAACAGGTACAACTTTATTATCTTTGGGGGAATAGACGGCTATTCAAGGAAGGTAGGACTTTTCATCGTCAAGGACCAAAGAGCTGCAAATGTTTTGTTGAATATCTTCTATTTTAGAGCCATGTTTTAAACCTTTATCAACTTTTCCTATGAAGTATGCATCTATCTTTTCTGTGAGATTTAACTTAGAACTAAATTCCACACCGGCATTACAGTTTACCGTCTCTGAATTTCTTTCATAATTTATCATGTCATGACTTATCTGAGCTGTAATGAGATCCTGTTAAAATAATGATTTATTGATTGATTGTTTTGACCCCTATAGAAATTTGTCAGTTAAGACTATTTGTGTTTGTGTTATGTACTGTAGATCATGTACTTGAAGGTAGCGGACAACAACCGGGCAGACACCCACTTGGCCTTCTTCAATGAAGCTGTGAACGAGCATGGCTTTCCTCTGAGGTGTTTATGTTATTCCCATCATAAAATACTATTGTATAACTTAACGCTCTGGTACCCTTTCTAAAAAAGTAACACCTATACATTTAAGGACATAAATGTCCCCTAAAAACAACTGCTCTAAAGATATGTCAGATGAATGTTTTTTGTTTTGTTTTTCACATTTTTTGTCAGAGATCTTTCAGTCCACCTCAGTTCTTATCAAAACTATTTTTTCATAATAAAAAGTGATCGGAGGTGGGTGATTTTTTACGTGGTATCAGACCCTTGGATATGTCAAAGATTCCTATTATCAAAAACCTAAGAAAACATAGAATATTTAGTAGTTTTGATAAGAACTGAGGTGGATTGCAGATCTCTGGAAAAAAATCTGATTTTTTTTTTAATCTGATACATTTTTAGTGCAATTGTTTTTAGGGGACATTTATGTCCATTTAAGTGTATAAGTGAGTCTTTTTTGCCTGCAGTGTATTATTAACCTTAGAAATTTACATAAGCTTCCTAGCCAAAAATCATGCCATTTGAGGTCATACAGTGAAAGTTATGGCCAAGAAATTAGTGAAAATTTCCCTCTTTGGACAAAAAAAGTCCCCAAATGTATCAGAGGTTTAATTATGTAACAATGTTCACTTACTACTTATTGGCAATTTACATAAGGAAATTTTCCTAAAACTGTTAAGAATTGATATGCGGTAGATCATTTTGGAATATAATCACTTATGAACTATACACATTTTAGTTCATAATGATGTCTTTGATGCTATTATTTTCACGTGTTATTTTCAGAGTGAGAGGAGATCATGGCGGAGAAAATGTTGGCGTGGCAGAACTAATGTTCACAGTTCGTGGAACTGACACAAACAGCTTCATTGCGGGAAAAAGTGTACACAATCAACGGTGAGTTAAACCTAATTTTGGAAGCTTTAATATACAAACAGAAATTTTCTTAAAGAAGAGAGAGTTATAACAGAAATTTTCTGGCCATCATTTGATTCTTTTAAAATGAATACAATATTGTGTTTGAAAACATAACCACTGATTCAATGGTTGATGCAAAATGACCAGTTCCTTTTAGGGTCTTATACATGTTATTGTGTATGTATACTTTATTTTTTGTTTTTTCCCTCCAAATACAGGATTGAACGCCTCTGGCGTGATGTATTCATGAGTGTTACCGGTTTATATTACAACATCCTGCACTCTCTTGAGGACCAAGACTTGCTCGACATCAGTAACGTCGTTCACCTATTCTGCTGCCACTATGTGTACCTGCCACGCATCCAGGCCAGCCTGGATGTCTTCAGTGAGGCGTGGGACAACCATCCAATCAGGACGGAGCAAAACCTGACACCAAACCAGCTGTGGCAGGTGGGCCTGGCCCAGAATCCTGTTTCCGATCCAGAGGTAAATGTATGCTCAGTTAAAATGTCTGATCATGGCTTTTGTTGATCCTTAACTAAAAATCTAAACTTTAGGCAGAGTTCTGATTATCTCCCTCTGTACTCTGCTTCTTGGATGCAAGCAAGAATGTTTTCTCAGCCTCACCTGTACAGTACTAGTGTTTGTGTGCACCTCTACTGAAGTGGAGAGTATCAAGAATATTGTCATTATTTACTCATTACAATGACTACGTTAATTTTTCCACAATTACTTTTTATTTATAGAAAATGAATCACTTTATTTCACAAATACTATATATCATCACTGTCGGGTGGAAACCTTTGTCCAAAATGGTTGCCTTTCAATTTTAGAATAAAATAGTGAAAGTAGCATATATACAAGTTCAAAACGCATTGCGATGCAACACATTATGAGCTTGTAGAGCTGCTATTCTCACTACGTTTGTGCAACACACTTGTATTATTACCCAAAAAACCACAAGTTGAATTATGGAGATATGAGGTTCTGCCTGACAGTGGCGATATTATGTAATTAGTAGTAGAAGGTCATAGTGCTTGTTTAATTGTGTTCACTTAAGATTGATTATGTACAATGTTCATACACACTGTCTGTCTTTGTCAGGGCATACTGATTCCAGAGATTGAATGGGAGGAGAGTGGATACATTACTGAACCTCATCCTGGGGTCAATGTCCCTGTACTGGACAGTCCTCTGTCAGATCCTGAAATGTTGGAACTGCAAGACAACATCAATCCATTGCAACATTCAGACTGTTTTGGAGTGGACATATATCTCCACACTGTCCAATATGTTGAGAGCTTACTTGAGGCAACATAATTACATGCCGGCTGTGTCAAACATGAAGGAAGAAAGGAGAGGGGGAGGGAGGGAGGAAGGACAGAAGGAAGGAAGGGAGGAAAGAAAGGAGTAAGGAAAGGCCGAAGGAAGGGATAGAGGGAGGAAGGGAGAAAGGAAAGGCAGAAGGAAGGGAGAAAGGAAAGGCAGAAGGAAGGGAGAAAGGAAACAAGGAAGGAGGAAAGGAGAGAGGGAGGAAGGAAAGAGAGAAGCAGGGAGGAATGGAGGGAGAAAGGAGAGGATGGAGACCAAAGGGAGGGAGGAAGGAAGGAAAAGAGTGAGGAAAGGCAGAAGGAAGGGAGAAAGGAAACAAGGAAGGAGGAAAGGAGAGAGGGAGGAAGAGAGAAGCAGGGAGGAGAGGGAGAAAGGAGAGGATGAAGACCAGAGGGAGGGAAGGAAGGAAGGAAGAGTGAGGAAAGGCAGAAGGAAGGGAGAAAGGAAACAAGGAAGGAGGAAAGGAGGGAGAAAGGAGAGGATGGAGACGGGAGGGAGGGAGGGAGGGAGGAAGGAAGGAAGGAAGGAAAAGAAAAGAGTGAGGAAAGGCAGAAGGAAGGGAGAAAGGAAACAAGGACGGAGGAAAGGAGACAGGGAGGAAGGAAGGAATTTATCAGCTTACATTTGAATAGTATTCCAGTTCCAATTTTGTCTGCTCATTTCTTTGTGTGATCACTTCCAATGTAACTTGTTTATCTTGCATCCTATTTGAGTTTTCTGACCAGATTGGATGAAATTGGCGTCCCTAACTGTAAATGTATTATTTTGTTAAGAGCTAAAGAGACCCCTGTTACAGCGCAAACACTATATCAATGATACAGGGGTACTATTTGTATGTTACCAGTGTCCTGTGCGAACTCTGTGAGCATCTTACCCTGTGAGCATCTCATTTTGTAAGATACGAAATAATAAAAAGAACTTGGAAAGAATCTATCTACTGCTTTGTTGTTCAAGGGATGGTTAGGTGTGTCACAGAAATATACAGTAGTTTTTGTTTTTTTAACCAAAATTTTATTGCAATGCTACAATACCGCTGGAATAATGCAGTTAACAAAGCTAGTGGTGTGTCAATTGTATACACTATACAATACACTAGCATCTTCAAGTACCTAAACAGTTGCAGTTAAAAGCAAAAGTGCATTTTTAAAGTGACTGCTTCAGAACATTTTGGCTATTGTATAAAATATACACAAAGCACCCCGACTTAAGTGCCTGAACAATTGCAGTTTAAAAAAATAAAACTACATTTTAAAGTGCCTGAACATTGATTTTGGCTATTGTATAGATAAAAACTAAGGCACCCCAATATGAGTGCCTGAACAATTGCAGTTAGACAATACTTTTTTTAAAGAACTGCTTTAAAGTGACAAGTGTAATACCTTTATTAGCACCTAGTAAACAAACCAAAGCCAGAACTTAAGGCCTTCCATCAAGTCTAGTAACAATTACAGTAACACAATGATGGGTCAATTAGCAGGTATCGTTTTCAGATTTAAACACCCTGGGTTACATTTGCACCTACACCTTCCCGAAGCCAGAGCTGATGGAATTGAGGCCCATCATCAAATCCTGGTGGAACATTGTGTAGGTCTGGTAGTGGCCAGGAAGGTCCAATGTGTACAAGCAGGTGTGAGCTACTGGGTAGGTTGAGCGTACAACCTTAACGTAGAGGCAACTCATTTGCTGCTCCCACCCGACCCAGAACCTCATGAGGTCACGCAGCACCTCTGGTGATGCTGTGGAAGAGAACATTAAGCATTTATTTTATTACACTTGTATTATTTATTATTACAAATGTGCAAACATTCAGCAATAATAGGTCATTCTTATCATTCCTACAGGGTATATGTAGGAATCCTTAAGTTAATTTCAATACCTTTAAGACTTTTTAAAGACCTCAAAATATTTTAAGACCTCATTTCCATAAACACGTCTTTAATTTATTTTTCAGTTTAATTATATTAAAAGATTAAGGAAATCCACTGTTTAGTAAGTTAAAGATAAATATTTTTAAAAAGATCAACAAAGCTGTCTTTCCATCATCTTAAACCTCTCAAACCTTCCCCAGAACCCCTAAAACCTTCCCCGGAACCCCTAAAACTTCCTCAAAACCACTATAACCTTCTCCAGGACCTCATCAAGAACCTCTAAAAACTTCATCCAGGACCTCTAAACCCCTTAAAATTTTATCAAAACCTCTAAAGGAGGCTAAATTAAACCAAAAGCAAGGTTTATTAAAATATATCTTAGGTCACAGCAAGTCAAAGTCTTTGAACAAAGCTTAAATACCAACTGAATTGAATACCTCATAAAATTGTGATTGAGACTAATACTTTTTAGGGCCTTAATTTTCCCAAAAATGATTTAAAAACTTTTAATACTTTTTAAGACCCTGTCCTAACACACAAAGACCAAGGCACAAATTGAGATGAGAGATGCAATACATGAGGAAACAGGAGACAGTTACCTTCTTCTATGAATTTCCTCAAAAATCCAGTGACTACACTGATGTTCTCCAATGGAATAGGGTTGTCCTCTTCCTCGTCACTGTCACATGTAGGTTGTGGCCAGTGAATGCTCTCGATCATGGTCTACAGGTCATCAAATAGAAAAGTGTTTCATGTTAAGGTTCTGAATTTGATTGTTTTTGTGTAAAAAGTTAAAGTTCTAAACTCTGATAGTCATCATAGCTATAGTGTATTTGTTCGGTAACAGGAGTCTGTTTCTCCAGCTTTTTAAAAACAGGAAATAGATTTTCACTAGGCTCACCAATTTCATCCAATCATGAGTGGGAACCAATCATTTCTTGTGTGATTATCTTCCTTATAATTCGTTTATCTTGGATCCTATGAGTTTTCTGTCCGGATTGGATGAAATTGGTGTCCCTAACTGTAAATGTCTTATTATTTTGAGCTAAAGAGACCCCTGTTACCGCGCAAACACTCTATATCAATGATTACTATGGGAATATAGAGCTATGAAACTTTTATTTTAACAAAGAAAATAACAAACGCTGTAAGATTGAAACTTTTGTTAGATGCTGCAGAATGATCTTTCATCATACAGCATTGTGTACACAAAATACAATTATGTAAGTCTTTAAAATCAAATGCCAGAAATAACAAATCCAATCAAGACACAAGCCAGTTTACCTGTGAGCAAAGTTCCACACTTGACTCCCTTGGGAAAAGTAGGGAGTGGACATCTGCTCTGGCTGAAAGAAGCGGCCAGATTCCTGTTTCTTTCAGGCCTTTCCGGATCTGCTTAATAGGCTGCATAGCATGGTGAAGTACCTGCAAACAAAATTGACAGGACAAAAGGTTGTCTTTGTTTACACTGAGGCACTACTTTATTGTTATGTCATTACAGGTACCAGATGCAGCATGAGTTACAGCAGCCAACCTCCAATATGCATCCCAATTGGTTAGGCTGTCATGTTAACAAAATGTAATTTATAAAATGATTAGTGTCATGTCAGTAGTATACTGTTTCAATAAGGTAACTGCTTACTGCTGTTGAAAGCAGCAACTGGAACAACCACTCATGATTGGTAGAGTTCGGAGTAGGTTGATACCAGGACCGGCAAAGGTCAGTCACACTGGTGGTTTCTTCTGCAGTAAGTTCTGCTTTCTTGAGCTACAAACAGGGACACATCACAAAAAGGGGAGAGAATTTCAGTATTACAAAATTGCCTCCAGGCAGTCCACAAAAAAAGGCAAAAGTTACACTTTAAATAGCCAACATCTGGTGTACATCACAGGGACACAAAAAGCTTATTAAATTTCCCCAACACTGACCAATGAATTTTCATCATTTGATGATACGTGAGAAGACAAACACAAGCTGCATTGTGGTGCATTGGTGTAAGACAACTTAACTTTTAACTGTGTTACTCACCAAACCAATAGTTTCACGATGATCAAGATCAGCAACATCCTCTAGGGTCAGAGCTGCTGCTGCAGTTTCAGTCTCCCCCCCAGTTAACAGAGTCATGACAGCCAAACTGAGTCCTGGGAAACCAGACCCACCATGAATGAAGTTATGGCCAAGAATCCGACCTGCCATCTCAAACAGCTTGCATTCACGAAGCACAGCAGCAACTGAGGGAACCTGATGATCTTTTTCCCCTTCAAAAAGGGGTGTAAGACTTGCAGAGCCTTAAAAAAGAAAAAAAAAGATAAGATAAAATGTATTACTCCAGTAAATGGCATATACCATAGCCACAAAATGATAGGGTACTGTACTATAGTCTCATTAAGTAGTGGCCAAAGAGAACTACGTAGTGCAAAAATAAATTAAAAATAAGACACCAGGCAAACATAGCATCTGTCTAAACAAGCTATCTATGGAAAAGATGACAAGGAGAGAAGCCTTTCTGTAAGTGCATCAACATGTGCACCAACATATACTAACCTAAATTAATATTGAAACCAGTCTTCAATTTCTGCATGGCCATTGACAAAACATGTCGATTGACGCCTTCACCGATTGCTGCATCTCCTTGAAAATAAAGATCTCAGATTAAAGCAATGAGAATATATATATAGATATATATGCACACACACATTGCAGTCTGTGAATTAAGTTACATGCATTCAACTTCTATGGGGGGGGGAGTTTTTGATTTTTTGAAATACCTGTCAGCCTGCCCTTGAATGGAGCTGCCCAGTTCACATTATTCCTTTTATAGAATGCAATCAATGAGCAGTCCTTTTCTTCTTCAGGATCAAACATGTTGATTGACAGCAAGAGGCTTGGACATTTGGAGTTGCGCTCCAGTAGTTGTTGTCGGAACAACTGACATGCCTTTTTGGGGTCTGCTTCGTTCTCCCATTCTGAAAATGTAATAAAAACATGATATCAGCTTCCATTACAAAGTCAGCCTATTTTGTGTTAACAGTGAAGTTTAGGAAGCCCTGCATTTTAAAGCAACATAATAGTTTTCAAGAGGGTTTATTTGTCACTCAATCATATTTGTACAAGTGGTATAGCACCTCTTTACATTATAGAATCAAAGTTCTCTAACATTTATTTAGGGGATCATTGTTATTGTTTACAAGTGGACACTTGCTTAAATCAATTACAACCAAATCAGTTAGAACCAGAAAATGGTCCACTTTCAAACTACACCATAGCAGTACTTGTTCTGGATAAATTACCAGCTGATCGTGGTGTAAATCGTGGAACTGAAGGTCCTGGCAATTCCTCACCACTTGTCAGACTGGCTGCTTCCCTGCGCATAGTAGCAATGTCCATTCTTAAGACATAAAAAAAAGAATTACTTGCAGAAAAGGAAAACAAAACATGTTTTTTTATTGTTTCAATATTTTTTCCTGCCTAAAGCCAACACCATACAAAGTAAAATCTAAGCCCTAAATATTTACACCTTTAAGACTTCTGTTATTACAACTACAGCTGTAATATTACAGCAGTTTTCTCCAACATGGTCCCCATGAGAGTGAGCCAAAGGTCACAGGAGGTTTTTCTGTTGAAGTAGTCAAATTCTTTAAACATCAACAATTGAAAATCATAACTCATAATCCTGATAATTTAAAAATAAGTCTTTTCTCATATATACACACTATACACCTTTTATCTGGATCTTAGTCATAAACTTCTTACCTTTCACCACACATGCTGGCATGAAATGGAAGGGCATCAATTGGGTACGCTGCCTGACAGATTGGGCAAACCTGCAAAACAAAACAAAAATTAAGAAAACTGTCAGTTTATGAACCTCAGAATTATATTTACTATAACTAGCAAATATTGCATGTCTATGATCTAAATTGAGTACATTGTGTGCGTGTGTCCCTTAACAAAACATTAGTTTGGTGATAAACCCCACTTATTTACACCTTTAATCATCACATTACTATGAAGTGAAACTTATGCTACCTTGCTTCCAGTGGTGGATAACGAATAAGCCTGTATTACTGCCTTGATTACCTCACAGGATTCTTCCATCTTTGTGGATTCTCCAATCTCAGTGGTAGGTGTAGTTTGGAGAACTGGCTTCTCAATAACTGTGCAGTCTTCATCAAGAGATGACTCAAATTCATCCTCCTTGAAAAAAAAAAGAGCTAGAGCTGTAGACATTCAAACAGTCATTTGCACACAGGAACAAGAAAAACAACAATAGAAATAACAGAAATTAGAGGAAGGTTGCACAGCTTACCTTGCATCCCTCCACATGTAACGGTAACAGCTGCAAAGGCATTAGACTTCCACATTTCATGCAGTTTGCCTTTGGCATGTTGGCAAACTCTGGAGAGTCATAGGGAAGTGGTTCAGTAGACAGCTGCTCCTGTAGTGGAACTAGAAATAAAGTGTTCTTGCCACTGCCGGACGCCCCTTTGAGTGTCTCATAGGTGTACCCCTCAGGTCCTTGTAAAATTGATGTCAGTTTGCGACGTCCACTACCCCCTATTTTAAAACAGAAATAGTGTCCATTAAAACCCAAGTCATGCATCAATTAATATCAGGTCTAATATCAAGTCTTTGTCAGGAAAACGTTTAAAGTACCTCCACAATTTCATGAGTGGTGTGAATGGTTAATTCAAAGAAGGATGTTATCTAGGGCTTTGGAAAACAGATGAGGCATGTTTTGCATCATTGGAGATTTAAAATGCTACCTGTGGACTTGTACATCATCCAGCCTCCTTTCAAGGTCTTCAGTTTGGGAAATACCTCCCAAAGTTGAGCTTCAATCTTAAAAAAATAATAATAATAAGTAAGAAAACAACCCACTATACAGCAACTGATCAATATGTATTCATATTTAAGCATAGACTGATTACCTGACTGTGTCCCCAGTTCTCTGCTAGACGTATAATCCTCTTCCCAAGGCCGGCAGTGGCAAGCTGTAGTTCTTCTTCTGAGCCCTTTGGTGTGAATTCAGCGGGTCTCGGAAGGACATATACATGAAAGTTTGTCGTTTTCACAACAGAAGTGGCGGGAGCGGAGAATCGTCTTTTCCCCCTTGGCAGATCAGGTTTACTGAAGAGGTGTGGGAATGGCCTGATGTGGGAATAAGTTAAAGTTAAAATAACAAACATACAGACATATACTTCCCTGTGAGCCAGTCTGACATAAGGATATCCCTGTCTGCCTGACACACAGCCACATGGAGGTCTTTCAACCATCACCACTGGGGACCGACCCTCCTAGCTACCAATGTGTGGCCAAGAGCACCTATCTTGGGCATAGGAGCCTGCACAATCCGCCTAGAGGTATCCCAACTGAGGAGCCTATCTCAGTCCCCAAGTCAGGAGCTTTTCAAATCTAAATACTGCATCTAAATAAGTATTTGACAACAAATATGTTATGAAGTCATAGGATAAAGTTGGTTGGAAAAAACATTCACCAGTGAATTAAAATTCCTCATATTTGATCTCAAATCACAATATAGCATTGGATTCCCCGCACAGTATATGAAAAAAAAAAGAAAATTCAAGTAGGTTTCTACTTAGTTGAGTAAAAAATATATGTTTTTAATATATTTCAGTATATTGGTGGCCGCCATCTTTAAGTGATCCATTTTGACGCATTAGAGGCCATTTGTGAGCTGGGTATACAGCAGATTTGGATTGGGCACCTCTTAATACAACTAAAATACATGTATGCCATAAATTAAGATTTTTGGAAATCTGACCAAATCTACCTAACCTAATCTTTTGATCTTGTGTTGCCAAATGTATTAAATTAGAACTGCATCACCTTCTCAAGGCCTGGCTCACTGTAGGAGCACTGGGTACAGTAGTCTGGCCGCTGCCTCCTGCCCTGACCGTGGGAATTTCCACTCTGTTGGTCCCTTGCGCGGCAGCTGGGGCCAATGATAACTCGTTGCCCAATATCTCATATAAAGTTCGAGCTGTACGCATGGCCAGAGGTGATAGGTCCTGTAAAAAAACAAAACATGAATGAATAAAAAGTTTTTAAAGCCTCAGGAAACACGGCTTTAAATAATAAAAATGCATACCGTATTTCCTCAAATAGTAGCCGGGGCTTCTATTAACAAAAACGAGTTTGGAACCAGGATAATAATAGGGGCAGGCTATTATTTGAAGGAGGCTTTTATTTAAAAAAAAGAAAATCAATAAACCCTCACTGTCTGCTGAGCAGCTCTGACCGTCACTTTTTAGAGTGTTTTACACCGACAGCGCAGTTAAGCTAGTTACCCGGTGTAAACAAACAACGGACAGCACGCTGAATGTTCATTTTAAGCAGGATTTAAAATGTCTAAACTACTAAAAAGCCCAGAAGAACGTGTGTAAACGGCGACTTTACAGAGAATGACTCGGACAGCGGGAGAAACAACCATATTTACCTACTAACTCGTGTGGCGAAACTTCAAAATACAGGTGTTGTGTCGAAATCTGTTCCCCCGTCAAATGATGTTCCCCTCATGTTCGAACGGTGTTTTCCGTAGCACCACCTCCGCGGTTGGAGTTAGGATTTAAGTTTAAGGTCTTGCAGAGATAATGTTTGGGGTTAAAGTAAACTTGGGGTCAGGTTAAGCAATTTAAAGGACGACTGGTTGGGGTCAGGGGTCAGGTTGGGTGCAGGTTAAGGTAAGGGGTACACATATCGACGGGGGATCAGACTTCGACATAACACCGGTAAGACACCCGGCTTATAAAAGAGGCCGGTGTTTCGGTTTAACTAGCGACCCTGTTAACTGGCGACCTTCAGCCGAATGCGTCTGTGGTTGTCCCAGTGACGGCAGATGTTGAAAAGCAGCAGGATAAGACTTAGCTGTCCTGGCTAACGCCTCGTTGTTTAGTTCTTCGTTACAATTTCAAAACACACCTCTCAAATTGTCTGTAGAGTCCCGTTTGAGGAAACGTGTCACGTAGTAAATCCATACGAGTAAAATCCAGTCGCGTTGTGAACGTTGTCAACTTGTGACGAAAAATGTTGAAAACAGGAAGAGAGCAAGCTGCTCTTCCTGTGAATGTCTAACATTATCCCAAATAAACATTATAAATACACCTATTTGTCTTTGGAGTGTTTTTTGAGTAAACGTGTGCCATCTAAAAACACTGTTCTGCCTTGTTTTAAGTAAACGAAATAAATAAATAAACATATAGGCCTATATATGACGGGATTCGAACTCGAACCATTATGGGGGAAAAAAGTGAAAGACTGGAAGCTAATCCAGTATACTACCAACTCAGCACAGTGACTCTATGATATAATGTAATACTTTACATACTGAAAAGCAAACGGTCTCTAGAAGACAGGAGGCAGCCAGATTAACTTGTGACCACACCGATCATGCATGTTGACATGTTACTGCTGTCCAACACAACTGCGGCCGTTTGTGTCGGAAGATACAATCATATTATAATTCTTATTAGAAATTATACATATATATACTTTTTTTCTATAAGTATACATATATAATTTCTTATTTATAAAAACGGTAGACAGGCTGTCAGAGATATGAATGCAACAAAAATAATTATGATTTTAACAAATGTATTCAGCAACAGCAATTGCATTTATGCATTTAATGTGTTTCACTTTAGAAACAGCAATACATCTTTAAAACTACATGTGTGAGACATGTAGTTTTAAAGATGTATTGCTGTTTCTAAAGTGAAACACATTAAATGCATAAATGCAATTGCTGTTGCTGAATACATTTGTTAAAATCATAATTATTTTTGTTGCATTCATATCTCTGACAGCCTGAAAATACATTTCATGTATGTCAAATTCATTTCAGAATTACATGTATATTTTCACAATGCATTTTAAATAGATTTAATTTGAATTAAAAAAAACTTTTTGGAATAACTCACATCAGCTTCAGTTACATTATCTTTGGTATGAATTTACCCAGTGACCATTGCAAGATGATGGGTATACTTAAAATGTGGAACTGGTATCCAAAACAATAGCAAGTGTCCATATACATTAAGGAAAATACATACTGGATTGGCAATGTGATGAGAAAGTAAACAAACTCCTTTGAATGAGGCAGAGCACAGGCGTGTACACAGGCACAATCTAGGGAGTTTCACAGTGGTGTAGTGACCATTTCTGCTTGAGGAGTCAGTTGTCCATCAGAAGTTCCTATGGATTGGAATAATCATCCCTGGAGACAGTGTAGTGGAAAAAATATATAGATTATACATATATTATATATCATTACAAACCACTGTAGGGCATTCTATATGAAACAATTGTGTCAATACGAAGATGCTTTTCTGTGTTAGGGTGTCTTGGAAAAAACAGCTCTAAAGACCCAAATGTGCACACAGCACACAGTCATGGCCTCACATTCAAGGGCATACACTCACGCCAGAAAAACAAGCTCATTATTTGTATAGGCATTAGTCAATGGACGACTGTCCCAAGCCAGGCACACAGTATGATCTCATCTTCGACACCTGTAAATCAAGGACATATAAACACACCCACAAGCAGGAAAATTGAAGGGAAAAACTCGCTCTCAGCAGAAAACAGCCATATTGTAAAAACACAATCTAACAGAATACGAGTCTCCCTAATTTTCCAGAGAGACCGTTTTGTTTCATACGCATACTTATCTCAAAAAGGAGGTGATGGACCCATTCACACACACACACACACAGGAACTAGATGAATACACATTTATGTTCCTAGCCCGTCTGAAGAGATAACATGAGTAACTCCGTAACATTCCTTGGGGCCTGCTCGCTAAAACGTCTAGCACCCTAGCCTTGGAAATGTGTAGTTCGAGAACTAATAGAGTTGATTAAATCCAAAGAAAACATTTCTCTTTTTCTTTACAAACATTAGTATTGAGGACTATATTACTACAAAGAATTTCTCATGTTATAGAGGAAGATGTTTTCTTTGATTCATAAAGCACCCACCTGTGGAAATAAGATTAGGAAAAAAAATTCTTACAGTTAGTATTATTTATTTATTATTCATTACATCATTGTATTATTATGTATTGAACTATTATTGTCAAACCATGGCTAGGCTGTTTCTGATATAATTATGGCATTTCATCAAAACTACCATATAAATAAGGATCATATGTAATGCTTAATTAAAACCAGCAGAGGCAGATGTTGACCATGAAAAATATCTCCATGGGGGGGAAGCCAAACTTTTAACGCCACACTGGGTGGGGTTGAGAAAATCATAAAACAGGCGGTTATCTGAACTTTCATGGCTGCTGCTGCTACTGCTGCTATGTTTTGTTTCTGTCATTAACGGACCTGTTTTACGTCTCGTGGGTGAGCGTGAAATTGATGGAATTAGACTGGACCGTGTAATTGACAGTGTTTTTAGCATATGTATGCTTAGCCGATCAGCTTGGGTATGTATATTCATGCAAATCTATTTACAATAAATAAAGTTATATCAGACTCTGGAACGTAGTGTCTATTTGGAAGAAAGTTTGAATTACGTGTAGTGGAATGGTCTTGACCCCTCCCGACAGGGCGGTGAAAGGATTGTTTTAATTATTCTACAAAAATGGCGAGCCTAATCCAGGAGTGTTAAGAGGTAGCGTGGCCGAACGTGTGGACGGAGCCACTGTATCTCAGGTCAACAGGCGCCAACCACATAGGTAAACAGAACCTTTAATCTGTATTGTAGTAAATCGTTGATTCTGAGAGGCAGTGTGTCCGCCTGTGTGGGGGACCTATACGAAAACCTCTTCACAAAAGAACCTAAAAAATTCTGATAGAGAAAGAAAAGTAGTGTAAGAAAGAGTCTGGTATAACGACAGGCTGATATAAATGTTGTGTGTCTTGTACTGTCTTATGTGTATAGAATGAAAGAATTGAAAGTGATTGCAAGGAAGTCTGCAAATGGCAGTACAAATGCAGTGTAGTTCGGATACCGCCTCATGACAGAGAAGGACTGAATTGGAACCACAGGTGGGATGTGTGGGAAAGTCTGACTACAGCTTTCCTGAAGGCTTTGTTTCCTCAGCTTAAATGCCCAAATTCTGTGTTTGATCAGGCTGCAGATGGTCGTAAAACCATAAACTGGCCAGAAATAGATCAATTGCACTTTTAGTCCCCCCTTCTAGGGGGTTTCACAGAGAGGTTTCCTGAGAGGAAATTCCACAACAGCAGCTTACGCCTTTGTTATGAAATATACATTCCATCCATGTTGAACATTTAGGAAATGTAGACCATTGCACCACCCACACCGAGACCATCACAACGATATTAAACATGAGTAGGTCTAAGTTTGTGTTGTCATGAGAATCCCATCTCTGCATAGCATTAGCCGGATGGCTTCCCGGCCTAAGTCGGGCGGTGGGGGTATGTGGTAGGGGGGCGTGGTTTTAGGCGCAGCCGGCAAGATAGAGAGTGAACGCGGGTGGTTTAGGGAACCAACACAGCTGTCGGCAATCAGTGACGATTGATTGTATGATTGTTTGTATCAATTAACCAATTGCCTTGATTGTTCAACAGTGAGCCTGAGATCCTTGAAAATGAGCCCTCAGGAAGTTGAGAGGGAGGAAGAGACTGATGATGGGAGGTCTGTCGAATACAGTTTATTGTTTTGTGTTTGTCTTGTAAGGAGAAGGAAAAATAAAAACCTTTATTTATTTCCACGAGCACTATAGCTCACTTCGCCATAGTCACATTTCCAGAAGCAGAACAGTATAAAACAAGAGGAAATATGTGTGGACCTGAGGGTTGCCACCCTGACAGCTTTATTGTATTTTTTTAAGGTGAAACGGAAGCCATTGGTAGCTTATTCTCAGCTGTTGCATGTGTTTTTAGTGAGATTTAACCGAATATATGTATATATTGTAAAATAACAACACTGTCAGGAATTACCGGGAACTCATTATTTGACCAGTGTAGTGGACATAGTCTGTTTCGCCATCATGTGGGCAAAACGCCAAGGTGGAAAAGCAGGCTTTTAAAGGGAATGGGATATGACATTTTGATCTGAAGTATGAAGTCATGCATTGAAATGTGCAACATATTTAGTTTTAAAGTTTCTTAGTGAGTGTTTGGCAGAGGGTTGGCCGTAACTACTTAGTGCAGATAGTCTATTTTTTCTCGCCTGCGAGACAGTTTTACGCAACTGAGACACGCGTTGCTCCTGCAGCCAAACTATTAGTGGAAAACCCAAACGCGGTATTTTAACTTTATTGGTAGACGATTCGCGACGATTTCTGGCCAATGCGTAGTTTCTAAGTGTCACTATCTTTCCGTAGCAAGTCCATTTAACAAGCACTCCCCACCCAGCCTATACCTACCCATGCGTGACATAGTGGGCAATAGCGTCTATGTTGGGAGTTCATAAATATATGTATTCATCATATAAGATCAGAATTCCGTCCAGCAACCAGATAAACCCACCAATAGCCCGACCGTATGCAAATACAGCGGTGCAAATCGCTGCTCAATCAATACCGACATAAACAAGTGAAATCATACAATGCCATTCTACTATCAATATCTGCTATTAAATATGGAATTCGTGTGCAATCCTCCCGTGGATTTAAGCGTAGATATGTCCCTTTCAAGATTCCGTGGTCATTTATTGTCTTGGACAATCCGTTTGAAAAATACACAGCGCATTGGAACACTATTAGACAAACGAAACTATCTCTGCGTAACCCCCCCTCCCTGATAGCACTGCTGTGACGCTTTCAATTTTATTCTGGTTTGATCGACAATTGTTTTATCCAATAGAAGGCACGACAAGCTTCCCAAAAGTTATTTACATGTGTAATTGAAAGCTTGGATTAACTATTTACGGGCGAGCGTAACTGCAATACTTGTTATATCACGACAACTTTACGCTGGCATGCGCAGATGACGCATTTGGTTTGACGCGTTTGGTATGACGCAGTTGGTCTTACGCTATAAAACGGCGCGCAACTTTGAAGAGACTTTTTAGTACTTTTCCCCCGAAGTCGGTCAGAAGAGGACAACAACAGAGATTCTTCTAATCCCTGTAGCATAGATTCTGTGGAAGAGGTGCCTATCAATATGGGGAAGATATCCTCCTCGACATGTAAGTATTACTGCTTGTAATATTTTGAGTATATACATTCGTTTTTCCACTGCGTGCTATATTTTTGTATTTGCATCGGTCGTAATAGACCACTGTTAGCCTGCTAATAATGCTGAACATATTTGCAAACACACTTTTTCAGACTCCACCTTGAATAACTACATGTATACGGCAAATTATATAGTACGTTCTTTCCGTTTATTTGTTATTTTCGATTTGGTTCAGCTATCTCATAGCTTAGAATGTATAGCTGACTGTATTCGGTTGATGACTAGCGATAGCTTCTACGTTGTGAGAAAGTAGAGCTTTCGTGACTTAGCTTCGTAGATTGTGTCTATGACCTTCAATATGCACTTATTGTACGTCGCTTTGGATAAACGCGTCTGCCAAATAACTAATGTATTGATACTATTGTGTTCGTGACGTTCCCGTAGTGGCTCGTGGTGGCCTGCTTTGTTAGAATTCATAGCATTCACAATGAAATAGCGTCTTTTAGCGCTGTTCTGTTTGGTTGCTCAGTCGTAAGTTATAAACTCCTCAAAAAAAGTTCGGAAACGTTATTTCGGTCGATTATTCCTCCCCTTTAATAATACCAATTGGTATTGTATTTTATATCGTTGGAAAGCATGATTAGTCACCTTTACAACGAGGTACAACTTGTAAGGATCGTGCATTCGTGGAATGAGCAACACAGCTAACCGTGTGGGTAGCGGCCCAAAAAAATGTGCCAAAATCCCCTGCAATATTCTTCTGTTGGTATTCACTCTCGTTTTGAGTTGCTTGGTGGACTGGATGATTGCACTCTCCCACAGTAATAAGGAAAAAACAACACATATTGGCCATTTTTACACTTTATTCATTTTACACTGTCAGGGACCTCAGTAGCGTGTGGAAGATCCATACGCAGCCACAACAGCTTGGCACCTCCTCCTCATGCTGGTCACCAGCCTGGTCACACACTGCTGTGGGATGGCATCCCATTCCATCCCACTGGCATACACCTGGCAGCACTTGAAGCTCAAAACGAGAGTGAATACCAACAGAAGAATATTGCAGGGCATTTAGGCACATTTTTTTGGCCCGCTACCCACACGGTTAGCTGTGTTGCTCATTCCACGAATGCATGATCCTTACAAGTTGTACCTCGTTGTAAAGGTGACTAATCAGGCTTTCCAACGATATAAAATACAATACCAATTGGTATTATTAAAGGGGAGGAATAATCGACCGAAATAACGTTTCCAAACTGTTTTTGAGGAGTTTATTTGATGCCTCGATTTGCCGTGAAGCTAGAACATTGGTAGTGTTTTCCGATATTATTTTATTGTATTGTAATTTCTTTGTGCATAATGTACTCTATGGGGTATTAGTATATCCATGGGTGATGCTTTTCACTTAGGGAATGGAAAATATGTATTCAAATGTACTGTGTCCAGATGTGTGCAAGATGAATGTAAAATAAATAAATAAAATAAATAAGCAACAGTTGTGAAACACACTACAGAGTAATGCCATCCTAGAGCACGCAACAAAATATAACATAATGTAGCATACTGAAGTACAAGAGTGAATGATTTCATATTTAGCTGTGTGTACCACAGTGTTATAATGCTTCTGCATTATGTAATTTGTTCCTATAACATGCTTGACCCTCCACCTCTGCCACTCCAGCAGTGCCCTCTACTGTTCAGAGTGAAGCCACTGCAGGACCAGATCCTTCCAGCATACTGAAGACCGTGCCATTGATGAGTGCATGTTGCCCACGAAGGCACCGCACAGGATGAAGCAGTATATGAAGGATAATGGTGAAAAAATGGCACACTTGGCATCAAACACTGAACTGAAACTGTGCAATATCAATGTTTTCATCCATTAAGTGATCGTAAGGTAAAATGTATATGCTTTATAAAGGACAAAAGGCTTTTTAATAATTTCTCGGAGAGGTTTTGGGTAGGTTATTGGACACCTAGATATCCACCCCCCTGTACTGATCCAAAATAATTCCCACATGAAAATGATACAAAGGTGAGTTAAATGAGTCAAAACGGTTGATTTGCACTGAAATGTATGATTAGTTTAAGATTTACAGCTATTCACATTTTAGCCAATTTGGATAGGTTTGGAGACCCTGGGTACATCAGGCTACACTGCTTACATTTCGTGTCATAGATCTTTAGTAGTTCTGTATATCACCCTGCGATTATTGAATGCTTGTGGACAAGGAGTTTATGATCCAGGAAATGTGTAGTTTTACCTGTTTCACTTATGTACCTCTCAGTATTTTGAAGAAATATATATTTTGTAGCATTTTTAGCAAAGTTTTGCTTGCATTTCCGGCACTTTATTTTGACCTTAAATTCTGAAAATAAACAAATCTAAGTTTGTACAAAAAATGGTACACCGGTTTTGTTTCATTTAAGCCATTTACCAAGTTTATGTGATGCTCACACCTGGAGTTATAAAGCCTTAAACAGAGTACCCCCATGATTTACCAAATATGCCATCTGCACTAAGGGGTTACGGGTCATCACTTGCTAGGTATACCACATAGGGCAAATCCCTCATAAGGCAGAGTATACATGGTGTGAAATACATGACTAAAATTTAAAAAGCATGCTAAAATGTTCAAACACCCGCGCCTGCCTTTGTGTCAAGCTGTTAGATTCTAACTAAATCTATTACTACTAAGTAACTGAGTTTACCTTCAAGGTGGTGTTCTATAAAATTAGATATGGATGGTTTAGGCAAAATATAGATATTTGAGGTTAGGCAGGGAAATAGGCACCCCGAACCTAGCCTCTAACAGGCAGCAGCGGAACCGCAAAGTTCCGAGGGCACGTTAAAGACATTCTATAGTGCAGGGGAGAGCACTGAAGGCCCCCGTGTCTGATGAAGTATGGACTGACATACTGCCGTGGTACCGTCTAGTCGGCATGGCTGTCGCATGTAAGTATGCAGGCAGTGCGTGGTACGTGGATGACAGTCCACACCTAGCAGAGGGGCGTAAAAGACGACCTCTGTGAACAGGCAAGGCTGGTGAAAACGGTCAGATTTTCTATACCCATAGCAAGGTGGGATAGGGATCAGACCATCGGTTCCTAACCGGGTGGTTAACAGCTACTACGGGGCCCTGATTAGATGCAGGACTAGGGATCGATATCGACTGGATCACTGGCCGGTCGGATTGCAGAGGGCAATAAGACCATGAGAGATGGCCGCCGCATCCGGCTCAATGTACACTGATAAAACAAACTTTGTGGTTGAGTAAAATATATTCAATTACCTGTCATAATTTCTACATTGTATTATTAAGATTCAGTGAGAACTAGAATTTTGTAAAAATGTAAATATATACACATTTTATTAATGTAATAAATTAACTGTGTGGGAAGAGTAAGTTTTATTAAAGATTTACTCATACTATTTAAATGTTTTATAGTCACTGCACATAAACCTAAAAATTTGAAGTAAATTTGAATCTAAAATATGATAGTGTGTTTGAATCTGCATGAGCCGTTGGACAAGACAAGATACCCGCAATTTTAGTTGGGTTGTAATCCGGTTGGATATAGTCTCGCATAGCCAGACCCCAGAGCCAGACCTGGATCAGACGTCGAGCCCATACATCCATGGTCGAACCAGACAAGCATTGCTGAGCTTGATTGATTTCACCAAACAGGGTATAGCTGGGTAAGTAGCTAATGTTTGAGTTATTAATTTTTTTCAATTTCAGCAAGATACTCAACACTATTAGTAGCTAGCCAGCTACGTTTCTAGCTAGCTAGCTAGGCTACTAACTACATTCTACATTCAAGCTAAGCAAGCCAGCTATTTAAGTGGAACTAGCTAGCTAGTTAACGTTATCATCCGTCGCTAATGTTTGAGTTATTAATTTTTTTCAATTCCAGCAAGATACTCAACACTAGCTGCTATTAGTAGCTAGCCAGCTACGTTTCTAGCTAGCTAACGTTAGCTAGCTAGCCAGCTAAGTTTCTAGCTAAATAATGTTAGCTAGCTAGGCTACTAACTACATTCTACATTCAAGCTAAGCAAGCCAGCTATTTAAGAGGTACTAGCTAGCTAGTTAACGTTATCACTACCTAATCACCTACCTTTGCGCTGAACCAAAAATCGGTCTTAAATTTCTTTATATTTGGTCTTAAAAAGTATTAAATTGAACTCTCTGATACCTGCAGACACCCTGGTTAAGTAATTTCAGTTAAATCCTCTTAGTGCAGCCTTTAGTGAAGAAGGTCCCCTTGGCACAGCATATACCAATAATTAGTTGGAAATGATGAAGTTCATCTATAATTTGTTAGTTAAAAAAACTATCTTATAAACATATGTTTCTATCAATAGGAACCAGAACAGTACAGCAGTGAGTTGTGATTGGTCTTACGCTGCAACATTAGTCTCATTCAGCAAGTAGAAATCTATGTATGCATGATATAATATTGCTGTTGTTATTTTCCCCTATTCTTCACTGCGTAATGCAATATGAAATTGGCTAAATGTTTTCGATCACTGTTTTAATATTACAAAATTGTGTATGTTCATTTACAGGGTGACCTGTAAAAGGCACAACAGAGGCTGTATTTCCTAAGGATACTCAGGAAGTACAGCTTAACAGAGAACCTGTTAGTGTCCTTTTATCGGGGCTCCATCGAGTCAGTGCTGAGCTATGGCATCTCGCTGTGGTTCACCAGCTGCACCGCAGCTGAAAGGAAGGTGCTCCAGAGGGTTATCAACACTGCCCAGAAAGTAATTGGCTGCCCCCTAACATCTCTTGAGGACATTTATAAAACGCGCTGCCTCAGGAGAGCCCACAGTATCCTCAGAGACCCATCCCACCCCGGTCACCACCTTTTTGCACTGTTGCCCTCAGGGAGGCGTTTCAGGACCATCAGAGCAAGAACAAACAGACTGAAAAACAGCTTTTACCCCAGAGCTGTTATTGCACTTAACACTGCACAGACCTGAATACCTCCTGAACTTTTAAATACATGTGCAATATACGGCTGTTCGTGCAATATCCCTGTGAATGTTTTTCTGTTTTTCTGTTGTGCAATATGTCTTGGGTTTTATTGTGGTTGTCTGTTTTTATCTTAGCATACAGTATCTATTAGTGTAGAACTGTATAGTCTTATTTGTATAGTTTTATTTATATTTTTAGCTTTTATACTTTAAAAAAATTGCACTGAGTCTGAGAGCTGCTACCTCAATTTCATTGTACTTGTGCAATGACAATAAAGTGATTCTGATTCTGATTCTGATCTGACCTTACTCTTAGGACGAGCCAATACAGTGGACAGTTGAGGTCTAGGGAGGAGGACAGATTGACGGGTTCAACGTGGGTGTCATCAGGCAGAAACAGTATGAGATAACTATGTTATGAGATGAGATGGTCATGCAAAAATTGCAACTTCAGGACATCAACACGCTTAGAGCTCTTAAAGCATTATAGATTTCAACATCTACACACCAGTCAAGGCCGGTCACTACCCTGCCTGTACTCAGATTGTCCTTGTTCATTTAAAGGTTGGGGTGCACTTCGTGCACATTTGTCTAGAGATCATACACAAACTGAACAGTTAGGGCAAATTGTTTCATTTTCATGTCTTGTATGTAATTCACATAGTTTTCACAGAGAGGCAATATTTTGAACACCTCGGAGCTCATCTGAAAAAGCACGAAACTGTTCATTGTGTTTTTAAAGATTGTGACTACAGTGCTAATATATATTCAACTTTTGCTTCACATAAAAGTAGGAAGCACACTCCTCACTGCCTTGAAGATTTTAAACATACTGTATTTCAGACGTAGCGGCAGTGTAGTACAATGGTTAAGGAACTGGGTTTGTAGCCGAAAGGTTGCAGGTTCGATTCCCAGGTAGGACACTGCCGTTGTACCCCTGAGCAAGGTACTTCACCTGCATTGCTTCAGTATATATCCAGCTGTGAATGGATACTATGTATAAATGCAAAAAAAAAAATGCTGTGTAAGTCGCTCTGGATAAGAGCGTCTGCTAAATGCCTATAATGTAATGTAATGTATTCAAGTAAGCCAACAGAATATAGTAGTTGGTTGGTAGATGAAAGTGAAGTTACTTCTGGTGAAACGCTTGTCAAAGAGGGTGAAGGTTTAGTCAAAGTCATTGTTGATGAGCTTGGTTCCTTATTACTTAAATTAGACTGCATCTTCAATGTGCCTAGTAGATGTATAGATCAGATTGTAGAGGAGCTTCAATTTATTACTTCTTCAGCATCCGCACCCGTTATCAAAAACATTGTCCATAACACATTACTAAACCATAACTGCACTGTTGAAGAATTGGTGATCACAGATTTGGTAAATAGCATTTGCCAGTTAAATCCTCTTAGTGCAGCCTTTAGTGAAGAAGGTCCCCTTGGCACAGCATACCAGAGAAATAGGTACTTAAAGGAACATTTTTCTATTGTTGAACCATTAGAGTATATACTTGATGCGAAAGAGGGAAAGACATTCCAATATGTACCTATTTTGCACAAACTATTCTGAAAAATAGTGACATTCAAGAGAAGGTGTTCAAGAGTGCAAGGCATTGTGGTTCTTCATGTCAGTATACTAGTTTTCATGATGGTTCCCACTTCAAGGAAAACAATTTTCTATCTGGAGAGGAGTTAAGACTTTCACTTCTACTGTACTCTGATGACTTTGAAATATGTAATCCTTTAGGAACCTCTTGTAAGAAGCACAAGGTAACAGGTGTCTACTGGGTGTTGGCTGATATTCCGTCTGTATTAAGGTCTACATTATCATCAATCTACTTAGCTGTTTTGTGCAAGGCAGATGACATTAAGACATTTGGCTATTCTCAAGTGCTAGAGCCATTATTCAGTGATTTGAAAAGCTTTGAAGAGGATGGTCTTTTTGTGCCCAGCTTGGGAAAAATCATAAAGGGCACTGTATTTTCTGTGATTGCCGATAACCTTGGTACCCACTCAGTCGGGGGGTTTGTTGAAAGTTTTAGTGGGTCATACATTTGCAGATTTTGTGTCGGAGAGCGGTCCCAGTTTTAGGAACTTGAAGTCAGGACAGGAGCATTCCCTGGTAGAACAAAAGAGCAACACCAGTTGGACGTTGAAGCAGCATTGGCTAGTAACACTCATAGCCACGGAGTTAAAAGGCATTGTGCAATTACTCAAAGATTAAATCATTTCAATGTGACAACAGGTTACCCACCTGATGTACTGCATGATTTACTTGAGGGTATTGTACCTGTAGAATTGGCCTTGTGTTTAGATATCTTGATAAAGAAAAAATATTTCTCTCTTGAAGAGCTCAATAGAATCATCACACAGTTCCCATATAAGTGGAAAGACAGGACAAATCGCCCCATACGTATACCACTAACCTTTGCCTCCCGTAAAACCATTGGTGGTAACGCACACGGAAATTGGTGCTTACTGAGGCTGCTTCCACTTATAATTGGCCCCAAAGTACAGAAAGAGGAACAGGCATGGCAGTTGTTGATGACACTCAAAGATGTTGTTGAGCTGGTTATGTCATCTACCCACACAGAGGAAAGCATTGGTCACCTAGATAGCCTGATTGCTGAGCATAGACATAGTCTTTTGCAGTCTTTTTCCACAAAGGAAATTGATTCCAAAACACCATTTTGTAGAGCATTACCCACAGCTCATTAAAGCATTTGGCCCACTAGTGTCCTTATGGACAATGAGGTTTGAAGCTAAGCACCGCTTCTTTAAGAAGATGGTGAGACAGACTAGCTGCTTCCGTAACATCAACAAGTCTATGGCAAAAAAACACCAGGCCATGATCGCATACCATCTCCATGGTTCGAATGTCAAAAAACCTGCTGTCTCTGTATCAAAGATGTCAAGAGTTCCACTAGAGATTGTAAATGAGAACATACAAGAATTTCTATCACAGAAATTTCCTGAAGAGACAGTTGTTAATTTGACAAACAAGGTAGAATTTCAGGGCACCAGTTACGGTATTGGCATGATGTTGGTATATGGCTCCACAGGTGGGTTGCCCAACTTTGCTGAAATACTACAAATCATCATTGTTCGTGACAGCGTAGTGTTTGTAGTGAAATTGCAAAGTGCATGGTACTGTGAGCATTTGAGATGTTTCAAGCTGGAGTCCACAAGCATAGTCAAAGTAGTTGAGCAGTCACAACTCACTGACACATACCCATTGGCTACCTATGCAGTGGAAGGCGATCGAATGGTTTCTCTGAAACACCACATCTGCTTGTCAAACTAGGTGAAGTATTATGCTTTGTTTCACTTTTAAAACAAGCCCAAACAAGTAACTTTGGGCTTCTTTTCGTGGACACATGTTTGTTTTGTTTTAAAATAACCCAAAGTTACCTGGTTCTGCTTTAAACTTTATAAAAATATATTCATTGTATACTTTTAGAACATGCACAGGCTAATGTGGGGAAATATATTATTTGCTCTTGTCTTATCGAATCATGTCTTTGCTCTCTCTTGCCGTTCTGCTTGCCTAAGGCTGTGGTGTGATGATGTCTGCCCCCACTCAACTACATGTTATTATTGAAGAGACTAAAATTCACAAGCTAACCCTACCAGATGGAATCCCTAGCACTGTAGACGAGCTTTTGGCTGCTGCACAGGATCATTTTAAACCCTAAGCCTACCTACAGTAATACTTACCTCTACGCTGAACCTAATATACTTACCTTTATACTTACCTGTTGGGAAAATTAGTATTCTAGATAAACCCAACTCCCTTTATATTTACCTGTCATACTTACCTGTAGAGAGAAATCCAAGCGAATCCTTGTACTTACCGAAACTCTGTGGAAGAAAAATAGTAATGGTTCGATTTAGGGCCGAATTTAAACGACTTGTGATATGATTGCGATATGATCGCAATATGCTCTGCACTACGGAGGTGCGGAGGAGCACTATCTTTCGGAGAGAATGATCGCAAGTCGTTTAAATTCAGCCCTTATTACACTACCTAATCACTTACCTTGCTAGTTCTTGTTCTAAACCTACCTTATTCCTACTTAATACTTACCTGAACGAAATATACAGTACTTACCTTTAGCTGCAATACTGATGTGAATAAGAGAGAGAAATGTTGTATCTTAAAAAAAAAGATGTCTCTTTTTTGTTAATCAACTCTTTGTACCTTAGATATGAATTGTCACAGTGATATTGAAGTCTTTACAGACTTTCAGCTTGTCATTGTTAGGCTGTACAGTGCTCAAAACGTAATGAGCCAAAATGGAAAAAAGAATGTCACTAATGTAACATTTGTGAAGCTGACTGTATTAGAACAAATATGTATATATGTAAGACATTAAGTTGGCCCCTCAACAAATTATGGCCTCTCAGTGGCCCCCCATTTGAAAAAATCCTAGAATTACCACCTGTCAACTGAAACCTTCCTGCATGATTTGTCCAAAAATCTGTCTTAATTTTATTTATATTTGGTCTTAAAAAGTATTAAATTGAACTATCTGATACCTGCAGACACAATGCATGCACTGTAGGACAAGTGGGAACCAAGAATTCCAATGTACCTGTACTCGTACTGGTTATACATGGAAAAATAAACTTTCTATTCTTCTATTCTATTCACTAAGGTGATTCAAGAAGAAATGGCCAAAACGTTCTCCTGTCGAAGGCTTGAGGTTGTGAGTGGAAGTCCAGCTGCTGATGACTTCAAAGAGAGATGGCCTGCTTTGTTTTGTGAAGCTGAAGTAGGTGAATCTAAACCCTTAAAAATGTTACCTGCTCCATTGGGTAGTAACAATTTGTTTATTATGGAGTACTGTTCCTGATTGAACACATTAACATAAATAAACTTAAAACGCACTTCTCTCAAAGTTAAATTTGGAAAAAGTTCCTCTTTTTGAGTTGATCATTGTAAAAAGTGCAAGCTTCTTCATTCCACAATTATCTACAGGGTTTATAATGCCCTATACAGAATTTTACCCTCCCGTTATTTTGCATCAGACTATTTGGCCCAGTTCCTGATGTTGTACTTGTGAATCTTTTGTCAATTTAGATCAAGGAGGAATTCAGGAGAATAACTACAATTTCCCTGGAGCAGAGATACATGTACAAACTTGACCACTACACACCAAAACTTACTGCCCTGATGAAGGCCAAGGGAGGTGTCATGGGGACCAAGCTGAGGCCGATCCTGGACAAACTGAGTCAGATGTGCTTGTTCAAAATTGTGCTTGTTCACATTTTTTGCAGGGAGATGGTTACCGTCTCTCTCACTCTCACACACATGCACACTGCCCCATGCGTACGTATATACAGCACAAATCTTTGCACTCGGTAGCTTCAATGCCTATGTACACACCTGGCTCTTGCTCTGTGCTCAAATCACTGCTCCATGCACATGTATGCTCTTGTGTTCTCACTTGACAGTTCATTGTGTATGAATAATGGTTCAGTATTGTGTGGCAACCGGACTACAGCTGCGCCTACGCCAGGTACCACTAGAGGGCATGGGGGCGACAGGAGGAGGTTAACCCACGGTGGAACAGACCCGAGTAAGCCACAGACTCCGCTACCAGTAAGGGGTTCAGGACCCGGGACAGCTCCGACCAATAATTCCATCAGATCGGAGCTGAACCGAAACAGCTGCGAGCAATTGCCACACCTGCAGTCAGGCTACATAAGGCCGCCTGACGCTCTCAGAAGAGAGAGAGAAAGCCACAGAGAAAGCGGACGTCCGAACCGACACGTGAGCGAAACGAACGAATGCATTGTAACCAAGTTCTCAGCACTAACCTATTTCCTTGATTCCCTTAGCACGCCGAAGAGGCTCGGGGGCGACCGAGCCGCTACAGCTGGAAATCTGCGGAAGGAAAAGGGCGTGCGAAAGGCAGAGACTCAGACAACGGAACGACCGATCCAACTAGTGGGATTTCCCCTGAAACCCACGGAGGTAACCGATCTTCACGGCTGTGAAGACTCCGATCCCTCCCTGTTCGAAGAGCTCCGTATTGGTGGGAAATCGGCTGATTCCCCCCGCACAGACGGAAGAGGGGAGCGTGGCGACGCCCCCCAGCCCTAACCCAGGAACCTGTATACTAAAACCTTAATCCTTTAAATAAACTACTTTCCTTTGTTGAACATATCTGGTCTCTCCGTCTTCCTTCCATTTTCAAGGAAAGTGTGGCGGGACGCTACATATGGTGGAGAATGCGGGCATAGCGATTCCCTCACTCCAGGAGAAGATTAGTTCAACGAAACCGATACGACAGGTAAAACGTCGCCTATCAGCTAAACATTTACACTCTATCCTTTCAGAAGAAATGGAAGCGACGGCGAGCGGAGAGAGAAGCCCGCCTGCCTCACCCCGAATAGAGGAAGCCCTATGGAACATTGCCACCTCCCAAGGCATGCTTCAGGCCGCCATGGCCGAATTATGTAGACAGAATACGGGCCGAACGACGGGGCGGAGACCCAGAGATGTGCTGTTAAAGATGACAGAAACAGATGATGTTAAAACCTACCTCAAAATTTTCGAGAGAACGGCCCAGCGCGAAGCCTGGCCAGTGGCAGACTGGGCTCACATCCTCGCCCCATTCTTAACTGGGGAGGCGCTCTTGGCCTACCATCATCTAAGTCCATCAGAGGTGTCATCTTACGCTAGCCTGCAGACCGCGATCCTGGCTCACTATGGGTACGGGTTAGCGGAACGAGCCCAACAATACCATGAATGGGCGTTCGACCCAGAGACGCCCCCTAGAGCACAACTAATGAAGTTGGGACGACTACTGGATAACTGGCTTGAAGAAGGGGAGGGGCCCCATTGGAAAGAACGTATCCTCATAGATCGAGCTGTACGGGCACTACCTCGACCAGCTCAACGATACGTCGCCGAACAAGGGCCGCAAACCCTGGACGGGATGATCCAGCTGCTAGAAAACCATTCCGCCACCACTCGCCTACTAAAAGGGGGAAAACCCCCAACTAACCCGACAAACAGACCGGACAGAAAGGAGGAACGGGACCCCAACCAGAGAATACAGACCCGACCGTCCGGAAAGCCTGGAGTAGACCCGGCGCTGAGACGGTGCTTCGGGTGCGGAAGGAAGGGACACCTGGCCAGAGACTGTCCGGGCGAAGATGAGTCAATGGCGACCCAAAGTCGTACCGGTGAGCACCGTGCCACCTCCTCACTCTACGTCACCACCTGCTGGGCCCACAAGGATATGGCACCCCCCAGGATTCCGGTGTCGATCGCTGGAAGGGACACGGTGGCCACCCTCGACTCAGGAAGCGGCATTACCCTGGTACACGCCAGCCTAGTAGACTCACCCAAGGGAGCAGAAGTAAGGGTGGGGTGTGTCCACGGGGATGAAAGGACGTATCCCACCAGTACAATCACAATTCGTAGCCCGAGAGGGGCGTGTACATTAAAAGTCGCCGTGGTAGAGAGACTACCAGTGCCCGTACTCCTGGGGAGAGACTGTCCATTATTTAAAAAATATTGGGAGAACCCGTCCAGCTCCACAGATTGTACAGAGAAGAGGCGAACCCCCATGCGGAGGAAACTAAGGCCCCCAACTGCATGGATCGCCACGCCCAGGGAAATCCCACACCGGGATCTGACCCCCCACTCCAGTGACACTCTGACTGGGTTTGAGACCCCGGAGCCAGAGGGAGAGAGGGAGGTGAGTGGCCAAGAACCGGTCGTCTCCAGAAGGGAGAGGGGGACAGAGGAAGAAGATGCTAACCCCGCCCCGTTCCAGGAGGAAGAACAACTCCCTCCACTACCGGGGTTCGAATCAAGTACCGAGCGACTCCCCGGGGACTTCCGACGAGCACAGCTCGAAGATCAAAGCCTGATCAACGCGTGGCGGGGAAGTTTAGTGAACCCCCCTCCTGAGCTGGTGAGTAGGCTAAACACTCCCACCTTTTGTGTACGTAATAATCTGTTGTACCGTGTTCACAGCGTACGAGGAGAGACGGTGGAACAGCTAGTAGTCCCCAAGACACATGTAACCCGGGTGCTTTATCTGGGACATACTCACCTCCTGGGGGCGCACTTGGGGGTCGAGAAAACCCTGGAGAGAATCACCCAACGATTCTACTGGCCGGGCATCAAGAAAGCCGTGGAGGATTACTGCAGGGCATGTAGTCAGTGCCAACTGCATTGCCCAAGACCCACCAGTAGGGCGCCATTAATCCCGATGCCCATCATCGACATCCCCTTCGACCGCATTGCGATGGATATAGTGGGACCCCTCCCAAAGTCTAGCCGGGGCCACAAATATATCCTCGTAATCGTCGATTACGCCACCCGGTACCCTGAAGCAGTCCCTCTGCGCACTGCCACAGGAAGGACCATCGCCAGGGAGCTCTTCCTCCTATTCAGTCGGGTAGGCATCGCTCGAGAAATATTAACCGATCAGGGCACGTGTTTTATGTCCCGGGTTCTCCGCGAGATGTGCCAACTATTACAGGTAACCCAGGTCCGGACCTCGGTATACCACCCCCAAACCGACGGCCTTGTGGAGAGGTTCAACCGGACATTGAAGAGTATGCTACGAAAGGCGATTGAAGCCGACGGTAAGGACTGGGACCGACTGTTACCTTACCTATTGTTTTCTGTCCGAGAGGTCCCACAGGCATCTACCGGGTTCGCCCCATTCGAGCTACTCTACGGACGGAACCCCAGAGGACTGCTCGATCTGGCGCGAGAGACCTGGGAACAAAGTCCATCACAACACCGCACCCTGATCGATCACGTCGAGTCGATGGAGCATCGGCTGAGGAAGATCTGGCCCCTGGTCAACGAACACATGGCAGCGGCGCAGAGGGAACAAAGACGACTGTTCGACCGAGGGGCAGTGGTACGGGAATTCCAACCAGGAGACCAGGTGATGGTGCTAGTCCCCACGACAGAATGCAAATTCCTCGCCCGCTGGCATGGACCATACGAAGTGGTGGAACGGGTGGGACCCGTCAACTACCGGGTGAGGCAGACGGGACGCCGCGTCGAGCAGAAGGTGTATCATGTGAACCTCCTGAAACGGTGGGTCACCCCGATACCACAACCCGTACAAGCGCTCATGAGCACCAGGATGAAACCTCAAGCTCCAGAAGTGACACTGGGAGAAGAACTCTCCCCACCAGAAGACGGATCTGAGGGAACTCATCGATGGGTTCAGGGATGTGTTCTCAGAACAGCCCGGCCGAACACACGTCGTCCAACACGACATCATCACAGAACCTGGAAGGAGGGTCAGGCTACGACCATACCGGGTCCCGGAAACCAGACGTATGGCTATCCGGGAGGAAGTGAAGGAGATGTTGCGGTTTGGGGTAATCGAACCATCCAACAGCCCGTGGTCCAGCCCGGTGGTGCTAGTACCGAAGCCCAATGGGAGCTGGAGGTTCTGTAATGACTTCAGAAAGTTGAACGAGATCTCCAGGTACGACGCCTACCCGATGCCACGGGTAGATGAACTGATCGAAAGACTAGGCCCCGCCCGATTCATCTCCACCCTGGACCTCACCCGAGGGTATTGGCAGGTACCTCTGACTCCCCGAGCCCGCGAGAAGACCGCCTTCGCTACCCCGGATGGCCTCTTCCAGTACCGGGTCCTCCCATTCGGAGTCCATGGAGCGCCGGCCACCTTCCAGAGGATGATGGATATCGTGCTGAGGCCCCATCGGGAGTATGCCGCGGCCTACTTGGATGACATAATTGTCCATAGTCCTGACTGGAGAAGCCACCTTGACCGACTCAGGGCGGTACTACAGGCCTTACGAAAAGCCGGACTAACGGCCAACCCGGCAAAATGCCAACTAGGACTGATCGAGGCGAATTATCTGGGACATACGGTGGGCCGAGGATGTGTCAGACCACAGACAAACAAGCTGGAAAGTATCGAGACCTGGCCACAACCCAAAACCAAAAAACAGGTGAGAACCTTCCTTGGCTTAGTGGGATACTACCGACAGTTCGTCCCCCACTTCGCCACAATCGCCGCTCCACTACATGACCTCACGAAGAATAGTCAACCCTCTACAGTCCGCTGGACTGAAGAGACGGAAAAATCCTTCACACAATTAAAGGAGGTACTCATGTCTAAACCTGTTTTAGCTACCCCAGATTACCAGCGCCAGTTTGTCTTGCAGACCGACGCATCCGGAACCGGACTCGGAGCCGTACTGTCCCAGATCCAGGACGGAGTAGAACACCCCCTCATATTTGCCAGTCGCCGACTGCTAAACCATGAAAAGAACTACGCCACGGTAGAACTGGAAGCTCTAGCGGTAAAATGGGCCCTAGAAAAATTTCAGTATTATCTACTGGGGCGGGAGTTCCGCTTAGTCACCGACCATGCCCCACTCAAATGGATGGCGGCTAATAAAAGTAAAAACGCCCGAGTAACCCGGTGGTTTCTGTCCCTACAGAATTTCAGATTCCAGGTGGAACACCGACCGGGGAAGGAAAACGGGAATGCAGACGCCCTATCCAGACGGGAGGAACTCGGACTAATAGTCGCTCCGCCACAGGTGTCAGAGCTAAGGAGGGGGATATGTGGCAACCGGACTACAGCTGCGCCTACGCCAGGTACCACTAGAGGGCATGGGGGCGACAGGAGGAGGTTAACCCACGGTGGAACAGACCCGAGTAAGCCACAGACTCCGCTACCAGTAAGGGGTTCAGGACCCGGGACAGCTCCGACCAATAATTCCATCAGATCGGAGCTGAACCGAAACAGCTGCGAGCAATTGCCACACCTGCAGTCAGGCTACATAAGGCCGCCTGACGCTCTCAGAAGAGAGAGAGAAAGCCACAGAGAAAGCGGACGTCCGAACCGACACGTGAGCGAAACGAACGAATGCATTGTAACCAAGTTCTCAGCACTAACCTATTTCCTTGATTCCCTTAGCACGCCGAAGAGGCTCGGGGGCGACCGAGCCGCTACAGCTGGAAATCTGCGGAAGGAAAAGGGCGTGCGAAAGGCAGAGACTCAGACAACGGAACGACCGATCCAACTAGTGGGATTTCCCCTGAAACCCACGGAGGTAACCGATCTTCACGGCTGTGAAGACTCCGATCCCTCCCTGTTCGAAGAGCTCCGTATTGGTGGGAAATCGGCTGATTCCCCCCGCACAGACGGAAGAGGGGAGCGTGGCGACGCCCCCCAGCCCTAACCCAGGAACCTGTATACTAAAACCTTAATCCTTTAAATAAACTACTTTCCTTTGTTGAACATATCTGGTCTCTCCGTCTTCCTTCCATTTTCAAGGAAAGTGTGGCGGGACGCTACAATTGACACAAATATTCTGTTCACAGAACCAAAGCATTGAGATGAGACGTGAAGCTGTTCTCCGCGGCCTCATACTGTACCTTGGCGAGAAAGAAGAGGACCTTTTTGAGGATTGCCTGGTAAAACAGGATTTTTTTATGACACTGTTTAAAATGTTAGCGTTGTCATGTAAAGTGCAAGTTAACCCTAAAGTATGAGAGGAAGGCAGACAAAGGGATGGAGATATTCCACTCAATTTGAATGATTCAAGCAATTCTATTTTTATTTGTTCTCAATAGAATTGTCTTTATCTTGTACATTGTATGCAGGAGGACAGCCGCAGTGATGCCCCACCACACATCCTCAAGATCCTGGTCGTCCATGGTGCTGATGGAGAGGATCCAGTGGATGTATCCATTTTACATTACATTACATTATAGGCATTTAGCAGACGCTCTTATCCAGAGCGACTTACACAGCATTATTTTTTTTTTTGGCATTTATACATAGTATCCATTGATACAGCTGGATATATACTGAAGCAATGCAGGTGAAGTACCTTGCTCAAGGGTACAATGGCAGTGTCCGACCTGGGAATCGAACCGGCAACCTTTCGGTTACAAACCCAGTTCCTTAACCATTATACCACACTGCCGCCCTATCCATCCTTCTTGAAGGCAAGGAGATGTTGCCAGGATGCAGCAATACTGCCCAGTTACAAACCCAGTTCCTTAACCATTATACCACACTGCCGCCCTATCCATCCTTCTTGAAGGCAAGGAGATGTTGCCAGGATGCGGCAATACTGCTAAAGCTTGCACGCTGCTTATGGGGCTGATTTATGCCCTCAACCTTGCATACCCCACAACCCTGCGCTACACTTTTGAGGTGTTTCAGAAACTTTTCCTGGAACTGGATGGGATTAAGCTGACCCCAAAAGTGCAAGCTTTGAAGCTGAAGTTGCTGTCTTAAATGCTATCGCCATGACAAGTACTGTACAATCTGAGCTGCTGGTAGCCTCTCACAGCTTGTTTTTATATGGACCTTCCACTGTCCAGACACACACAGACTTGCAGCGGCCTTCTTCAGTTTTGACTCTCCAAAAAACTGTGTTGGATGTGGTCAAATATGGCCAGGACTTGTTGACTTTGCCAACTACTGTATATTGCTGTTTGTAAGATGGTTTAATGCATAGATGCAAAAATAATCGCAGTCGAATGTGCCAGTGTGAATCAGTTTCCTGTTCATTATAAACACTTTGCCCCAATAGTATGTAAGGCACTTGACAAAAATGGTAATGTGGGGCTTTAGTGATGTCCTGATCGCACCGTTGTGGAGAAATGCGCCCTGACTAACTAGTTGTGGGAAGTTGTCTGTCTGAAATGTTTTTGGTTTTGTGTCAACTAAGGCACCTTTTCAACAACCGACAGATAAAGGGTAAACAAAAGAAAATGCATTAAGGGTTTAATGGCATACTTAAAGTGCACTAGTCCAGAGTGCCGGTTTGAATATTGCAATTGCACTGTTTCAGAGGGCTGTAAAGTTTTAATTGAATATTTCAAATTTTGAAAAGCACCATTCCAGATCTGTGTTGGATGCAGTGGAGTTGCAGTTTTGTCTTTTAAGAGCAAGGTAATGTTGGTTTTATACTGTAGGTAATATAGTTTTCAAGTTTGTCTTTTAAGAGCAAGGTAATTGACACAAACAAATCTTTGCAATGTTTACTGACGTTGATGACTGTTTTAACTTTGATACATGGAGACAAGAACATTGGGTATGGATGGGAGTGGGTGGGTGAGGCACTGATATGGATTTGACCACGCAGTTAAGAGGCATGTTGTTTATCTCTTGTTTTTGTCATGTGACATGCCCTTCTATATTTTATGCCTCCTGGGGTCAAAATGCAATGCAATTTTAAATGCAGTGTATACTAGGATCAATCAACAGTGATTTTTTATTTTATATTTTTGATAAGTTCATGTTGGTGAATGGAGAATGAAGTTGGCTGCTGATATTTAAGTTGTTAGTGATTCATAGATGTTTAATGTTGACTAAATAAACAGTTTAATTGTATTTTATTTTACTTGTGATTTGTGATAAAAGTAGCCTATATTAAATGCATAGAGAAAATGATTACATTTATTTGGTAACATTTATCAAAAGAAAATTAGCAACATTTACATTATTATAGTGCGTAATATAACTTCATACAATTAAGTAATTGGAAATGTCAAACTGAAAAAGATATAATAAAACCTACTTATTTACTTAAAAACAGTAAATATTACAGATACATAAGATTTACTTAATATTTTGATGACACGGATGTTCCTCTATGGAAAAAATTAAATTTGTTAAAATAAATATAACATAACTTAAATATTAAAAAAATGGCGGACGGCAGTGAGTAGAGACGTGCTGGTCTGACTCGGGGAGAAGAATTGGGTCTTCTAATTCACACATTTAGCCATCTAGGAGCATTACGGAGCACAGGAGTTACCTAATTAATCTTGCTGTGAAGCTTATTTTGTTTTTGTTTTACGTGTCTATGGCCAGAAACGCTAAAAGTTTGTCGCAGTTGGAACACCCAAACAATTAAAACGCATTGCCTCTCAGGTTAAATGTCAACCCGCTCCAAACCAGAGATGGAAAAGCTACAGCAAACATTGAATGTTCTGGTGGAATCCAACCAAGCCTTAACAAAGAAAATGGACAAAATAGACAATCTTTCCTCCAAACTTGACCGTCTTACGGTGTCTGTGGAGTCCATTGGAAATAGGTTGGAGAAAACAGAAGCCGAACTTTATGACCAGGCATCCAAGCTCGACAAACAAGAATTTCGCATTCAGACACTGGAAAAGGATTTACAGGAGGCATTCTCCGAAATTGACCAACTTGAAAACCGTTCAAGAAGACATAACCTTCAAATTCTTAACTTACCGGAGAAGAGTGAGTCTGGCACCGGAATGGCGGCGTTTCTCGCCGGCACTCTCTCCGGGCTGTTGCAAATCCAGATCCATACAGAGGATATCGAAGTTGCCCATAGGATCGGCTCTTCTGCACTGCAATCCAACAAGCCCCGGACAGTGATATTCAAACTCCATCACTTCCAAAAGAAACTGGACATCCTGGAAGCAGCAAAATCCCGTAGTCTGAAGTTCAAGGAGCAACCCATCAGGATTGTCACGGACATGTCGGCTCGTCGTAGAAGAATGCGGGGTGAATTTTGGCCGTTGCGGCAACAACTGCACGGAAAGGGCCTTCCAACTAAGGTCCGGGATCCAGCCACGTTGTGGGTATGGATAGATGGCAAATCCTACAGCTTCGACAATGTAAAGTCTGCCACGGCTGCAATGAAATCCAGATACCCGGACATTAAGTGACTCTAGCCTAGCCTACTGGGCTGCAGTCGTGTCTCTAACCCTTCTGCGCATTTCTGGGTAAGTGATAGGCTATAGGTTTAGCCTAACATTGCCCTAGGGTTATGCTTGTGGCAATTGCTTGGTCATAAATAAAGATAGAAAAATAGGCTAAATCTGTTTTGTTATGTCCCCTCTCAACTCTAACCTACCTTTAGCCTAACTGGACAATGCGTTCTGCCTGTAGCCTTTCAAGCTTCTTGCAAGTGATTTATTATTATTATTATTTTTTTTTTTTCCTTTCTCCTCCAGGCATTAAGCTAAAATATTTTGAGAATGTGTTTTCGTTTAATGGCTTTTGATTTAGGTCCGAATAGTTTCCCCTTTTTGAAGGTGGTATTAGCCTAGCCTACTTGTAAAGAGGGTTTAAAGAATGATAATTCTGTTTGTTATTATTATTATTTTCTTTTCTTTTACCCTGCATATTGTAGTAAAATCTCATGAGAATATCTTTCTGGCTGGTGGCTATGACTTATTTTCTAATGGACCTAGTGTTTTTTCTCCCCAGAGTTACAGGGCTTGCCTTCTTCATTTTATGTCAGCCTACATGGTAGTTAAGCCTAGTGGCTTAGCTGTGGGTTGTGTTTGTTCATCTTGGTCCTTTGTTTGTTTTGTGTTTTGCTTTGTTTCAATGTCTATTTCACTGCCTATTGGGTGTGTGTGTGTGTGCGTGTGTGTGCGCGTGTGTGTGCGCGGGTGTGTGTGTGTGTGTGTGTGTGGGGGGGGAGGGGGGTGGTTGGGTGGGGGGGGACAGGACTTTGCTCATACTTCTTATTTTGCTTTTTGGTTCAGTTTATTACCAATATGTGCTTTGTACCATTAGGGTAAATGACTAGTCTAACTCTGTTCTCCTTTAACGCTCGTGGCCTCAATCTCCCATATAAGTGCACTAGCTTCCTAGATGTTCTTAAAAGGGAGAAAGTGGATGTAGCCATGGTTAGTGAATCCCATCTGTTACATAAAGATGTGCATAGATTGCAGAACAAACACTATCACGTGTTGACTCACTCATCATCTCCTAATAAAACTAAAGGAGTGCTTATTGTAGCTCGCCGCAATCTTCAATTTACCAATCTAGGCACAGGGGGAGACTCAGAGGGTAGAATAACATTCATCAAAACCACTATCGCCAATAAAAAAATTGCTTTTGTATCCATTTACGCTCCAAATATATTTGATGCTAATTTTTATGCACAACTAACCCAAATGATGCTGGATCTCCTGGAATTCCGTTTAATTATTGGTGCCGATTTCAATGCTGTTTGGGATCATTCAGTGGATAGGACGGCCACAGCAGAGGGGAGAGACCAGAGGTTAGCGTCTGTAGCTTTAAAGAAATGGGCTGAGGATATTGCAGTGGTTGATTTATGGCGAGTAATTAATCCGTCGGCTAGAGATTTTTCTTTCTTTTCGGGAAGACATAATTCTTTTTCTAGAATTGACTTTATTTTTGTTTCTAAAGATCTTTTTGAAAGGGTTCGGATAGTTATGACACCTCTCACTCTGTCAGACCATAAGGCTGTAATTTGTAGGGCTACACTGACGGCACAAAGGAATCGTGCACCCCGTTGGCGCTTCAACACTGCTTTACTACAAAATGATGATTTTATTAGCCAATTCCAGCCCGCGCTAGCCGAATTTATCATATTTAATGAATATTCTGTGGACGATCCCCGTATATTATGGGATGCGGTGAAAGGTTTTATTAGGAGTAACTGCACCTCATTTGCGTCTAATCTACATAAAATTCGTTACCGCAGGATACAAGAACTTGAACAAAATCTATTAGATCTTGAGCATGTTATGCATTCCAATGTTACTCCAGATATGTTACTCCAACGGAACACTATCAGAACAGAGTTGAATTCTTTGCTTAGGCAGCGGGCAGAGTTTCTTATACATCGCACACGACAGAATCAATACTTTGAAGGTTCACGTCCAAGTCGATCATTAGCTATGAGCCTCCGGGCCAGTGAGAATTTTGCGAACATCTCATCCATCAAAACACCACAAGGAGACTTAGTAGTCGATCCGGTACAAATTAACTCTACCTTTCGCACTTTTTACTCCAATCTATATTGTTCTGAAGTTGCACACGATCTTAACAAATCAGATCTTTTTTTAAATAATTTACATCTCCCGAAACTGTCGCCCTTCGATGCTCTGTCCCTGGAGAAACCTATCACGTTAGATGAATTGGAAGCAGCATTGCGGTGCATGAACAAAGGCAAATCACCAGGATTTGATGGGATTCCCCCGGAATTTTTATTAACATTTTGGCCTCAACTTGGCAATTTGATCTTAAATATGATCCAACACTCCACACAAACTGGTTCTTTCTCAAGAGATGTAAATACTGCCACTATTACGTTACTTCTTAAAAAGGGCAAAGACCCTAGTGAGTGTGCTAATTACCGTCCTCTTTCTCTCCTGAATGCTGATGTGAAATTATACGCAAAGGTGTTGGCTCTTCGTCTGGTGCCTTTTATGACTCAGCTCATTGACCCTGATCAAACTGGTTTTATAAAATCTCGCCTATTATCAGATAACATCCGTAGACTTCTACATATTATAGATGCAGCTTCTGTTAGCCAAACCCCATGTGCCGTACTTTCTTTAGATGCGGAGAAAGCCTTTGATCGCCTGGAATGGCATTATCTGTGGACAGTCCTGCGACGCATGGGGTTTGGAGTTAAGTTTATAAATATGATTCAAACATTATACTCTTCCCCGACTGCAATGGTGATGACCGGTAATCTTTGTTCTTCTCAATTTCCAGTCTCCAGAAGCTCCAGACAGGGCTGTGTTCTTTCTCCTCTGCTATTTGCAATATCCTTAGAACCCTTAGCCCAAGCAGTGCGTCAATCACCACATACTCCAATTTCAGTACATAATACCGACCATTACATTTCTTTATACGCTGATGACATATTACTTTTTCTAGGTGATGCTGTACAATCAACCTCTCATCTTTTGTCTATTTTTGATCAGTTTGGCAATATATCTGGATACAAAATCAATTGGGCCAAATCCGCTTTGCTTCCCTTGAACCAAGCTATGACAACTGCTTCACTTCATACAAATATTCCGGTGGTCCACAAATTCAAATACCTTGGCTTAGACATTTACCCTTCCTTACAAACCACCATCACAAACAACTTTGATTCAATCTTTAAACAGGTGGAGTTAGATCTGGAACGTTGGTCATCCATCTTAGATTCTTTTCAAGCTCGGGTCTCTATTATTAAAATGAATATACTACCACGCATTAATTTTTACAGTTCCATGCTCCCTATTTCACCTCCTATTGGTCACTGGGATAAGTTGCACAAAATAATAACTAAATATGTCTGGAAAGGGAAACGTCCACGTTTAAAAATGTCGACCTTGCAGAGACAAAAAAGCTCCGGCGGCCTAGGTATTCCAAATTTTAAATTTTATTTTTGGTCGTATACATTACGAGCTCTTCATACATGGCTTAACCCAGATTCCCAGGTGGCCTGGCGTGCAATAGAAGAGGCGTTGGTTAGCCCATACAGACTCCAAGACTTAATTTATTCCAACATTCCTCTTAAAACCTGTAAATCTAGATATGGCCCCATAATTACACATCTTATTGCCACATGGAGAACTGTAGAATCACATGCCAATATACACCTGGAATCTCATCCCCATTTACCATTATTTAATAACTATGCAGTCCTTATGGGGGGGCGCCCGATTTCCTTTCCCCAATGGAGGGATAAAGGGATCAATACCCTCTCTGATATATGTGATGATAATACTAGGCTGCGGACGTTCCAGGACCTTCAGTCTCACTATAACCTACCTGGCACTTCTTTCTTTTTTTATTTACAACTTCGTAGTGCTTTACGAGCATATGGGGTCCCCTGGGGACAAGATTTAGAGACCCACCCCATTCACAAACTTTGCACAACTAAATCCACCAAGGGGTTGGCCTCTTGTCTTTACTGCTTTATTACCAAAGCTGCAGAAAAACCCTTGCAAGTTAACATCCGTTGGTGTCATGATCTCTCTATCTCACCAAATACAATTAATTGGAATATGGTATGGGGGAATATTTTTCTGTCATCTAGAAACCCTAATCATCAAATGATTCATTATAATTATGTACATAGACTATACTGCACTCCCCGTAAATTATTTTTGATGAATCTATCCCAAAATCCCAACTGTGAACTATGCCCTCTTGGAATTCCTGGCACATTTACTCATATGATCTGGGAATGCTCAGCGGTTTTATTATTTTGGAAAATAGTGGCAAGGAAGATGTCATTAGTGTTGGGGGTTGATGTCCCTTGTTCCCCCGTGACTTTATTATTAAATGATTTCACTGAACTTGAACTGACAATGAGGCAGAGGCGTCGGCTGCTAGTTGGCCTTACAGCAGCTAAAAAAATGATAGCCCAGAGATGGAAGGCCCCACACACACTGCCATATCATCAATGGGTATCCTCTGTAGTAGATCTAGCTAATATGGAGATGTCAGTGGCCCGCATGCATGGCGCTAACGCGGAAAATATTAACTTATGGTCTTTATTTATTGAAGCTATGCGTGTGGTCACTGAATGATTAGCTGTAATTGAATCTATAACTGCTGTACAGGATATGGAGGTAATTCGATGACCTATTCAGAATGTGTGGGGCTATATTGTTTTTGCTATGCTGATTGGGCTGATTTTCTGTTTCTCATTTTTTGTTGTTGGAAGGATGGGTTGATGGGTCCTATGGGGAGGGAGGGGGGGTTTGAATGTTTGTTATTGTTTGTAACGTTATATGTAAATGCTGTATTTGTTTTGTTTGTGTTTTGTGAAGAAAAAATTATAAATAAATAAAAAATTGATCACAAAAAAAAACTTAAATATTATTAAGTAAGATTTACTTAATATCTTAACGAATGTTAAGTTAAGTAGTAAGTAAATTTGACTTGATACTGGCAAGTGAGTTGTACTTGATATTACAGCAGTAAAATTTACTTAAAAAGTACTAGTGCAAATTGTTACGAGGATTTTATCAAGTAAATTCTACACGTTATTTTTTTCAGTGTACAGTCAGGCCACTATAAGCTGAAACCGAATTAGTTAGTAAGCGAGTAGTGCTTTCTGTGATCAGTGTTTTTTAAAAGAAAGCACTGGGAAGCAGAGAGGCTGAGGGTCCTTCACTCAGAGGAGTCGGGGGGAAGGAACTCAGCGGAAAGGGATCCAGCCTGGAGCTGCGCCCGAGAGGGAGGCTCGAAGGATCAAAGCGATATACAGCAGTGGATCATAATCTTAGTAGGCTGTGCTATAATTGACCAAGTGGCAAAACAATTGATCAAGAGGGCATTATTGAAACAGTATTTTAGCTAAGGAGAGAAGTGATGAAACTTTAGTGTTTAAGGCGGCAGTATCGTATAATGGTTAAAGAACTGGCCTTGTAACCGAAACGTTGCAGGTTTGATTCCCAGGTAGGACGTTGTACCCTTGAGCAAGGTCCTTAATTGCTTCAGTATACAAACATCGAACAAAAAGTTCGGAAATTTGTGTTTGGTAGATTATTTCTCTGTTGTAACAATGCTTCTTGGCAATAAATTTTATACCGTTGGAAAGCCTGTTTATTTCCCTTTTAAATGGTGCCCCATTTGTAAAGAACATGCATTTGTGGAATGAGCAGCACAGCTGAGTATGTGGGTTGCACCCATGTAAAATTTGCCAAATCTTCTCTGCCAATGCCAAACAGCTTACACCTGCACTGGAACCTGAACATGTGGAGGAACGTTATGTTCAGCGATGACTCCAGATTCTGCCTACGGAAGTTGGATCGTAGGGTCAGAGTGTGGAGAAGACGGGGAGAACGCTATGCTGATTGCTGCACCGATAGAGTAACACCTTTTGGTGGAGGCAGTGTGATGGTGTGGGGCGGCATCTCCATCACTGGAAAAACGAGGCTTGTCATCATTGGAGGCAATCTCAATGCAGTGAGATATCGAGATGAGATTCTGCAACCAGTGGCAATCCCATACCTCCACAGTCTGGGACTGAACTCCATCCTCCAAGATGACAACGCTCGCCCCCACAGAGCGGGGTTTATCAGAGACTACCTCCAGAATTTGGGAGTAGAGAGAATGGAACGGCCTGCCAACAGTCCTGACCTCAACCCAATTGAACACTTGTGGGATCAGCTTGGGCGTGCTGCTCGTGCTAGAGTGACCAACACAACCACGTTGGCTGACTTGCGACAAATCCTGGTTGAGGAGTGGAATACCATCCCACAGCAGTGTGTGACCACACTGGTGACCAGCATGAGGAGGAGGTGCCAGGCTGTTGTGGCTGTGTATGGTTCTTCCACATGCTACTGAGGCTCCTGACTGTTTGTTAAATTAATAAATTGTAAAATTGCCAATATGTCTTGTTTCTTCCTTGTTACTGATAGACTTCAATCATCCAATCCACCAAACAACACCAAACAAGAGTCACTAGCAACAGCAGAATAAGCTGTTTGGCATTAGCAGAGAAGATTTGGCAAATTTTACATGGGCGCAACCCACATACTCAGCTGTGCTGCTCATCCCACAAATGCATGTTCCTTACAAATTGGGCACCATTTAAAAGGGAAATAAACAGGCTTTCCAACGGTATAAAATGTATTGCCAAGAAGCATTGTTACAACAGAGAAATAATCTACCAAACACAAATTTCTGAACTTTTTGTTCGATGTTTATATCCAGCTGTATGAATGGATAATATGTTTTTTTTTTAAATGCTAAAAAGTTGTGTAAGTCGCTCTGGATAAGAGCGTCTGCTAAATGCCTGTAATGTAATGTAATGTAGTGTTTAAGCTGGGTGAAGTGGAGGGCAAGGCCACCTTCCTCAATGTTTGTTTTTGTTGTTCTGGTGTAGATAGATAACTCGTTTTATTTACGTTCTAAATGGTATGGTTTTATGTTTAATTGTTTGATTTTGTCTAAAAGTAATCAGAGGTAAACCCTTTAACGCGATCCCTCCTGAGGGTTTGTCAGCTTAGGTGCACTGATTATTCGCCGGAAAGTTGTAAAATTTTGGATAAATGGATTGAGTATACTAAGAATGATCCAATTGCAGTTCCATAATGGGGTACTTTTGACATGGACGTGATCATATAAAATACCATAAGAGAATAAAAAGAAGCCCACCCCTCAGGTAAGGTGAAGAGGTGTTCTTCTCTGTTTCCAGCAGGAACTGGGTGGCGGCTCTTAAGCAGCTCTACTGACAATGAGAGCTGAACTAGGCCCCACTAATTATTGCTAATTTCTCCCATTTTGACCTTGACATAATGAAAGCCACAACCACGATGCTGGGAACCAGGCAACGGCCTGGTTGCGTGTACCACCCGCAGTCACAAGGGATGGTGGAAAGGGCAAATGGAACTTTGGAAGCAAAAATAGCCGAAATATGTGCAGGCGGCAAAATTAACTGGGTAGATGCACTGCCACTGGCACTAATAAGCCTGACAATACAAACTAACAAATGCATGCATCTAACCCAGCTGGAAATACTAACAGGGGGGACCAATGTCAGTACCGTACCTACGGAGCCCATACAGTGGACCTGTGCTTGAGCAGCTTGAAAATGAAATGTCAAATTATGTGCAGCATAACCATAATACACAAGACTATTTTCCAACAGGGGTAAAAGGACAGACGACATTCGGGGGGATTTAGGTGGAATACGCCCAGGGGATTGGGTGTATATAAAAGTGTTCAAAAGAAGGTGGAGTGAACCCAGACGTGAGGGACCATACAAGGTGGTTCTGACAACTTCTACTGCAATGAAGGTTGAAGGTAAAACTGTGTGGTTCCACCTTAATCACTGCTTTAGAGTGAAAGCGCCAGGATGTGCACAGGGCGAGGTTGTAGATCATTTAAGGGAAATAGCGGAGACACAGGATGAGGAAGGTGCACCTTCAGAAAGTAGGGAAAATGAGGAAGCAAGGGAGATGTATGGGTGAAAAGGGGGTGGGATGTTTTGTTGTGACTGTCATTTAAACAGGACCTAACGAGTATCGGGATCAATACGGGAGACCTGTGAATGCTGTAGGCGGTCCACTTGACTTCCCGTTTGGAAACCCACTCTGCGAGCAGGGCATGAGCGCGGGAAGAAGTGGATGGGAATGCTGTAAGCATCACCCGCAGGCTGCCCAACAGGTGAATGCTGGAACAGCTATGCAAAACATGTATGGTGCCTCACTGATGAAGACTGTACGGCACTTTTCTGCCTGAAGAAAGTGGAGCCAAATCACTGTGCTTCGAATGTGCTAGCAACCTCTCCACAGTGATGACCCTCTACGGTATGTAATGCACCTGGGTTGAAGAACACAGACACTGAGTATACACACGCACGAAGAGAGAGTTTCACAATCAGGAGCTATGTGCTCCCTCACTAATGGCAGAGAGATAGGACACATATAATAAGTTGCACTAACACACATAGGTGCACTACATGCTCTGCCAAAAAGGCCGGTGGCTGAGTGATGTGCTAGTAACCTCTCCTCTGTCCACTGGTCCGACGCTGAGGCTACTTGGACCAAAGAAGAAGCCAACGTCATCTCGATAGAAGTATCTCATGTTAATCGAGCAAACACTTTGTAGTACGAACATTGATTGTGCACCAAAACCCACGGCTGATCTAGATATAGCTGCACTTATGGTAGTAAGATAAAGTTTATACGTTTTAAAGTGATGTATGTATGTACTCAGACAAGAATCAGACCACGCTGAATCTCATTGTGAAATAGGGCCATGACTTGCCTCACCACCATAGGTCAGGAAAATGTGGGTAACAAACAACACACTTCTGTCAAAAGCAAACAAAGACTGAAGTTCCTGTGGAAGGGGACCACAGAGCGCATGTGATGGGGGACATGCTTAAGCGTACTGCAATAAATCACCCAGGTACTGGTCAGTGGTGCTTGGGCGAATCAGTTTTATAGCGGCAACACTTAAGCAGCAGGAAGGCCATTGGGGAGCCTGCTGGATTGTTAGGTCTCAGCGAGTCAATGAGGTCTGAATCAACTGTAACAGAAAATATGTAATCAAAATCAATACGATAACCAAGAGTGATTTGTTGTGTTAACAAATTTACTGTGAATCAAATGTCTTATACTTAGTCTCTAAACTGACTAATGTTGATTAATGTTCCTCTGAAGTCGGTATTCCTAAAAGCTTAGGAATACAGCACCACCAAATGTAACAGACATTGACAAAAGGAAAGGAGCATCAAATGGCTTTTACCCACTCCCGAGAAAACAGAGGGGATGTTTACCACATGATGTTCTGTTCTGCTGCTAAGTCTCCCTCCAAGCAATAGTCATCATTTTGATGATCGCCAAGGTTGTAAGATGGCGTCTTGCTATCTGACCGGATGGAGCCTGGCAACAGACGTAAGGGACAGATGCTGTGTGAATGTGACTGGAAAAGTCACACAGGGGGGCTAACCAAGCGCAAGATCAGATAAAAGCGGTGGCCAGGCATCGAGGACTACTGGCTGTGAGAAAGTTGATCTCATTTAGCGGTTTAGAACCAGGGGCTCAAAAATGTTTTACGTTGTCAGTCAATGTTTAGATTGACAGCTACCATATGTATAAAATGAATGTGACTATGTTCAGTTAGAGGAGGCTGACATATTTTTATGTTCAAAGGGAGAGTTTTTAGCTCAGTCATCCTGTCTGGGAGGAATGTAGTGGAAACAATATATAGATTATACATATATTATTTATCATTACAAACCACTGTAGGGCCTTCTATATGAAACAATTGTGTCAATAAGAAGATGCTTTTCTGTGTTAAGGTGTTTTGGCAGGTCAGCCGAACTTTTAACCCCACACTGGGTGGGGTTGAGAAAAGCATAAAACGGGGGTTATCTGAACTTTCATGGCTGCTGCTGCTGCTACTGCTATGTTTTGTTTTTGTCATTAACGGACCTGTTTTACGTCTCGTGGGTGAGCATGAAATTGACACTTAGACTGGACCGTGTGATTAACAGTGTTTTTAACATATGTATGCTTAGCTTATTATTAGAAGTTATGTTGAATAGATTTACACATTGCTTGGACAGGATTTAGAAAGGTAAGAAGACTCAGTCAGCAACTTGTCGATGACAAAGATAAAGATAAAACCATATGGTTATTGATAATTTTCAGATGAGAGTGAGCCTATGTGTGTGTGTGTGTGTGAGAGAGATATATAGTGTCTAATATTGGCCTTTGATTAAGTATAAAACTGCTTATTTCTAATAAGCCTTGATAGGACTGGTGTACAGAGAGGAGTGTAATGCTAAAATTGCATTCAAAATGTATGTTTAATCCAATTCTTCTAAGTCAAGGGAAAACACTAAATGTACACTCTGTACTAGGCTTTAGCGGATCCCGCGGTTCCACGTTCTAAAATGAGAATCGGAACCTCGACTCCACTTTTGTGAAGAGCCGGGTACCCCCCCATCGCCGGTTCCAGCTTGCGGAGAGCCGACTCCAAACACGAAACCCGATTCTGAGTAACTGCTCACGCACAGTCGCACACATAGGCCGCTTGCATAGTGCACAGCATGCACACGTTTTATTTTAAACATAAATAGGTCTACATTTAAGCAATAAGGTACGAGACGCAGTACTTTATCGTCAATATAGTCACAGTTAAAGGCGCAGAGGGCCGGCAACCCTTTGATTGTGACTATATTGACGATATTGTACAGCGTGAAGTTACCTTATTGCTTTTATAAAATGGTTGCCAGCTATATTCTAAATAATATATAAGGACAAGGCACACTTTCAATAAAACAATTTTTAATTAACGTTATGCATTTCATTTCAGCAGCAGAAATAGTCCCCAGTGTAGCTGTTGCCATGCAACACAAAAAAAAACAAAGCTAGGAATGGAATGCTAGCTAGCAAACTGACTAATAGCTAGGGTTATGTGCTAATAACATAATAATAATAATAATAATATAATGCACTGCACTAGTAATAATAATAATATAATGTAATAGTTATAACGTTAGCTAAAACCGTTATCTATATATAGCCTATACAGATTGCTTTCACACAACCAGTCGGTAGGCTATGTTTCTCACGTTAACTTACAGCTAGCTAATTACTAAGCCTAACGTTAGTTAGCTAAATTCCTACTAAATTCGTATTTCCAAACTGAATAAATACTGCACCTCTAACCACAAAAATGGTTTGCTAGATTAAAGTTGCTGTAACATGCCGAATACAAACTTTTTTTATCTGCAGATTTAATGTTTTTAACCGGTTTCATGAACTAAACTGCTGCTATTGTTACTAGCATAAAAGAGACAAATCTAGGGCTCTTCAGTGAGAATTTCCTTTCCAGTGGATTTGGTTTCCAATAGCTTTCGATTTTATGCCCACGCAGTGGTGGGCCGTCAGGGCCAGCAAGGCCTTCTCTGCTGGCCTAAACATCATCAGAATATAAATTTAATTTTGATATATTTTTTCCACAAATATGTATTAAATTATTCCCCATAGTCTATTCTCTTCATTTCATAGCTTTCCTCTTGGTTGCGCTGCTTCCAGCCTCAGATCGAGATTTGGAGGGCTGGCCTTTATGTTAGAGCTTTTATCCAATCATATTTCAGCCATAATGTGTTGCCAGGGTCCAAGAAATCTGCCCTTAGGCCTTCAGAATCAACAGTGCGGGCGCCTGTAGCTTAAAGTGAACGGAAACAAAACTGTGGCGTTAACCAATCAGATTTCGAGTTGGCGACACCGGTCCAGCTAGCAGGCGTACGATAACGTCAGCACGTGCACGTCTTTTGATTGGATACGCACTATTGAGAGGCAGAGCTATGCAGAGCTAGCAAACTGAACTTGAACGAGCTAATTTGTGTAGATTTCTACAAGCTGTTTTTCAACCCACAATGGCTGAAGGAGGAGAAGAGATCGATTTGGTCGCAGATATAATTACAACGCCATTTTCAAGACGAACTTTTCAAGAAAAGCTAGACATCGTGAGAAGAGAACGGCCAACCCCGACGCTAGCGAGCCTATCACAGCCGGGAAAATGGTTTGTCCGCCACTTTTAAATCAATATTAACGAATTAATATATATGTAATTAAAATTACAAATATATAAAAAATAAATGTTTGATGCTTCTGCTAGAGATGTGTGTGGCGCACTGGCTCAGCTGTGCAGTAAAAGTACTTGGAGAGACTTGTTGAATTGTTTTGGTTTAACCTTTATCAAAGTGGACATTCAAGGCTAGGAATACACTTTCACCACTGTCGCAAATATATCCTCATGAACAAATGCAAATTATTTGTTTGTTTTCTTTTATTTTCAGTGAATAGTTTATGTGTCTTTATCGTCACGTTTCTTAAATGAAACTGCTTTGGGTGCGACAATGCGCTGTTTAGTGAACAAACTTGTTAAAGCTTACATACTTTTGGTGGACTTAATAAAACTTTGTAGACTAATCCCTTAAAAGCGCCTTTTATTTTTAAGTTTTGACAGTATCCAAGCGATCTTAAAGCTGGTAGTTTAACACTCTTAATTGTAAATGCGGATTTATTGATTATAAATGCTTCGGAAATATTAATATAACTCTGTTGTACTTGACTATGTTAAGGTGATGCAACGCCCGGTTATACTGAGTTTATGTCTAAATGTATAGTTTCTAGAGCCATGGCGTCATAATGATGGTATTAAGAGGTGGAATAATTCAGGTAGGACTGTGTAGGACATCACTGAAGGCCTAGGTGTGAAATGCACGGCCCGCCACTGTGCCCACGCAAGGACATGATTTCTCTAGCCTCGGCTCCACGATTTAAGTGTGCATGGGGTTTTGTCACCAGGGCTCACGGCTCCTATGTGTCCGCTCCGCTACGTGGGAGCTGGATCCTATGAGGGAGCCGGCTCCAACACGGGACTCAGCTCTCACAGAGAACTTGTTATTTAGCGCTCAGAAGTCGGAACCGACTTGTTGACAGTACCCAGTTTTCAGCAAGGACCGCGATGCTGCGTTAGCCTTTGCCAACCAAAGTTATGCGTGGTGCCTGGCCGAGTTTATGCTGGCGCTTGTCCAATAAAAATACAACCAAGCACTGACAAGCATACCAGTACACATTTAGACACGTAGTCGACGATTCCATTTGTATTAGGTTTAGGTGATGCGTTTGATTTTCTGTTCGGAATATTAGTTTAATAATTATTTTCAAGCGAAAATAATTCAGAAGGATGCTTTAAATATGTGTTACAAATACAATTACATTGCAAACTGCGGCCTGCCTGCAAAAACGCATTAAATACATGGTTTTTTTTTACCAACCAAAATCACCAACCGGGAATCGTGGTTTTTAATTGTAACCGGAACCGGCTCAGAGAATTCTGGATCCGCCCAAGCCTACTCTGTACAAAGTTTCTCAAAAGAGAACCATGGGCATTAAAACATTTCCTACTGTACGAGGATCTTCATAAAAATATAAAGGAATGTCTGACACATAAAACAAGGTAAACAGGGCTTACGAGGAATTCTCTAATGAGCATCCTGTTCTTCGCCCATATAGTATATGATCGGGCACTGGATTGCGACCTCCCTCCAATTTTTCACCATGGTTCTGTCCTGTAAAGTGGCAAGAAAGTTTTGTTAATAAAATGTGTTTGCAGTGAGCAGTACACACCTCAAACCCATGAGGAGCACATAACAGAGGAGCATTTCATGAGTGGCATATGAGATGTTGTGTAGATTGATAAAAACATTCACAAATTAGTAGAGATAATTAATAACAAAAAACTACATTTTAAGTGTTAAATTTGGCTTGGTTAAAAGCCGCAAAAGACAGGAAATTCAAATGAGCACCACCAAGCCAAACTTCAGCTCTCTACATTTTCTATAAATTTTCTAATGATTGTGTAATCATTAGTTATGTTTATTCAACATTCAAGTGGATGTGTAACAATAGTTATGATGATTCCATTTTTTAAAGAAATTGACACCTTCTGGAGAAAAAATCCTGGGAATTAATAACAAAAGCCGCAAAAGACAGGAAATTCAAATGAGCACCACCAAGCTAAACTTCAGCTCTCTACACTATTAGGGATTTCCAGTACTCCATTTTTTATATCTGACTGCTATACAGTTCTGTAGTTATGTTGGTCTACTGTATTTCAAACAACATGTACTCACCACTGGGCAGATTGGTTCAAACCTTCTCTCAAAGAGCCTAATTCATAGTCTTAGAGTATGTGCTGTCACCCATGGTAATGACCTGTACAAAAAGGCTTTGTATTTTCCTACTGCAGTTTTGTGTAGGCTATTTCTCTATTCCTCTTATGCCTCATACCAATATTGATAGCTAACATGTGAGAATATTGGTAGGTAGCTTTTGAAAGGTGGATCTAAATCTTTATCTGTTTACATTTAAAATCCTTTTTAGAAGTATTCTAAAGCTATATGAGTAGATGTAAATGTATACTTTCACCTAGGCTATGTTCCATTATGCACACTTGCGTTCTACGTACTTACATTCTTGATAGTACATTCTTCCAATTACACTAGCTAGAACGCACATGATAGTATGCAAAAGCGCAAGTATGCTTCAATTTTGGAACACACTTCAGCAGAATAGCCTACCTTTTACCTTACACAGGAAAAACAATAGAATCACCTCCACAAATTACCTTACTCGATAACCTAGCTACAGTACAGTTGGCACCATTAGACCTAAGCATTTGTAACTACAAATGTTATGGCGCATGGCATTATTGACAATAAATATTGTTTTGACTATTTTTTTTATTTTTCATTAAGACATTACTGACACGGTGAAACTAGCTACTTTGTGTGTGGCTATCTCTCAGCAACATGCGTATTTGAGATTATAAGAATGTGTTAATGGTCCCGTTTCGGGACTTAGCCAATTAGAATTAAATCTTGAATCTATTACCGATTTACAGTAACGTGACAGGGAAGCCGTATTCCCACAAAGTTAGTGAAATGAAAAAGAGGGTAATGCTGCGTTTTCACAGCGAGCAACTGGTCGCTGAGTCGGTAAATTCTACTAGGCTGGGGGCAGGGCAAGAGCTTCCCGTTGTGTCATCCAAGTCAGTTCGTGCAGCTACAATTTTTTGATTAAAAAAAACAACGACAGTAGCCTACGTATAACATAGACATATGTGCGATGCATCCTATTCTTTATAGTTTTGTCATGACACTGATAATTATGTGTTCTCGCTAGCTAGCGATAGGCTAGTCTATATCTGTCTTTGTCGCGAGCTAGCGATCTTTATATATCTAGATACATATGTAAGACTGAAATTGAGATCCCCGGGCACTTCAATGCCGTAAAATCTGCTGGGATCATCTGGCGTGAAGTTTATGACGGTCAAAGAATGTCTCCAGGTGTCACGGCTTTGGAGGAAACGCTTGGACTGTCGTGGAGACAGGCACACAAACAGTGCCATAGTGCCCCCACATGGCGTTATCAGGGCAGGTTAAATCTCTGTCCTTAAACATATTTTTCACACACAACACAACATGGTATAGATTGCTTTTGTCCTCAAAAAGCTTAAAAACATACAGATGTGATTGATACTTTTGCTACATTGTACAGTATACACTGGAACTAGTCTGGGCACTGGAACATACATTACACTCTTTCCAGAGAGATAATCATGTATTGTTCCGTTTTTGAGTGTTACATTAGTAAATACATCAAGTTAACGTACCTACATTAACAGGGACAACTAGGGTGTAAATGTAATATTCTCAACAGGAATTCTGGTACCTTTGTGGCATTAATATCAATCACATCTGAGAAAACTGTGGAGATGGGGAGTCTCATGGCAACACAAACTTAGACCTACTGATGTTTGATATCATTTTGAGGGTCTCGGTGTGAGTGGTGCAATGGTCTACATGTCCTAAATGTGCAACATGAATGGAATGTATATTTCATAACACAGGCGTAAGCTGCTGTTGTGAAATGGTCCTTAGAAAAAAACATTCTGTCAAACCCCATAGAAGGGGGGCTAATAGTGCTGACCAGTTTATGGTTTTACGACCGTCTGCAGCCAGATCAAACACAGAGTTTGAGCATTTAAGCAAAGGAAATAAACCAATCTGGGAAGCTGTAATCCAGACTTTCCCACACATCTAACCTCAGGTCACTGTGTGTAGCGATTGCCAGGTATGACTAAGTATTTCTTCTGTACTGTATTTGAATTTGGACTGTTCAATCTGTAACTGTATATTGATAATTTAAGTAAGTAACCTACCTGGTAATAAATTAGTTAAACTTGATTTGTGTGGTTTCTGTGAATTGTGTCTCTATTACTGGATTTCACACTGACTGTGATAATGTGACTGCTCTGCTAGGCCGTAGCCAGTACTAGGAGGATTCTATGTTCAAAACCTCTGAGCACCTGTGATGGTGATATGTTCAAAACCTCTGAGTTTCTATTTCCTAGTATTTGAGCTAGTATTAAGAGGATTCTATGTTCAAAACCTCTGAGCACCTGTGATGGTGATATGTTCAAAACCTCTGAGTTTCTGTTTCTTAGTATTTGGGAGATTCTATGTTCAAAACCTCTGAGCACCTGTGATGGTGATATGTTCAAAACCTCTGAGTTTCTGTTTCTTAGTATTTGGTAGATTCTATGTTCAAAACCTCTGAGCACCTGTGATGGTGATATGTTAAAAACCTCTGAGTTTCTATTTAGCTTGTCAGACCGATTCAGTGTGTCAGTCTGCCTCCCATATCCGGGGCTATCAGCGTCCCCGGTATAGGTCATTTCACCAGAACACAATTCCACTCGCAATCAAGCATACATTCTAAATTATAATATTAAATGGAGTCAGATAAACGAGTACAGAATCAGCGTTGGTGGCTGATGATTTACTGTAATATACACAGGCTGTTCTATGAATAAACTGGGGTCAAGGTAGACCAGACTTAAAGCGGAAGGTAACGTGGTACGAGTACCTTTGATTTTTGGTCCCTTATTAGCTAATCCCGTGAATCTAAAGAGCAGTCTAACCCGGTTGCAAGAACCTTAATACTACTTTATTAACTTTCCTAACTTTTCCCTTTCCCCACAGCAATAGCGGAATACATCACGCTTAAACCTTCGCTCCGAGCTATTCCCTCATTGGTCTAGCCGCGCTGAGTTTTACAATTTGGTTTGTAACATGATTTTAGTTGATGTTTCCAGATTTTACAATTTGGGGAACTCGAAATGATTTGTGTTGCTAATTTCCAGATTTACACATAGATAGATTTATGTATAAAACTCAACATGTAGTTTGGGCTCTATGTGATATTGGTAGAACAGCCACATATATCCTTTAAGGTTATGTTATACATTGAACAGGACATGGTAGGCTTGGGCCATTATTATTAGCTGCTCCTCCATTGCTGCAATTTGAGTGAAATCGGGCAGAACAATTATTCACAAAATGGTTTTGTGTCGGTTTGAGAAATATGACGCGTGGAACTCTGATTGGCTGTTACGGCCGATGGTCGCTCAAAAGTTACATTGCGGGCAACATTTATCGGCCGGTTTTGGTCGCTCAGTTGCCTAGTTGCTCAGGTCGCTGACCGTCGCTCAGCTTCATAGAGAATGAATGGACTTCCGGCGACTGGGCGACCGAAGTTGCTGGATGTGTGAACGCAGCGTAAGGCGCCCGGAAAGGCGCCTGCTTAACCTTATGTTGTCATTTCCGCCTTAGTTCACGCAGCACCGACTTTTCGGCCATCTCGGACAGTTTCCGATGCAGGCCGACTCAGATATGATGTAAATCGTGTGCGTTCACACATCCAGCAACTTCGGTCGCCCAGTCGCCGGAAGTCCATTCATTCTCTATGAAGCTGAGCGACGGTCAGCGACCTGAGCGACTAGAAAACTGAGCGACCAAAATCGGCCGATAAATGTTGCCCGAAACTTAACTTTTGAGCGACCATCGGCCGTAACAGCCAATCAGAGTTCCGCGCTTCATATTTCTCCAACCGATACGAAACCATTTCGTGAAAAGGGGTCCCACTGTTGCCAGCAGCCGGTCGAATTGCTCACAATCCAGCCGAAAATAACGCTGGAAGCGGTCCCTGTCCAGGCGGAGTTCCTGCACCAGCCGGTGAAATTCTCCGAGCTGGCGGCGGCATTGTACGGTGCTATGCACCCAGAGCCTCCGGCGCTTCCTCCGGCGTAAATAAATTAGGGCGACAGCTAGCAGTTTTTTTTCCCGGTTCATTTTCCAAAGTTGTAATCATGAAGCTGAAGACTCAATTTATAGTAAAAAATATCCCTCCAAAATGTTCAAATAAAGGAGGGAAAGAATCTAATTGGACGTTTAATATCATTTCATGAACGTAATCTACGTAATATTGCCTATCAAACTAAGCTAGGCGAAATATGGTTAGCAGCGGTAACAACAGTAAATAATTTATATATTATCATTGTATAATTATCAGTGTCATAACATAACCTTAAAGGATATATGTGGCAGTTCTACCAATATCACATTGAGCCCAAACTACATGTTGAGTTTTATACATATATCTATCTATGTATCTATATAGATAGATAAAGATCACTAGCTTGCGACGAAAATAGATATAGGCTAGCCTATCGCTAGCTAGCGAGAACACATAATTATCAGTGTCATGGCATAACTATAAAGAATAGGATGCATCGCAAATATGTCTTTGTTATACGTAGGCTACTGCCGTTGTTTATCGGTATCAAAAAATTGTAGCAGCACGAACTGACTTGGATGACACAACGGGAAGCTCTTGCCCCGCCCCCAGCCTAGTAGAATTGACTGACTCAGCGACCAGACGATCGCTGTGTGAACACAGCGCTAGCAGCGGTGCAGTTGCTCTCGGGCGCCTTCAACAACATCGCAGCGCCTTCAAACTAACCAACCACAGAATTGGTTAGAGAGCGAGGAGAGAGTGGTGTTTCCTCACGACAAACGCGGATAATTTCAAAATATCGCCATCTCGGCGTATTGATTCTACTCTCAAAAAAAAATCTAAATGAAATGTACCCCTCCCTAATAGTGTTCAAACACAGGTAGGCTATAAGAGTTATTTAGTCAATCTTACAATGTAACAGCAGTAGTCTATTTCCCCCCTCTTTCTGGTCTCTTATCTAATTTCACAATTAATATTTATTTTGTTGTTTTTCTTATTGCTCTTATTTAAAAAAAAATATTATTTAATACAATCCTTTTTTTGTACTTCAATTAATGTGATTTTGTTTCATAATGTGAGGTTGTAGTATAAGCCCAACCTATCGAACACATTTCTGTACATTACTTTTGTGTACTTGCATTTATTTTTTATTCATACAAATAATACATAAATAAATAAATATGCGTTTTGGGAGTTTGGGATTGTAGCACATACGGTCGCTACTGTGGTTATTATATAATGTACCTTACATGTACGTTCTTGAGATAAACCAATATGGATGAGAAAAGTACAATATTAGTAATGTTACACTAACAAATGCCAATTCTCATTCTTGACTGCTTCTGTAATAACTGTAGGCCTACCTCTAACTTTATAAAATATGTTGTTTGAACCAAGAAGTGTCAAGAAATAACCAAAAAAAAAGGACTGCCCAAATATAGGTAACTTAATGTTTTGTTCAATAATGTAACTATATTGGATTAACATATTTTATATAAAATTAAAGATGCAACTTTGTTATGAGTGTTTTGTATTTTGCATTTGTATAACAGCTGGTTTAAGAATAAAATCCTAATTGGACTGTTGTCCAAAAAATTGTCCTCTTCAGAACATTTGGTGTGAGCATATAGAAAATTAAGGTAGGACCACCAAATGATAACACATACATTTTTGTCAAAGTATTTGGGAAGTTACCTAATTTATATTTCTCTTCACCATCCTTGTTATCAGTAAGACAACTAATTCGGATCTGAAGGGATGTTCTGCTGATGTTCTTCTGTTGAGAAGTGGAGTTTTCCCTATCTCCAGATGGGACAGTGTTTCGGCAGACCTCTGCCTGTCACATTCCAGCAGAGGGGTCCACATACAAATAAGCCAATTCCATAATAACATGAAGGGAAGGACGAATTAAACAATATTATGTAACACATCCTGGCGCTACTGTGCTGTACATCCACTTTGCAAATTGTTGAAAGATTAATGATTGAGATTAAAGATCTAACACTGTTATTATGGCTATGGGTTCATTAGATGTGGGTGTTCTGGTCTCCAAAACAAAACCGATAAATTATACGAGCAATTAAGACCACATTTTCAGAATATTTATTTCACACAATATGGTGACATTCACAAAAGGTAAATAAACTGTAGCACTATTCCCCTCCACCACCATTCAAGCCACAATGACACTGGGTTCTTTCTGTCATTTTGTATGTTTATTGTCAAATCAGAAATATATGAACAATGATTGGTGACAGGTAAAAGGAAGACAACATGTTGATATTGGAATCCATCTTATGCAAATACAATTCTATTTATCCATACGTTACCATAACTGGCAAGGAAAATGTCATCTTTCTTGGCATTGTTCCCTCAAAACACATAACAACTCCCAGTATCCCAATGTCCCTATATGTACTATATTAGTTATTCATTCATACAAACTCAATTTATCTTGTTAAAGACATTGAATGGCATTCAATTGCCTCTGATCACCACTTCATTTCTTTCTCTCTTCCTCTTGTTCCACACCGTCCCTCCCCTCCCCACACCCCCACTGTCTCTGTCCGCCGTAACCTCTGCTCCCTCTCGCCCTCCTCTCACAGACACTGTTTCCCACTCTCTTCCTCTCTCTACCCCTTCTGTGTCCCCCCCTGTTTCTCCACCTTTTCTCCCCTTTCTCAGACCGATGTGTCCCATCTCCTACTCTCCCATCGCCCCACTACTTGTGCCCTCGACCCTATCCCTTCATCTCTCCTCCAGGCAATCACCCCAGATATCCTCCCGTTCGTGACCTCCCTGGTGAACTCCTCCCTGACCTCTGGCCGTTTCCCCTCATCCTTCAAAAGAGCCCACATCACCCCGATCCTGAAAAAACCTACGCTGGACCCCTCCAACATCCAAAACTACAGACCGGTAACTCTTCTTTCTTTTCTTTCCAAAACTATCGAACGTGCTGTTTCTAACCAACTGTCGTCTTTCCTTACCCAGAACAACCTGCTAGACCCCCACCAGTCCGGCTTCAAACCTGGCCACTCAACGGAGACCGTACTCCTCTCCGTCAGCGAGATGCTTCATGCAGCTCGGGCAGCCTCCCTCTCCTCTGTGCTAATACTTCTAGACCTCTCTGCCGCCTTCGACACCGTAGATCACTCCATCCTCCTGTCGTCCCTGTCTGCAGCGGGGATTGGCGGCTCGGCCCTGGCCTGGATTGAGTCCTACCTCTTGGAACGCTCCTCCCAGGTTGCCTGGGCTGGTAAAGTATCGGCACCCCATCCCCTTACCACAGGAGTCCCCCAGGGCTCAGTCCTTGGTCCCCTCCTTTTCTCCACCTACACCAAATCCCTTGGCCCTGTTATCACTGCTCATGGTCTTTCTTACCACTGCTATGCTGACGATACTCAACTCTTTCTCTCCTTCTCACCCTCTGACACTCAGGTATCAGCCCGCATCTCCGCTTGCCTGAGAGACATCCAGAGCTGGATGGACAACCGCCATCTCAAGCTCAATCCTGGCAAGACTGAGCTCATCTACATTCCTGCTCTAACCGCTCCTCCTCTCAATCTCTCTATTTCCCTAGGAGACACTCCACTGACCCCAACGCCCTGTGCCAGGAACCTCGGAGTCGTGATGGACAACAGGCTGTCCCTCTCCGAGAACATCGCAGCAGTAACCCGGGCATGCAGGTTCTTCCTGTACAACATCAGGAGAATCCGCCCCTTCCTCACCACCCACTCAACCCAGCTCCTGGTCCAAGCAATGGTGCTGTCCCGCCTGGACTATTGCAACTCTCTCCTGGCTGGCCTGCCAGCATCGGCCATTAGACCCCTTCAGCTTATCCAGAACGCAGCAGCGCGCCTGGTCTTCAACCTCCCCCGACACTCCCATGTCACCCCCCTGCTCATTGACCTCCATTGTCTACCGGTGATGGCTCGCATCAAATTCAAAACATTGGTGCTCGCCTTCCAGGCAGTCCGAGGATCTGCCCCGCCATACCTCCAAAAACTAATCAGACCCTACACACCTGCCAGATCCCTGCGTTCCGCCTCCTCAGGACGACTGGTACCCCCCCCTCTTCATACTAGCACCCGGTCTCGACGTCTGTCTGTCCTGGCCCCACGGTGGTGGAATGGCCTCCCCATGGAGGTCAGAACAGCAGAAAGTCTGACCGCCTTCAAGCGCAGATTGAAGACTCTTCAAGCTGCACCTCTCTCCACCCCTCCCTACCTCCCTTTGACTATTGTTATTAATGTTGTGTAATTACCCCCCCCAAAAAAATAAAAAATAAAAAAAAACAATCATACTGACTGCGCCTAGTACTTAGATTCATATTTGCCTTTTTAGGGTTGTTTTTAAACGCTCTTGTTCCTAGTTTGAAAATGCACTATGTACGTCGCTCTGGATAAGAGCGTCTGCTAAATGTCTATAATGTAATGTAATACGTTCATTGTCAGGGTCCAAAGGGACCACGTGCTGTCATGTAATTTGAATAAATCATGAACACTGACATTATGAGTAGCTGAATCACCTAATTTTTTCCTATGTTTTGGCTCTGTACTCCAGCACTTTTGATGTGAAATGATACAACAACTGTGAGGCTAAAGTACAGACTGTAAGCTTTAATTTGAGGGCATTCTCATCCATATTGTAACTGAAGAAGGCTGGAGTACAGGCCTGGCATAGCGTCACCAGTGAAGATACCCAGCATCTGATGATTTCTACAGCTCGCAGACTTCAGGCAGTCCTTGCATACAAAGGACATGCAACCACCAAGTAGTATTATTTCATAGCAATGTAATTAATGATTAGGATTAATACACTTTACCCTTATGTCACAAGGAATATATTCAATGCATTAATTGTACAACTCTAAAAAAAGTCCCATGAAAGAGACATTTCTCATTTATATTGGTACAGATATTCTGCAATAAAATATGCTTTAGAACCACCACTCAAAGGTCTATGAAAACATGCATGTAAGTTATGATACTTAGCTACATAGATTCTCACATTACAATGTATGACTATCGATGGCTATGATGTCTTCTGGGTTTAGATGAACTAAAATGACATGTCTACCATGTTTGCAAGTCTAAACAGAGATGACAGGTGTAGTTTAGACCATCTCATGAATTGACAGACAAGAAACAGCTGAATATGAGCAATAGAACATAAGCAACCTAATGTTTACAGGTATGTCACCATAACAGATGACAGCTTAGCTAAATAATTTAGTTATTCGACAATGAAAGGGCCAGCGTTTTAATTCCAATGGAAATGATACGTATTTATTCAAGAACTTTAACTGGAGTTTCACTGTGGCACAATTCAGGGTGATAGCCAAAGTCGCGTAGCAAAAGATAAATATTGACTACCCGAACAATACAAGTTATGAAATAATGTAAGGCAGTATTAAAACAACCTTCATTCGTTCTCCTCCATTTCTTCAAGATTTTGAAGTAAAAGGACATCTGTGTCGCCTCCAAGTCCTCCGCAACCACAAACAACACGGCTAATTCCTCCATGTTGTTTTTCTCCCAGCCGGTTTCAGAAACGTCCGAAACTGTCCCAGTTGGATCTGCTCAGGCGATTTTCATTTCCGCCTGAGGCAGGTAAGCCAACTGCTCACCGATGTCTACTCGAACACGCCCATTAAAAGTTATCTTGGAGGTGGTGCTGAATGCGTAATTGATGACATACGTAGGCACAGGAATCCCCGTAAAGGATTCTCCTTATGGAAGTTGTAGTCCATTCGTCCATTTGTAGTCCATTTGTCCCAACACCGCTAAAGCACACTTTTTGTCATGTGTATCTTTCGTCCCGATTCAGTGTATCTTAAAGATACACTGCACTCATTCCGTTTGCGGCCAATTTATATCCGACTCGTTTATGCTGGAAACAAAATTCCCATTGCTATTAGTGAGGGACAAAAACAGGTTGTTTGTCAGAAAACATGGCCTCTCTATCTCTGTTGACTTTCAAGTAAACCGGATGAATGTAAAAAGTGTATCTTTCGTCCCGGTTCTCCTGGGATGAATTAATAGCGTATTATTATGAGACGGGATGAAGATAACATAGGCTACTGTAGGCTAATTTTGTTGAGTGTCAGACCTTGCACTTCGCTTCGTGACACTTGAAAGATATCCCACCCTCTGCTTGCCAGTGAAAAAGATGTGTTCAACATTGTTACTCTTTACATTATGGTCGACCACAATCAATAGAACTATCTACAATTCATGGTTCATAGCTCGTACCACAATCCACAGTATAATCGTTTACAATTTAACTGGAGAAATTAAGCAAAAGAAAGGCGCAGGGTGTTCATCTGCAGTGGAGTCGAAAAAACGGCACACCTGTAGCATAGTTAGGCTACCGCAGCAATTTTGGTTGCGGTGTTTTACATTTTAACTAAGCTCTCTTCTCATAAGACAGTTTTGGTTCCACCATGCCGTGTTACGCTATTTTTCTACAGTCTATGGTTAGCGAAATGATCTCTGGAAATGAAAACCACGTACAAGTGTGCATCGATGCACCCGTGAAATTCTGGATCTTGTCAAGTACGGAAGTCCACATCCGGGGATTTTAGAATATACTAGATTTTTGCATACTTGCGGTTTGGAACGCACTTATGACAATGCGCTATGCGCACTGGCTAGAGTGCAAGTATATTGGAACACAGCCCTATCGTTTTTATTTCTACCCACTATGACATATTAGACCAATTAGACCTACATGTTATGCTATGACTGAAATCTTATTGACTACTACTCTGTATGTCAACAGTGTATGTTTTCATACATTTCATACTTCTTAGGTGTACATAAGTGATTTCATGGGTGGTGGTGTAAGCCTAGGCCACATGTCCAGTATAGGCTACTCCATGTATGGATGATTCCATTTCTAATCAACAAATTAAGAGTAGAATCTATGATGGTATAAGTCAAAATGAAATACCACTGTATTTATGCACTGCAACAGCAAGTGATAGCCTGTTTAGTTTTCAAGTGTGTACACAGTCTTCTGTGTAAAATAATGAGCATCACATACAGAAATGTATATACTATTGTGGTGGCCTTAATGCATTATAGATCTATAGCCAATGTCTAAACTTACTCGATACTATATCCTAATTGAAGAGTGTGAATTAGGCTCTTTGAGAGAAGGTTTGAACCAATCTGCCCAGTGATGAGTACATGTTGTTTGAAATACAGTATACCAACATAGCTACAGAACTGTATAGCAGTCAGATATAAAAAATGGAGTACTGGAAATCCATGATAGTGTAGAGCAGAGGTTCCCAACCTTTTACAACTCGCAGCCCACACAACCGACCAATAAAGCTTCTGCGGCCCCCCTGCAGGACCCGTGTTCACAAATGCAATTACACATGTAATAATCAATACTGAAAATCTCGGACAGACCTATACAATGTAACACGGCTTCACGCATTGATAATTGTGATTGGGGATGCTACGGGGGGGCTGTGCTAATACATTTTGACGCAACAAACAATAAAAAATAATAACACTAATGTTACATATAAAAAAAGACATGATCGTGGGCTAATAGGACGCTACTACATAATTGAAATGCATACAGAATACATGCAGACACACGCATGCATTGTAGCTCAAGGAAAGCTAGGCGTGATTTCTGTGCTTTAGCCTACCATGAACTACAACTAAATTAAAGTGTTTGCAGTAATTTTAACTGCACGGTGGTACGTAGCCTATTTGAACTGTATAAACTTTGCCCCTAGTGGTTGAGATGTATCTGTCTCAATTACAGTATTCATGTTAGTCTAAAATTATGAACTACAGCTTTAAGAAAACCCCGTAAATTTTGACTTCCGACCGATCCTGTCAGGTGACGTAATGGAGTGGACCAAAATAATTGGTTGGGGGAGGAGGGAGACTGACAATTTTGAAGGATTTTTAGGGAGGCAGAGATATCAGATGTGAAGTAAACCCCCCCTCCAAACGCAATGGGCCGGCAGCCCACTCGCCTGGGCCGGCGAGTTAGAGCCACACAGCACTTTATTTAGCAGGGATTTTTATTTATTTATATATAGGCTAGTAGGCATATATATATATATATATATATATATATATATATATAGGCCTATATATTTTTATATTTCTTGCGTTGCATCGGCCCCAATTATCAATCGAAAACTCCCGGTACTCCAGATGGCCAGTCCGCCCCTGGTCTCAGGACGCTAATGCGGTCATTATGCAAACGCAGTTAATACGCTGCCAGAGGAGAAGCGATTCACACTTGGGTACCAACGTCAACGCCAAATGGCATTAAGAAAAAAAAAATTAAGAAAAAAATATCTTCAAACATATAGTAGGCTAATTGCAATATGTGACACAGCGTAGACAAAACTAGAGTCACAAATGTTTGTGAGTAAATAACTGGGAATTAGCAGATAAGTTATTTTACACATAAATAAGTACATTTATTTGAACAAAATAGGCGTAGACATAAATGTTGGTGGAGCAGAATGTCTAGTAGGCCTCTGTGAAACTAGGCTTATGTACCCTGGCCACCACGGAAGAATAGGATGTGCAGGGGTCCTGTGAGAAAAGTGTGGAATAAGAGAATAAGATGAGAATTAATTTAGCAGAAAAGCCATTATCCTATTGTCATTATCACAAAATAATAAACTAATAATAATAATAAATTCTAAACTAGGTTGAACCAAAAGATAAAGCAAATACTATCAGGGGTGTCAATATTAACATGTTAATTCTGGTGATTGACTTCATAAGCAAGGCAATGGTGCACAGTGTGTGTTGGATTTCTGTCTCTCTTCTTACTGTGCAGATGTCGTGGAGGATAGCTAGCAGTCTACCCTGAAAGACAGTTTTATTGAAATGAACCTTAGCCTACAGGTAAAATAACAACAAAAATAACATCCCAAATATTAGTTCAGTATCTGAACAGATAAGATATAATAGCCTAGTTATAGGCTACATGCAATGAAAATGAAAGTATTGACCCAAGCTAGTTAAAACTATTGTTGCTTAAACAGCATGTAGTGTTGTTTAACTGCTAACACATTCATGCACACTAACATGGAAGACAGTCAAAAAGATATCAATCAACAATCATAATGTGGTGAAGTGAGTCATTACATGTTATGGCCAGTAGGTGTCAGTAGGGCAAAATAAGACATCCCTATATCATGGCAAAGGGAGGTGTTGATTGTTGTCCGTTCTAAATTACTAACATTATAAAAATGATTCTTGTTCGTTCTTTCATGCAGCAGATAAAGAGTAGGCTATGTACACATATGTTGTTCGCTGCCTTGCAACATAGTCCTTATTAAAGAGCTAAAAGCAGATGATACACTTCTTGCCTCATTTATTTTGATTTGTAAGATATGACAATTCTGATCTGAACAGAGATCATAATACACATTCAATCTAACTGCACTTGGTTACCCCTAGCTTGGCGCATTGTATCCACCACCAATGAAAGCATTTGATTCCAAGTTTAATTTGATCAGTAGCTAGTTCTTGTTCCAACATTAACACAGACAGATGTAGCAATCAATGGAGGTGCGGTACAAGAATGAAAAATAATTGCATATACCGTCAATATCTGCATTATTTTCCAGGACAAAACACTGTTGGTTCAAAAAAGCATAGGCTACCCTACCTGCATTGATGTTTACACCAGAAACCAATTAGAATTTTTTAGTTTATTGCTGAAAATAGGCTACATAAGCCTATCCTAATTGACATTCAGAAGCTACATTTTGCGGTATTTGGAATTTACGGACGCAGTAGGCTACGCGTGATCCTGAGCAGGTGTACATTTTATTCATACATACGAACGTACGATGTCTATTAGATCACCTAAGGAGCCGCTAAATCAGATCTAAGCATCTAGTAAGATCTCTTTTAGCTATTTTTTTAGCCCGGCTAAAATGCGTCTACAACATGGGCCTAGACGTGCCATAGGCTATAACACATTTTATTTAACCATTTTCATACGTGATCCATTTGTAAGTTCAAAGAGAAACGATGCATAGGCTACATAGGCCTATCAACTTGAAAACAAAGTATTAACATATCCTTTCTGGAGTGCAATTATTCCTTAACTGTTTAAAACATTCCTTGAAATTATATGTTGTTCCAAGACGCTAATTTTGTTCTTTGACCTTTAAAGTTGGAATTACCACATTCTCTTCACATGGTAAGATGAAAAAACACAGGGCCAAGTTACATAAAATAATTTAGGAAAGTTTGTATAGGATTGCTTTGAGATGGAGCTAGTTTAATTAGTGTGAGCTAATTAAAGGTAGGCAATATTGTTAGTTGTAACTTGGCCACATTTTGATATCAATACTTTTCAGACAGTGCTTTGTAGGCTATGTGTGAGGAGTAACTTTGCAAAGCGACATACAATAAGTGCATACAGAAGGTCATCGAGGCAACTACAGAACAGATTAGACAAAGTACATCCTTCCCATAATGTAGCAGCTATCCCTAGTAACGAATATTGAGTGTAGTTCACAGTAAGCTGTGGGTAAATCTGCTATATTATAATTCTATTCTAAATTATATTCTAAACTACACTGCCTGGCCAAAAAAAAGTCACACACTCCCTAATATTTAGTTGGACCGCCTTTAGCTTTGATTATGGCGCGCATTTGTCGTGGCATTGTTTTCGACAACCGTATACAACATCACAACATTTATTTCCATCCAGGGTTGCATTCATTTTTGGCTTTTCATCTTGTATTGACGACGGGAGAGTCAAACCACTCCGTAAAGTCTTCTCCAGCACATCCCAAAGACTTTCAAGGGTTAAGGTCAGGACTCTGGTGGCCAATTCATGTGTGAAAATGATTCCTCATGCTCCCTGCACCACTCTCACAATTTGAGCCTGATGAATCTTGGCATTGTCGTCCTGGAATATGCCCATTCATGGGATAACCTGGTCATTCAGTACTCAGCTGACTTAATTTTATTGCTGCATAACATTGCTGAGCCTTGAAACAACCCCAGATCATAACACTGCCTCCAGAGCCTTGTACAGTGGGCACTATGCATGACGGGTGCAACAGCAACTTTTTTTTTGGCCAGGCGGTGTATAACATCAAAAAAACAGTTCCAGACAAAAACACAGGGAACAGGTACTATGAGAAAAGGTCCTAGATAGGTTTATGAGTTAGATACTATATCAATGAAAAAATTATTTTAACTAATCTACCTTTGATGGCAGTAACTTTTTGCGGTGTCAAACTGGGCTTTGCCACAGAGCCTTTTGCTGAGTTGCATTTTGGACCCTATCACACTCCTGTATTTTAGTGTCAGGGAGCCCCAGATGGCTACAGCCAATGTGTAAGAGAGTGAGTAGGTTGGAGGACCAAATGTGACAGAAGGGGTTTCAGACAAGCAACCCCAGAGGCACACCAATAAAACGGCGTGAACTCCGTAGGAGGGAGAGGGAAAAATGGACAACAGGAAAGCTCCAGCTCCCAGTAAAGGGGAGTGCGAAAGGAGACTTAAAAGGTGAGAAAAGGAAAGCGGCCCAACGAATCAGGCGAACTGACTCAACGTCAGCGAGAGGAAATACACAGAAAGAAAAACCTCTGCTCTCAAGAAAATAGAGGAATCTAAAGAGGTAACAAAAACAAACAATAAGGAAAACAACCCAGGAGTATCGGGCGAAACGCTTGTAGGCTAGAGCGAGAAAAATAGAACAAACAGAAAACAGACTCTAAGCTCTCACTAAACGAGAGGGAAATAGACGCTATATTTTCTAAACGTACCACTATCAAGTCCTGCGTTGTTTAAGCAAAAGCAGAAACAAAGCGGTCGACAGAGAGTATGAGCCCTATACCTTACCGGCCTGAATGTTAAGTGAATGGAAGCGTCGAACCCGTAAGACGCAAAGTATAAATAGCCGGCGGAAACAACAAACAGGTGAAAACACTAAGTGCTGAAGTGAAAAAAACCCGGCGTGGAACACGGAAAATCCGATAGAGTGCCTAAAACAAGTAAAAAGAACGAACACCCGCAGAGATAAGGGAAAGCAGGGACAACCCATGACACAATGATCTGCTACATTTTTTATACTTGAGTCCAATCGTGAACCTTTAAGAAATTTGAACACAATTCGTTTCTCTACCTTTCCTAGAGACGTATTACCATTTATTCAAATTTACATATTTACAAATAAATGTATGAATGGATAGATAGATGATAGCTGAAGCGATTTAAGGGAAATTTGCTTAGATGTAGGCTGCCTTTGTTAGAGGGTCATTCCATGTCATGACACCCAACATCTCAGATTGTTGTAAAATGTTTCCTGTAGTTAGAACCCGTGCTCCAGAGTAGTATCTAAAGCAGATCCATTCAGCGCCAAACAAAAATAATTATACAGCACATTCATTAAAACATGTAATTTGAATATGTGAGTTGTCCTGACAGAAATACAATCAACATACTGTATTGCAACGTAGACAATTCATTGCTGACCTCTAATTTCCATGATTTTGTTCAACTGGCTAAAGAGCTGGTAACATTTACACCAGCATATTTAACACTCTGCACAAATATTTCTTAATGTACATCATAGATACTTACAGCAGTTGTAATTTTCCAAGTCTTGCTTAATTAACAATTAAGACATTAACTGTATATGACAAGAACAGAAAAAACCCTACTATCTGTTTCTCTATGTATATAACTTCTCTTGTAGGCAGATGTTTATTTGCCTTCATTTTGAAAGCTGTCTGAATTGACCCTTCGCTAAACCCTTCTTCCAAGCGGCGATAGTCCAATCATAGCCTAGCAACCGTTACTAGGCAGTGGACCTCCGTCAAGCTTTCCTAGTTGTTAGTGATGGGAATTCCGGCTCTTTTTAGAGAGCCGGCTCTTTTGGCTCGGCTCACTAAAAAGAGCCAGCTCTTTCGGCTCCCAAGTGGCTCCTCAGATTTTTTGTTGTTTAAATTAATTAATTACCAAAAATTATATGTAAAATGAATTACTAATATAAAAACCATACATTATATCAAATGTTTATTATTTATATGGCTTATTATACTCAATAAGGAGCAGAGTGCTACAAAAAATAAATTATAAAGAACAAAGACCCAACTCAATTAGACAAAAGGTCCAATCTCTGATTGTATTATTTATTAACTTTTAACTATTTACAGTGAAACAACATAGAGAAGCTTGGAGAATCACACTTTACAAAATAATAACACAATAAGGTTTTTGAAATAAATAAACAATAATAATAATAATAACGACTCAGTGGGTAAAGGCAAGCACTTAAACACTAGAACAGCCTGGCACATAAATAAATCAAGTGCTATCATTTTAGCTAATTCCTCGTCAACTGTGTTCTGTTTTACCCGGCTCAAAGCCTTTTGCACAAACTGGCTCATAGAGCTCTGGGTTGTAGGTCTAGGAGGTTGTGGTGGTGTACCGGATGACATTGACGCTGTAGACACTGCAGCAGCAGCAACAGTTGCAGTAGACGTACTGCCACCCTCACTTTCGCTAGCTTGTCTCTTTTCTTCCAACTGCACTATTGGATGTGCAGTTCTTATGTGCCTGTGTAAGTTGTTTGTGGAGCCTGCTCGATATGATATTTTTATCTTGCACAATCTACACTCTGCCTTTGTATTGTCTATTCTATTGAAATGCGTCCAAATTCTAATCCGTTTCCTGCTGTCACTCATTTTCCCGACTTTCCAGCGTCTTGTCTCTTCTGTAGCAGCGTTCTCTCTCGTTTCCTGTTTCTCCGTCTCTGTGTGCTCAGCTGTGTCTGTAACCCCGCCCCTCCCCTCCTGCTCAGTGCGGACACACACAATTAACACATCATGTAGTTGACCAATCACGTGCGGCTTGAACAGAAAAAAGTTTTTTTTTTTAAAGAATAAAAAAATAAAAAATAAAAAAAGCGGATCCGGCTCCCAGACAGGCAAGAGCGGGCTCCCGTCGTTCACTTCAAAGAGCCGGGCTCTAAGAGCCGTTTCGTTCGCGACCGACACATCACTACTAGTTGTAGGCTAGCTTGTCATCATGGTCAAATGGTGAGATTGGGGAACCTGCAAAACTGACACTCCATATCCAAAGAGTTTGGAGAAGGATGTTATTTTTTTCTGTTTCCAAAACCCAAATCAAACAAGGAAAAGTGTAGGGTGTGGATAAATCTATGTGGGCGACCTCATTCACAATTGAACCCCTCGGAGATTACGAAGCACATCTAACGTTATTGCTCCAAGGTAAAAAGCTAGTTAACATCAACGTTGCCCTTATTTTGGTGATTATACCTACCGTTACCATAACTGGAAAAAAAAAATAGCTACACAATGGTAGCCAACTGACTTAAAATATATTAAAATCTAAATCTATTTGAACTGTTTTCAATGGTCTAACAATGCACCGTTAATCACCTCCTTTAGCTTTGGCTATCCGTAACGGACGTCAGCTGTTATAGCTACTGTTTAGCGCTATCTACAAAGGGACACAATAAATTTAACTTTAAAAGAAGGAAAGGAAATCACTGTTCTCTAACAAACATGTTATTCCCGCACTTTGTTAATGGGAAGTCAAGTCCCGAGTACCCAAACACTTGTTGCTGCTGTCTGTGCACCTACTGCTGCTGATAGTGGAGCTGCACTTACATGCTGACGAGTAAAAGGTTGGTAAGCTAAAAACATGAATTAAGTAATAAAGTAATGACCACTAGGCTACAGAGACAAAGTATTGGAACATTTAATAGATTTGTGAAGTAATAAACTCTAGCTTGAACCATTTAATTTGAAACAGTACATTTAATCTAATCTCAAATGTAAATTGACAGAATGTTTATGTAATACAAAACATGAAATCAATACTGTACTGTTGTAGCTAGGCATTTCAAAGCCAAATAGAGCGCATCTAACGTTAGCTAGCTAGTTACCACTTAGCTACTGTGCTTAAACTGTACTTATTTGGACATTTAGTTAGCTTACTAAATCATATAAAAAATAATATGTAAGTGTTTGCAGATCCATTTTTAAAACATTAGCTACCGTTGGATAACGTTACCAGACTCCATCTCGTAAACAAACCGATGATAATAACGTTGTCTTCATGAATGAGATAAGGTTTGCTATTTGATGCATAGCCAAGCCAGCTAGTCTCTCTGTTGATGTCTGTAACGTTAGCTTTCCACTGTCACTGTGGTAGCTATTAGTGATGGAAATAATGCTGCCTGGCATCATAAAATCTACATGTAATCATTTCAGCTTGCATTTAAACTACAAATATGAAATTGAAGATCAATTTTTCCAAAAGTGTAGCCTATTTTCATGTTTGCTTTGACGGACACAGAAAGCTTCACGGACATAGCAACAGTAACTAAGGGGGGCGGGCTTAGCACAAGCTCAATTCCATTCGTATTTTCATTTAATTTCCAAATAGTTTACGGTTTTTTTCTTCAATCTGTCATGATCCCACTTGTTTGTGCACATTTGTTCATGTTTTCTGCGATCTCGCATTCTCGCAGTCTCCATCTTCACTTCCTTCTTGATTATTGTTAACTAATCTACTAGTTTACTAATGCTAGTCAGATAATTACTAACACACTAATCTGCTAACCATGTCTCATGTGATTTACTAATTAACTAATTTACTAACAGACTAATGATCTTCGTCTCGTTTTCCCAAGCTGTTCCTAATTTCTCTCTGTTGCCTTGACTTGTCTTGCACTTTTGAGCATTTATTTCCAAGCCTGATTCCTGTTATTACCCACGCCTGTACCCTGACTACTGTTTACTGCCTGCCTGTGTATTATTGAGTACTGCCTGCCTGACCTACGAGAATCGCCTGTTGTCTACGGTACTTCTGCTCCGCGGTAGAACTTCGGTTCTGACCCACGCCCGGACATTGACTACGTGCCTGCCTGCCGTTTGTCTGTACCTTTGCCCAGGCACGTGCAGAGGATGTTAGAGGGGCAGGGGCCCAAATTCATAAAAGGGCACGCCGGCGATTTTTGCAAATAATTAAATAAATATATATGCCTGGAATGAATGGATATTAAAATGTATGTATTCAGGGTTTTTCCTGGCAGAGAATATGGTTTTTGGCGGTACATAGGCTATGCGAGCGCACGCAGCAAATTTCTGTTCCGTAGATTTTACCGTAAATACAGTTTTTGGAGTATATATGTAGGCTACAGTTGTAAAGTACCAGTAGGGTTGTGTTTAGGAGTTAGGTTTTAGAAATCAAAGGTAATTGAATATTTGAATATTATACCAATTATGATATTTTGATATCACAAATAGAAAAATATATAAAGAACACTCTATAACACACATACATTATAAGTGTAGCTACAAGTAAAAAAATAATTTAAAAAACCTTACAAAAGCACCGTGTGTGTTTTTACATAGTCTACGTTGATGTAGTTATTTCAGCCCTATATGCGATAGATCACTGTGGAAATGTCGACTGTACGGGACTTTGACGAAACGTAACAAGATACATTCTTCAGGGTTAATCATAACACAGTGGTAGCTGTTACTGTCATTTTGGCGGTCACGATTTCCCTTTGGCAGTCCGTGAAATAATTTATTTAAAACAAACCCATGACTGAGGTTGGTTCAAACACTGCTACATGACAGTTAATGAATGATACATGCAAAGAAATTAAGTGTATTTCAATAAATTATTCTCACATGTTACGTATTACATTAGCAACTAGCTATCGAGACAATAAGGCAACATTAATACTACTGTGGTGCGATGGGACCGTTCTTTTAAGTTCAGTGGATGGGACACAAGAACTCGACCGTATTCCACTGATTCCCACATTACTAGCAAAAGGTATCAACGCTAACGATAGCTAGTTGGCACATTTTCAGCTGCTAAATAGTTCAAGCATAGATAGACCCTACTTGCTAAATAGTGTCAAGCAATTTCTAAAGCGCATTAATATCAATATAAAACGAAAATGAACAGTATATTCATACTTTGTTTGGCCACATACCTGATGTCTGCATCAAAGTAACTCATCACACTGATTGACTCACGACTGTCGAGTGCCTATGCATGCGTATGCATGCAATTTTGCGTGCGTGGGTTCTTTCACCATAGAAAGGCTGGCCGCTGTGGCGGAAACCAAGAGGGAGGGTAGAGGTAGAGGGCATCGCCGGGGTGCACCAATCTCCGGACCTGATATTTCAATATTATATATTGATATTTCAATCAATATTTCTGTTCGGCAGGGCAGGCTGTGCGCAAACAGGAATTTATTTATTTATTTATTTTAAATAAAAATGAAAAATTTTACTGAAAAAGGGCACTTCTCTATAGCAGGCCAAACGGCAGGTGCTCAAGCCCCCTTTGAGGTCTATGTGTGCGCGTGCCTGCCTTTGCCCTCGCTGACAGCTTTCCCTGGATTTCGACCATTGCCTGTGACACCGTTTATGAGACTGCCTTCTCGATTCGGTACCTGTGCTTTGATTGTGGATTTCCTGTGTATGATCATCGCTTGGATATTGATTACGAACTTGAACGCTCCTATTAATAAAGACCCATGCAGGTTATTTATTATATTCCACGAGTCATGCATTTTGGGTCCAAACGACCTTGTTCTGTCACACAATCAATATGTTTGTCTCCCAGATTTCTCCTGAATCCTTCTAAGTTTGACGAATTACAGCCTTGTCAATAATAATTATATATTTAACGACAAATCAACAGTTTTGGCTCATATGACTCACTTTTGTATCATTTTCAAGTGGGATTGACTATATTTTCATCAGTATAGGGGGTAGATTTCTATGGTTCCAAAACCCCTATGCAAAACATGTCAAAATTTTGATATCACAGTGTTACATACACTTAAATATGTAGCCTAATCGTTCACTCTTGTGCCTCAATAAAACATCACTTCTCCCTGTACTCTACAGTATGTATACTTTTGCCCCGGGATTGCATTTTTCTGTAGTTTTTTTATGTTCCATTCATGTTTATTTAATCTACCACATATCAACGCACAGAATGAGCATTTTGAATAAGCATTTTCCATGCCATAAGTGACAAGTCTATATGCCATAGCCTATATTATGTACTATAACATGAAAATAAAATAGTATTCCACCATCTGCAAAATGCTGCCGAATGTTCTATCTTCAATGAAAATCGGTAGCCTACATCAAAAATAAAATGAACGATTGCACTACAGTATGTGAAATGCACTCAAAATGTGAAAATAACAATAGGCCTATCAATCATATTGGAAAGACAGTGCTCGAGTGGAAAAACGAATGTACATATGTAGCCAGCGAGACCAACAGCATTTTAGGCGCAAACATTTTTACATATCGCGAAAGGGAATACTCCCCTCCCTAATGCATTTTCTATAGAGCTTGCGTAATATGAGACCGTGAAAACGAAAACTTCCGTTACGCTGGGCTGCAATTAATTTTTCAAAGCACAAAATAAGACATTGCATATACCGCTGCTAAGGTTATAATGTAATGAATAAGACGGGCTTGCAGGGCATGGGGAGTATTACGAGTCAACGTTTCAGATAGTGTAATAGTATAAAGTGTTGTATATTTCTCAAACGGATTATACCGACAATAAATGACCACTGCATTTTGAAAGGAACATCTCTATCTATAAAACCAATGGTAGGATTGTATATTTATTTCATATTTAGTAGCAGATATTCATTGTAGAATATGTGGTACAATGAGACTATAATTTCACGTTTATTTTGCATTTGAGTGAGCAGGGCTTTTCACTGTGTTTTTGGCATATGATCAGGTTATTGTTTGGTTTATCTTGTTGCTATGACAGAATTCTAATTTTATATGATGAATAAATATATTTATGAACTCACACAAAGACGCCATTGTCCACTATGTCATGCATGGGTAGATATAGACTGGGTGGAGGGGTGCTACGGGAAAATAGTGACACTTAGAAACTCTCTATTCAGCAGAGTTGTCACAAATCGTCTATCAATGAAGTTAAAACACAGAATTTGTGATTTGCACTAACAATTTGGCTGCAGGAGCAAGGAACGTCTCAGTTGAGCAAAAAGGTGGCGCCGGCGGGAACTTCACTATGCATCTGCACAAAGGAGTTACACAAATTACAACTCAATGAGCATGCAAGAATCCCTAATTGTGATTAATTTAAACTACAGATACAAAATGTTTGCTGCTAATTTCCTATGAAATCCAAAGTGCATTTAGGGCATGTCCAAGTCCACTTTTGCTAGACGGTGTGTTATTTGAGCGCTAAGTACGGCGCAAGGTGCAAATGAGCTGAATTTAGCCTCTTCATTAATTATAGGTGTCTCTTGTACGGTGGCCGAGAAATGTCGAACGAACTGCATATCCAAAACATTAACGGAAAACACAACTGCAAAAGCCACAGCACAAATGCAAAAGCCACAACACAACAACGTTGTTTACCATAGATATATACTATCTAAATTTGGACCAATGAGTGGTTTCTGACGCATTGGCACATTAACGCTGTTTCTGGCGCAAGAATTACCTACCGGATCTACGTTCCAAATAAAATATGAAAAAGCCAGAAATTTAAAATTGACTTCATACATTTAATAAAAATAAAAAAAATACATAAGACAACTGATTATTGTTTGTATTGACAGAATCCACTTCGTTCGCGTTCGTATACATGCTAGAAGTGTCATTTTGAGACCACTTTAGCTGTGCTATAGAAGTGAATGGAGAGTGACAGATACCCTATTCTGGATTATCACCCCAGGGGAGCAAAGAGCAACTAACAAACATATTTCGCCACCATTTGGACTCATATCATGGCCAGGTAACTACACAACCAAAAGTTCTACCAAAGTTCATTTGTGCTTTAAAGGGACTGGGATATGACATTTTGATTGGTTTATTGCATGTTACACCCAAGAACTACAGAAGTGTCGAACGAACTGCATATCCAAAACACTTTGCAAATTCGAAAAACACAAGCGCATTAACAGAAAACACAACAGCAAAATCCACAACACAAATGCAAAAGTGACAACACAACTGCAAAGCCATAACAACGAAGTGAGCAACAACGGATGTTGACATTGAAGCGTGCTATTACTGTATTGCCGGCGGACTATTACAGTATTGCCTACATATGTGGAAGAGGAAACGACTTGCCCATTTGAGAAGTGAAACGTTGTTTGATAGCTAACTATGATTACTATCGCTATGTAATTGTCACAAATGAGCAATGTTGTTTTCAATATATTTATATTTTCATATTTATGTACTCTGCCATCTAACGTTAGGCTATTATCAAGCTAGCTATAAAGTTACATTAGCATTAAGCTACGTCATTTAGGTAACGTTAGTAGGGTTGGGCATTGTTTGGATTTTAACGATTCTGATTCCGAATCTGCTTTTCGATTCCGGTCCTTAACGATTCTCGATTCCGGTTCTTTAAGGGGCAGGGTCAAAACAGGTCACATGCTTATTTCACTGAAGAAAAATGTATTTTTAAAAACCTTTACACAAGTCATATTCATATTCACAATTGACTTCATACAGTTGAACCTGTAAATTATTGCATACAGTTTAATTTAGTTTCTGTTATTAATGATTCAATAATAAATCCATTCTCTTTTCATTCACTGTACTGTAACCCGCCGAAATGACAACATGGAAAAACCAACTCATTTACAGTTTAGGGAGCTGCAGCCCATGTCGGTGTTGACGAGAGAGAAGTAGGAACATCTGTGCATGATTCTTGGTGCACTTGCATAATTGCAACCGAACCAAATAACAAATATACAAAACTCCTGAAGAGTAGTAACTTAGCAGTAACGTTAGGCTGGCTACTAGCATTACTAGCAATCTGCGGACATTTGTCTACTAAAAAATTCATTACGGTTTTTGCAATTGACAAATTTAGCAATTCTGTCAAGTATAACTTGTTTGCTGTCTCACGGTTGAGAATAAGACAAACGTTATTTAATTTTCACTTACCCGATTGCGACGAGGTGCTGGCTGTTGGCTCAGGGTTGACTGAGGAGGACGAGGCAGAGGGAGACCGGCGCAATACGTCAAACACGGTAGCTACACTCGTTGATTTGTACACCATGCAGGCAAAGGTGTTTGACCCCTATGCGCAGATGTTCTCGCTGGCGAGACCTTTTCGCCCAACTGAGACATTCGTTGCTCCTGTAGCCAAACTATTAGTGGAAATCACAAACTCTGTGTTTTAACTTTATTGGTAGATGATTCATGACGATTTCTGCCCAATATATAATTGTCACTATTTTTCTGTAGCAAGTCCATTTAACATGCACCCCCCCCACCCAGTCTATACCTACCTATGCGTGACATAGTGGAAAATAGCATCTATGTTTTAGTTCATGAATATATTTATTCATCATATAAAATTTTAATTCTGTCATTGCAACAAGATAAACCCAACAATCGCCTGATCATATGCCAGAAAAGCTGTGAAAAGCCCTGCTCACTCAAATTCAAAATAAACATGTGAAAGTATTCTCTCATTCTACCATGTATTCTACTAGCAATATATGCTACTAAATATGAAATTAATATACAATCCTACCATTTGTTTTACACATCGAGATGTTTCTTTCAAAATTCAGTGGTCATTTATTGTCTGGTACAATCGGTTTGAGAAATATACAACACTTTATACCGCTATTAAACTATCTGAAACATCGACTCGTAATACCCTCCATGCTCTGCAAGCCTGTCTCCTTCATTACAGTTCATTCTGGTTTAATTGTTGGCTCTTTTATACAATAGAGTAAATTATAACCTTAGCAACGGTATATCCCATGTCTTCTGGGGTGCTTTGAACAATTTACTACCGTCCAGCGTAACGGCAGTTTTCATTTTCAACGGCTCATATTACGCAAGCTCTATAAATAACGCATCAGAGAGGAAAGTTTTCTTTTACCATTATGCGATATTCCGTTTCCTTTAGCGCATTTCACATACTGTAGTGCAATCGTTAATTTTATTTTTGATGTAGCCTACCGATTTTCATTGAAGATAGAACATTTGGCAGCATTTTGCAGATGGTGGAATACCATTTTATTTTCATGTGATCGTACATAACATAGGCTATGCCGTATATGCTTGTCACTTATGGAATGGCAATTCCAATTTTCTGTGCGCTGATATGTGGTAGATTAAGGTAAAGATTTTCCTTGGAATCAAAATGACTAGGAATATAAAAAAACTACAGAAAAATGCAATCCCAGGGCAAAAGTATACATACTGTGGAGTACAGGGAAAAGTGATGTTTTATTGAGATACAAGAGTGAATGATTAGGCTACATATTTAGGTGTATGTAACACTGTGATATCAATATATCATGATGGCGCATTGTGGTCCATGATGGCGCACGACTCAAATCGTGCAGGCGGAAACTACTTTGTTTTTCTGGCGGACTGCAAACCAAAGGCAAAGATGCATGCCACCACCATGGAAATCGAAACTAGCGCGAGTGAAATTTGTTTAGGAACCGATAAGCAGAATCGAAATAAAAATTTCTTAACAATTTCTTTGGAATTGGAATTTAGGAACCAGTTCCAATTTGGAAGTAGTTAGCTTACAGTTTTTTACAACTGCTTTCACACATTTTCTGAAACTAGGTCTCATTTTTTCAAAACTCTACACACAAATCCAAAAATTGCACACACAAAATGCAAAATGCCTCATATCTCCTGCAAAATGAAACACTGCATTAAAAATACCATAAACACATCTGAAAACCAAGTATTTGCATCAAATGGCAAACACTTTTTTCATAATAGTAAATTTTTGGATATACCATGTACACACTGTTGTTCTAAATCTAAAGCTCTTCTGTCTTTCATAGGCTTATATCTACATTTCCATATAATGTTCTAGAGTGAAAGTAATCTGCTGAGAGGGGTTGAAATGTACACTGTAAACACCAATGCAATGGTGAAACAGAAAATATTTATTTTTCCAAAACATGACTGTAGTAGTGTTGTACAGCATGCAAGAAAACAAAACCATATGGGAATTTGTACAGAAACCATAAACATATGTAAACCAAAAGTAGAATTAGAAAGAAAAATCAGAGGAAATGAGGGAGAAAAAAAATCCAGTGCTAAACTGCATCCCTCCTCCGGGCTGGACCTGGCCACAATACTTCATCTACATCAAAAGCTATATTTTCTCTTGCCAAACAGCGAGGGAAGAATCTCCTAGAGTGACACATCCAACCTTGGACAGAGGCAGCATCTATGTCCCCACATGCCTCCTCCATTGCCTGGAGAAGCGGCATGCGGGCATAGGGCTGACGATCATACACTTTCCAGCGCCACGTAGAGAAATTCCTCAATAGGATTTAGAAAAGGTGAATATGGGGGGAAGTACACAACTGTGAACCGTGGATGGGTGGCAAACTAGTTTTGGACCAGAACAGCCCAGTGAACACTTAAATTGTCCCATATTGCCACAAATCTGGGCTGCTCTGGATCCGGATTTTGATCTGGAACAAGCATATTGTGAATTGCTTCCAGAAAAGTGAGCATATGGGCAGTGTTGTAAGGACCAAGTGTGGCATGGTGATGGAGGACACCGTTCTGCGTGATGGCAGCACACATGGTCACATTTCCCCCACGCTGTCCAGGGACATTGATAATGGCCCTCTGTCCCATTACATTTCTCCCCCTGCGCCTGGTTTTGGTGAGTTTGAAGCCAGCCTCATCCACGTAAATGTATTCATGGAGAATTGCATGAGCATCCATCTCCAATACTCTCTGTAACAGACAAAAGAATATACAGATCAGTAAATATGGTACAGTCCAATACTCTGGCTCTGTATCTGCAAGTTTGAAGTACTGGAAGTACTGTCGCATACACACATCCACATAGTCGCGTCGCAGATCTTTGACTCTGAGTTTCTCTCAAATGGCACCCTGTACAGTTGTTTCATTCTCACTTGGTGCCGCGTTGCAATGTCGACAGGCTTACAGCATTGATGTTGTTGAACACTGTTGCATCATTTAGAATATGATCTTTTATCTCCCTAAGCCTAATGGCATTGTTGGCCAAAACCATATTTACAATAGCCATCTCTTGTTCCTCTGTAAACATGCAACCTCGTCCTCCATTATATCTTTGCCTCTCCACTCTGTAGAAGATTCAAAAACAGTGTGAGTGTGTGCAGTATAGTACAAAAATGTTTTTTACAGTTGGCTGTATTGTCGTACAGTATGATAACCCACCACACTGTGGCCATCCATTTCTACAATGCAGTGCAATAAATGGGTGGCTTAGAGCTACAAATGTTTATGTAGTACTATACAGTAATACGTATTTTACAGTAATGCTGAAGTAGCCATTAGATAGTTGCATACCTGTTCTCATTTCTAAAGGTTCGAATTATGGATGCCACTGTAAACCGACTCAAGTTCGGCTGATCACATGATCAATAAGCGTAGCCCTAATCTCATCAGAGACAGCTCTCCTTCCTTCTCTTCTTCGCCCTTGTCCTCTTCCCCGTCCACCTCGTCCTCTTCCTCCTCTTCCAATTCTTCCTCCTCGTTCTCGTCCCCTGCCTCTTCCTCCCACCCAACTTGTGTTGTCACGTTTGCAGTTGTGTTGTGGCTTTTGCTGTTGTGTTTTCCGTTAATGCGCTTGTGTTTTTCGAATTTGCAAAGTGTTTTGGATATGCAGTTCGTTCGACACTTCTGTAGTTCTTGGGTGTAACATGCAATAAACCAATCAAAATGTCATATCCCAGTCCCTTTAAAGCACAAATGAACTTTGGTAGAACTTTTGGTTGTGTAGTTACCTGGCCATGATATGAGTCCAAATGGTGGCGAAATATGTTTGTTAGTTGCTCTTTGCTCCCCTGGGGTGATAATCCAGAATAGGGTATCTGTCACTCTCCATTCACTTCTATAGCGCAGCTAAAGCGGTCTCAAAATGACACTTATAGCACGTATGCGAACGCGAACGAAGTGGATTCTATCAATACAAACAATAATCAGTTGTCTTATGTATTTTTTTTTTTAAATTAAATGTATGAAGTCAATTTTAAATTTCTGGCTTTTTTATATTTTATTTGGAATGTAGATCCGGTAGGTAATTCTTGTGCCAGAAACAGCGTTAGATGCGTCAGAAACCACTCATTGGTCCAAATTTAGATAGTATAGAGATCCAGACGTCACGTGACTCTCGCTGTTTACGTCGCCATATTGGCGGTCATATCATGGATGGCGGTCAGGTTGTAGATTTTGAGCCTTCAGAATACACTAAGCACTTCAATTTGGATGATATTGCCCGTTATACTACAAAACTAGAGAGACTAAACATTACTGACCCTTATAATGCGCCCGGAGTCCTTTTCTGTACCACTTCGGCCGCAAAAAAACTCCCAGATCTGCAATACCCCGATATCTACAACTACCTGGTCAACTTTCCTTCGTCCTATTCTGGGGATTCACTGAAAGCCTACAAAAGCCTCGAAGGGTACAAGTGGACTCAATCCAAATTTGTGTCAAACGTTCAGCTCTGGAGACTACCAGCAAAACATTGCTCTGTCATCACTGGAAGGGTAAGTTATCTCATCTGTTTTAGCTACGTTACATAGCTAGCTAGCTACGTTAGCTAGCCGTTATATGGCAATGTCAGTGCACGATTTGGCTTTATCTAGGTAACGTAGCTAATGTTAACTGTCAAAACGAATCCTAGTATCTCGTTATGTAAAATTAAACGGCAGTTATCACAACAGAAGTGCTATTTCATTTATACAGGTCAGTCATTCCCAAAGGTTAAATGACCCTCAGTTGAAGCCATGGTTGGTGGTCAGGAATGACGGTGTTGTTTTGGGGGCTCACTGCAACTGCACAGCAGGGCTTGGTGAGAGCTGCTCGCACGTATCAGCTCTGTTGTTCCAGGTATGGCAGCATTGACACATTCTACACACTTTCTCAGATTTATTTTCTTCTCGTCACATGATGAACATTCTAGTTCGTGTTAATTGTCTTTCTAGGTTAAATGCAAGTATTGGATAAAAGCGTTAGCTAAATGATTGTAATGTAAATGATTAGACCCTCATCAGGACAATGGTTTAAATATGCATTTAGGTATGGCAGCATAACTGTTACGGTTCTAACCGTTCCACGCCATGTTTTATGTTTATTGTTATGTCACGCCCTTATTTGTATTCACGTTCTGTCATAGTTTATTAGTTTGCATACATATTTCCATGTTTTTCCGCAGCCTTGCGTTCATGCTGTTTCTTCTCTTGCTGTCACTCACGCTTCCCTAATTGTTTCATTCTCCCTTGTCTAATTACTAATATACTAACATTAGATCAGGATTGGGTAATACTAACTATCTAACCATGTGTTCATGTTTACCTTACGTTTCTCGTACATGTTAATTACTAATTTACTAACGCTAGGTCAGGATAGGTTAACTACTAATGATTTACTAATTGCCTCGTTACGTGTCTCATTTTCTCAAGCTGTTGTGAATTTCCTGCTGCTCTCAAGCTAAGTGTCTGCACCTGTCTACACCTGCATATAAGATCAGTGTTCATGTCATGTCCTTGCGAAATTGTTGCCTCACTAGCACTCTTAAGCATTTGTCAAGTTTACGTTTTCTGATTTCCTGTTTTGATCCAAGCCTGTTTTTTTTACCACTGTTTACTGCCAGCCTTTTGTTTTCACTGCCTGTCCTGACCACGATTCCTGCTTGCTGATTTTGTACTTTTGCCACGCGGCGAGGACTCCGGTCTGACCCTGCTTGTTTTTTCGACTATTCTTTTGCCTTCTCCCTTTTGTACCTCTGCCACGCTGATTGCCTTCCTGGTTCCGAACTACTGCCTGGCTTACCGACGACGAGACTGCCTTCTCCCTCGGTACTTTTGTTTATTGGCTGGATTTTTTGTGTATGACCTTTGCTTGTGCTAAGACAACGATTACTGGACTTTCCTTAATAAAGCCCTTGCGGGTATTTATTACATCCATTGTTCTGAGTCGTGCTTCTCGGGTCCAACCCTCCATGCACTTCGTCTCAGAACAATTTCGCCAACATGGACCCTGCCGACTCATCCGCAATGCACCACGCACTCGTGGAACAAGGTGCCATCGTGCAGGAGCACACCCAGGAGATCTCCTCTCTTCGCCGGGAGATGAGAGAGCTGTGCCAGGAGATGAGGAGACTCATCATTGCTGTCCAGCCACGTCCCACAGAACAGCCTGTCAGCACGCCTGCATTACCCATGTTCAACGCCACAGGAACCTGGCAATTCCGGGAGCCACAACAACCCCCCCCGGAGAGGTTCGACGGAGAACCGGAGAGATGCAGATCGTTCCTCCTCCAGTGTGACTTTGTGTTCCGGCAGCAACCACAGACCTACCAGGACGACGAGCGGCGGATTGGATACGTGATGGGATTGCTGAAGGGGAGAGAGCTCTGGACTGGGCCACAGCTGTATGGTCCAGTGGGTCACTTCCCTCTCGCTACGCGGCATTTTCCCAGGAGATTCGCAAAGTGTTCCAACACGCGTCCAGCGATCAAGAACCCTCTCAACGCCTGATCACCCTCCGCCAAGGCAAGAACAGCGCCGCGGATCATTCGATCGAGTTCCGCACCATCGCCGCTGCTACCCACTGGAACAAGGAGGCTCTTGCCGATCTGTTCCGAGCCAGTCTCAGTGAGACTCTGCAGGACGAGCTGGCACATCAAGAACCCATCACGCAACTTGATGAACTCGTTCGTGCCGCCATTCGCCTGGACAACCGCTCCAGACAACGCCACCACGAGAGGCAAGTTCCGGCCGGCCAGCCCTACCCCAGACGATGGTCAAGTCCTCGACCCAGAGAGGGACCAGTGGAGGAGGCCGAGCTCATGGATCTCTCACGCACTGGGGTGAGAGTCTCGTCGGAGGAGCGGAAACGCCGTAAAGAGACTGGGTCATGCTTCTACTGCGGCAAGCTTGGGCATACTCTACAGCAGTGCAGACTTCGCTCCAAGAAGTCAGACGCCGATGCCCCACTTCGGATTGGATCCCTGACCTACCCGGAGAAGACCAGCGGAGATGACTCTCGCCAGACCCTCATGGCCTTGATCATGTTGCCAGGGAGAGAGATCGAGGTCAGAACGCTGATGGACTCCGGAGCGGACCTCGATTTGATTGATGAGGTGATGGTCAAGGACATGAACATTCCCACCCTTCCATTGCCCCACCCCTTGAATGCTCGGTCCCTTGATGGAAAGACATTCTGTCAAATGACCCACATCACCGAACCCATTCTACTGATTATCTCCGGCAATCACCAAGAAATTATCCAGTTTCACGTCATCCGCTCTCCCAACGATCCGCTCATTTTGGGGTTACCATGGCTCAGGAAACACAACCCCATCATCGACTGGAAGACAGGTCAGATCCAAGCTTGGACCCGCGATTGCCACCAACAATGCCTGCGATCCGCTCCTGCTCCAGCAGAGGACTTACCCACTCCACCCAAAGCCCCCAAGCCTTCACTGGAGACGGTGCCTGCGGTCTACCTGGACATGGAGACAGTCTTCTCCAAGACGCAGGCTCAGACTCTGCCCCCACACAGACCCTATGACTGCGCCATTGAGCTGTTGCCCGGCACACCACTACCATCAAGTCGTCTCTACAAGGTCTCCAGACCGGAGAGGGAGGCCATGGAGAGATACATCCGGGACTGTCTCACCAATGGGCTGATTCGTCCGTCCTCTTCACCCGTGGGGGCGGGGTTCTTCTTCGTCCAGAAGAAGGACGGTTCCCTACGCCCATGCATTGACTACAGAGAACTTAATAACATCACGATCAAGAATAAGTATCCTTTACCCCTCATTGACTCTGCTTTTCATCCTCTCCATGAAGCCACCATCTTCACCAAGCTCGACCTACGCAACGCTTACCACCTGGTCCGTATTCGAGAGGGGGACGAGTGGAAGACGGCGTTCAACACCTCTCTCGGACACTTTGAATACCTGGTCATGCCATTCGGACTCACCAACGCCCCTGCGGTGTTCCAAGCCCTGGTCAATGACGTGCTATGAGACCTATTGGGTCGACACGTATTTGTCTACCTCGACGACATCCTGGTTTACTCCAAGAACCCTCAGGAACATGAAGTCCACGTCAGACAAGTTCTCCAAAGACTGTTGGAGAACAAACTATTTGTCAAGGCGGAGAAGTGTGTTTTTCATTCGGACACAGTGGAGTTCCTGGGGTTTATTCTAGAGAGGGGACAGATCAGGGCGGATCCCAAGAAGATTCAGGCGGTCACTGACTGGCCCACGCCTGCCACGCGGAAACATTTACAGCGCTTCTTGGGATTCGCCAACTTTTATAGAAGATTCATCAGGGGCTATAGCCAAGTTGTCGCACCCCTCACCAAGCTCACGTCCACTGCCTTACCGTTCCGCTGGAGCCCCGAAGCGGAGGGGGCTTTTTGCAAGATTAAGAGACTGTTCGCTTCCGCCCCCATTCTCATTCACCCTGATCCCACTCGCCAGTTCGTGGTCGAGGCGGATGCCTCTGACACTGGGGTGGGAGCGGTGCTCTCTCAGGTCTCCGTCACCGACAACCGGCTACACCCCTGTGCGTTTTTCTCCCGCAAACTTTCACCAGCGGAGAGAAACTACGATGTTGGCAACCGGGAACTTCTCGCCGTCAAACTGGCATTGGAGGAGTGGAGACACTGGCTGGAGGGGGCCGAAGTACCATTTGTGGTGTGGACGGACCACAAGAACTTAGCCTACCTCCAGACTGCTAAGAGACTCAACTCTCGCCAAGCCAGGTGGTCCCTATTTTTTGGGAGATTTAATTTTTCTCTCACCTACCGGCCCGGCTCCAAAAACATTAAGCCTGACGCCCTTTCCAGGCAATTCGACTCAAGTTTGGAGAAAGAGAGACCTGAGAACATTCTGCCCGCCTCCTGCACCATCGCTTCGGTCTCGTGGAAGATCGAGGCAGTCATACAGAGGGCGCTACGCAACGAGCCCGACCCCAGAGCCATTCCGGGTAATCGCCTGTATGTCCCCTCTACTGCTCGGACTCAGGTGCTTCAGTGGGCCCACTCCTCGCCACTCTCTTGTCATCCTGGCTTCATCCGCACAATGGCAGTGCTCAAGCGGAAGTTCTGGTGGAGTTCCATGGCTTCCGACTTTCAGTCAGCGCAGTTGTACTCCGAGGATCGGGGTTCGCGCCCCGGTCCTGCCATATCCGAGCGTGGCCGGTGCCCTGTGGAAGCGGCAATTGGCGGCTGCTTCCGGGTGGGGGGAGGGGCTCGGAGAGAATCGCTGCGCACAAACGGCCCTGGGCGAGCTGGAATCACGGTCAGGAGCTCGAGGAGTCGCGCCCTGTAGAGGACGTGGCGCCCTCCTTCCTACTACCGGCTGACAGGGTTGTATAGCGGTGGTTCTCAAGCGGTTGCTACATGGGGGGAATTGAATTAGAATAGGGGTTCAATTGGCTACTAAATTGGGAGAAAAAGGGGAAAAATCAGAAACAAAATAAAAAATAAAAAAAAGAAGTCTTCCGGATCCACGGCATCCCAGCGGACATCGTCTCCGACCGAGGACCCCAGTTCATCTCCCAGGTCTGGAGGGCGTTCTGCTCGGCGCTCGGAGCTACGGTAAGCCTCACCTCAGGCTACCACCCTCAGTCTAATGGCCAGACGGAGAGGGCTAACCAAGACCTCGGAGCTGCATTACGCTGTGTCTCCGCCAAGAACCCGTCTGTCTGGAGCAAGATGCTCACCTGGGTGGAGTATGCGCACAACACATTGCCCTGCGCCTCCACGGGGAAATCCCCATTTGAGATCTCCCTAGGCTACCTCCCACCTCTGTTTCCCGACCAAGAGGCCGAGATTGCTGTCCCTTCCCTCGCCACCCACATGCGCCGGTGCCTCAAGCTATGGAAGGACACCAGGGCCGCGCTTTTGCGCATGGCTGACCGCAACCGGCGTGTCGCTGATCGCCACTGCACACCTGCACCCGCTTACAAGCCTGGCGACTCTGTGTGGCTTTCCACAAAGGACATTCCCCTTCAATCCACGTCACGCAAGCTCCAACCCCGATTCATTGGCCCCTTCAAGATTGACTCCATCATCAACCCCTCTGCTGTTAGATTGTCACTTCCTGCTTCCCTTAAAATTCATCCCACGTTTCATGTTTCTTGTATTAAGCCTATGTCCACCCACTCTCTGTGTCCCCCGGATCCCCCTCCCCCTCCCCCCCGTATTATTGATAACCACCCTGCTTATACTGTGAAAAAGCTTTTGGACATTCGTAAACGAGGCCGGGGGTTCCAGTATCTGGTCGACTGGGAGGGCTACGGTCCAGAGGAGCGTTCCTGGATCGCTCCCAGCCTTATCTTGGACCGCAGCCTCATTAAGGACTTTCATTGAGACCACCCTGATAAGCACCATGGACCGCCAGGAGTCGGTCGTTAAGAGGGGGGTACTGTTACGGTTCTAACCGTTCCACGCCATGTTTTATGTTTATTGTTATGTCACGCCCTTATTTGTATTCACGTTCTGTCATAGTTTATTAGTTTGCATACATATTTCCATGTTTTTCCGCAGCCTTGCGTTCATGCTGTTTCTTCTCGTGCTGTCACTCACGCTTCCCTAATTGTTTCATTCTCCCTTGTCTAATTACTAATATACTAACATTAGATCAGGATTGGGTAATACTAACTATCTAACCATGTGTTCATGTTTACCTTACGTTTCTCGTACATGTTAATTACTAATTTACTAACGCTAGGTCAGGATAGGTTAACTACTAATGATTTACTAATTGCCTCGTTACGTGTCTCATTTTCTCAAGCTGTTGTGAATTTCCTGCTGCTCTCAAGCTAAGTGTCTGCACCTGTCTACACCTGCATATAAGATCAGTGTTCATGTCATGTCCTTGCGAAATTGTTGCCTCACTAGCACTCTTAAGCATTTGTCAAGTTTACGTTTTCTGATTTCCTGTTTTGATCCAAGCCTGTTTTTTTGACCACTGTTTACTGCCAGCCTTTTGTTTTCACTGCCTGTCCTGACCACGATTCCTGCTTGCTGATTTTGTACTTTTGCCACGCGGCGAGGACTCCGGTCTGACCCTGCTTGTTTTTTCGACTATTCTTTTGCCTTCTCCCTTTTGTACCTCTGCCATGCTGATTGCCTTCCTGGTTCCGAACTACTGCCTGGCTTACCGACGACGAGACTGCCTTCTCCCTCGGTACTTTTGTTTATTGGCTGGATTTTTTGTGTATGACCTTTGCTTGTGCTAAGACAACGATTACTGGACTTTCCTTAATAAAGCCCTTGCGGGTATTTATTACATCCATTGTTCTGAGTCGTGCTTCTCGGGTCCAACCCTCCATGCACTTCGTCTCAATAACGATGGAAAAGAGGAAGAAATAGCTGTCACATCGAAGAAGTGCAAGTGGGCAACACCAAGTGAACAGTCTTTAAAGAAAGTAGAATTTCAGCAAGGCAAGGACATCATTTTTAATAACAGTCAGCGATATAAAAAAGAGAGATCCACCAAAGGCCAGTCTGCCATTCTCCCAGCTATCCCACCTCTGACCACCTCCGAGCAAGCCCAACTCTACAATAACCTCTCCCAAAGCTGTACACAAGAGGGACAAATAGTCAAGCCAGGGATCCTGTCAGTGGTCAAAGAATATGCAGCATCTTACGTGCCGAAAGCTGTCTTGCTAGATCTACCTGAACCCCTCAGCAATCTGTATGACAAGCAGGCAAGGGACATCACCCTAGCAGAGGTCCAGGAGCGAGCAGGGGCAGTGTTTGAAAACATAACTGTGACGAAAGAACAGGTACATCATTATTTAGTTATTTAGGGATATTGTTATATAGAGACAACCACTGATATTAAGTGAAATATTAAATCAAACATACATGTATGTTATTGATAACTTTAAATGTAACTGTGTTTCTATCAGAGTGATGTTGTAGAGGAGGAGACTCAAGGCCAGTCAAAATCAAAAATCTGGTTTGAGCAGAGAAGTGGGAGGATAACAGCATCAACGTTCAGAGCAGCCACAAAGACAGACATAACAAAGCCCTCAGTGTCCCTAATCAGAAAGATATGCTACCCGAAGTCTCAAAGCTTCACCACTGAGGCTACCAGGTATTTGAGTGTAGAGATTTTAGAGTCTGATGATAAAACATCACTGTAGATCAGGGCCGGTATTCATAAAGCGTCTTAGAGTAGGAGTGCTGATCTAGGATCTGTTGTTGGTTTTGAATGAGATCATATGGAGAGGTGGGGCCCTGATCCTAGACACTTTATGAATACTGGCCCTGATAATACATCACATGAGTTGAGTTGAGTTGCCTTTATTGTCATTCACTACATACAGGTACATAGGAGAACGACATTGCGCTTTGATTCAACAGTGTAACATATAAGACAGTAGACATTAAACATCTAGGACAGTAGACAGTAAACACACATTGTTGGACAGTGTAGCATCTAAGACAGTAGAGACAGTGTAAACATTTAGGACTGTGCAAACATTTAGGAACGTGCAAACCTTTAGGGCTGTGCAGCATTTACGACACAACATTTAAGTCTCTTCAGTATTAATGCAGCTAGGCTAGGTAAAAACAGATGTCGCCGTGGTCACTAAGGTTATTTCCACTTGTTTTTCCACAGATGGGGATGCTACGAGAAAGTACTCGAGAAAGTACTACGAGATGCAGCATCGCCTCTCCCACTCGGATGTCCTGGTGCAAACAGCTGGGTTCAGGATTTCACCCTCACATCCTTTTATCGGGGCCTCACCTGATGGCTACGTGTCCTGTAGCTGCTGTGGTTCAGGTGTTTTGGAAATAAAGTGCCCGTTTTGTGCACAGGACCTCTCTGTCAGTGAGGCAACAAACACTATTGCAAACTTTTGCCTTGAAAAGGATGAGCAAGGAAACATGAGTCTGAAGCGAGACCATGCGTACTACTATCAGGTACAGATGCAGCTATTTGTTACTGAAAAAGCATACTGTGATTTTATACTTTGGACTCAAAGAGAAAGTAGCTCACCATTTGTGGAACGTGTGGAACCAGATGTTACATTTTTTGAGAAAGAGTTGGATAGTGCTAGTCTTTTTTAAGAAATGTATACTACCAGAGCTGATTGCAAAGTATTTTTCAGCACCAAAACCGTTAGTGTCCGCTACTCAGAATCAACAACAGTGGTGCTACTGCAGAGAGCCAGAAGTCGGGACCATGTTGGTCTGCGTATCAGGCTTTTGTTCTGTTAAAAAATTTCACCAAACCTGTCTGCACTTGAAAAGACCTCCTAAACAGTGGATATGTCCCAGCTGCAGGAAAATAATCAATTCACGCAAAAGAAACACCCAGTAAGGAGATTTCAAAATCAATATCTGCCATCTGTAATGTGAATACCTGTGAATAATGAATGAATAAATCAAAATAAATGTTACAAGCAACTTAAGTGCAAAGAAAATGTTTATTTAGTCAGCGCATGTCATTTATATCTAACTTAAGTTTGTTTTAGTTACATCTCCCACATACAGTATGTACAATACATCTTTAGTCAGGTCATCTGTTTTGGTACTGTATTTACACCTAGTACATCACTCAAAAGGTACAACAGATGGTGAAGCATTTGTAAGAGCACAGCACACTTGAACAATTTTGTCAAGGTATGTCACCTCATTTTCTCTGTCTATGTCAGTGAACGCTATGGGGACAGTGCTTTGTAAAACGATGTATTTCTGACGGAGAACTCCTATCACTCTTTCAATGTGTATCCTAAGAGATGCTAAACATCTTGTGCTCTCTAAATCAATGGGATCTAACTGTTTCTTTCCCCGGGTAAAGGCTGGGATCTTAAGTTCAGCTTGGAAGGAATCGATGGACTCTCTGATGTTGAACCCTCTATCTGCTAGCACTAGGTCCCCTGGGAGCAACTTTGATAAAAAACCACTTTGCTCCGTGATGAACTTATCACTTGTGCGACCTCCCCAACCAGTGGAAATGAAACTAATTGAACCTTGTGGACAAATGGCAATTAGATACTTCATTGTGTGGTGGGACTTATATGTAGAATAACATTGAGCACTGGCTAATAGGTTACTTGGTTTTTCCATAAATATTTCAAAACAATCAATAATGCAAACAGTATTTTTAAAGTTACTGTTCCTAAATGAATATGGAAGAGATTTCCTTAATGATTCCCTGTCAGGCCAAATAACAAGACTTGGCACTAGTCTACAGTACATTACATTAACACAGTGCTTGAAAAGCTTTGAGACAGTACTTGAATCAACAGCAAAATAATAAGCCAAAAAATCAAAAGACAAATTCATTCTCAGTTTAAATAAAGTTAGCATGTACTGCTGAAAACACGTTAAGCTGGACTTTGGTTTCAGATAGGCAGCTACAACAGAAAAGATTGTCATCAGTAATGAATATGTTGCCAAACCAGTGAGCAGATTGACCTTTTTATCATTGTTCTGTAGACTTGTCTCAGTCAGTGCAGTTCTGTCTATTTTTTCCTTTAACAGCATGTTTTCAGCTCTCAGAGCTTGACATTCTAAGGTAAGAGTTTGAATGTGCTTCTTGCAGTCTTCACTGCAGCATGGTGGAGTCTCAGGATTGCCACCATCATCTGGACCTGGTTCATTGTCAGTTTCTCTGTGGGTAGATTCATTTCCCGCAGACTCTTCATCAGGAACTGCATCTTGGCTGTCAGGAGGAAGATGGCTGCTACAGGCTGGAACCCTGTTCCAAAAGCAGCACAGCCTTAGCATACAGTAGAGTTCTGCTTGTGTTTTCTGTCGTGTGTGTCAGCATGATAAAACAAAACTATCCACTCAATTTGCAGAAAAATTACCTTTTTGCCTTCTCTATTCTTTGTAGTCTGCTTTTCTGCCTTCTCTCAAACGCTTCCAATCCCATTTTTCTCCTCCTTTTCTCTGGTGATGGTATGTGTTTGAAGATTGAGGGTACATAGTCGGGGGACATAGGATTGTCACTCTTTTTCCCTAAATAGAAAATATATTCTGTTAAAATAGCAAGATAAGGTTAGACATGGAATTTGTGGACCTGTTCGGTAACTAGCATTCACACAGAGCAAAGGCTAGTAGCCCCAATGTGACTACCGTAGCTAAGCTAGTTAGCTACGGTAACGTTATGCTAACGTTAGCCCGTGTTCGGCCCATAAATTTAATTCAAATTTCAGTAGCCCTATATATGTGGTGTTTTACATCGCATCAATTAGCTAACTAACGTTACCGGTAGCTAAACAGAACTTGTTCGTTAAAAACGGGTAACATTAACGTTAGCTAGCTAGCACTAGCTAGATAACCGTACTTGATATGAAGTGGTCGCTACATAGGCGAGTGTAGGCTGTTGGCTGCAGGTTGACACGATGTATGGCACTTATCCAACGATTTCTTCGTTCGGGATCTTTGGGTATTCGATAAAATTCTTTGCCATTTTGTTTTTGACGCCTATTTTGGCATCCTGGTGCACAACAAGTGTCCGGCATGATTAAAAAATAAGACGCCTGTAGGCCACCGGGGTATGACCGACAATATGGCGGTGTTGTGATTTCTATGTTGCGTTCTGGGATAGCGTGACGTCAGCTCCTGGATCTCTATATATCTATGGTAAACAAACCGACCTACCGACATTTTGCTAGTCTTTTCTGGTAGCTTGCTAACAACATTGAAGAAAATAGTATATACTGTATATATATATATATATATGTATGCCCACACAAACGCACAACCTAAAACACTTTTTAAAACAATTTTAGATTATACATTTTGTAAAGTTAATTACACAAGCTTGTCGCATAATCTTCGTCATCAGAGACAAACAGTGTTGGTGAGGCCACGTTTTCCTTATCTTCTTCCAAGAACGCTGTGGCGTCAAACCTTGCACACAGGTTCATTTTCACAAAGTCCATGGATCTCCATAACCGATAATCTTCAAACACTTTATCGGCTTGTTCAATAGCATTGTTCAACAAGTGCAGATCTTCAAAATGAAAATCAATTAGAATATCTGCAATGTCTCTTGAGGCATATTTCTCATTAATGAGCAGTTTTTTAACACCTCTGAGGGTTGCTACACAAATCACAGAACAATCCCCGGTCCAGCTTACAAAATTACTGTAACTATGAACACCACCGACCACCTCTCAGTAGCAGGTTTTGAAATGTCCCCAGTCCTAATACTCAAACACCACAGCATCTGTATTTTCACTAAACACTTTGCCTTCACACAGGTTGAAAAGGGTAATTTTTGGAACATCCTCGTCTGTATGGATTTTATAACCACAACGGCTATAGTCGGAGCCTGTACAGACCCACTCCTTTTAAACAATGATTGCACGTCTTGCAAAAGTCTTGATATAGCAGCAAAGGGTTTCTTTGGTCTTCGCAACACCGTCCGGTTTATTCCATAACTTCTGGAGAGTTGGGTGTTGAGATTTGCGAGGTCGACATTTTTAATGTCTGCTTCGGCTAAATATCTGCGCAAAAAGTCTGTTTTTTATACAAACCGTGAAGCCTTTCGCTATGCTGACACCTGTTAAAATCTTTCAAACGTTACAACCCCCATCTCTGACAATTATTTTCAGACAATTAAATACACTTTTAAAAGTAACTAACCCGCAGTTAGCGAAAAATGCTACATATAATAGAGAAAATTTGTTTAAATTGAATAGCCCATATTTTTACAAGCCATTCGATACTGAACAAGCCTATTAGACATACAGAAAAAAAATATTAAAAGTTATTAAAAATAAATTAATTATAAAATACCTCCTGTCGTGGAAATCTCACTTTAACCCACAGTGAAGCAAAGTCTGTTCAAACAGAACCACAACAAATCCGTGTTGTATAATAATTAGTTTATTTGCGGATAAACCAATTATGAGAGTCCTTCCCCAGCTCTCTAATGATCAGGAAGTACAGAAGACATTTAGAACTTTTTTTTTTTTAAATTTAAAAATATTTTGTTTCTGATTTTTTTCCCATTTTTCTCCCAATTTAGTAGCCAATTGAATCCCTATTCTAATTCAATTCCCCCCATGTAGCAACCGCTAGAGAACCACCGCTATACAACCCCGTCAGCCGGTAGTAGGAAGGGAGGGCGCCACGTCCTCTACAGGGCGCGACTCCTCCAGCTCCTGACCGTGATTCCAACTCGCCCAGGGCCTTTTTGTGCGCAGCGATTCTCTCCGAGCCCCTCCCCCCACCCGGAAGCAGCCGCCAATTGCTGCTCCCACAGGGCACCGGCCATGCTCGGAACTGGCAGGTCCGGGGCGCGAACCCCGATCCTCGGAGTACAACTGCACTGACTGAAAGTCAGCGCTCTTACTGTTGTACCACCGCGGCAGCCCATTTAGAACTTTTTTACAGGCTATGTCACAAAGGGCGGACTCTATGTATAATATCACAGTACAGAGAAAGACATTTAGCTGACAACCTAAGTTTAATAGTATTGAGTCTCCAGATAACTTCTGACCTTGCCATCATATCAGAATGTTCTAGCAGACTTTCACTAACAATAACATAGCCGCTTATCTTCTAGGCTGCCAGTTTTCCTCTAAGAGGGACAGACACAGAGAGAACCGGTTTGATCCAGCTCATGTGCTGACTGAAAACTATCTGTTCCCTTCCCACGGCATTACTGTTAGACTAAATAATAATCAAAGAAACATCTAATAAGTGTTAAATGTTAATAATGTGATTGTCTCTAAATTAACATACATATGTAAATTAGCACACACATTGTGAATCAGAAAATTGCTATCACACTCCGTGCAATTACTTTTAATAGGACTTGTACGTCTAGCTACATTGTTTTGGAAAAAAGCTTCTTGGCCGGTCTTTCAATGGCTTTTCAACGACATTTTGTGGTCTTTTGCATCCTGTTGGTTTATTTTCTAGGCTTTGTTAAATGTAGCACGCTATTTGTGACATTATGTGACAAAATGCCTTTTGCCGCCGGCATGATCCAGCTGTTAGCGTCACTCAGACTTCACACACACAACCCCCACTTCACACACACATCCAGAACTCGGCTGTTAAAATTGTTCAAACGTTTCATGACACAAACTTTTCAAGCTATCGTTGGACCGTGTAAACGTCAAATTCCGAGTAACAGGAATCGGTTATGTTGGGTGTATACCAGTTTTACACACACATGCCGGCTCTGAAACATATGGTCATTCATGGCCTCTCGCAGTCATGCTGTGAACATCTCTCTCGACAGTCTAGCTATAGGCGGTAGGCTACGCTACAAACCCCGAAGACTGAATATCCACGGACCACCGCAACACAAACATTTTCTAAGTTATTTTTAGTTTTTTCATTTTAATTCTGTAAAATGTAACATATTCTTTTATTTTAATTCTTTCTTCATAGTCTTTCTTTATAATCCTATAGGCATTTTTTAAAGCTCTCTATCTTACATTTTGGACATATTCCGCCTGGCTATTTTTACACAGTATCACGTTTTCACGCAACATCGGGCTCTCTCTCTACAACTTTTTAGAATGTTTAAAAATGTTTTGCATGATTTCTTTCAGACAACTAACACAAACTGTTTTGTTTTTTTTTACTTAATTGCTGCTACTACTACTAACCTATACATTTATACACCATTACTTTTTCATGATGTTGTTCTAATAAAAAGTACATTTAAAAAAATATATAAAATGTCATGTTCCCCTAAGCATCAAGGCCCTCCATAAAAATTGACAACCATCACAAAACCATTTACCAACGTTTACAACAACCACCAATAAAATTACATCATCAAACCCTTGAAACAAAACCCCCACACCCCACCCCAAATAATAATACATAATCATACTTTTTTTTCTCTCCAATATTTTTATGCATAATTATAATTTTTCATAATCTCATTAATATTCATAAAATACCCATCAATCAAATTTAGACAGTAACCGAATCCTATTTCTCTCTCATGTCTCTCTATACCATGCTGGTAAAGTCTATCCAGAATGTTTGTGCCTATCAATAGGGGAATCTGGCTGTTAAAGTGGCAGTCTGACACAATAAGAACCAATGACGTGATCTCTTCAGCTACAGCAGTAATGCTGCTTGGGAGCAAGATAAGGATTTGGATATAACCCAGATAAGGGATGTTTTGGCCACCTGCACCCTCTATTTTAAATAAGGTCTGAATGGGTTTGATGGGAAAGAATGGCAGGTTATTCAAGTAGAAAGTCTCTGAGATAGTTGTAACTTGAGATCCGGTCTCAAGAATGGATTTACATCCTATTCCCTCAATAGAGACAGAAGCAGTGTAGCGAGGACCTACAATACAATAGGGCAGAGACCAGCCATTTTTGTAACTATGTCCTTTTTGGTTTTCTTGTTTGTGTGCCGTGGCGTTTAAAGACTTGGGACTCATCTTGTACTGTCGCCCAGCTCCTGGTTGTCCCTTAACAGGAGTTGCTATCAGTTTAAAGGCATGCGAGAAGCATCTGCCTGCTAAGCTATTTGCTTTTCACGCTTTTTCTTCAGCTCTGCATTCTTCTGATAGACTAGAACTGGGTTGGGGTCATTTGAACAGCGAGCGGCAATGTGGCCATCCTCACCACATTTAAAACAGAACCAAGGCCTGACAATGCGAGGTGCATTTGTGTAATTTTGATAGCTGGCAGTATTAGCAACCATACAGGCGGTTCCCTCAATATTATCCATTGGATTTCTACTCAGCTGTGATGAGTCACCAGTCATCTGATTTCTCATGGACAGGGATGTAACCTCCTTCGGCAGCTCAGGAACTCATCTTGTTTTTTCTTTTCAGAGGGGACTTCTGTGCCATTATCACAGGTGAGTAAGCCGTACACTGTGTGGGTGTGTGCTGCTGCTTTTGAGCTACCCAAGTGCTTTTTCATTCTGCCTAGCTTCGCTGATCGACGGTCCTCTTCCATCCGAAGCAGAAGTAACAGATCAGGGAAACATGGTGGATTGCTTTTCTTCTGCTCCAGTTGGACTCAATGTTTGATCCCAGCACCTCCTACAGAACTGTATAAGTAAATGTTTGCTGGAGTCTTCAAAAATAACTCCCCCTCTTGAAATTAGAGCTTGAAGTGAGAAGAGCTTGAAGTCTGAACAGATAATCAGATGGCTTCTCACCAGCATTTTGGTTTGTGCTCAAGAACTTCTACAACACCGAAAGCTGATTCAAGCTGATTAACATATGCAGTGGGGGATGAAGTGGTACCTAGCGGTTTGACCATGTCAGTGGCTGGGCCAACCAGACTCTCCAAGATTCTCCTCACTTTGTGCGCATCAGCGACATATGAGTCACTCAGAAGTAATTCAACTTGTGTTTTCCATGTTTCGTAATCAACTTCACCATTTGGTTTGGGTGCCCTCCCTGAGAAGGTGCGGATCTTGCTCTGGCTAATGTGTAGTGGAGCCAAATCATTCCTTATTACATGCTCAACAACCACTCTCTGTATACTTGGGGGGTTTGTTACACTATCATCGAGGGGCAGTGGATTAGGCTCAACTGAACATGCTCTTAGAGGCCAGCCTTCAGACAAGAATGGAGGCCTATTGTGTTCTGGAGTCACCTTGTGAGTGAGTTTGGCATTTGTTCTAGCATCACTGTCAAGCACAGGGCTAGGTCTAGTGGTGTGAGTGTCATAACTTCTTAGTGAGGCACTTGTGTCAGACTGAATGCATCTCAGTTCATTTTGAAGCACACTTACAAAGGCTGATATGCTATCAGTAACTGCACTCAATTCCTCCAGATATCGGTGAGCTAACTCTTTGATCAACTCTTCCTGACATATCTCACGGATTGTTCTAATGTGCCATATTACAGCTGAATCATTGGGACTGGGTACATGTTCTTAGTTGCTTGGATTGATTCTAGTGATGGACCTGTCAGATGTGTACTGTATCAGGACCCTCCCATTAGGTTGATTTGGCTCACACTCTGACACACTTCGAAACCTCACCATTTTTTTTTTTTAATTAGCTTGTCATCAATGAATGTTTGATAAACCCCTGCTACTAATAAGCAGCTCTGTCCATGTAAATCATAAAAATGGCAAAGATCCATTTTCGATCAAAGCTCAAAGTATGCTATTTTCAAGTAAAACAAAAATAATAATTTGAGCTATTTATAGAGGTGTGGTCGAGGGAGTGTAGTATGTGGTCAAAAAACCTTAAACAGCCAAGCTCCTGGGCTGGCTCGCCAACTTTCTGTAACCTATGCAATGCTTGCATGACGACAGTCTGTTTAATATCTAGGTACTAATAGAGCTTGGCTTAGGTTATTGCAATTAGACCACAGTAATGTTTTAGAACCCCAAACAATACACAACAATCTGTATTAAATGTGGACAAATAGCTGTTTTAATTCAATATTTGATGTCTCTTTTTCCTAATCACTTCTCACTTCTAACAAAAATTTAAAACTCTGTATTAAAAAACATTTCTAATCATCAGTATTAAAACCACTTTAACTCAAGTATCAACCATTTAAACAAATTAGCTTAATTAGATTAAAAAACTTTACAAATACAACTTCAATATAGATCCATTAAAATGTACCAAATATACCAAATATATTTTTTCCACTCTTGGTATTATAACTATGTAAAAGAAGAGAAGATTTTATATATTTGAATAATATGTCAGAGTAGTTTAGCTGAAATAATTTAGTGCCGCCAGTATGGATGAATAAATACATAAATTAATAAATAGATAAATAAATAACCTCACAATATCTTTAAAAATATATAAACAAATAAACAACCAAATAAAACACCCCCAAAATAAAGTGAGTGCACTCAAAATGTTTGTGTGTGTGTGTGAATGTAAGTCCTATTCAGCTCAGTTCCATTTCTGTTGTCCAGTTCAGTACAGTCCTACCACTCGTCCTTGAAGTTTCCAGTCCAGTTGCAGTAAGGGATGAAAAAGGTGGTGGTACAGAGAAGTTCAGCCACGGCAAGGAATGACGATGATGTTGATATCAGATCAAGTCGATATTAGTATGTAACAAAACCAGTCTGTATAAAAATGTACAGATTACTATCATTTATTAATACTACAGCTATTATGACAGCGATACAGGACGCATGACAAATATAGCTAGATGCAAAGGCAACTAACAACAGTATAGACATGTAATATTTAGTTAAAAGACTGCAGAAAAAATAGTCCAGCATGGAATAACCTCAATGAAGCTAGGTTAAATAACGAGCTAACCACTATACGCAGGATATGTGTGCCGTATGCCCTTTTCCATTAGCCAGGCAGCTATTAAACCTGCTAACAGGCTAGCCAGCCAGTGCCTTGAATAACTTTTTACTAAACTGAACAAAGAAATAATAGTACATACACCACTTCAGTATGAAACATATATTATTTGCATGTATCCTGACTGGTTTTTGTCACTGGAAATTTAATTAAAACATCTTATATAAGTTCATTAGTGAACAGTATACCCTGTAGCTAACTGGCTAGCATTATTGATAACGGTCACTATTAAGATTAGCAACTCACCAGGACGTCAAATGGAGAATTCAAAGAAAAAAACAAAAATACAAAGAGAAATCTTATCGGAAATCTACCGTGGAAAGGTCTATATCTCCGTATTCCTTCTCTATTTAGCTGATGCAGTGGAATAGTTCATGTTCAATAATTTGTTCAAGTTGATTTGTCGATATCCTCTTGTTTAGGAAAAAGGGTTATATAACAGGGTTATCATGACTCAATATGAAAAGAGTGAACCAAATAATTATACTGGTTTAAAGTCACATGGGTTACAAATGCATTCAGCCACCTCTGCATAGGTCAAGCCCTAAAGAGGCCCAATGGAACAGTGATTGCAGCCGAAATCATGCCCAACAATCTTTGGAACTGGATCATCTCCAACTGCCTGCTAAGATGAAAACCCTCTAAGGGTGAGGGATGCTGACAGTGTGAGGGAATTCAAGCACAGTCCCGCAAAAACTGTCTGCTGTCTTGGTTTGAGGTTGCTTTTTTCCATATTCACCTTGAAACCAGGGTAGGAATTTCACGGCGGCCATGGCCGTCGTTGCCCCTCGCTCTGGCCGTGATGCCCTGAAAATCATACGGCCAACATGGCATTTGTGCCCTGCTACTGTCAAAATCTTGTCAGTCAGTGATCTTTTAGAACTGCAGCAGTTCTTGCAGCTTGAATTGGTTGTGCGCATGCGCGCAAGCGTCACATAGCATCAAAGTCACTAGCAAGAAAACGGGAGCGAAACTTAAAACAGGGAACTTTAAAAAGGAAGAAAAAGAAGAACAGACGGCCTACATGAAGGTAAGCAAACTAGCTAGTTATCGATAGAGATAGCTGACTTATTTAGTGCTTAACTGAATCAATCCTTTCTGTTTTTAATACCACTTAACCTTAAGTTCAAGTTGACAGCTATTTACTTGCTTGCTAGTTAGAATCCGATGTGCACTTGCCTGGTTCGTACTTATTACCTAAGCTAATTAGCCAGTTTTATTATCTGGCTTTCTAACACTGCGCTATTGCTTTTCCAGAACAATGCCACGATTTAAGAGAATTCAGAAAATAAATTGAAAACGTTTGCGAGATTCGGCAGCAAAGTGCATGCGACTGGATGACTTTGTCAAACGGTGGGTTCTAAAGTTGCATTTCCATGGTTCAACTACGGTTGCCAACTCAGGTCGCATTCTTTTTTTTCATCCATTTTTCAGCTAATGTTAAACCGACATGAGGCCCTGCACCCTTGGGGGGGTATTTCCTTTGGGGTACTTCTCTAGCAGAAGGACAGGGCTGAAACGTGACTCTGGTGACGTTGTAGTGGTTGCTTGGTGGTACTGTCAGGCCAAATTGTGTCCGGGTTCCAAAATGTGTCCGGGCACGTCATCGGAATGCTTGGAATGTCGTTGCTATGCCAACAGACGCGCTAGCATTGTGACGGGTTCGCACTTGCTTTTACCACAGAATCGCCGGGTGACAAGCTCGCACTTGCTTTCACCTCAGAATCGCCGGAGATAGACAGATCTATATCAGATGACCTTTATAATTTCCTTTTGTATAGGCTACTGTGCTTTATATTGTTAATTGTTTTCGATTTTAGATTGTGTTAGCTAGTGATTCATTTTGAAGTAGATAGTCTTTTACTGAAACTAACTAGCTAGCAATACTACATAGTAGTTTCCTGGTCAAATGTTGCTTTATAAAAAAACGAGCATCCGTTAATAATGTTAACAACACCGGATAAAATAAAAAAAACGAAGAAAAAAATAAATAAATTTGCCTGTTCGCACTGCAAGTTAAACCAGCGAGGTGGAAAGAGTAAGTAGGCCTATCGCGTTGTTGAATAGCTCAATACAACTAATCTAATGTCACGTCGATCAGTACGCCTAAACAGTACCCAAAACGGGTTCTCTGCTTTCCTGTTAATGTCCAGTGGACATCCACATTAGATGGTGGATATCCACATTAGATGGTGGATCTGCCTATCTTGACTAAACTTTAAAATATTGTTAAACGTCAAACTATGTCTTCTAACTCACCCTAATTCACAATTTAAAAGTGATCTAACTAGTAGGCATACGGAGGCAACGTCTTATAAACTTTCATTCTGGCCACTCGGATGACATCCCACAGACAACACGCCCAATGTCGCCGACGGACGACTAATGGACGCGATTTTGGTCAGTGGGTAAAATGTAAATATAGCATTGACAGGAAACATGGCAATTTGTGTGCATGTAACCACAGTAACCAAATGATGTCAAACAAAGGTGTCCCATTTCTTAATTATGCGCCATTACGCAGTTGCATACCGCACAGCGCACTTGCACCCCTTGATACAACCTTGGAAATACGTCACCTAAGTGTGGACTTGAAGGAAGTCCTTAGACCGTAGGGTGAGCATTGGGACAAGGCCTTAGTCTCTGCTCGCAACATCATAATGGATAGCAAACAAAAGGCCAGATTCAGAGTTCAGATACGCACACGCAAATGGGACTTACTTGTGAAATTCCGCATACCTTAAGCTATTTGTGATTCAGACATTTGACTTATCCGCTGTTTTAAGCATCTCTCCAGTATATACGCACGCTGGGTGGAGATTTCATGAAAAGGAGGTGTGTCTGCAAGATACGCATATTCTGAGTTTTCACTTAATAATTTTTTTCCGCACAACTTTGTTCGGAAAATTAGAATGAGTGCATGTTATTTGACCATAATATTGGTCATATAGCTAAGACCTTTGCATATAGCTAAGAGAGACGATTTTGTAGCCTACTTGTGTCAGCTTCTCCAAAATTACTAGATGTGGCATCTAGACTATTGTGTTCAACCACCGTAGGCTACATGAAAAAAAAGATGTTTTTTTTCCAATAAATCCAACGATGTATTTGTTCACTTAATAATATTGTGTGCAACCACTGTCCAGCGATTATTTATTTTGATTGTGTGATGGGTATATTCAAGTCCTCAAAAGGAGCTATCATTTTATCAATGCGATGGATTAATACATTCACTGCCTTCCCCATCACACAAGAGCAACTATGATGCACAAAGGTAAGATTTTACAAACACAAATGCGGCAGAAACACAAAAACTGCCTTATTAAAGGCAGTTTCACTGACACATTTAAAATGTATACCCCCACACACATTTTTTTTGTCAAAAGCTGGCAACCCAGGGGGCAGGTACGCAGGTTAGAATGTGGTGTATCTCATCCGGCGTTAAATCCGCGCAGGAGAGCCACGCATGACTTAAGTTGGCCATCTCTGAATCCGGCACTAAGAGTATATAATATGTAGAGACAGCGAGGCCAATAGAAACCTATGGGGACTGCATCTGAACCAGGATGTTTTAATTTTGCGCTCATCTCACATGCGCAGTTGTGTCCTTGGAGTCACATGTACAATGAGGATGGCGCAGAAAGCGACGTGAAGACGGACTTACGAGCATATAATTGGCTGCAGACTAGCGCACAAACTTAAGACGTAGGCCAGAATAAATAATAAGAAAAATGTATGCATCAATGTATGCATCAATATATGAGTGGAAGTATTTTTCATTTGCTGTCAAACATTAATGGAGCCCAATGGGGAAACTGGTTTTTTGAGCGCAAATCTAGATATCAGCACAGTGCGACATTATATCCGGTGGTGAGGTTGAGAGCTGAAAGCTGGCCCCTTGATCAGAGACACGCACAGTACAGGTTTACTTCCGGGTCCTTCAAAACTTAGGGCTCTGATTTGGACATCAGCCTGTCTCCTGCGTACATTGCACTGGCAGAAGTGTGCTGTTTAAAGTGCACTGTGTAGCACAGGACGTGCAGTCTGTGAAAAATAACTGCCATTCTATTTTCCAACCGTACTGTGGAAGTGTCGTAAGCAGGTCATAAGACGTCCCACCAGTGCTGCCATGTCTGCGGTTTTACAACTAAATTGGATACTTTCAAGTGTAGTCACAGGTAAAAATTAAGTTGCAAAGCATGCATTTTAAAAAGTAAAAACATGATGATATCTATTTAAAATACGTTGGTTCCGGTTAAAAATATATTTTGGGCTAGTTTTGAGTTGCCATTTGCCAGGAGAGTCTTGCAAGATCTGGCAACCCTGCGCCGCACCCACTGAAGGCTATCTCCTCACCAAGGCTACTCAAGTGTGGAAGAGTGCTGATTCAAGCTGTGTCTGAATACGACCCCTACACCCTTTTGAGGGTGAATATTTCAGTCCACTTTGTCAAAAAGCTTTTGAATGGGTGACTTTTTCTCACAAATGGCACAGAATTCCAGGATGAACCCCTTATTTCGGGGGTTTTGTTGAGGGAATTCAGGAGCACACTCACCTGGGCTGTGTCCGAATGTGACCCCTGTTCCCTGTCCACTGTCCCCTGTCCACTCAGACCCCTGTCTACTATGTGCCCTGTCCCCTCACTTTGCAAGCAGTGTGTGAAAGTTATCCCGCAAAACTCTTTCCAAACTAGTGAGGAAGTAGTTATAATATTTATTTTAATTTTTATTGAGAATATCAATCAGTTAACATAATGACGATTGTTACAAAAGTGTAGATTATGAATGGAGATAGAATTAACAAAAATTTTAAAAGAGTAGGCCAAGTTTGTAATATTAGCCTGTCTTGTACCATAGATATGCATATACACTCTATGTCTTTTAAGTTTTTACTTCCAGGTTACTTACTGAAATTGTCGGATGAGTGCAAATAAGGGGTTCATCCTGGTATTTTAAGTGCCCCCATTTGTGAGAAAAAATCACACACTCAAACGCTTTTTGACGAAGTGGACTCAAAAATGCGCCCTCAAAAGGGTGAAGGGGTCGTATTTGGACACGGCCCAGCTGAACGATGCCAAAAATGGTAGGCGGAGCAAGAGGTCCAACAACATCAAAAGACTCTTGATATCTTATTTTCTGGTACTCGTACAAGCGATACTATAACGTCTCTGCATTTGAATGGATCTCTTTGGGAATTGGGGGTGGGACTAGATTTAGCTGAAAATGACACTGGAACAATATGGAACACATGGTTGGCTAAATGGCTCTGAGTCATCAAGGGTCTGACGTATCAAACAAGCCTTAAACCAGATATGCAGTAGATATGGATGGATAACTTGAATGGTTGTTTCTCGTGACAAATTTTCCTATTGAATTCTATGGGAAAATAAGTCAGGAGAAGAAACCCTTCAAGTTATCATTGTCATTGTATCCTTTCAAACTCAAAGTGTACAGAACCAAAATAACAAAAAATGTGTCACTGACCAATGAATTATGGTTCTCACTGTATATAGTGACCGGTGACTAAACAATTTGACAGGAGAATGTATATTGGGAGCAGGATAAGGTGAGTGAATCCAGCTAACATTACCTTTGTTCTGACTTTGTTAAAATATATGTTTTTAAAGTGGGTACTTATACCACTCTTAGGGAAACATCTAGGTATTGGGTTACCCTAGACCTTATTAGAATGGCCATACAACTTTGTGGCAACAGTTTGGGGAAGGCCCTTTCCTGTTCCAGCATGACTGCCCCTGTGCACAAAGCGAGGTCCATAAACACATGGTTTGATAAGTTTGGTGTGGAGAAACTCGAGTGGCCTACACAACCCCATTGAGCACCTTTGGGATAAATTGGAATGCCGATTGCGAGCCAGGCTAACATCAGTGCCTGACCTCACGAATGCTCTTTTGACTGAATGGGTACAAATTCCCACAGACACACTCCAAAATCTTGTGGACAGCCTTCCCAGAAGAGTGGTGGCTGTTATAGCCGCAAAGGGGGGGCCAACTCCATATTAATGCCCATGGTTTTGGAATGGGATGTCCAACAAGCTCATATAGATGTGATGATCAGGAGTCCACATACTTTTGGCTATATAGAGATATAGTGTATATTATATACATATATATATACTCCTCAAAAAAAGTTTGGAAACGTTATTTCGGTCGATTATTCCTCCCCTTTAATAATACCAATTGGTATTGTATTTTATATCGTTGGAAAGCCTGATTAGTCACCTTTACAACGAGGTACAACTTGTAAGGATCATGCATTCGTGGAATGAGCAACACAGCTAACCGTGTGGGTAGCGGCCCAAAAAAATGTGCCAAAATCCCCTGCAATATTCTTCTGTTGGTATTCACTCTCGTTTTGAGCTTCAAGTGCCGGCAGGTGTATGCCAGTCACAGGTGTGTGACTGGCACCTGATTGGCACCGAGGAATGGGATGCCATCTCACAGCAGTGTGTGACCAGGCTGGTGACCAGCATGAGGAGGTGCCAAGCTGTTGTGGCTGCGTATGGATCTTCCACACGCTACTGAGGTCCCTGACAGTGTAAAATGAATAAAGTGTAAAAATGGCCAATATGTGTTGTTTTTTCCTTATTACTGTGGGAGAGTGCAATCATCCAGTCCACCAAGCAACTCAAAACGAGAGTGAATACCAACAGAAGAATATTGCAGGGGATTTTGGCACATTTTTTTGGGCCGCTACCCACACGGTTAGCTGTGTTGCTCATTCCACGAATGCACGATCCTTACAAGTTGTACCTCGTTGTAAAGGTGACTAATCAGGCTTTCCAACGATATAAAATACAATACCAATTGGTATTAGTAACCCCTTAGCGCAGATGGCATATTTGGTAAATCATGGGGGTACTCATGTTTAAGGCTTTATAACTCCAGGTGTGAGCATCACATAAACTTGGTAAATAGCTTAAATGAAACAAAACCGGTGTACCATTTTTTGTACAAACTTAGATTTGTTTATTTTCATAATTGAAGTCAAAATAAAGTGCCGGAAATGCAAGCAAAACTTTTCAAAAAAATGCAAAAAATAACATATTTCTTCAAAATACTGAGAGCTACATAAGTGAAACAGGTAAAACTACACATTTCCTGGATCATAAACTCCTTGTCCACAAGCATTCAATAATCGCAGGGTGATATACAGAACTACTAAAGATCTATGACACGAAATGTAAGCAGTGTAGCCTGATGTACCCAGGGTCTCCAAACCTATCCAAATTGGCTAAAATGTGAATAGCTGTAAATCTTAAACTAATCATACATTTCAGTGCAAATCAACCGTTTTGACTCATTTAACTCACCTTTTTATCATTTTCATGTGGGAATTATTTTGGATCAGTACAGGGGGGTGGATATCTAGGTGTCCAATAACCTACCCAAAACCTCTCCGAGAAATTATTAAAAAGCCTTTTGTCCTTTATAAAGCATATACATTTTACCTTACGATCACTTAATGGATGAAAACATTGATATTGCACAGTTTCAGTTCAGTGTTTGATGGCAAGTGTGCCATTTTTTCACCATTATCCTTCATATACTGCTTCATCCTGTGCGGTGCCTTCGTGGCCAAAATGCACTCATCAATGGCACGGTCTTCAGTATGCTGTAAGGATCTGGTCCTGCAGTGGCTTCACTCTGAACAGTAGAGGGCACTGCTGGAGTGGCAGAGGTGGAGGGTCAAGCATGTTATAGGAACAAATTACATAATGCAGAAGCATTATAACACTGTGGTACACACAGCTAAATATGAAATCATTCACTCTTGTACTTCAGTAAACACTTTCTTCTGTATGCTACATTATGTTATATTTTGTTGCGTGCTCTAGGATGGCATTACTCTGTAGTGTGTTTCACAACTGTTGCTTATTTATTTTATTTATTTATTTTACATTCATCTTGCACACATCTGGACATAGTACATTTGAATACATATTTTCCATTCCCTAAGTGAAAAGCATCACCCATGGATATACTAATACCCCATAGAGTACATTATGCACAAAGAAATTACAATACAATAAAATAATATCGGAACACACTACCAATGTTCTAGCTTCACGGCAAATCGAGGCATAAAATAAACTCCTAAAAACAAGTTTGGAAACGTTATTTCGGTCGATTATTCCTCCCCTTTAATAATACCAATTGGTATTGTATTTTATATCGTTGGAAAGCCTGATTAGTCACCTTTACAACGAGGTACAACTTGTAAGGATCATGCATTCGTGGAATGAGCAACACAGCTAACCGTGTGGGTAGCGGCCCAAAAAAATGTGCCAAAATCCCCTGCAATATTCTTCTGTTGGTATTCCGAACTTTTTTTGAGGAGTTTATAACGTACGACTGAGCAACCAAACCGAACAGCGCTAAAATACTCAATTTCATTGTGAATGCTATGAATTCTAACAAAGCAGGCCACCACGAGCCACTACGGGAACGGCACGAACACAATAGTATCAATACATTACAGTTATTTGGCAGACGCGTTTATCCAAAGCGACGTACAATAAGTGCATATTGAAGGTCATAGACACAATCTACGAAGCAAAGTCACGAAAGCGCTACTTTCTCACAACGTAGAAGCTATCGCTAGTCATCAACCGAATACAGTCAGCTATACATTCTAAGCTATGAGATAGCTAAACCAAATAGAAAATAAAAAATAAACGGAAAGAACGTACTATATAATTTGCCTTATACATGTAGTTATTCAAGGTGGAGTCTGAAAAAGTGTGTTTTCAAATATGTTCAGCATTATTAGCAGGCTAACAGTGGTCTATTACGACCGATGCAAATACTAAAATAACGAAATTATAGCACGCAGTGGAAAAACGAATGTATATAATCAAAATATTACAAGCAGTAATACTTACATGTCGAGGAGGATATCTTCCCCATATTGATAGGCACCTCTTCCACAGAATCTATGCTACAGGGATTAGAAGAATCTCTGTTGTTGTCCTCTTCTGACCGACTTCGGGGGAAAACTACTAAAAAGTCACTTCAAAGTTGCGCGCAGTTTTATTGCGTAATACCAAATGCGTCATACCAACTGCGTCAAACCAAATGCGTCATCTGCGCATGCCTGCGTAAAATTGTCGTGATATAACAAGTATTGCAGTTACGCTCGCCCTTAAATAGTTAATCCAAGCTTTCAATTACACATGCAAATTACTTTTGGGAAGCTTGTCGTGCCTTCTATTGGATAAAACAATTGTCGATCAAACCAGAATAAAATTGAAAGCGTCACAGCAGTGCAATCAGGAAGGGGGGGTTACGCAGAGCTAGTTTCGTTTGTCTAATAGTGTTCCAATGCGCTGTGTATTTTTCAAACGGATTGTCCAAGACAATAAATGACCACGGAATCTTGAAAGGGACATATCTATGCTTAAATCCACGGTAGGATTGCACACGAATTCCATATTTAATAGCAGATATTGATAGTAGAATGGCATTGTATGATTTCACTTGTTTATGTCGGTATTGATTGAGCAGCGATTTGCACCGCTGTATTTGCATACGGTCGGGCTATTGGTGGGTTTATCTGGTTGCTGGACGGAATTCTGATATTATATGATGAATACATATATTTATGAACTCCCAACATAGACGCTATTGCCCACTATGTCACGCATGGGTAGGTATAGGCTGGGTGGGGAGTGCTTGTTAAATGGACTTGCTACGGAAAGATAGTGACACTTAGAAACTACGCATTGGCCAGAAATCGTCGCGAATCGTCTACCAATAAAGTTAAAATACCGCGTTTGGGTTTTCCACTAATAGTTTGGCTGCAGGAGCAACGCGTGTCTCAGTTGCGTAAAACTGTCTCGCATGTGAGACAATCTGCACTAAGGGGTTACAGGGGAGGAATAATCGACCGAAATAACGTTTCCGAACTTTTTTTGAGGAGTGTATATATATATATATATATATATACAGGTGCAGCTCAAAAAATTTGAATATCGTGAAAAAGTTCAATATTTTTTGTCACTCATGTCAGAAAGTGAAACTCATATATTATATAGACTCAATACACATAGAATTAAATATTTCAAGCCTTTATTTCTTGTAATTTTGATGATTATGGCTTACAGCTAATGAAAACCCAAATTCAGTGTCTCAGAAAATTAGAATATTACATAAGATCAATAAAAAAGGATATTTTAAACAGAAATGTCAGCCTTCTGAAAAGTATGTTCATTTCTATGCACTCAATACTTCGTTGGGGCTCCTTTTGCATGAATTACTGCATCAATGCGGCGTGGCATGGAGGCGATCAGCCTGTGGCACTGCTGAGGTGTAATGGAAGCCCAGGTTGCTTTAATAGCGGCCTCTAGGTCATCTGCATTGTTGGGTCTGGTGTCTCTCATCTTCCTCTTGACAATACCCCATAGATTCTCTATGGGGTTCAGGTCAGGCGAGTTTGCTGGCCAATTAAGCACAGTAATACCATGGTCATTGAACCAGCTTTTGGTACTTTTGGCAGTGTGGGCAGGTGCCAAGTCCTGCTGGAAAATGAAATCAGCATCTCCATAAAGCTTGTCAGCAGAAGGAAGCATGAAGTGCACCCCAAATCATCACTGACTGTGGAAACTTCACACTGGACTTCAAGCAACGTGGATTCTGTGCCTCTCCACTCTTCCTCCAGACTCTGGGGGATTTCCAAATGAAATGCAAAATTTACTTTCATCTGAAAAGAGGACTTTGGACCACTGAGCAACAGTCCAGTTCTTTTTCTCCTTAGCCCAGGAAAGACGCTTCTGACGTTGTCTCTGGTTCAGGAGTGGCTTGACACGAGGAATGCGACATTTGTAGCCCATGTCCTGGATTCGTCTGTGCGTGGTGGCTCTTGATGTATTGACTCCAGCCTCAGTCCACTCCTTGTGAAGCTCCCCCAAATTCTTGAATGGATTTTGCTTGACAATCCTCTCAAGGCTGCGGTTATCCCTGTTGCTTGTGCACCTTTTCCTACCACACTTTTTCCTTCCACTCAACTTTCTATGAATATGCTTGGATACAGCACTCTGTGAACAACCAGCTTCTTTAGCAATGACCTTTTGTGGCTTACCCTCCTTGTGGAGGGTGTCAATGACTGTCTTCTGGACATCTGTCAAGTCAGCAGTCGTCCCCATGATTGTGTAGCCTACTGAACCAGACTGAGAGACCATTTAAAGGCTCAGGAAACCTTTGCAGGTGTTTTGAGTTAATTAGCTGATTAGATTGTGACACCATGAGTTTCCAATATTGAACTTTTTCACAATATTCAAATTTTCTGAGACACTTTTGGGTTTTGGGTTTTCATTAGCTGTAAGCCATAATCATCAAAATGACAAGAAATAAAGGCTTGAAATATTTCACTCTATGTGTAATGAATCTATATAATATATGAGTTTCACTTTCTGAAATGAGTGACAAAAAATATTGAACTTTTTCATGATATTCAAATTTTTTGAGCTGCACCTGTATATAAATATATATATATATATATATACTGCTCAAACAAATTAAGGAAACACAGTATAACACCAAGGCAATTAAACCAAACCAGTCATGGATGATGTTGCAGGCAGCATAACATTCACCACAGCGTCTCCAGACTCTTTCACTGTCTTTCACAGTCTGTCACATGTGCTCAGTGTGAACCTGCTCTCATCTGTGAAGAGAACAGGGTGCCAATGGTGAACCTGTCAATTCTGGTGTTCTCTAGCAAATGCAAATCGAGCTGCACGGTGCTGGGCTGTGAGCACAGGTCCCATTACAGGACGTCGGGCCCTCATGCCACCCTCATGGAGTCTGTTTCTGACAGTTTGGTCCGAAACATGCACACGAGTAGCCTGCTGGAGGTCATTTTGTACGGCTCTGGCAGTGCTCCTCCTGTTCCTCCTCGCACAAAGGAGCAGATACCGCTCCTGCCGCTGGGTTGTTGCCCTTCTACGGCCCAGTCCAGCTCTCCTCTTGTAATGGCCCGTCTCCCGGTATCTCCTCCACGCTCTTGAGACTGTGCTGGGAGACACAGCAAACCTTCTTGCGACGGCACCTATGGATGTGCCATCCTAAAGAAACGTAAACTTTAGGGCGAGAGCACTCTTAGGTCTGAGCGAGAAATAAAACCCATAAACCTCTGCTCTGAATAAAGAGCGAAAAGCAAAGCGCACTTTACTAAATTGTAACTGCTAATAAGTCACGCGTTGAGAAGCAAAGTGGTTGATAACAGCATAACTTCCTATACCTTTACCGGCTAGAATGTTACTAGAAAATAACATGGAAGCGACAAGAAAAGGAGGAAGCGGGGTATAAATAATGAGCGGAAATGCAGGACAGGTGAACTCACTAATCACCGAGGCGAAAGCAAAACCTGTAGCGGAACACAGAAAAATCCGATAGATTACAGGAAAAATAAAAAAGGAATACAAAACGCGGAGATAATGGAAGGAAGGGGCCATCCATGACAGGTTGTCTTGCCTTTGCCTCTCCTGTCCATCTGTTGTCACTTTCATTTGCACCAAAGCAGGTGAAATTGATTCACAATCGTTTACGCTTTCTAACTGGACAGATCGATATCCCAGAAGTTTAATTGACTTGGTGTTATACTGTGTTGATTAATTGTTCCCTTAATTTCTTTGAGCAGTGCATATATATACAGTGGGGCAAAAAAGTATTTAGTCAGCCACCAATTGTGCAAGTTCTCCCACTTAAAAAGATGAGAGAGGCCTGTAATTTTCATCATAGGTATACCTCAACTATGAGAGACAAAATGAGAAAAAAAAATCCAGAAAATCACATTGTCTGATTTTTAAAGAATTTATTTGCAAATTATGGTGGAAAATAAGTATTTGGTCAATAACAAAAGTTCATCTCAATACTTTGTTATATACCCTTTGTTGGCAATGACAGAGGTCAAACGTTTTCTGTAAGTCTTCACAAGGTTTCCACACACTGTTGCTGGTATGTTGGCCCATTCCTCCATGCAGATCTCCTCTAGAGCAGTGATGTTTTGGGGCTGTCGCTGGGCAACACGGACTTTCAACTCCCTCCAAAGATTTTCTATGGGGTTGAGATCTGGAGACTGGCTAGGCCACTCCAGGACCTTGAAATGCTTCTTACGAAGCCACTCCTTCGTTGCCCGGGCGGTGTGTTTGGGATCATTGTCATGCTGAAAGACCCAGCCACGTTTCATCTTCAATGCCCTTGCTGATGGAAGGAGGTTTTCACTCAAAATCTCACGATACATGGCCCCATTCATTATTTCCTTTACACGGATCAGTCGTCCTGGTCCCTTTGCAGTAAAACAGCCCCAAAGCATGATGTTTCCACCCCCATGCTTCACAGTAGGTATGGTGTTCTTTGGATGCAACTCAGCATTCTTTCTCCTCCAAACACGAGAAGTTGAGTTTCTACCAAAAAGTTATATTTTGGTTTCATCTGACCATATGACATTCTCCCAATCCTCTTCTGGATCATCCAAATGCTCTCTAGCAAACCTCAGACGGGCCTGGACATGTACTGGCTTAAGCAGGGGGACACGTCTGGCACTGCAGGATTTGAGTCCCTGGCGGCGTAGTGTGTTACTGATGGTAGCCTTTGTTACTTTGGTCCCAGCTCTCTGCAGGTCATTCACTAGGTCCCCCCGTGTGGTTCTGGGATTTTTGCTCACTGTTCTTGTGATCATTTTGACCCCACGGGGTGAGATCTTGCGTGGAGCCCCAGATCGAGGGAGATTACCAGTGGTCTTGTATGTCTTCCATTTTCTAATAATTGCTCCCACAGTTGATTTCTTCACACCAAGCTGCTTACCTATTGCAGATTCAGTCTTCCCAGCCTGGTGCAGGTCTACAATTTTGTTTCTGGTGTCCTTTGACAGCTCTTTGGTCTTGGCCATAGTGGAGTTTGGAGTGTGACTGTTTGAGGTTGTGGACAGGTGTCTTTTATACTGATAACGAGTTCAAACAGGTGCCATTAATACAGGTAACGAGTGGAGGACAGAGGAGCCTCTTAAAGAAGAAGTTACAGGTCTGTGAGAGCCAGAAATCTTGCTTGTTTGTAGGTGACCAAATACTTATTTTCCACCATAATTTGCAAATAAATTCTTTAAAAATCAGACAATGTGATTTTCTGGATTTTTTTCTCTCATTTTGTCTCTCATTGTTGAGGTATACCTATGATGAAAATTACAGGCCTCTCTCATCTTTTTAAGTGGGAGAACTTGCACAATTGGTGGCTGACTAAATACTTTTTTGCCCCACTGTATATATATATATATATATATACAGTGTCCCTCACACTGAAAAAAATAGAAAAGTCAAACCTTTAATTGAAGTAAATTTATGAGAAAAAAAAATCCCTTATCAAGAAATAATTATTTTGAACAAAACCACACATGCCACAATTATTGGCACCCCTGCATTTATATATAGAATAAAGTAATAGTTTTTAATATTTGGTGACATATCCTTTGCATGCCATGCCTTCCTGATGTCTGTGACCCAACAACATCAAAAGACTCTTGATATCTTATTTTCTGGTACTCTTACAAGTGATACTATAACGTCTCTGCATTTGTCGGATGACGACTATGTACAAAAGGTTTCATAATGTTTAAACGGTTCATCTGATATGGATGAAAATACCCTCAAATTAAAGCTATCAGCCTGCACTTTGTCATTGTATCCTTTCAAACTCAAAGTGCTAGAGTACAGAACCAGAATAACAATGCGACCACTGATAATTTTGCAGTGGTCTCTTAATTGTTTCCAGAGCTGTATATGTAAGTCCAACAAGCCCATTAGTTAGGCTAACAAATTGACGTGAACAATCATGTCTGTCAATATGTGCAATTTTTTTAATTATATTTTTTTAAGTTAGGCTTTAATTGAGAGAAAAGACTATAAAATGTATTGTGCTGAAAGTCGTTTTCCTACACAGCCAATTAAAATGCTATTGTTGAACTAAAGAATCTAAGTGTGGATTTAGGAGTGACATTTAAAAAAAGGGGTTATTCTGTTTTATTCTGGAGGGTTTAATAATGAACAAAATGAGACGGCTGGCACAGCTGGTGGTAACAAGCTTGCTCCAATGATAACCTGCCGAATGATAAAAATAATGATTCAGAAATACAAAATAACTATTCAAATTACAATTAGGTTACTACACATAGGTTAATTGAACAGTTATAAATTGCATTAACCAATTAGTTTAATTCATAAAATATTGCGAAATGATTCTACTTTTGTCTACGACATAATAATGTAATAAGTTGCTCCAACTGGACCTCTGGCTTTCGATATGAATATCTTCAGACAGAGCTCCATATTATTCCATTGAAAAAAGTGAAAGCTGTAATTTAAGAGCCGTTTTGCGGCCGAACGCAATCGAGTAATTCTGAAAGTTTTTATCTATTCTAGCACTTCACCTCTCCACAAATCTCAGCCGGCTGGGGCAGGCTATGAACGGTTCGCTCGTAATCCATACTTTTAGCGAGCTATAACAGACAATTTCAATACAAACTAGTGACTTCTTCAATAGACCCACAGGCCATGTTCATTTTCACTAGTTTGTATTGTAAAAATATATAGCACTAGTCGCAAGCAAGCTAACGTTCGTAATTCACTTGGCTCATGACAGACATATGAGTGGTAACAATGGATAGAATGGATATGGATATAAATGACTGTTTAGCTTGCTTACATACATTTAAATACTTTCAGTATATACCCATTTATATTAGCGTATATAATTTTGTTGCGGATTAACAGCAGCGAACCAACAGGATCCCCCAAGGCCACTGTCGTGTGTTGGGGGCGTGTCTTGTAGTGAGGAGCGTGTCTTGGGCTGCATTCCAATCCCTTATTTTTTGTCCTTGCATCCTTTCCTCGCGTCCTTTCCTCGCTTATTGGCTCCACCCAGTGGAGGGCATAAGGAAAGGATCCAAGGATTACATATGAGCAGAGGCGGTCTTACCCATTAGGCAAAGGTCGGCAATTGCCTGGGGCCCCAAGCTGACCCCAAACTACAAAGGGCCCCGTTAAATGCCTCATAAAGGTTCCCCCCCCCCAGTAATTAATTATGTCTTTCTAAAAATGAATGCGCTAAATGGCATCAGAATGCCTAATTCATGAGTGTCTTAGTCCGCCCCCCCCCCCCCCCCCCCCCTCAGTCCCCACTACATTGGACTATTCCACGATGAGCCGTCTGCGGAAATGATTCAGTAGCCAATTAGTGTTTCAGCTCGACGCGATTATTGAAAAGTGAAAATGAAGTGAAGCTATCCAAGCAGTGCTGAGAAAAGGAGGAAGCAGGAGGAAAGTAAAAAGTTTGTGGCAAAACTACCAAAGCTAACTACTATTTTTCGCGGCTAATAGTAGTACAGATGACACTAATGAAGAGCAGAGTCAGTCTGAGACTGCTTGCACTAGCACTAACACTAGTGTTGTTAGCATTGCTAATGCTAGCGAAGAGGAGCTAACGTTACCCATTGCTGCTGCTGGCAGCGCCAACCTAGATTACTCCAGCAGCGATGATGATGATGATGATGATACATGCATCACAACTGAACAGGAGGATACTTCGACTGACGAAGATACGACAGATAACCAACAACTAGTGAGTAGTCACCCTACTAACAAGTAGGCAAAATTTAGACAAGGCAAATGTTAGCTACCGCTGACAAATGTTAGCAACCAATGACAAATCTTCAATGTGAAAGTACAATATTATCGTACAGAGAACATATTGTTTATGAAAATAAGATTTTACAGTGGGTTTGTTAAACTGAATAAGTTTTGTTGTGTTTTTTTACAGTTGCAGTTCCAGATATCTGGACATCATTGCTGTGTGACGACTGATGAAGAGAAGAAGTTACAAGTAGGTCTTTCTTAGATAAATAAGGATTGAAAAGGGGGGAGAGCAAGGGATGTGTGAGGGCCCCATGCCTGTGTTTGCCTCGGGCCCCAAAATGACTAAGTCCGCCACTGCATACGAGGACGCAGCAAACGAGGCAACATGAATTAGGCAAATGAAACGTCCTTGCTCAGTCAAGCGTCAGCTGAAGCGACGTCTGATTTCAAAACTTAGATTGCGTACTTCAATAGGCTAGTATACTGGTCTGCTACTGTACGCAATCAACATTTCCGCAATGAACCTAGCGTTCACCCTAAACACATGGCACCGGCTTCAGCGGGAACGGTGGCGTTGCCAGTTCAGGGGATCGCGACTACTTCGCTCCGTCCTGTTCCTAAGTGAGGTAAGAATCATGTATTCTCAACAGTAGTCATAAGACAGTGCTCTTGAACAAACATGGACATTGATAAGCATGAAGCACTTTTAACAGTGGGTGGAGTAGAATTCAACTGGATAAATATACAACAAAGTTATGTCATGCACACATAGTAATTGCATGTTCTATAATACCACACATTTACCTACATGTAGGACTACAAACTATACATTTGGCTACTGTGGTTTGGTGTTAATCAATCAACTTGTGTGAACTGTAGGCTGCATGTATACACTTCATGTTTTTCATTTCATTCTTTTTTAGGTCGACGATCCAACAGCTGGGCATTATGCCCAAGAAAATGCCACTGTGCCAGTGCTCCAGCTTTACTTTAATGGGGACCAGGACCTCATGGTAGACTACCGTCTGAGCCATGGCTCCATGGAAGCATTGATAATGCTACTGCCACATGGGGAGCGTTGGCTGGGCACACCACTTAAGGGTCCAGGAGGTGCCTGCTCTTCAAGGCTCTGGAGGTGGACCACACCTTTGTACCCACGGTCATCACCGCATGTGCCATGCTCCATAACATCTGCCTGGCAAAGGGGGACATCCTTGAGGTTGTCGAGGATGTTGGTGATATTGGTGTGGCTCCACCACGTCCAGTGAGGGGGGAACAAAGCGGACATGGCCGGCGAGACCGACTGGCGGGGCAACCGTCTGCTCCAAATATGTGTCCAGTAGCACTGAATGAACATGATTATATGTAATTTGGCAATTGGTTGAAATATTATTTATACAGGAGAGCTTTTTGTTAGTGTCTCCGTTTCTTGTTATGTTTGTATATTCTCCCTTGCAGCCCCTCTTTCTGTCCAGTGTTAATCCACGTTTTATTTGTTATGTTAGTGTTAATAAAATCACTTATGGATACTAACATATCAGTTTCATACATCTTTTCTGTGCCACATTTTCATTACCTTTATTTATTTCAAAACACACTATAAGCATACCACTTTGACACCAATGTATGTCAACCACCTGTCGGGGAAGTGAGGATTCTGTAAAATGTCTATTTTCTGAATCCAGTGTTTCCAACGGTCAATGCCCTTCCTTGTTAAAATGTTCAGCACTCTGAATACTGAACACAGGCGATATTGCGTGCTAGAACCACACTTATCCTGCAGTAAAAATATATTTAACATCATTTCATAATTATTAGAAATGACAATCCTCAATTAAATCGCATAATTCGTCCATAGGACAGTAACCTGGTGGAAGCAACAAGTCAAAACTAAGTCTAATTCAGGCCTAAGAGCACATCATTTCAGTAAAATAAAAACAGTAAATTAGGATAATGACTGCAAATCATTCATTAATGAATGTAGGCTGACTACTTAGAATTTACAAAAAGGAAGACATTCATTTGAAGTTACCAGTAAAGAGCAAGAGACCGATAAGCCAGAAATAGCCCAGGTATTACCCTCCTGAAGCTTACACGACCAGCAAAATTGTTAGTATTTGTGTGTTTCTTTTCTCCCAAATTGTTTTGCGCTGCTGAAGGGGGCACTCAGATGAAAACTATATTTTAAAAGGTAAAAACACAAGTAAAAAACAAATTGACAAACACTTATGTGAACTATTTACATTTTATTAAGCATTTTCTCAAACTAATTTGAGCTTTCCAGTGTGGCCTTGAATCGCTCCTCTTTTCTGGCAGCATTCCTTCAGGAACTGCAGAACGGCTCCCTCACCGGTCCTTCTCCTTTTGGGGGGTGTGGGACAGGGTGTGGGACTTTAGCCAGGCTGTGCATCCTCTTCCTCCTCCTCCACACACGCCCGGCTACAAGTGACCGCCACAAATCCAGGAAGAGATGAGCCAGTGCCATCTGAAGTCTCATCAGCCACATGTGCCGGGTTTTCTGCAACACATGAGTCCATCAGGACAGGAGGATCAATAGATGGCCTCCCCCAGATGTCCTCATGCATTGCATTAAACCATGGTCATGTGGCTGCTGTGGCCTCTCCCCTGTCTGTCCCGTCTCTGTAGCAGGGCATCTGAGTGCCTACAAGGAAAGATGCAAGGGAGAAGGTGAGCCGTGAGCCTATTGCACAGGCATAATTTTGTTTCAGTATGCAATAGAAACTACAAATTTGCAAAGGAAAAACATCATAAATTGAACCTCACCTTATATTTTCGCTTGAGGTTGTCCCATTTCTTTGCAATTTGGGTGGGGCTCACCTGGCCCTGTAGGCCCATCTGCAGACGAATTTCACTGAGGAAAACAACGCATGTTACCATACCATACCAAAGTGCCCTACAACAATTACTGCCATGCCATAACATGTTCATGTGTTGTCCATTTACAGGGGCAGGCATGCCTCTTGCTATCACACTTATATTAGGGATATCAGAAGTTATCATTTGCATACAATCGACTACTTCAACACAAGACATGAATCACGGTGCATACATTGGGAACACCAAGTCACATGCTAAATATAAGAGTATAGGCAAGCGTATACAATATGGACAGTGACGTGGTCCTGCAAAAAGGAAGAAGAAATAAACACATTTTTGGCTTATTGCCAAGGTTTCTGTATAACATCTTTTAGTTACACGTGACATCACACATTATAGAATGTATAGAATTTTCACACCTCAGCCGAATGAGGCTGAGGGTGCTCTCATCTGTCATTGTAAATGACACAACAAACCTGTAAAAGTGTTACGTTTCTGTCATGTTTATGCCATGTTTCATGTTTAGTGTTTGTCACAGTTTATTTTCTGTTCATGTCATGCTTGTGTTCGGTTTATGTTACGATGCAGTTCATTGTTTGCATACACATTTCCATGTTTTTCCGCAGCCTTGCGTTCATGTTGTTTCTTTCTCTTGCTGTCACTCACGTTTCCCTAATTGTTTCATTCTCCGTGTCTATTTACTACAATACTAACATTAGATCAGGATTGGGTAATACTAACTATCTAACCATGTGTTCATGTTTACCTTACGTTTCTCGTGCATGTAAATTACTAATTTACTAACGCTAGGTCAGGATAGGTTAACTACTAACGATTTACTAATTTCCTCGTTACGTGTCTCATTTTCTCAAGCTGCTGTTCATTTCATGCTGCTCTCAAGCTAATGTCTGCACCTGTCTACACCTGCATATAAGATCAGTGTTCATGTTATGTCCTTGCGAAATTGTTGCCTTTAGTTTACTACTGTCACTTTTGAGCAGTTTCCATTGTTTTGACTACCGTTATTGATCTAGCCTGTTTACTGACCATCGTTACTGCCTGCCACAAGTTTTGCCTGCTGTCTGTTTTGTACCTCTGCCCTGCGGATAGGACTTCGGTCTGACTCCTGCTACGCCCCACGACCAACAAACTTTGCTTTACCCCTGTTTTGTACTTCTGCTCCGCTGACAGCTACTCTGGTTACAGAACGTGTGCATGGATACCGATTTCGAGACTGCCTTCTCCCTCGGTACTGTATTTTTGGTTTGGCTGGATTTATTGGTTTTTGGACTTTGCTTGTGTGACTACGATTTTAGATTTCCCCATAATAAAGCCCTTGCGGGCATTTATTACTACGTCAGTGTTCTGAGTCGTGCATTACAGGTCCAACCCGCACACATCCATCTCAGAACAATTTCGCCACGATGGACCCTGCTGACTCAACCGCCATGTTCCACGCCCTGCAACAACAAGGCCTCATCGTGCAGCAGCACGCCCAGGGGATTTCCGAGCTCCGGGAGGAGATTAAAGAGTTGTGCGCTGAGATGAGGAGACTGGCCATTGCAGTTCAACCACGCACTCCAGAGCAACCTGCTAAGCCGCCTGCTATCCCACCCTCCAACCCCATGGGAACCTGGAAATTCCGGGAGCCACAACAGCCCCCCCCCCCGGAGAGGTTCGGTGGTGAGCCGGAGAGATGCAAGGCGTTTCTATTGCAATGTGACTTTGTCTTCCGACAACAGCCATTGACCTATCCGACTGACGAGCGACGGATTGGCTACGTGATGGGGCTACTCAAGGGGAGAGCTTTGGACTGGGCTACTGCAGTGTGGTCCGGAGGTTCATTTCCTCTCAGCTACGTGATCTTTTCGGAGGAGATCCGCAAAGTGTTCCAGCACGCCTCCAGTGACCAAGAGCCCTCACAGCAACTCATTGCCCTCCGCCAAGGCCTTAAAAGCGCTGCGAACCATTCTATTGTCTTTCGGACTATTGCTGCGGCTACCCACTGGAATGACTCGGCCCTTGCGGAATTGTTTCAGGGCCAGTTTGAACGGGGTGCTCCAGGACGAGTTAGTCCATCAGGAACCCATCAGGGAGTTCGACGCCCTCGTCCAAGCCGCCATTCGCCTGGATAACCGCTACAGACTTCGCCGGACGGAAAGACCGATTACGCCCGGTCAGCCGTACCTCAGACGAGTCCCTGCCTCACTGATGGAGGAGAACCAGGCTGGGGTAGTTGAACCTATGGATCTTTCCCGTACCGGAGTTAAGATCTCGCCCGAGGAACGGAGACGTCGGAGGGAGACCGGTGCATGTTTCTACTGCGGAAAGCTGGGGCATTCTCAGGCACAGTGCACCGCCCGGTCCAAGAAATCCGAGACATCCGTGGGAGTGAGTTCTTTAACCCACCAGGAGAAGGTCTCCAAGAGCGATACTCGTCCTACCCTTACTGCCACAATCATGCTACCTGAGAGGGAGGTTCAAGTGAGCGCGCTCATAGACTCTGGATCGGACGCTAACCTGATTGACAAAGTGTTAGTCAGAGAGCTGGACATTCCCACCCTTCCATTGCCCCACCCCGAGAATGCTCGGTCGTTGGACGGCAAGACATTCTGCAAAATGACTCACGTCACGGAACCCGTTCAACTCATCATTTCTGGCAACCATCATGAATTCATCCAGTTCCTCATCATCCGCTCCCCCAACGACTTGCTCATTCTGGGACTACCCTGGCTTCAAGAACACAACCCCGTCATTGACTGGAAGTCCCGCCACATTAAAGCCTGGAGCCGCCAGTGTCACCAAGCCTGTCTTCGGTCCGCACCTGCACCTGCCGAGGGCGCACCTACCTCACCTCAAGACACTAAGCCATCTCTTGAAAACGTGCCAGCCCCTTATCACAACCTGGGCATCGTTTTCTCCAAGACGCAAGCACAGACACTTCCCCCTCACAGACCCTATGATTGCGCGATGAAGCTTCTACCCGGTTCCACTCTTCCTTCAAGCCGACTCTACAACGTCTCCAAACCTGAAAGGGAAGCCATGGAGAAATATATTCGGGATTGCATAGCCAAGAGGGTATGTGAAACTGCAGCAGCAGCAGCAGTTTTTGTGGAATACAATCTATCAAAAATCAGGCCAATCCTTAATATTTTTTATCCTAGTTTCATCAGTAGTGTGTAAACGGTCTCTTATAAATTCAGAAACATTTTTATTTCTTATTTGAAGTGGAATTTAATGCCTAATTTTGGTTTGAGCCTATGCTCTAACTACAATCTGGGTGAGGCCTAGGCCCCCTGCTAGCCTGATGCCACCAGGCTCCAACCAGCCAGCATTAGCCACCAAACACCAGGCTCCACCAGGCCAGCAGCAGCCAGAAAACACCAGGCTCCACCAGGCCAGCAGCAGCCAGACAACACCAGGCTCCACCAGGCCCGTGATCCGTCCTAACGTCATTGTGTTTGTTTGGTGAGACCTCTGGTTAGCTGTGTTGTTACTATGGGTCCTAAAAAGGCTCCAGCTCCTCAGGAGGATGAGTTTGTGACTGTCACTGTTCTAAATGATATGTTAGAACAACAAAAGCAATTTTTCAAAGAACTGATGGATCTCCAAGAAAAAAACTTTAAAACTTTCCTAGGTCTCATCATGGACTCTACCACAAAAAGAGTTGATGATCTGGTTAAATCAGTCTGTGAGCTTAAAATTAGTCTGGAGTTCACTCAAGCAGAGACAGATAGTTTTAAGGATGCAAATGTCTTGAACCAGGCAACAGCTCAGTCAAGTACATTGTTACTTGGCCAACTACAGGCTTCACTCGACAAGCTCTCCTCTAAAGGAGACTACCTAGAAAATCAATTCAGAAGAAACAACATCCTGATTGATGGTATTGAGGATTCTAAATCAGAATCTTGGCAAGAGACTGAGATCAAGCTAAAAAAGATGCTGTCTGATAAACTTAATTTGGATTCTAAGGTGATTGAGATGGAGAGGGCACACAGAATTGGCACCTTTCTGCCAGATGGGAGACCTAGATCTATAACCGCCAAGCTGCTCAGATACAAGGACAAGGAGGAGATTATGAAAAGGGCAAAACTGCTCAAAGGCCTTAAGATCTTCATTAATGAGGATTTCTCTGAAAAAATCCGTCTAAAAAGAAAAGAATTATTTCCCCTTCTCTTGGAAGAACGCAAAAAAGGGAACATTGCATATCTCAAATATGATCAGCTGATTTCCCACCCCCCTTCTCGCAGGCCTGTTGTAGACGAGGCCAAATGAGTCAATGGCTCGCATCTGGTTAACAGTAAAGGCAAAAATTTGGTGACACTATCACAGATCTATTTTATTTGTTTGTAGATTCTTATTTTTTTAATCAGTTTTTCTTTTTTTCTTCTTTCATCATGACTGACCATACTTATGTGCCTCCTCAACATGTACCTGATCTACCAGCATTTAATCCTTTTGATTTATGTATCGATAAGGATGGCATCTATGATGAGTTCTTTAATCCTGATTCAAATCATGACGACCTAAAGAATGTAAAAATATCTTGTGAATATTATACTGATGATCAGTTTAGCAAATCTATACAAGATCCAAATACCTTTTCTTTCTTGCACCTAAATATTCGTAGTATACCACAAAATTATGATCAATTGACAGAATACCTACCTATCCTAAACTTCTCATTTTCAGTAATGGCCTTTTCAGAAACGTGGCTGCATGACAACATTACGTGTCCCTATCCTTTGGAAAATTATAATGCTATTCACTCTTGTAGAAAGACCACAACAACAGGTGGCGGTGTCTCTCTTTATGTTTCAAATCAGTTTAATTTCAAGGAAAAAAAGGAGCTAAGCCAATACTTGGATAAGACCCCTGTTGAATCAGTGTTTGTGGAAATTCCATCTTGCTTACTTTTTGATGGTGAAAGCATCGTAATTGGGTGTATTTACAGACCACCTGAGTCAGATCTTTCAATTTTCAATGATGCCCTTTATCACACTCTGGAAATGATTTCTAAGGAGCGTAAAAAGTGTGTATTACTAGGTGACTTCAATGTTAATCTTCTCAACAGCACACAGCCATCTACTGTAGATTTTCTTAATGTTCTTTATTCTACTTATTTTTATCCCTCAATTCACAGACCCACCAGAATAACCAAATCATCAGCCACACTTATTGACAATATTTTAATTAACTTTCTGCATCTTGAAATTACTTCTGGTCTATTATTAAATGATATTTCAGATCATCTCCCAGTCTTCCAATTAATTCACATTAAAGAGAATACCCTTAGTAACAACTCTGTACAAGAGAAAATCAGTTATCGTAAATATACCAAAAGGAATGTGGAATCCTTTATATCTTCTATTAAGGGTGTTTCATGGGATGCTGTTTTAAGGCTGCAAGATGTGGAGAAAGCCTACCAGTTGTTTTTAGTGCTCTTCAATTCTGTTTTTGAGAAATGCTTCCCAATGATTACCTCAAAAAAAGAAAACAAATATTTCAAAGCAAACCCTTGGTTTACTTCAGAATTAAGAAAATGTTCTCTTTTAAAAAATAAACTATATAAAAAATCTATTGTAAATCCCACTCCTCTCAGTGTGAAAACATATAAGAATTACAAAAATAATTATACTCAATCACTAAGGAATGCAAAAAAGAAATATTTCACAGACAAATTTAACCAAGCATCTAATGACATCAAGTCCACTTGGAGTGTTATTAATCAATTGTTGCAACGTAAAAAACATCAACTAATTGCTCCAGTTGAGGTATTGGGAAACGAAGGTTCTCCCCTCAACCAGAGAGAGATAGCAAATGGTTTAAATGATTTTTTTGTTAATATTGGCCTTTCGTTGGCAGCTAACATACATAATTCTGATGAAATCCCATGTAGTCTGATTAAGGGTCAGTTTTCTCCACTCTGCAGTTTTGATCCTCCCAGTGTTGATGAAGTGCGGGGTATTGTCTCAAACTTAAAAAACTCTGCTGAGGGTCTTGATGGGTTTAGAAGTAGTTTTATTAAAGAAATCATTGATTATATTATTCAACCCTTAACTCATATTTTTGGTTTATCTTTGCAATCTGGTGTTATTCCTCATAAACTTAAAATAGCAAAAGTTATGCCACGTCATAAATCAGGAGATTCTAATCATTTTGGCAACTATCGGCCTATATCTATTCTTCCCTGTTTTTCAAAAATATTGGAAAAACTTATCTATTCCAGAATTTCAGCTCACTTACTTGAGAACAACATCCTCTATTGCCACCAATATGGCTTTCGAAAGAAATACTCAACTGAACTAGCTCTGTTACAGCTTGTGAACAATATCTCTTCTGCTTTGGGAGATGGGAAATTTGTTCTTGGGGTTTTCTTGGACCTATCCAAAGCATTTGATACTGTTAATCATAAAATTCTTGTTTCTAAACTCAATAGATATGGTGTACAGGATGTCGCTCTCAAGTGGTTTTCTAACTATCTAGAGGACAGAGAACAATATGTGTCCATTAACGGTTGCATGTCTGAGAAGCTGAAAATCTTAGTCGGGGTTCCTCAGGGCTCCATACTTGGTCCTTTGTTGTTTTTGATTTATATTAATGATTTAGCCATGAACTGTAAAAAGTTTTTTCTTATTTTATTTGCAGATGATACAAATCTCATTGCTTCACACAGTGATTTAAATACACTAGTAAATATTGTTAATGATGAATTGTCTGATATTGTCAAATGGTTTCAGTTGAACAAGCTTACTCTCAATATACAAAAATGCAACTTCATGATTTTTAGTAATATTAACAAAAAATTCCCAATAGATAAACCTAGAATTTTGTTAGATGGTTCAGAAATCTGCCAGGTTCCTTATACCAAATTCTTGGGTGTAATTATAGATGAGCATTTAAACTGGAAACAACAGATTGATTCTGTATGTATGAGGGCTATGAAGATGCTTGGTATATTGAGAAAAGTCTGTCCACTGGTTCATCCTTCGTCTCATCTAACTCTTTATTATAGCTTAATTTCCCCCCATATTAATTACTGTAATATTGTTTGGGCTGCTACTTTTCCATCATATTTAACCAAACTACTAATCATTCAAAAAAGGTTCTTGAGAATGATTTCACAGTCAAATAGACATGAGCCATCTGCACCTCTCTTTATTAAATATTCGTTACTGCCTATAGATAAGTTAAATGTTTTTTATTCCTGTTTATTTATGTTTAAATTTAAAAATTGCATACATGATATTCCTATTTCTTTTTATAATTTTTTTCGTGTTACCTCTGACATTCACTCCTACCCCACAAGGCAGAGATGATTTTAATTTACCTCTTTGTAGTACCTCAAAACAGCAATCCTTCATAAGATTTAGAGGCCCTCAGTTGTGGAGCTCTCTTGAAGCATCACTAAAGTCATCGCTATCTTTGTCAATTTTTAAGAAACATCTAAAACAACATCTTATTTCTTCCATATTGTAGTCCATATGATTTCGTTCTCTGATGTGTAATCTTTCCAAATGTGATTATTATTTTGTCTTTTTTTCTTCTTTTGTGCAGTTTCTGTTTTTATTTCTTTATTGCACAGCTGCTCCCCTTGGAAACTTGTATTTTTTTTCTTTTTTTCTCCTTTTGTATTGCTCTTTTTGAACTTTAAATCCATTTCATTTTAATGACCTCTCCCATATAGGAAAGAATTCTAAATAAGCCTACTGGCTTCTTTCTTTCCTTGCACAGAAACTTCTCTTGGTATTGTTCTACTTGTTTTTAACATTGTGCTAAATAAACTAAACGGTCTGATTCGCCCCTCTTCATCACCTGTGGGCGCTGGATTCTTCTTCGTCCAGAAAAAAGACGGCTCGCTGCATCCTTGTATTGACTTCAGAGAACAAAACAATATCACGATCAAGAACAAGTACCCATTGCCCCTGATTGATTCCGCGTTTCACCCTCTATACGAAGCCACCATATTCACCAAGCTGGACCTATGCAACGCCTACCACCTGGTGCGCATTCGTGAGGGGGACGAATGGAAGACTGCCTTCAACACCTCGTTAGGACACTTCGAGTATCTAGTCATGCCTTTCGGCCTTCCTAACGCCCCCGCCGTTTTTCAGGCACAAGTGAATGACGTCCTACGGGACCTATTGGGCCGCTATGTATTCGTGTATCTGGACGACATTCTGATTTACTCCACCAACGTCAAGGAACACAAAGGCCACGTCATGCAGGTTCTCCAACGACTTTTAGAGAACAGACTCTATGTCAAGGCTGAGAAGTGTGTGTTCCACACCGACACGGTGAAGTTCCTGGGCTTTATCTTGGAGAGGGGACAAATCAGGGCGGATCCCAAGAAGATCCAGGCGGTCACAGATTAGCCCACGCCTGCTACTCGGAAACATCTGCAACGCTTCTTGGGATTCGCTAACTTTTACCGGAGATTCATCCGGAGCTACAGCCAGGTCGTCGCCCCTCTCACCAAGCTCACATCTACTGCCATGCCATTCCGCTGGAACCCTGAGGCTGAAAACGCCTTCAAAAAGATCAAGAGACTGTTTTCCTCCGCTCCGATTCTGGTGCACCCCGACCCCACTCGTCAGTTTGTCGTGGAGACTGATGCGTCCGACACTGGAGTAGGGGCTGTGTTCTCTCAGGTTTCCCCCACTGACAACCTTCTACACCCCTGCGCATTCTTCTCCCGTAAGCTGTCTCCGGCAGAGAGGAATTATGACGTGGGAAACCGTGAGCTACTCGCTGTCAAGCTAGCACTGGAGGAGTGGAGGCATTGGCTGGAGGGCGCCGAGAAACCGACCATAAGAATCTGGCGTACCTACAGACAGCCAAGAGGTTGAACTCCCGCTAAGCCAGATGGGTCCTGTTCTTTGGCCGTTTCAATTTTACATTGACCTACCGTCCTGGTTCCAAGAATGTCAAGCCAGATGCCCTGTCGCGACAGTTCATGGCCAGTTCCGAGAGAGAGACGCCGGAGAACATCCTCCCTGGGTCCTGTACCATTGCTTCGGTGTCCTGGAGGATTGAGGCCGTCATCAAGAAGGCACTACATGATGAGCCCGATCCCAGGTCCAATCCCAGTACACGCCTTTACGTTCCCTCCGCCGCCCGGACACATGTCCTCCAATGGGCTCACTCCTCCCTCATGTCCTGCCATCCCGGCTTTACCCGCACCCTGGCTGTTCTCAAAAGAAGGTTCTGGTGGAACTCCATGATCCCCGACACCAGGCGTTTTGTCAAGGCCTGTACTACCTGTGCCAGGAGCAAGGCCTCTCACCAGGCCCCAGCTGGTCTGCTCCAACCTCTACCAGTGCCCAGTCGCCCTTGGAGCCACATCAGGGTGGATTTCGTGACCGGACTCCCCCCTTCTGAGGGCAACACCACCATCCTGACTGTGGTCGACAGGTTCAGCAAGGCGGCGCACTTCATCCCCCTGCCTGGATTGCCCACTGCCCAAGAGACCGCGGATTTACTGGTCAAAGAAGTGTTCCGTATCCATGGCATTCCCATGGACATTGTCTCTGACCGTGGCCCCCAGTTCATCTCCCAGGTCTGGAAGGCCTTCTGTTCGGCTCTCGGAGCCACCTCCAGCCTCAAGTCAGGTTACCACCCCCAGTTTAACGGTCAGACCGAAAGGGCCAACCAAGACCTCGGAGCTGCTTTACGCTGTGTGTCAGCCAAGAACCCCACCTCATGGAGCAAGATGCTCACCTGGGTCGAGCATGCGCACAACGCCCTGCCCTGCGCCGCGACTGGAAAGTCCCCATTCAAAGTTTCGGCTACCTACCCCCACTGTTTCCCGACCAAGAGGCCGAGATTGCTGTCCCCTCCCTCGCCACCCACATGCACCGCTGCCTTACGATCTGGAAGGACGCCCAGGCCGCGCTATTGAGCACGGCCGAACGGAATCATCGAGTCGCTGATCGCCACCGCACTCCAGCCCCTGAGTACAAGCCTGGCGACTCAGTTTGGCTCTCTTCAAAGGACATTCCCCTCCAATCCACTTCCCGCAAACTCCAGCCCCGCTTCATCGGCCCCTACAAGATTCATAGCATCATCAACCCCACCTCAGTCAAGCTGTCATTGCCCCCTTCCCTGAAGATTCACCCCACGTTTCATGTGTCCTGCATTAAGGCCTATTCCACTGACCCCCTTTGCCCCCCTGATCCCCCACCCCCTCCTCCCCGTATCATAGAGAACCACCCGGCCTTCACGGTCAAGAAGCTACTGGACATTCGCAAGCGAGGCCGGGGGTTTCAGTATCTGGTGGACTGGGAGGGTTATGGCCCGGAGGAGCGTTCCTGGGTCGCTCCAAGTTTGATTCTGCACCCTACCCTGATAAGTGACTTTCATCGCGATCACCCTGATAAACTGTGTAGACCGTCAAGAGTCGGTCGTTGGGGTGTTTATGCCACGTTTCATGTTTAATGTTTGTCACAGTTTATTTTCTGTTCATGTCTTGCTTGTGTTCTGTTTATGTTACGATGCAGTTAATTGTTTAGCATACACATTTCCATGTTTTTCCGCAGCCTTGCGTTCATGCTGTTTCTTTCTCTTGCTGTCACTCACGCTTCCCTAATTGTTTCATTCTCCCGTGTCTATTTACTAATATACTAACATTAGATCAGGATTGGGTAATACTAACTATCTAACCATGTGTTCATGTTTACCTTACGTTTCTCGTGCATGTAAATTACTAATTTACTAACGCTAGGTCAGGATAGGTTAACTACTAACGATTTACTAATTGCCTCGTTACGTGTCTCATTTTCTCAAGCTGTTGTTAATTTCCTGCTGCTCTCAAGCTAATGTCTGCACCTGTCTACACCTGCATATAAGATCAGTGTTCATGTTATGTCCTTGCGAAATTGTTGCCTTTAGTTTACTACTGTCACTTTTGAGCGTTTTCCATTGTTTTGACTACCGTTATTGATCTAGCCTGTTTACTGACCATCGTTACTGCCTGCCTATCGTTTCTACTGCCTGTTTTTGACCACGAGTTTTGCCTGCTGTCTGTTTTGTACCTCTGCCCCACGGATAGGACTTCGGTCTGACTCCTGCTACGCCCCACGACCAACGAACTTTGCTTTACCCCTGTTTTGTACTTCTGCTCCGCTGACAACTACTCTGATTACAGAAATTGTGCATGGATACCGATTTCGAGACTGCCTTCTCCCTCGGTACTGTATTTTTGGTTTGGCTGGATTTATTGGTTTTTGAACTTTGCTTGTGTGACTACGATTTTGGATTTCCCCATAATAAAGCCCTTGCGGGCATTTATTACTACGTCAGTGTTCTGAGTCGTGCATTACGGGTCCAACCCGCACACATCCGTCTCAAAAAGCCAGCTAGTAATGTCTGTGTATAGCCCTAAATCACAACGGCATACGTCAAGGGGCTTCACAAGCCCATATTTCAGACATGACATATGTAAGTAAATGATGCAAAATAGTAGGCTATCCTAATAAGCTAGCCTAATATGAATTGCATCGGTCAAAGACAGCAAATGCAGAAACATAGACTGAAATTACATGTGTGTTCATGTTTCAGCGTGTTCAACGAGCAGCGACTGTAGAGCCTATTTCTCAGTTAGCCTACTTTTCTGGATGCATTCAACAGTGTGAATATAGGCTAAACGTCACATAGCCTATTGCATAGCCTACATATATAGGAAAATTGTATACAGTTTTGAAAAGACATGGGTTCATTGAAGCTTGCGTTTCCTATGCAGTAACATTAGCTAACAAACAACTATATGAGACAAGATTTTACGTCCGAACGTCTGAAATTTGACGTTAGTTACTTCAGCTGCTTATTGTCAGAGAGCAATGCTGTAGGCCTATCTGTGTGGAATTGTGTATTTTTGTAAGTGGCGTAATGAGCGAAATCTGGCTCAGTCGGCTGAGGTCATTAGACTACGTAAAGTATGCCGTTACCAGCCTATTCGTTAATTTTCAGCAATGTCACTTATACTTGCAATTATTATGAAATACAAAGTTTGTTCAGAAACACGTCTAATCCAGTGCTGAAACTAGCTACTAAAGTGATGTGTCAAGCTAAATAATGTTGTGCTATCAGTCAGACACCGTCTGCCAATCACAACTTGTTCTTCCCTGCGAGGGGTACCCTAAATTACCCCAGACCTTATCAGAATGCCCATATAGCTTTACTTTTTATGATGTGATATAGGCCAACTACACTACAATAATGACATTCCTGGTTAGTTAAACTAAGAGTAGGATTTTCAATTAAAATTATTCATTTATAATCCACTAGGCCATAGCCTACATTTTAGATTAACGTTAGCTACATACATTCTGCAAATTTCTCATTGTGTAGATAACGTTATTTAATGACGGTTTTAGGACGAAATAAGAAATAAATATATATATATTTGTTTCACGAAACATTTTGGTTGGGCTATTCGTTTTTCACCATCAGCCTTAAAACAGTACAGTGAGATTTACTATTAACCCCGAGAATTAGGTTACCTCAGACTGAGGGGCTTCCAAAAGAGCGGTAAGTGGACTCGTCTTTGATTGGCTGAGAGAAGAGTCCGCTTATCGCGATTTTCTGGGAAGCCTCTCAGTATTGGGTTACCGCAGATCTTACAGTAGTGGTCAGCATCTGATTTGGATCAAAGCCATTCATGTTAATGATAAAAATAACAATAAATCAACAGATTAATAAGTAATTGACGTTGTTAATTTTATATTCCATTATATAATAAATAGTAACCGTTTCTGACCACTAGCTTTCTGCTATATTGACCCAGACATTACTGTTGGTTGCCAGTAGCTTCAGATCCAGTAGGCTACAAATTCCATATTAATAATTATTATTCTGTACAGGAAAAAAATAACCATTGCCATATTCACTGAGAATGCATTAAATAGTATAAAAAAACAATACTCCAAGCCACAGATTATTACTACTTGTCAAACATGGAGAACTGATTTGATATACTGTTTGTTGGGGTGCGTCCCGTTCCAGCTCTCCGGTTCCGCCCCGTTCCATGCCTCCTGTCCCTCTCCGGTCCATTCCTCCTGTCCCTCCCCGGTCCATGTCTCCGGTCCCGCCCCGGTCCATGCCTCCTGTCCCGCCCCGGTCCATGCCTCCTGTCCCGCCCCGGTCCATGCCTCCTGTCCCGCCCCGGTCCATGCCTCCTGTCCCGCCCCGGTCCATGCCTACTGTCCCGCCCCGGTCCATGCCTCCTGTCCCGCCCCGGTCCATGCCTCCTGTCCCGCCCCGGTCCATGTCCCCTGTCCCGCCCCGGTCCATGTCCCCTGTCCCGTCTGGTCCCGGCCCTCCGGCTCCGTCACAGCCCATGCCTCCTGTCCCTCCCCGGTCCGTGCCTCCTGCCGAGCCTGCTTACCTCCTGTCCTGAGCAGCGGAGTCTGCTAATCTCCTGTCCTGAGCAGCGGAGTCTGCTAATCTCCTGTCTTGAGCAGCGGAGTCTGCTAATCTCCTGTCCTGAGCAGCGGAGTCTGCTAATCTCCTGTCCTGAGCAGCGGAGTCTGCTAATCTCCTGTCCTGAGCAGCGGAGTCTGCTAATCTCCTGTCCTGAGCAGCGGAGTCTGCTAATCTCCTGTCCTGAGCAGCGGAGTCTGCTAATCTCCTGTCCTGAGCAGCGGAGTCTGCTAATCTCCTGTCCTGAGCAGCGGAGTCTGCTAATCTCCTGTCCTGAGCAGCGGAGTCTGCTAATCTCCTGTCCTGAGCAGCGGAGTCTGCTAATCTCCTGTCCTGAGCAGCGGAGTCTGCTAATCTCTTGTCCTGAGTATCGCCGCCAGCCCCCTGAGCGATGCAGCCATCGCCGCCGGCCCCCTGAGCGATGCAGCCGTCGCCGCCGGCCCCCTGAGCGATGCAGCCGTCGCCTCCGGCCCCCTGAGCGATGCAGCCGTCGCCGCCGGCCCCCTGAGCGGTCCTGTCTGCGCCGCCGTCCACCTGAGCGGTCCTGTCTGCGCCGCCGTCCACCTGAGCGGTCCTGTCTGCGCCGCCGTCCACCTGAGCGGTCCTGTCTGCGCCGCCGTCCACCTGAGCGGTCCTGTCTGCGGCGCCGTCCACCTGAGCGGTCCTGTCTGCGCCGCCGTCCACCTGAGCGGTTACTCATGCGCCGCTGTCCACCTGAGCGGTTACTCATGCGCCGCTGTCCTGTCATTGTTGTGGTCACTCACGCTTCCCTTGTTTCATTCTCCTGTGTCTATTTACTAATCTACTAACGTTAGATCAGGATTGGGTAATACTAACTCTCTAACCATGTGTTCATGTTACCTTACGTTTCTGTAATTTACTAATTTACTAACGCTAGGTCAGGATAGGTTTATTACTAACGAGTACTAATTATCTTGTTATCTTGTCAACCCTCCACACCTGATTTATTTTCGCATGCTGCTCTCAAGCTAAGTGTCTGCACCTGTCTACACCTGCATTTAAACCAGTAGTCCAAATTCCTCAGTGCGAGTTCGTCTTACTAAAATTGTCAAGCGTAGTCTGTTGCCTGTTTTCTCCCGAGTTAGTTTGTTTCAGTGTTTCTTTTCCCGAGTCAGTGTTTTCGTGTCTTTGTAGGTTTTGTTTCTGTTTGTTTGTTGGTCTTGTTCGAGTTTTTGATTTCCTGGTGATTGACCCCCGTCCGTGTTCTCGCGACTATTCTTTGGATTCCGTTTTGTACCTCTGCCGAGCCTTCCCTATTTTCAACCCCTGCCTGTTTCACTTCCCTTCTGGATCCTGTTTTTGTACTGTGCCTGGACAATAAACCTTTGTTTGTTGCACTCCTGCCTGCTTTTGGGTTCCTGTCCAACGGATCAGAACACATACTTTTAGCGAGCTATAACAGACCATTTCAATACAAACTACTGACTTCTTCAATAGACTCCCCGGCCATGTTAATTTTCACTAGTTTGTATTGTAAAAATATATAGCACTCAAACGTTTGTAATTAATTTGGCTCATGACAGAAATATGAGCGGTAACAATGGATATGGATAGAACTGACTGTTTAGCTGGCTTACATACATTTAAATACTTTCAGTATAGACCCATTTATATTAGTGTGCATAATTTTGCTGCGGATTAACAGCAGCGAACCAACAGGATCCCCCAAGGCCACCGTAGTGTGTTGGGGGCGATTCTTGGAGTGAGGGGCGTTTCTTGGAGGGCGTTTCTTGGAGTCTGCAGGCTGCAGCTATACCCTACTCAAGGGCTGCATTCCAATCCCATTTTTTAGCTGTCCTTCTCTCCTTGGTCCTCGTCTGACCCGGAAATCGATCGAGGTCCGCCATCTTTAAGGACATTCCAAACCGCTAAATGCTCCACCAAGGAGCGAGGAGTGGGGAAGGTTCTGAAGCTGCGCGTGGTGTGGAAAAGAGCAGGAGAGTTTGGATTGTTTGATCCTTGCTGAAGGCTTGTTCAAACAATTTGGAACACTCTTATGATTGTGTTTTTTCTTTTCTTTTCTTTAATAGAGCTCTTACGTTGTTCAGTTTAGGTGGTTACGCCAACATCATGGAAACGGGGGAGAGCGGGGAGGGGGGGCAACTAGCAGGAAAAAGGAAATCTACGAGGCAGGAAAGTAGGAGAGATAGTGGGTCTGCTAGTGACCAGGCTGATTTTCGGCAGCCGGCGGATCCTGGTAAGCCTCTGAAGCAGCGAAAGGTGGTGGGTAAGCGGGTGGAAGGGTTCAAGGTGGGGTTCAGATTCAAGGTGGGGGGTGGCGGTCCCAATCCGCTGAAAGTATCGCCGTCTTTGCAGAATGATGTGGGCGATGTCCAGAATGCAGAAATGTTTGCGACTGGGAACTTGATTATCGTTTGCAAAAATGCAGGTCAGCGGGACAAAGCCATGGCTATTCGATCATTGGGGGGAAAGGAGGTGGAGGCGTATGACCCTGACGTGAGCTCCGGTGCCAGGGGGAGTAAAGGGGTGATTTTTAGAGTATCGACAGAGATCTCTGAGTCGGATATGCTAAGCTATATTAAGGGAGCTAAGGTGATAGCTGTATCCAGGTTCAAGAGCTTCCGGGATGGGCAGAGGAGTGATAGCACGGCGGTACTCGTAACATTTGCTGAGGAGAAGTTGCCGGTGAGGGTGAGTTTGGGATATTGAAGTTTCTCGGTCAAGGCATATGAACGGCCTCCGCTTAGGTGCTACAAGTGTCAGCGATATGGGCATGTTGCGGCGGTGTGTAGGGGTGAGCGGCGCTGTGGGAAGTGTGGGGGGAATCATGAGTTTTCGGAGTGTCGAGGGACTGTGATAAAGTGTTGTAATTGTGGAGGAAATCATGTTGCGGCTAATAAGGAGTGTGAGTTTCATGTGCGGGCGCTGCAAGTGCAGAAGATCAAAGAAAAGGAGAAAATCACTTTTGCGGAAGCGGTGAAGAGGGTGCCGGTTGTGTCAGTGGCAGCGCATGCTACAGCGGGAGAGGGGGGTCCGAGGGGGGGGCAAGTGGTGGAGGTGCCGGCTACGGTTCCGGCGGGATCAATAGTGATTCAGAGGAGTGAGTTTCTGGGGGTTTTGGTACAAGTTCTGCACATGGTGAAAACGGCTAAAACGGATAGGAAGTCAGATATAACTCAGGTGGTGTTTAAAGAGGCAGAGAAGTTTTTTGGGGAAATAGGGCTACAGCCGAATTAATTACATACATATATTGCGGCGGTGCAGCTAAAGTTCCGGGAGGAGGCTCTGGAAGAGGCAATATGAATTTTTATGTACTGCAATGGAACGCGAGAAGCCTAATAGCAAATGGGCAGGAGTTTAAAAGGTTTGTAGACTCTTTCAGAGATAAACCGGAAGTTATTTGTGTACAGGAGACATGGTTGAAGCCATGTTTGGATTTTATTATCCCTGGCTATGTTGCTATTCGGGAAGATCGGCCGGAGAAGGCTGGGGGTGGTTGTGTGGTGTTTGTTTTGGAGGGAATTCAGTATCGGAGGGTAGGGTTGCAGACGAGGTTGGAGTGTGTGGCAGTGGAGATTTGGGGTTCACAGGGGAGATTTAGTGTGGTAAATTTTTATAATCCATGCCTCCAATTGAACATTGGGGACCTGAATGTTGTGATGGATGCAGTGCGGGGTGCGGTGATCTGGGCTGGGGATTTTAATGCGCATAACCCATTGTGGGGTAGCACGCACAGAGATTGTAATGGTGAGGTGGTGGAGGAGTTCTTGGATTTATACGGATTGGTGTGTTTGAATGATGGGAGGCAGACTAGGTTTCAGGTGGGCAGTGGGAGGGGGTCGTGTATCGACCTGACGCTGGCTTCAGAGGGCCTGGCGAGAAGAGGTGTGTGGGAAGCATTGGATAAGTATACAATGGGGAGTGATCACTGTCCTATTATGTGTAAGTTTGGGGGTAGGTTGCCAATGGAGAGGGATGGGAGACTAAGGGCATTTGATTTTAGAAGGGCTAGGTGGGAGGAGTTTGAGGAAAGGTGATGGGGGCTTGGGTAGGGTGGAGTGTGAGAATGTGGACGTCTGGAGTGAATCTTTGTGTAGGGTGTTTTCACAGGCAGCGGCTCTCAGTATTCCTAGGAAGGGGCCTGTTAGGGTGCGCCGGATAGTGCCGTGGTGGAACAGTGTGTGCGATGAGGTGGTCCGGGCTAGGAATAGGGCGTATAGGAGGCTGAGGCGGAGTCCCATATGTCCTTTCAAAACTGTATACAATTTTATATTGTACGCTATGCTATAGGCTATGTTACGTTTAGCCTATGTTCACACTGTTGAATGCATCCCGGCAAGTAGGCTAACAGAAATAGGCTCTACAGTCGCTGCTCGATTTCCAGTGTAACAACTGAAACATGAACATGCAGCTGCTTTGCGTTTAAAATATATTTTTCCTCACTTTTGTATGACTGAGAAATAATGTAATTTCAGTCTATGTTATTGCATTTGCTGTCTTTGACCAATGAAATGCACATTAGGCTAGCTTATTAGGATAGGCTACTATTTTGCATCATTGTAGCCTACTTACATATGTCATGTCTGAATTATGGGCTTGTGAAGCCCCTTGACACATGCCGTTGTGATTTAGGGCTATACATAGACATTACTAGCTGGTTTTTACTTGCAGGTCTGTTGTGTCATTTACAGGGACAGATGAGAGCACCCTCAGCCTCATTCGGCTCAGGTGTGAGAATGAGCAACTGTTCACGGGGAAGAGGCATACAGTGAAAAAAGCTTGAGGGTGAGTCATTAGTGACATTCTGTAATGTGTGATGTCACATAGAACTAAAATATGTTACACAGAAACATTGGCAATAAGCCATTTTTTATGTTCTTGCAGGACCATGTCACTGTCCATATTGGTGTTCCTACATGTCATAGATTAATGTTGACGGAATCACTCCTCAGCACCATGATTCATGTCTTGTGTAGTTAATTGTATGCAAATGACAACTTCTGATATCCCTAATGTAAGTGTGATGGCAAGAGGCATGCCTGCCCCTGTAAATGGATAACACATAAACATGTTATGGCATGGCAGTAATTGTTGTAGGGCACTTGGGTATGGTAACATGTGTTGTTTTCCTCAGTGAAATTCGTCTGCAGATGGGCCTACAGGGCCAGGTGAGCCCCACCCAAATTGCAAAGAAATGGGACAACCTCAAGCAAAAATATAAGGTGAGGTTCAATTTATGATGTTTTTCCTTTGCAAATTTGTAGTTTCTATTGCATACTGAAACAAAATTATACCTGTGCAATAGGCTCACGGCTCACCTTCACCCTTGCATCTTTCCTTGTAGGCACTCAGATGCCCTGCTACAGAGACGGAACAGACAGGGGAGAGGCCACAGCAGCCACATGGCCATGGTTTAATGCAATGCATGAGGCCATCGGGGGGAGGCCATCTATTGATCCTCCTGTCCTGATGGACTCATGTGTTGCAGAAAACCTGGCACATGTGGCTGATGAGACCTCAGATGGCACTGGCTCATCTCTTCCTAGATTTGTGGCGGTCACTTGTAGCCGGGCATGTGTGGAGGAGGAGGAGGAGGAAGAGGATGCACAGCCTGGCTAAAGGCTGTGCCTGTCCCACACCCCCCAAAAGGAGAAGGACCGGTGAGGGAGCCGTTCTGCGGTTCCTGAAGGAACATGCTGCCAGAAAAGAGGAGCGATTCAAGGCCACACTGGAAAGCTCTAATGAGTTTGAGAAAATGCTTAATAAAATGTAAATAGTTCACAAGTGTTTGTCAATTTGTTTTTTACTTGTGTTTTTACCTTTTAAGATATAGTTTTCATCTGAGTGCCCCCTTCAGCAGCACAAAACTATTTGGGAGAAAAGAAACACACAAATACTAACAATTTTGCTGATCGTGTAAGCTTCAGGAGGGTAATACCTAGGCTATTTCTGGCTTATCTGTCTCTCGCTCTTTACTGGTAACTTCAAATTAATGTCTTCCTTTTTGTAAATTCTAAGTAGTCAGCCTACATTCATTAATGAATGATTTGCAGTCATTATTCTAATTTACTGTTTTTATTTTACTGAAATGATGTACTCTTAGGCCTGAATTAGACTTTGTTTTGACTTGTTGCTTCCACCAGGTTACTGTGCTATGGACGAATTATGTGATTGAATTGAGGATTGTCATTTCTTTTTTTTTTTAACAATTTGTTGATTGAAGATTTTTCCTTTTTATACAGAAGTATATGCTTTCCAAAGGAAATGCTTACAGGACCTTCCCAAAAGATAGACACATAAGAAATGTATTAGAAAGAAAAATCAATAAATAATAATAAAATAAAATAAGTAATAGAATAAATAAAGGGTACAATATTCAACAACACACAGGAATGAAAGCAACCATTCGACTTAGTCTGAACTGCAACCACTTCTTGTCCAGATATAGCCTAATCCCTGCAACCCTTTCTTGTCTAGGTATGATTCCTCAGTCATCTAAATCAGATGTTTCCATAAAGTCAATCAAGTTCCGCCATATTCCCTCAAATATGTCAGGTCTCTGCTTCAGATTGTACATGATTTTCTCACTGGGAATACAAGCAGTTAGTTCGTTGAGCCAGAGAGAGGGCGATGGCGGGTGCTCATCTTTCCACTTAAGGGCTATGCATTTATTTACATTACATTACAGTCATTTAGCAGACGCTTTTATCCAAAGCGACGTACAGTAAGTGCATATAGAAAGGTCATCGAAGTAACTACAGAACAGATAAGAAAGCACATTCTTCCCATACAGTATCAGCTATCCCTAGTAACGAACACAGTGCAGTTCACAGTGAACTGGGTAAATCATCTCTACTACAATTCTATTCTAAATAGTATAAACTTGAGTACACAGTTCAACAAGAAGACATACCATGAGGTCCTAGATAAGTATTAGTCCAGGTGGAGCCTGAAAAGGTGTGTTTTCAGGCCATGACGGAAAGCAGGCAGGGTTGGTATTGAGCGTAGGGATAGGGGAATGGGAAGTTCGTTCCACCACTGGGGAGCTAGGGTGGAAAAGCTCCGCAGTCGGGAGGAGCGAGTGCCTTTGACACGGAGGGGGGGAAGTGCGAGGCGCCCTGCTGTAGATGAGCGAAGTGGTCGAGCAGGAACATAGGTCTGGATCAGGTCCTGCAGGTAGACGGGGCCTGTCCTATTAGCTGCAGTGTGGGCCAGGGTCAGAACTTTGAACCTGATCCTAGCTGCAACTGGCAGCCAGTGGAGTGACCTCAACAGGGGGGTGACATGTGAAAATTTCGGGAGGTTAAACACAAGCCGGGCAGCTGCGTTCTGGATCAGTTGAAGAGGGAGTATGGCGCAGGCTGGTAAGCTTGCGAGCAGGGAGTTGCAGTAGTCCAGGCGTGAGGTGACCATAGTCTGGACCAGAAGCTGGGTGGAGTAGGTGGTCAGGTACGGTCGAATCCTCCTGATGTTGTACAGGAGGAACCTGCAGGACCGTGCCGTCGCCTTGATGTGGTCTTTGAAGTCCAGCTGGTTGTCTAGGACCACCCCCAGGCTCTTTGCAGAGCGGGAGGCAGCCACCACGGTCCCGTCAACGCTGATGGAGAGGTCAAGTAGCGGGGAGGTTTTGTATGGCGTGAAGAGGAGCTCTGTCTTGTCGAGGTTGAGCTTCAGGTGATGGGTAGTCATCCACTCAGAGATGTCGGCCAGACAAGCAGATATCCTCTCCTTCACCTGTTGGGTAGAGGGAGGGAAAGAAAGGAAGAGTTGAGTATCGTCAGCATAACTATGGTATGAGAAGCCATGTGAATTGATTACTGAACCAAGAGACTTTGTATAAATGGAGAACAGCAGAGGACCAAGTACAGATCCCTGCGGGACTCCTGTAGACAGGGGATGGGGTGCAGAAACAGAACCCTTCCAAGAGACTTGGTAGGATCTATCAGTGAGGTACGATACAAACCAGGAGAGGGCAGTCCCAGAAATGCCCATCTCAGAAAGTGTAGAGATCAGGAGTTTGTGGTTGACTGGCTGTTGTCAGAGCTATTCTTATGAATCTTATAGTCTTATTGTTACACTGTTCTGGTAATAGCGATGTATCCCCTAATAGTGCTAACCTTGGTTCTGCTGGGATGTTTATTTTAGTTATCGTGGACATTTTTCTCAGTATTTTTTCCCAGTAGCTAGATAAGTATGAACAAGACCAGAACATGTGGAGAAGTGAACCCACATCAGACTTACACCTTGGGCAATATTGAGAGATGGTTTGTTTTATTCTATGTAGTCTTTCTGGTGTATAGTAGGTTCTATGAATCAGATTGAACTGGGTCAATGTGTGTCTAACATTAAAAGAAAAATGTAACGCCCTTTGACACAGCTCGGCCCACTCTTCTTCCTCAAAGTTGTAATCTAAATCAACCTCCCATTTACCCCTCGCCCTAAGCCCCTCCTTTTCTAACAGCTGGTCAATGCCCCCATAGGTGTGAGATATAAACCCTTTGATTTCTTTCTTGCTATTCAGCATTTTGTCTAAAGATTTGTAATAGGTAATAGCTTTCCCCCCTGTTCCGTCAGAATATAGTGTCTAATTTGCAGAAATTTGAAGAAATGTCTCCCATCTAAGCCATACGCAGCAGTAAGATCTTTAAATGATTGTAAGACCCCTTCCTTGTATAAATCCCCAAATGTCTTAATGCCCTTCTGAAACCATACTTGAGTAAGCCCATCTCTTAGAGCATTAGGTAAGAGAGGGTTTGTGTGGAATGGAGTAAGGTCATATATGGGTTGAATACTTCCAGTTTTATTACGTAATTCAGACCATATTTTATAAGTGTGTTTTATAAATGGGTTAGTTGTTAATGTTTGCAGATGTTTAAAAGAAGGTACATATGGAACTGAAGCAAGAGACATAGAGTTGAGATCATGTTGTTCTATTTGTAACCAAATGTCTGCTTGCCACATCCAAACAGCCCGGGATTGTGCAGCCCAATAGTAGGTCTGAAAATTGGGGAGTTTTAGGCCCCCCTCCCGGTGACATCCCCGGAGGGTTTTCAGTTTTATCCTAGGTGTTTTTTTCCTCCAAATGAATCCCGACACGCTCGAGTTTAGTTGCTTAAAGAAATACTTTGGTACAACGGTAGGTAACATTTGGAACAAATAGAGGAATTTGGGCAATATGTTCATCTTAATGCAATTAACTCGACCCATTAAAGACAGTGGAAGGTTCATCCATCTATCAAACTCCTCATTTGTTTTTTTTAGTAGTGGGGAGTAGTTTAAGGAAAAAACTCTGGACCGAATGTTAGGAATCTGAAGGCCTAGGTATGTTATCATCTTAGAGTTCCATTGAAAAGGTATATTGTGTCTAGGTATATTCTCCCCAGCTGAGTTCAATGGCATAACCACACTCTTATTAAGATTTATCTTGTATCCGGATATAGCACTATATTCAGTGAATGTTTCTAACAATGCCGGAATTGATATTCCAGGTTCCGTCAAATAAAGTAGGACATCGTCAGCGTATAGTGAAATTTTATGAGTAACGCCACCTATCTGTTTTCCTTTGATTAGTGGGTGTGATCTAATCGCTACCGCGAGAGGTTCAATGGCGAGCGCAAAGAGCAAGGGAGAGAGTCCGCAACCTTGTCGTGTAGCGCGTGAAAGGAGGAGTTTAGGAGAAATATCATTATTTGTTTGAATTTGGGCTATTGGGTGTCTATATAGCATTCTAACTAATTTGCAGTAATTGGGGCCGATATTCATTCTTCTCATTACATCGAATAGATAGGGCCATTCTACACGGTCGAAGGCTTTTTCCGCGTCCAAAGACACGACGACCGTTGGACAATTGTCTCCTTCAGAGGCATGTTATGTTCTGAGTTTGTTTTTGTTTTTCTGTCATGTTTAGTATTGTCAGTTTCGGTAACATACATTTTTCAATGTTTTCCGCAGCCTTGCGTTCTGTGCTGAATCTCTCGCTCCCTCTCACGGAGTTTTACTTTCGTTTCTGTACACTTCGTTTGTATTACCCTGCACTACTAACATTTATATAGGACTTATTATTACTAACTGGCTAAACACGGGGTGGTTAACTAATCTACTAATGTCAGGGTTTAATAGAATTATTACTAACACAAACTAACAATTTAATTCTCATCACGTTTCCACAGCTGTTTAGTGTTTCCTTACGTATCCAGTCATTGTCTTGTTAACTAATTCACTAACGACAGGGCTAGGATAGGATAATTACTAACGAATTACTAATTGCCTTGTTAAATGTCTTAGCTCTCTCGCGGTTTTCCATTTCCTGCTGCTCTCAAACTAATTGTCTGCACCTGTCTACACCGGCATATATACCTGCTGTCTTTGTTCCTCGTCGCGAGTTCGTCATTCTTCTTTCAGTATACGCGTGAGTCTGTTGCCTGTTGTTCCCCCCCGAGTGAGTTTCGAGAGAAGTTATCTGTGCCTATTTATTCTTGTTTGTTTTGTTTCCGAGTCTGTGTTCTGTCGTTTGTTTTGTTTTTTCTACCTGATTGCCATCCTGGTTTTGACCTCAGTCCGTGTTCTCGCGACCCTGATTCCGGATTCTGATTTTGTACTTCTGCTTTGACTTCTCGTGTATGACCCCTGCCTGTCTTGACTTCCCCCTGGACTGTGATTTTGGTTAATTAAACATCGTTTTGGTCACTCCTGCCTGCTATTGGGTTCCTGTTTCACCGATCATAACAGTACGAACTCGCATCTGGGACCCAGCAGGCCTATCAACATGGAGATAGACCCCTTCGGCTCAGATTCCTACGAGGAATACCTCATGGGGATCTGGGGGCAAAACCCAGAGTTTGCCCGCCGTCATGCCGACCACCACCCATCACCCCGGACTCCTCATCCCAGCTCCCACTCCATTAGGCTCGGAGTGGTCTCTCTCCATCCGGATAGCTCCGAGCCTAGCCACAACCCCACACCTTCTAATTTTGAAGGTACCCGTCTTGCCCTTTGCCCGAGGGGCTATGGTCCCGGGAGGAAGCGATGGGGTCCTGGCTCCCGGATCCGTCGACGGGCTCCACCACCCGTTGACGGAGGATCCATCACCCTTCCGTCCCTGCCCAAGCCTCCTGTCCCGTCCCGTCCAAGCCCTCCTGTCCCGTCCCGGCCTAGCCCTCCTGTCCCGTCCCGTCCAAGCCCTCCTGTCCCGTCCCGGGCTCCGTCTCCTGTCTCGTCCCGGACCCCGCCTCCTGTCCCGTCCCGGGCCCCGCCTCCTGTCCCGTTCCGCCCCAGCTCTCCTGTCCCGTTCCGCCCCAGCTCTCCTTTCCCGTTCCGCCCCAGCTCTCCTGTCCCGTTCCGCCCCAGCTCTCCGGTTCCGTTCCGCCCCAGCTCTCCTGTCCCGTTCCGCCCCAGCTCTCCTGTCCCGTTCCGCCCCAGCTCTCCTGTCCCGTTCCGCCCCAGCTCTCCTGTCCCGTTCCGTCCCAGCTCTCCTGTCCCGTTCCGTCCCAGCTCTCCTGTCCCTGTCCGTCCCAGCTCTCCTGTCCCTTTCCGTCCCAGCTCTCCTGTCCCTTTCCGTCCCAGCTCTCCTGTCCCTTTCCGTCCCAGCTCTCCTGTCCCTTTCCGTCCCAGCTCTCCTGTCCCTTTCCGTCCCAGCTCTCCTGTCCCTTTCCGTCCCAGCTCTCCGGTCCCGTCCCGTCCCAGCTCTCCGGTCCCGTCCCGTCCCAGCTCTCCGGTCCCGTCCCGTCCCAGCTCTCCGGTCCCGTCCCGTCCCAGCTCTCCGGTCCCGTCCCGTCCCATGCCTCCCGTCCCGCCCCGGTCCATGCCTCCCGTCCCGCTCCGGTCCACGCCTCCCGTCCCGCCCCGGTCCACGCCTCCCGTCCCGCCCCGGTCCACGCCTCCCGTCCCGCCCCGGTCCACGCCTCCCGTCCCGCCCCGGTCCACGCCTCCCGTCCCGCCCCGGTCCACGCCTCCCGTCCCGCCCCGGTCCACGCCTCCCGTCCCGCCCCGGTCCACGCCTCCCGTCCCGCCCCGGTCCACGCCTCCCGTCCCGCCGCGGTCCACGCCTCCCGTCCCGCCCCGGTCCACGCCTCCCGTCCCGCCCCGGTCCACGCCTCCCGTCCCGCCCCGGTCCACGCCTCCTGTCCCGCCCCGGTCCACGCCTCCTGTCCCGCCCCGGTCCACGCCACCAGTCCCGTCCCGTTCCCTGCCTCCTCTCAAATTGCGGGACCAGTTAACCTCCTGTCCTGAGCGGCCGAGCCCGCTAGCCTCCTGTCCTGAGCGGCCGAGCCCGCTAGCCTCCTGTCCTGAGCGGCCGAGCCCGCTAGCCTCCTGTCCTGAGCGGCCGAGCCCGCTAGCCTCCTGTCCTGAGCGGCCGAGCCCGCTAGCCTCCTGTCCTGAGCGGCAGAGCCCGCTAGCCTCCTGTCCTGAGCGGCCGAGCCCGCTAGCCTCCTGTCCTGAGCGGCCGAGCCCGCTAGCCTCCTGTCCTGAGCGGCAGAGCCCGCTAGCCTCCTGTCCTGAGCGGCAGAGCCCGCTAACCTCCTGTCCTGAGCGGCCGAGCCCGCTAGCCTCCTGTCCTGAGCGGCCGAGCCCGCTAACCTCCTGTCCTGAGCGGCCGAGCCCGCTAGCCTCCTGTCCTGAGCGGCCGAGCCCGCTAGCCTCCTGTCCTGAGCGGCCGAGCCCGCTAGCCTCCTGTCCTGAGCGGCCGAGCCCGCTAGCCTCCTGTCCTGAGCGGCCGAGCCCGCTAGCCTCCTGTCCTGAGCGGCCGAGCCCGCTAGCCTCCTGTCCTGAGCGGCAGAGCCCGCTAGCCTCCTGTCCTGAGCGGCAGAGCCCGCTAAACTCCTGTCCTGAGCGGCCGAGCCCGCTAACCTCCTGTCCTGAGCGGCCGAGCCCGCTAACCTCCTGTCCTGAGCGGCCGAGCCCGCTAGCCTCCTGTCCTGAGCGGCCGAGCCCGCTAGCCTCCTGTCCTGAGCGGCCGAGCCCGCTAGCCTCCTGTCCTGAGCGATGCAGCCGTCGCCGCCGGCCCCCTGAGCGATGCAGCCGTCGCCGCCGGCCCCCTGAGCGATGCAGCCGTCGCCGCCGGCCCCCTGAGCGATGCAGCCGTCGCCGCCGGCCCCCTGAGCGATGCAGCCGTCGCCGCCGGCCCCCTGAGCGATGCAGCCGTCGCCGCCGGCCCCCTGAGCGATGCAGCCGTCGCCGCCGGCCCCCTGAGCGATGCAGCCGTCCGCCTGAGCGGCACTGTCTCCGCCGCCGTCCGCCTGAGCGGCACTGTCTCCGCCGCCGTCCGCCTGAGCGGCACTGTCTCCGCCGCCGTCCGCCTGAGCGGCACTGTCTCCGCCGCCGTCCGCCTGAGCGGCACAGTCTCCGCCGCCGTCCGCCTGAGCGGCACTGTCTCCGCCGCCGTCCGCCTGAGCGGCACTGTCTCCGCCGCCGTCCGCCTGAGCGGCACTGTCTCCGCCGCCGTCCGCCTGAGCGGCACTGTCTCCGCCGCCGTCCGCCTGAGCGGCACTGTCTCCGCCGCCGTCCGCCTGAGCGGCACTGTCTCCGCCGCCGTCCGCCGGAGCGGCACTGTCTCCGCCGCCGTCCGCCTGAGCGGCACTGTCAGCGCCGCCGTCCGCCTGAGCGGCACTGCCTGCGCCTCCGGCCGCCTGAGCGGCACTGCCTGCGCCTCCGGCCGCCTGAGCGGTCACTCCTGCGCCTCCGGCCGCCTGAGCGGTCACTCCTGCGCCGCTGTCCTGTCAGTTTTTCCCTCCTCTGGACCCCCTCCACCCACCCTGCTCAGCATCCCGGACAGTTCACCCCGAGTCCTGTTCACCCTCCCGAACTATTACCTGCCTTTCGAGTTTCCCTCCTCCGGACCCCCTCCACCCACCCTGCTCTGCATTCTGGACATTACAAACTTTTCAACCCCCCTGAACTATTGCATCGTTGCCCATTATCCCTCCTCCGGTCCCCCACCTCCCACCCTGCTTAGTGTTTTGATATGTTGGGGACGTCTGGAAGCCGTCCCTTGGGGGGGGGGTTATGTTATGTTCTGAGTTTGTTTTTGTTTTTCTGTCATGTTTAGTATTGTCAGTTTCGGTAACATACATTTTTCAATGTTTTCCGCAGCCTTGCGTTCTGTGCTGAATCTCTCGCTCCCTCTCACGGAGTTTTACTTTCGTTTCTGTACACTTCGTTTGTATTACCCTGCACTACTAACATTTATATAGGACTTATTATTACTAACTGGCTAAACACGGGGTGGTTAACTAATCTACTAATGTCAGGGTTTAATAGAATTATTACTAACACAAACTAACAATTTAATTCTCATCACGTTTCCACAGCTGTTTAGTGTTTCCTTACGTATCCAGTCATTGTCTTGTTAACTAATTCACTAACGACAGGGCTAGGATAGGATAATTACTAACGAATTACTAATTGCCTTGTTAAATGTCTTAGCTCTCTCGCGGTTTTCCATTTCCTGCTGCTCTCAAACTAATTGTCTGCACCTGTCTACACCGGCATATATACCTGCTGTCTTTGTTCCTCGTCGCGAGTTCGTCATTCTTCTTTCAGTATACGCGTGAGTCTGTTGCCTGTTGTTCCCCCCCGAGTGAGTTTCGAGAGAAGTTATCTGTGCCTATTTATTCTTGTTTGTTTTGTTTCCGAGTCTGTGTTCTGTCGTTTGTTTTGTTTTTTCTACCTGATTGCCATCCTGGTTTTGACCTCAGTCCGTGTTCTCGCGACCCTGATTCCGGATTCTGATTTTGTACTTCTGCTTTGACTTCTCGTGTATGACCCCTGCCTGTCTTGACTTCCCCCTGGACTGTGATTTTGGTTAATTAAACATCGTTTTGGTCACTCCTGCCTGCTATTGGGTTCCTGTTTCACCGATCATAACAAGGCATGTATGATGTTGAACAACCTTCTGATATTGTCAAATGAGGAGCGATTCTGGATAAACCCAGTTTGGTCTAAATGAATTAAATCAGGGATATACTTTTCTAGTCTTAGCGAGAGCATCTTAGAAAATATTTTATAATCGGTTGATAAAATTGAGATTGGTCTATACGAGCTGCATAATTTAGGATCTTTCCCTGGTTTGGGTAGGACTATTATTAATGCTAATTCTAATGACTCAGGAAGTTTACCTATCTCCCAAGCATGGTTATACATCAAGAGCAAAGGTTTGATCAATGTAGAACAAAAAGCTTTAAAGAATTCTATGGGGAAACCGTCCAAACCAGGGGACTTCCCCGAAGTGATTTTGGAGATGGCCTCTAATATTTCTTTTTCTGTTATAGCTCCTTCTAAATCGTCCTTGCCATTTTCAGTTAACTTTTTAAAGTCATATTTATCTAAAAAGTATTTTGTTTTCTCTGGGAAGTCACCCTGGGAGGTATAAAGTGTTTCATAAAACTCTTTAAATGTACTGTTTATTTCCTTTGGGTCGGTAGTTGTATTGGAACCTGACTTTATAATATGTATTTCTCTTTGGGCCTCCTCCCTACGAATCTGCCATGCCAGAAGCTTACCGGCTTTGTCGCCCTGTTCATAAAATCTCTGTCTTGTCCTCCTAATTGCGTTTTCTGTTTTCCGAGTGGTTGAAGTGTTGTATTCTAATTGCTTTGACCTAAGTTTTCGTTGTACTTTGTTTTGTGATATTAGATGTTCCCTTTCAAGTTGTTTGATATCCTTTTCTAGGGATTCCACTTTTAACCTATACATTTTACGCTTGCCCGAAGTATAAGATATAATTTGACCTCTAATGTAGGCTTTCATTGATTCCCAGACCATGTCAGGAGAAGCAGAGTTTTGGTTTTCCTTAAAGAAAAGGTCTAAATGAGTATTAATAAACACTATAAACTCAGGGTCATTAAGTAGGTAAGAGTTAAAGCGCCACCTCTTGGGGGGGTCCGAAGAAACATTGGTAGGTATTGTGATCAGTAATCCTGAGTGATCAGAAACCGTTTTCGCTAAGTATTCACATGGAGGAATTGTGCATGCTATAGCCAATGGTACCAAAACAAGATCTATTCTGGAATAGCTGTTGTGCACAGGAGAATAAAAGGAGTATTCCCGTGTTAGTTGGTTCTGGGTGCGCCATATATCACAAAGGCCAAAGTTTTGAAGTTCTCTTTTTAATGCTTTTGCTGCCTGAGTTGGAATTTTCTGCTTGGATGAGGACCTGTCCAGAATGGGATCGAGTACTAGGTTAAAATCACCTCCAATAAATGTCTCACAAGGGGGGCTTGATAAGTTAAAGAAAATATTGTGAAAAAACTGGGGATCATCATAGTTAGGTGCATATATATTTACCAAAGTGATGGATTGAGAATAAATTGAGCCTTGAATGATAACATATCTCCCTCCTTTATCTTTAAAAGTAGAAGTTAACTGGAAAGGGATTTTTTTGCTGATTAATGTAGCCACTCCTCTAGCCCTTGAGGTAAATGACGAGTAAAACACCTGGTTATAGCCCCCTTGCTTTAGTTTAACATGTTCTGTATCTGTTAAGTGGGTCTCTTGTAATAAGGCGATATCAACTCTGTGTTGTTTTAAATAATTTATAATACGCTTTCTTTTTATGTAGTGATTGATACCTTTGACATTAAGGGTTAAGCACCTATACTGCATGGTTGTATTTATCATATTTTAAGTATAGGGTCATGAAAGTGGAGCAGCCCAAACCTATGTCCCTGTGTCCCTGTCACCAACATGTTGCAAGTAAAGAGATAAATGAAATATACAGAAGGAAAAAAGTAAACAAAAAAAAGAACCATTCTAAAGGCAAACCAGTTCCTACCCCCTAATACAATGACCTCTATCCCTACTAAGGTCTTCTTACCAACTGTGAACTTACCAAGTTATAGCCTCGTGAACTAAAACATTGCCCCTCCGGTGCAAATAAATGTAGGCTAATGAAGTCTCAGAAAGAGTAGACTCAATTTCGAGGTAGTATATGAACACAGAAAATGAAACCCTCGACGTTAACACACAATGAGAAGTATCACTTAACTATATTATATAGGCTCCAGCAGTCTAGCTGCTTATGGCATCATTAAGGATTAGCGCAATACAAATTACCCGTTACTGAGTCTGCCGTCCTCAGAGTCCCCCAGCAACAGCTGCTCCGAGGTCCAGTTGCAAAATAAAATAAAACTTTCTCTGATAGGCAGTCCTCTAAAGCAACAGTTAGTGTCCTCAAAACAAAATTCGGCCCCAGTTCGGGTAATAGCTTACGGTTGCCTCGATCAAGAGGGTGGGGAGATCACCTCCGGGTACTCTCTCCTTAGAAACAAGTATGCTACATCCGCTGACTCAAACGACTTGGGCCCCCTCGAACGCGTATCCACCCTGAACGTGGCTGGGTATAGCATCCCGTACCTCACTCCGGCCTGTCGAAGTTGTTTCTTCAGGGGGTTGAAGGCCATTCTCTTTTTATGTAGAGTAGGTGAGAGATCTGGGAAAACCATGATCCTGGAATTGCCGTGAAGGAGCTCCTTCTTCTTGCGGGAAGCAACCAGGATCCGGGTCACGTCTCTGTATCGGAGTAGTTTGAGAACGAGGGCTCTGGGAGCTCCGTGTTCAGTAGAATGCCTCAGCTGTGCGCGATGGGCTCTCTATCTCTATCGGGTCTGTAAGTCCCAGGATCTCTGGAAGCCACTTTTCTAAGAAGCCCACGGCGTCGTCCCCTTCTATTCCCGGAGGGAACCCCACGATTCTCAGGTTCTTGCGGCGCTGTCTGTTCTCATAGTCATCCAGTTTATCTCTCAGTTCTGTCACGTCGTTTTGATGTTTCTGTTCCAGCTCCGTCATTCCTTGGCGCAGGTCAACAACTGTAGCCTCATATTCCGAACATTTAGCTTCTAACGCGATTACTTTTGTGTTTGTCGAGTGCATGGTTTCATTCAACCTCTCCAGTGTTGCGTCTACTTTATCTAGTCGTGTTGTAAGAGAAGTTTGAATTGTCGCCGTGAACTTTTGCATTTCCACGGAGAACCACGCGGGAGGCTCTGACGACTGTAGCATGCTGTTTGCCATAGCTAGCTCTTCATTGTTAGCCGAAGTTGGCTCGTCAGAATCTCCTGGTTTAGGCGAATTTGTTGCTTGTTTTCCTGTTTTACGACTCCCTCGCACCATAGAGCTTGCCCGAATTAATTTATGTTTCAGTAGAATGGTTATGGAGGGCTTTACTCATAAAGATAGTCAAAATACATCGGAGGGCCAAGTCTGCACGACCATTCACCTCGCTGCCATAACCGGAAGTCCAGGATTGTCATTTCTAATAATTATGAAATGATGTTAAATATATTTTTACTGCAGGATAAGTGAGTGGTTCTAGCACGCAATATCGCCTGTGTTCAGTATTCAGAGTGCTGAACATTTTAACAAGGAAGAGCATTGACCGTTGGAAACACTGGATTCAGAAAATAGACATTTTACAGAATCCTCACTTCCCCGACAGGTGGTTGACATACATTGGTGTCAGTGGTATGCTTATAGTGTGTTTTGAAATAAATAAAGGTAATGAAAATGTGGCACAGAAAAGATGTATGAAACTGATATGTTAGTATCCATAAGTGATTTTATTAACACTAACATAACAAATAAAACGTGGATTAACACTGGACAGAAAGAGGGGCTGCAAGGGAGAATATACAAACATAACAAGAAACGGAGACACTAACAAAAAGCTCTCCTGTATAAATAATATTTCAAACAATTGCCAAATTACATATAATCATGTTCATTCAGTGCTACTGGACACATATTTGGAGCAGACGGTTGCCCCGCCAGTCGGTCTCGCCGGCCATGTCCGCTTTGTTCCCCCCTCACTGGACGTGGTGGAGCCACACCAATATCACCAACATCCTCGACAACCTCAAGGATGTCCCCCTTTGCCAGGCAGATGTTATGGAGCATGGCACATGCGGTGATGACCGTGGGTACAAAGGTGTGGTCCACCTCCAGAGCCTTGAAGAGCAGGCACCTCCTGGACCCTTAAGTGGTGTGCCCAGCCAACGCTCCCCCATGCGGCAGTAGCATTATCAATGCTTCCATAGAGCCATGGCTCAGACGGTAGTCTACCATGAGGTTCTGGTCCCCATTAAAGTAAAGCTGGAGCACTGGCACAGTGGCATTTACTTGGGCATAATGCCCAGCTGGTGGATTGTCAACCTAAAAAAGAATGAAATGAAAAACATGAAGTGTACATGCAGCCTACAGTTCACACAAGTTGATTGATTAACACCAAACCACAGTAGCCAAATGTATAGTTTGTAGTCCTACATGCAGGTAAATGTGTGGTATTATAGAACATGCAATTACTATGTGTGCATGACATAACTTTGCTGTATATTTATCCAGGTGAATTCTACTCCACCCACTGTTAAAAGTGCTTCATGCTTATCAACGTCCATGTTTGATCAAGAGCACTGTCTTATGACTACTGTTGAGAATACGTGATTCTTACCTCACTTAGGACGGAGCGAAGCAGTCGCGATCCCCTGAACTGGCAACGCCACCGTTCCCGCTGAAGCCGGTGCCATGCGTTTAGGACGAACGCTAGGTTCATTGCGGAAATGTTGATTGCGTACAGTAGCAGACCAGTATACTAACCTATTGATGTCGCCGATCTAAGTTTTGAAATCAGTATCTGTCGCTTATATACCATCAGATCATACATGCTTGATTAATTAATTAAACGGCATCAGTTCGGTTATTGGCTGGAAGTGTCATTTGTAATGTGCTCCAATTTTAACGAACAAACATGCATTCGAGTCCATTGATGAATTGGCCATTGAGCGTGTGGAATATAGGCGTAGCCTACTTACAATTTAAATTATGCTTTGTGCGATCTTTACTCACACAGTAATAAATATCCGTTTGTTGTGGATGTGTTAATGACACTGCACATCAAACACAAACATCTGTAATTGAGAGACAATATTCTTATTTCACAGAGATAAAAATACGATAGGCTACAGAACATCCGTTAGCATTAAAGGCCACTGACAGCTGATACGTTTATTTATTTATTTTGACAGGTGATACAGCTGTGCAACACGTCATTAGTAATTGACGTCGCTTCAGCTGACGCTTGACTGAGCAAGGACGTTCCATTTGCTTAATTCATGTTGCCTCGGTTGCTGCGTCCTCGTATGTGATCCTTGGATCCTTTCCTTATGGCCTCCACTGGGTGGAGCTAATGAGCGAGGAAAGGACGCGAGGAAAGAATGCAAGCAGTAAAAATATGGGATTGGAATGCAGCCAAGGATTCCCCGGGAGCTTCCTCTTTCCCCACTCCTCGCTCCTCGGTGGAGCATTTAGCGGTTTGGAATGTCCTTAAAGATGGCGGACCTCAATCGATTTCCGGGTCAAACGAGGACCGAGGAGAGAAGGACGGCTAACATAAGGGATTGTAATGCAGCCTTGGAGTTTGCAGACTGCAGCTATACCCTACTCACAATTTCAGTAAGTAACCCGGAAGTAAAAACATAAAAATCGTATGAACATATCCATGGTACAAGACAGGTTCATATTACAAACTACTCTTTTATTTTAGTTAATTCTATTTTCATTCTTAATCTACACTTTGTAAAGATGGTCGTATTTTAACTGATTGATATTCTCAATAAAAAAAATAAAGATATTACGAACTTCCTCACTAGTTTGGAAAGAGTTTTGCGGGATTTCTTTCGCACACTGCTTGCAAAGTGAGGGGACAGGGCACATAGTAGACAGGGGTCTGAGTGTACAGGGAACAGGGGTGGCATTCGGACACAGCCTCGGACGCAGCCATGGCAACATTTCGTAGATGAGCAGCTGAGATGATGACGTACACATATTAGTGACGTAGAGCACAATGCGGCCCACGATTTACCCAGCGATTTTTGTTGCTAGGACGCTGTAAGAGGTAGGAGCATGTAGGATATGTCCCTGGATTATCAGGAGCAAGGAATTACTTGGTCGAAATCCTTATATATTTTAATATAAAACACAAGCAAAACCATGACCATGGCCTCTGTGCTGGATGCTCTGTGGGAGGACAGAGATGTTAGGTTTGACATTTCCCCGCAGTAAGTATGAGCATGTTTATCGCGTTTTATCCAGCTTTCAGTCACAATAGTCCACTAACCTAATTTAGCTAGCAAAGCTAATATGTACGGCTAGCATGGTTAGTTAGGTTTTCATGCAGTGGTGTTAATGAGTGTTGACAATTTCTGCTTTAAGCTAACGTTACCTGTGGAAGCGAGCTTCAACAAAGCCAGTAACGTTCGTGCAAGAAGGACATTGGCTAACGTTAGTGACTTTAACTTGTTAACAGCGTTATGTTAAATAACGTTAGTACCATATATGTGTATACAATTCTTAATCTCTCAGCCTACCATGTATGTTAGGAACTATATAATTTTAGTCTGAAATGTCTATGCTAGTTCTCTACGACATTTATTTTATAAGTTTTGTATATGGCACATGTGATTTTTATAGGTTTTACAGACCTTTTGTTTATGGGACTAGTAATACTTAGTTTCGTTAAATCCAGAAGTAACTGACTAACGTTAACTCTTGTGATTACCTAGAGAGGTTAATGTTGCCAAGGTTAATCACTGATAATGCAGCTAACAGCCCCCTTTCCACCGGGTTATCGGAACTAAAAAGAGGACAGGAACTACCACAACGCGGATTACACGGTTCTTGGGGTTCATTTCAGTCACATATTTTCACTCTTTGGGTGCGTCCCAATATTCTTCATTCCTCACTAGGGTTGTAAGGTTTCCGGAAAATTTTTGGAGCAATTTTGAGGTCATTTTGGGGATTTTAACTGTTAACTGTTAACATTTTTCATAAATCGTTAGTATGTCTCTTGTTTTGTAAATATTGGGCCTATTTGAGGGCTCACTGCAAATATTTTGCACACACTGTTAGGGAGAAATCCATGGGTTTTAAGAAATATCTTTACCACAATGTGAACACATTTATTTGCATTTGTTTTTAACAAAAAGCTAATTAATACGTGTAATAAATGAAACATAAATGTAAAAATATATTTTATTAATTTTATTCAATCTAAGACTAAGACTTTCTTCAATCTAAGTCTCATTTGAAGTTTCATGAATTCATTCATAGATTTTTAAAATTTGCATAAGGATATGAAAGAAAATATATATGCCTGTACCCATTAAGCCCACAAGTGCTTCTATTAAGCCCACTTGACATTGATAAATAAAACCATTTAAATTTACCTGTTCTGTTCCAATCTACAGTCTCTTGACTATCAGAATAGGTTTTCCTTTCGTCTTCACCTATTTCATGTGCAGATGGGAGTTTTGCTCGGCCCACGGCCTTGTAAAAACCGATTTGAGTCTCCAGAAGACTTTTTCGCCGCCGGTTTGAACAAACTGCTTTTGCTCTGTGGAGCCGAAGTGACGTTGTCGGGAGCAGGGTCAACTGGATATGGTCTCATGGTCCAGGCACAGTATGATTGACAGTTCGGGGTGGAAAAGCCCATGACCTGACCAAACCCACCATTTTGAAAAACAAACTTATGGTGAACTTCCTTAAGTTACTAATGTTTTATAATATAACATTTAATTTTCATCCTGATTTTACTGTGTCATTTATTCGCATTGTATGTGTGGTATTTGTCACGTGCTTAACGTTCAATTTATATTCAGCTAACATAAGCTAATTTTATTAGCTAGATAGCATGCCAGCTGAGCGCGGTAGCCAAGCTTGATGCACTGCATCACCACATACGAACGAACATACGGTAACGCTATTGCCATGAACTATATTGACGGTCAATCATTCATATACAGTGCCCTCCACAATTATTGGCACCCCTGGTAAAGATGAGTAAAAAGGGTTATAAAAAATCCAACCTTTAATTGAAGTTAATTTATTCTGAGAAAAAAAACCCTCATCAAGAAATAATTATTTTTTAACAAAACCATGTGTGCCACAGTTATTGTCACCCCTAGAAATTCTTATGAACAAAATGTAACTGAAGCATTTTTTCCATTTATATTTTACTTTTTAAAGTTGATCAGAGTGTTTAGAAATTTAGTAATCCATGACTTCCTGTTTCACTGGGGTATAAATATGAGGTGACACAGAGCCATATTCTCTTATTCATACATCAACATGGGAAAGATAAGAGAACACACAAATCAAATGAGGGAAAAGTGTGTTGAGCTATAAAAAAAATAGCTACTCGCCTGAAAATGTCCATATCTACTGTTAGGACAATACGTAAAAAGTTAAAAGCAACTGGAACTGTTACAAACTTGCCTGGAAGAGGACCCAAGTTTATTTACCCCCAAGCACAGTGAGGAGGATGGTAAGAGAGTTGGAAAATTCACTGTTGGAAAATTACAGAGGAAAGTAGCATCTTGAGGTCATCAAGTCTCCAAAACTACCATTAGATGTCACCTCCATGCCAACAAATTATTTGGAAGGCATGCCAGAAAAAAGCCTTTTCTGTCATTTCACTACAAACATAAGCGCCTGGAGTTTGCTAAACGCTACTGGAACTTTGACTGGAACCGTGTTCTATGGTCAGATGAAACGAAAATTTAGCTTTTCGGCAACCAACACTCAGTGGGTTTGGGGTAAAAAGAAGAATGGCTATACCGAAAATAACCTGATCCCCACTGTTAAGTATGGTGGAGGTTCCTTGATGTTTTTTCTCCAAAGGCACTTGGAACCTTGTTAGGGTACATGGCATCATGGACTCCATGAACTACCAGGGAATTTTTAATCTGAATCTTCTTGCCAGGAAACTAAAACTGGGTCGTCGTTGGATCTTCCAGCAAGACAATGATCCAAAACATGTCAAAATCAACACAAGAATGGTTAGTTGAACATAGGGTTGCAAAGGGGCGGAAAATTTCCGGTAAATTTCCAGTAAGTTTCCGGTAAATTTCCATGGGAAGTTAAGCTGGGGAATTTTGGAAATATTCCATATTGGAAACTTTACATGGGAATAATGGGAATTAAGGGAATTTATGGGAATTAATGGGAATTTAGGGGAACTAACTGGGAATTGAGGGTAATGTAATGAAATTGTATCATATCCAAGCATAAATATAAACATAAGTCATAAGAAAACCTCCATGCAAAATGATACAATTAAAAAAGAAAGATATTTCAACAGATTTATTTTTAAGTAGAACAGAACAAGTTTTAATTATTTTATTGAACCATCATTTGTTTCATTGAAGAACATAAACATGAATGTTGAGTTAAATATTACTCATCCCCCCCAACCCCACTCATTCAAAAATGCACGCCCCCATCCAAAAATCCCCACAAAGTCCCGTTCAAAATGTTAAATGAAAAGAGCCCCACTCCCTCCATAAAGTCCCATTTAAACATGCAAATCTTCCTTCAAGCAATCCTCTGCATTTTTGCCTAACCCTTTCAGTCAATGGGCTCTTCCTGGGCCTCATCAACATCCAACAACATGTCCACTTCCTCAACATCCAACTCTGACTCTTCCTCTTCAGTGTCACTTTCCAGCCTTGTTGAGGATGTCTCTGTGTCAGGCTCAAAGAGCCTTAGGTTTGCCCGAATGCCAACCAGTTTTTCCACTCTCACATTTGTGAGCCTGTTGCGAACCTTTGTGTGTGTGTTCCCAAACAGTGACCAGTTGCGCTCGGAGGCGGCTGATGATGGTGGGATTTGGAGGATGATGGAGGCTACAGGTGCAAGGGCCTCAGATCCACAAAGTCCCTTCCACCAGGTGGCTGCAGATATGTGCTGGCATGACTGCCATATTCCATCCCCTTCCCAAAGGCCTTGCTTTGTTCGATACTTCGCCAAACTGCCTAGAACTTTGCCTTTATCAAGACCCAGGTGGTCAGACATGGCTGTAATGACAGCGTAGGCACTGTTAATTTCTTCCCCAGAAAGTATGCCCCTGTCATATTTTGGGTCCAGCATGTATGCTGCTGCATGCACCGGCTTCATGCAGAACTCCCGTCGCTTTTCCAATGTCTTGACCACAGCTGTTTCCTCTGCTTTCAGTAGTAGGGAAGTGGGCAGGACCGTCTGGATTTCTTCTTTGAGTTCTGCAAAAAGACAATGGACATCCGATAAGATGGCACCATCCCCCTCTATCTTCGCTATTGCTGCTGCAATAGGTTTGAGTATTGTCAGACTGCTAGATACTCTTTCCCAGAACACATCATCTAACATTATCTTCTTTATGTCACTTTCAATCCCTGCAGTCTGGGATATGGCCATCTCTTGCAGAGACTCCTTTCCCTCCACAAGGCTGTCATACATGATGACAACGCCACCCCATCGTGTGCTGCTTGGGAGCTTCAGTGTAGTATTCTTGTTCTTTTCCTTTTGCTTTGACATATACGTAGCGGAAGCTACTTGTTTGCCCTTCACATATTTAACAACTTGTTTCGCTCTCTTGTTCAGGGTGTCCATTGTTTTCAGTGCCATTATATCTTTTAGCAGAAGATTGAGTGTATGGGCAGCACAGCCAATAGTTGTTATTTGAGGGAAGATCTCCTCCACATGTGCCCAGGCAACCTTCATATTGGCTGCATTGTCAGGGACCAGTGCAAAAACCTTATCTGGTCCAAGGTCATTGATGATCACTTTCAGCTCATCAGCAATGTATTGGCCTGTGTGTCTGTTTTCCTTTGTGTCTACACTCTTGTAGAAAACAGGTTGAGGAGTGGTGATGATGTAGTTAATAATTCCTTGGCCCCGGATATTTGACCATCCATCAGAGATGACTGAAATACAGTCAGCTTTGTCAATGGTCTGCTTGACCTTTGTTTGAACTCTGCTGAACTCTTCATCCAGCAAATGAGTAGACAGTGCATGTCTGGTTGGGGGGGTGTATGCTGGTCGGAGAACATTTAAAAACCTCCTCCAGTACACATTGGATGGCAGCATCAGGGGTGAGCCAGAAGCATAGACTGCACGAGCGAAACACTCATCTGCATTTCTCTGGCTGGGTTCATCCATAAAATCAAAGAATCCTCTGATGCGAGAGGGACCAGGAGCTGATGAGAGGGCTGATACAGCTGAAACAGATTCATTTTCCCCTGGAGTGGAACTCCTGTCTGCTGCATGTTGTGGGCCTTGAGGATTTTTTAGGCACTTTGCAATATGCTGCTGCATTTTTGTGGCATTCTTCACATATGTCTTATCACAATATTTACACATATATACAGACTTCCCTTGAACATTAGCTGGTGTGAAATGTCTCCACACATTGGATAGCGCACGTGGCATTTTTCTGTAAAGTAAGACAAGAGCTTGTAAGAATACTAATGCAATGGCATGAACAGATATATAAATAGTAAGGCTAGCTAAACAACTGGAATGATCTTTAAAACATCTTTCAGGAGGCAGAGAGAAACAGCATCACATTTGAGGTAGCTAGCATTTTTATAAGAGTGCCTCATAGATGCACTCTTATGCTAGCTATGGCTTATTTAGCATTTACCTTATCAGCTATGCTAGCTACCTATGACTCATTTAGCATTTAACTTATCAGCTAGCTATATACTAGATGAATACATTTATGCTAGCTATGGCTAGCTATGGCTTATTTATGCTAGCTATGGCTAGCATATATAAGCCATATGCTAGCTATAGCTTATTTAGCATTTAACTTATCAGATAGCTATCTACTAGATGAATACATTTGTATGTGATATTTGCAATTTAAACATTTAATAAATATATTTCCCCATAATATCATCAAAACTTACTTAACTTTGTGTAGTCCACAGGCGCAAATGTGTGCCTTCAATAGTCTTGTGCTTTGGGCTCAAAAGTGTGGTCCAGTCTTCTGGAAATCATCTGTACATGTGATGGAGGCATGCACAGTGCCTGTAGGGGGTGTGGTCTCAGTAGCCATGCAGTAAGCAGTGTGCTGTGTGCATGTGATTGAGGAATGACATGGATATTCAAGTGTACTTGGATGGGATCTGTTTGTTTTAGTCAAGATTATACTAAAATATATTTTCCCCAACTATATTTAAGTTCCCAATGAAGAGCCAACCTTCAGTTTTGAAAATTCCCAGTTTATTCCCGTTTATTCCCATAAATTCCCGTTAATTCCCATAAATTCCCGTTTATTCCCATGGAAAGTTTCCAACTTTGAAAATTCCCGGAATTTTGCAACCCTAGTTGAACACAAAATCAAGTTTCTGCCATGGCCATCTCAGTCCACTGACCTAAACCCCATTGAAAACCTGTGGGCTGAGCTGAAGAGGAGAGAGCACAAGAGAGGACCTTGGACCTTGGATGATCTGGAGAGATTCTGTAAAGAGGAATGGTCTCAGATTCCTTCCTCTGTATTCTCCAACCTTATTAGATGTTACGGGAGAAGTCTCAGTGCTGTTTTATTGGCAATGGGAGGTTGTCCAAAGTATTAAATGCAGGGGTGCCAATAATTGTGGCACACATGGTTTTGTTAAAAATAATCATTTGTTGATGAGGGATTTTTTTTTTCTGAATAAATTGACTTAAATTAGAAGTTTTTTCAAAAATTTTCAGTATGAGATTAAGCTAATTCAATGAATTTTTTATAACCCTTTTTACTCATACCAGGGGTGCCAATAATTGTGGAGGGCACTGTATGTTATTTTGACAAGACTACTTTTATTATAAATGTCCCTAGCGCCGCTAGAAAGGTAGCAAGCTGTCTCCATAGTCTTAAATTAGCAAACCATCACCGTCTTGTCAGGTAAGTGAGGATTAGGTAAAATGTGTATTTTCTGAATTCAGCGGTCAATGCCCTTCTTAAAAACGTTCAGCACTCTGAATACTGAACAAAAGTGATATTGCGTGCTAGAACCCCTCACTTAACCTACACTCAAAATATGTTTTACTGGATTTAATTTAATTATTATTATTAAAGATGACAATCATCAATTAAATAGCCAAATTAATTGATGGGTAAGTCGAACAGTAACCTGGTGGAATCAACCAGGTGTTTTAATTTGAAAAGTTAAGCGACTGCACGTCACTCTGAATGGAGAAGGCGTCAAATAAGCAACAATATTGTTGTTGCAGCCACTATTGTAGGCCTATGAATTTGCCTTAATTTTTCTGATCTTAAATAGTGAATGTTAAACACATTATGGTTTCATCTTGTGGGTTGTGTCGGCTTAACCATCCTCCCTCCTCCTGCTGTCACCCTTCTCGTCTTGGTAAATTCGCTAAATTCAACTTGGATTTCCAGATTTCTTTAACCAGATCCATGTTGGACCCCTAGTGGTAGACGTATCTGTCACAATTACAGTATTCATGTTTGTCTGAAATTAAGAACTACAGCTTTAAGAAAAGACCGTAAATAAAATGCACGCAAGAAGCATTAGGCAATATTAAATAAGCTATGTATTCAATTGTAGGCTTATTATCAATGAAAATGTGGCAATTCAGGCAACAATTTACAAGTTGCAAGTCCTTGGCTTGCCAGCGATTTTCACAGATATTTTTTCAGCTCGAGGTTTGTCATATTTGTGAGTTTGCAAGAAAGAAGACGTAGCCTGCACCAGGCCGGACTCTGCTTCTTTAACGATGGTTGTGTTGTGGATGTTTTTGAGATCATCATTGTCAAGGTCGATCCGTGGTAGGACAATTTAATATCACAAATATTGCACTGCACTTGATTGTCCCCGATTGTTTTAAATTGGTCCCAGGCTGAGCTTTTTCTAGCTTTTTTCGATACGGACATTTTTGCTGGCTTAGTGGCTAGGTGTTTCTCACTAATAGTTTGACGGAACCACGAACTGAAGTGCATAATGGTTCTGTTCAGTGATTTGTATTTATTTATGAAACAATAAACTCCGCAACCCTGTGGGTGCATCCCAATACTCAAAAAATGCACCTTTCCTCCACTACCACCTCCTCTCCTCCGTGCTCCGGAAACGGATCTTTGTGTTTTAATTTGATGTTGCTGATTACATCTTAATTACGTATTAATGGTTACATATTAATGAATGTCTCGACGCAAACCGCAATATCAGGTACATTGAATATTGTGCCAGCAAATACTTGTACTCGAAACGTTCAGACAGTTTTGCATACTTCCGGGTAGGAGAGGAGTGGTAGTGGGGGAGTGGAGGAAGGGAGGTTGGGAGTGAAGAACATTGGGACGCAGAGTTTTTAACACTTGGCTTTCGTGTATCTCCAGCACCTGTGGTCTACACAGTCTAGTGTGCAAACTTTTATTTTTATATTTATTTATGAAATATGACACAAGAAATATGAATTGTATGCATTTATTCATCCCCAAAATAAGTTTCACAAGAAATAAAATATGACTTATTTTTTGAGTGAAAACTAGCTACACAAAAGTCGTTGCCCCCCCCCCCCCCCCTCCAAAATTTGATTCTTGCCGTCATGAACGAATAATCAAATATTCTGACTTACCCCTACTCAGAGCGTAGCTGAGCACTTTTGGATGTGGATCAGAGAGGAGCAATATGGAAGTACATCGTTAGCTATGGACCCAAGTTTTCGGTCTACTGGGGTTGCAACGAAAAGTGCTTTTGTTTGCCGCACGAACCATATGTGCCTAGTTTTATATAGCATTAGCTATAGGAAATGATAAGGTAGCGATAATGCTAAGTTGATGTTACAGCTAACAACCGACCAGATTCAACCTAAAATGCTTGAATCGTGTACGTCGCCATTTTTCCAAACTCAGATTGACAGTTGACAGTTAGGGGTGGGACAATGCACCGATGCATCGATCTGAATGTGTAAATACAACTGCATCGATCTGTAAGCTTAGAATTGATAAGCATCGATTAATATCGCATTGTAAATGAATGTGCACATGTATTTATTTATTTAAAAAAAATATTCATTTCATTATTTAAAAAATATTTTTCTGAGACACGACTACTTTTAAAACTGTTTTGACTAGCTTTAATCCATGTTTCTGCTCCAACCCCCACGTAAGCGTGAGTTGAAAGCAGCGACAGGCGGGAATCAAGCGACAATGAGACGGACAGATCTGAGCGAAATGGCTAGCTGCTCGAGTGCGACAAAAGAGACAGAAATTGACAGAATGTGCGATGTTCCGAACAGAAAATCAGTGGTATGGAAGCATTTCGGGTTTAGAAAGAAGGAGGGTGTACTTGACAAAACCGCTGCAATATGCAAGATATGCCAAGTTGAAATCAGATACACAGGCAACACCACAAACATGATAAACCATTTGAGCCGACGACGTGAAGGACAGCAAGCGGGTTAGCAAGCTAAACTCGGGAATCAGGATTTACCTGGATAAATGGCCAAACAGTTCTTTTATTTGTTTTTATTAGTTTTTATACACATACCGTGTCCAGACAGTTAATTGTAAAGTGCTTTCTGATATTTTAATTTAAACCATTTTCTATTCAAAATCAAGTAGACTTTAGAGACAAAAAACAAAAATAGTAAGACTATTTCCAATGTCTTACGTTCAATTAATTATTGCTACGTTAACTGTCCGATTCCAAACCCCCCCCCCCCCCTTCCCCTACATATCACACAGACAAAAACTAAAATAAAAAAATAAAAAAAACAGTTCTAAACAAAAGAGGTGACATCTGCTATAGCCACGTTCATCTGCAAACCTTAGACCATACAGTGAGGTAGAAGAAGAGGGATTTAGTCACTTAATGAATGTCGTGGAACCTAGATACACCATACAGAAAACATTTTAGTGAATAAAGGAAAGGTATTAGGGTACCATGTCTGACACTGTTTGAAAAACAATAACCTCAATAGGGCAACTTTAGAAAATACACTGTTAGTCATGTTTATTGCTGCATTATTTGCTGCAGACAGCTGCAAAATGTGTGGCATGCCTTAACAATAAACATAATTATGTGAACTTGGCGTAAGGTTCTAATTGAATATTTAATTACTGCTGACTGTATCGGTATCAAATCACATTAGCATACCTATTAAATTTTTTTTAAGTATCAAAATTAATCAAACCGAATTGTATCGAAACGAATCGTGGTCAAATGTAAGATGTTATGATGCATCGAACCTTTGCCTAAAGAATCGTAACCGAATCAAATCGTTATGGGATTGAATCGTCCCACCCCTATTGACAGTTGCTCAGCACTCACTTAGAGCAGAACGTTAAGTGATTCAAAAATCTGCTCAGTGATCACACTGGGCATTCTCATCGTGAGCGCTCAGTTACTTTACGCGCCCATTGTCTATTGCAAACACTATTAACTTTAATAATAATATCACATAAAACATAATGGTTATATGTGGTAGGCTATCTTCTTTGACAGTAGTAGCATCATCTTCTTTTCTCATGTAAAGATCTCTGGGAAATAGCTTGCCAGAGAAATTCAATAGTATGTTGGTGTTTCTCAATACCAAGTTCGCACAAGTACGGACTTGTTGACTTGTGACGCACGTAGTGTCAACTGTCCCGACAAAAGGGCACTTGCAGAAACACGTTCTTGTGAATAGGGTGACGTCATATAACTGGCCACGAACGCAAAGAAGTGAGGATGCTCAAAGATCCTGGAAATGTACTTTATCCACCCCAAATGGCGAGGATGCATAGAGACAGAGCGCCTCGCGTCATACTCTGAAAACCACGCCCACCATGAGGGAAAACAATCCGCACCAAACGGTGTCACCAACGGGAAAACGCCGGTAGCTAGCTAAGAACCACTGATCTAGAACATTTAATTTCAGCTCAATGCGAAGAACACCACATTTCAGCATGTCAAAGGACTATTTTGGTATCCTGTGTCTACCAGAGGAAAAGTTATATTGACAAACGCAATATTGTTGGACTCCCTCTATGTCCCTTCTCCTTTCCTTGCACGTCTTGGAGAAATGATCCCATGAAATGGCCAGAGGTTACATAGCTACTTTGATATTTACAACTATTGATCAAAATGTCAGCAGGTAAGATAATGGTTTAATCTAAGATCAAAACACCCAAGTCTAACTACACCTTACCAGTAATGTTATAGCGTACTACTACTACTATTATAATAATTAGGCTATTGTGGTTATTAGTAGCCTCATAGACTAATGTTATTTCTATTTCGCAGGCTTAGCCTACAATCTGCACGTTTTTTTTTGTCTGGTCAAATTACCAACTGTATTTTAACAAATATTTTTGGGAAATTTATTTTAAGAAGGTTCTCAGAAAATATATCATAAAAACTTGACATGAGATTTCCATTGAAAGCTGATTGCTGTTTCTCACCATTTGTTTGGAATCTACACAGATACAACGATGATGCTCACAACGTTTTTGTTAGTGGATGATCATGATAATATTGTGCACTTTGGCGGTTCGGAATCGTATAAAACTGCAATTCTGGGTTTTTTAACTTGTTTGTAGTGCATCCCACCAAACAACAACTTTTAATAATTTTTATGCTGTTAGCTAACAGATCAAAATGACAAGAAGGCACCAGCACGTCAAGTCAAATTGACGGCGATAGTGGGATGTGTTTTCCCCCCCTGGGTGGGCGGGGCCTATTTGAGCTATGTCTCTATCGGATGCAAATTCACCAAACGAGTATTAGGGATGTGCGCGTTTAGTCGACTAGTCGATTAAACGTTGCTACCCTCGCTAGTCGGCACCAGAAATACTAGTCGGTTAAACTTATTATTTTATTAATGTACACATTTAAATTACATTTTGACATAATTTGCACTGAAATCTCATGTTTTCCTGGACAAATGTTGCTTTATAAAAAAACGAGGATCCGTTACTAATGTTAACAACGCCGGATTAAAAAATATATATTTTTAAACGAAGGGAAAAAAACGAAACGCATTAGCCTGTTCGCCCTGCAAGTTAAACCAGCGAGGTGGAAAGAGTAAGTAGGCCTATCGCGTTGTTGAATAGCCCAATAAAACTAATCTAATGTCACGTCGATCAGTAGGCCTAATTGTTATTTTTTTGTGGGCCTATTATTGTTGTCAATAAATGTTATTTGTTAACTTTTATTTAGTGAGTTGTTGTCATGTTTTGTAGGATAATGTGCAATGTTCATAATGCATGGCGCAAAGTGCCACACGTTTCAGCGGTATTTAAAATACGATTTGGTTATTGAAGTATGTGATTAACGGTTTCAAATGGCTCTTATAATATATGCAATATTTTTTCGGACAATGTTTAACCTTATAGATTAAATTGTGCTCAATTGAGTGTTTTCTTACTTTTAGACTAGTCGACTAGTCTAAGTTTAAACTTCCGTTTAACCGTCAGGGAAATTAGTTGTTAGGAACATCCCTAACGAGTATGCGGACTTGGATATCCCATCATTCATTGCGTGAAGCGATGGCATACGACACGGGGGAAGCTCATACACTGGACTGTCAGGAAAAGTTGCTGCCTGGTTTGTAGCATAGATCGGTTTGTAGCTATTTTCTAGAGTCTATGGTTTGTATAGCGAAACCACAGTCCAAACGTCAGAAGCACACATTGCAACTCAAACAGACTCCACAGAGCTCTGAAGCAACTGTGCACAAACTAATAGTGACCCAAACTTGGCTCTCTTGTACACAAATGTGTAGATGTGTAAAATAAGTCGGAGAAGAACCCCTTCAAGTTATCCATATCTGCCAGCAGAGTGATGGTTTAAGGCTTGTTTGATACGTCAGACCCTTGATGACTTAGAGCCATTTAGAAAACCATGTGTTACTGTTCCAGTGTCATTTACAGCTAAATCTAGTCCCACCCCCGAATTCCCATAGAGATCCATTCAAATGCAGAGAGGTTATAGTATTGCTTGTAGGAGTACCAGAAAATAAGTCTTTTTATATTGTTCACATACATCAGGAAGTCATGGCATGCAAAGGATATGTGACTAAATATTAAAAGTTATTACTTTATTCTACATTATGTTAAACTGTCCAACATTTTTTGATGCCGGAAAATGGGGGGGGGGGGGAAACTATGTACAAAGGGTTCTATAATTTCTAAACGGTTCATCTGATATGGATGAAAATACCCTCAAATTAAAGCTGACAGTCTGCACTTCAACCTCATTGTCATTGTATCCTTTCAAACTTTCAAAAGTTCTAGAGTACAGAACCAAAATAACAAAACATGTGTCACTGTCTCATGAATTATGGTGCACACTGTATTCTTAACCAACATTTAAACGCAACATGTAGGCCTAATGGTTTCAAAGATTTTACAGAGTTACAGCTCATATAAAGAAATCAGTCCAATGCAATATTAGACCATAAACTATGGATTTCCATGGGGTTATGGATCTGTAGGTCACAGTTACCCCCAAAGAACAAGGGGTCTTTTGGGGGGGGTTCAAGGATCAGTCAGTATTTTGTGAGTGTGACCAGCAGCAATTCTCCTTCGCATAGAGTTGATCAGGTTATTGATTGTAGCCTGTGAATGTTGTCCCAGTTAATGTGACAGTCCTGGGCCAGAATAGTTATATGTGGTCTGTGGTTTGTGACAGGTTGGACGTCCTGCCAAGTGCTCCGAAACGATGTTGGAGAAATGAACATTCAGTCTTCTGGGGGGGTTGTTGGAGCTGGGATGGTGTGGGTTACGGCAGGGAGCTTCTCCTTGCACAAATACAGGTGTTTTATGAAGTGCTGTCTATGTAGCAGTGTTGACTGGCAGTGGATGCAGTAATAATGCCATTGTGGTCTGCAATCTAACCCACATCTGTGAATGGTATACCCTAAAACATAAGAACATAGAATTGTAGTATTATTATTTTATGATCATATTATTTTAAAAGGTGCAAAGTATGAATACCCAAACAATTACAAAACAATGTCAAAATGAAGAGACTGGTTGAAAACAAGTATTGTGGTGGTAAACAGGCAGTCACAGCACAGTTTAATTATTAAGATTATTTAAACTTCATTAAAATGGTAAAACAATGAGTATTAAACAAACAACTGAAGACAGTAGGTCTACTGATGATTTAATGTAGCTGACAGATACAGATCATATCGACATGCTCTTATCATCTTTTGAATTTTAATCAATGTGCAGGCTAGAATTCATTATCATAGTCAACTATTAATAGACAGATAGTTGGGCTTGCCAAAATCGCTCTACGGTTTCATTACACAAATAAACAAATGAGCCTATCGGTAAGCTAACGTTATAACCGATGATTGTAGTGCCTTTTTAAATGTTTCGATTTCCTTGGAATAGAACATTAACGTTAGCAAAGACATCATAAGTTAACGTTACATTCTATTTATCGAAACGTTAGATAGCAAGATCTGTTCATTACACCAGAATTGTTTTTAACGTTAAACAAATAAAACTTGATTCCCATTCAGTTTTGTACTCACACTCCGATTGTCGTCCATCTTCTTGTTTCTCTTGGGCATGCGCAGGACTCCAGTGCATGGGTATGCGCATGTATTCTGTATGCACGTCTCTCTGTAAATCCTTAATTCCAATTTGCAATTTTGTTGCAGGGAGGAAAACAAGTTTATCTGACTTAATTTATTTCAGAACCTGTAACGTGGATGTTTGTGAATACGGGTTCGCAGATACGCACATTGACTGGGGTGTGGTTATATGAAATAATTGACGGCAAGATTCTGTACCCCGGAGAGTAAGACAATCTCCTGCTGCCAGGCATTTATCTAAGTGTTCTCTTGATACGAAGACCTTCTATCCTAGGAGGTAAACGTACTCCTCGTCCGGGAATCTTGCAGACACCGTTTCTGTGCCAACCTGAAATATATGTATATCCGGGTACCGAAACTAACAACTATCCCAGGGAGCCCTAACTAAGGTTACTCCATCTGGTTAGTGAGACTATCTAAATATCCCGGACTATGTCCCCTCTATAATTAAAAAAATAACACTAGGATACATCTGGACACTGGCTCTTACAGCTATCCCGGAGCAGCTGCTAGTGAAATGCCTGCGGGACCTTTTTGCTCAACTGAGACATTCGTTGCTCCTGCAGCTAAACTATTAGTGGAAATTACACAAACTGTGTTTTAACTTTATTGGTAGATTATTTGTGACGATTTCTGCCCAATGCGTAGTTTCTAAGTGTCACTATTTTCCGTAAGCAAGTCTATTTAACAAGCACCCCAATGAATATCTGCTACTAAATATTAAATAAATATACAATCCTACCATTGTTTTTATAGATACAGATGTTCCTTTCAAAATTTAGTGGTCATTTATTGTCTGGTACAATCGGTTTGAGAAATATACAACACTTTATACCGCTATTACACTATCTGAAACGTCGACTTGTAATACCCCCCATGCCCCGCAAGCCTGTCTCAGTCATTACAGTTAATTCTGGTTTAATTGTCGGCTCTTTTATCCAATAGAGTACATTATAACCTTAGCAACGGTATATCCCAAGTCATCTTCGGTGCTTTGAACCAGTTACTACAGCCCAGCGTAACAGCAGTTTTCGTTTTCACGGTCTCATATTACGCAAGCTCTGTAAAAAACGCATATGTAAAAAATATTGCCGATATGTAAAAAAATATTGCGTCTAAAATGCAGTTTCTCTCTCTATGCTACATATGTGCGTTCATTTTTCCACTTGAGCACTATTTTTTCAATATGATTGATAGGTCCATTGTTATTTTCGCATTTCACATACTGTAGTGCAATCGTTAATTTTATTTTTGATTTTCATTGAAGATAGAACATTTGGCAGTGTTTTGCAGATGGTGGAATACCATTTTATTTTCGTGTTATCGTACATAATATAGGCTCTGGCGTATATAAATTTTATCACTTGATTATGGCATGGCAAATGCTCACTCCAATTTGTGCGCTGATATGTGGTAGATTCAGGTAAAGATTTTCCTTGGTGTCAAAATGACTAGGAATATTAAAAAAAACGAAAGAAAAATTTAATCCCTGCGCAAAAGTATACATACTCATGGGTTACTCTTACTCATAGTTTTCCGTCACCGTGACGGATTTCCGTCGTGGAGAAGTGAAAATGATCATTTCTGAGATCGATGCAGATCCGATGAGAAAATATTTAAGGGGGGTCGGAGTCGTCTATGAGGGGGAAAAAAACAATAAAAAAAAATCCCCCCTAAGATTCGCCTCGAAATATTTGGTATTTATTTGGCAATTAAGGAGGAACGTTTTCAGGGATTAAAGTTCTCTGTCTCTACGACGGATTTCCGTCGTTTGGATTCCAGAGGCCGTTGCATATGAGATCAGTGTAGATCCGCAAAAATGTGTGCCTTTTTCTGCCAAACGAAGGGGTTCGCAGTCATATTTTCAACCAAGTTAAAGGCTACCCACAATCAGAGTTGCTGGTAGTGCACATTTTCATATAGTTGGTCTTACAGTATGATATATAATTGTATATAAATAATGAATAATCTATAATTTGTCACAACAGTGCATTACTAAAGTAATGCGTTACTGTAATAATATTAGTTTTTCGGGTAACGTGATAATATAACGGATTAGCTACTAGGCTATAATGCGTGTAATAATATTAATTTACATTTTCGAAATTAGCAACGCGTTACTCAACCTAATTAGGCTGCGTTTCATGGTGAATTTGATATGCTAAGTCTGTTTATTACAAAGAGCTCTCCAATCAATTAATAATCCTTGGCAGTGCCGAAGCAAAGTAGGCTTGCAATCTAACTCAATCGTGCGCAGTTCAATGAACACAATATTGCAGCTGCATGTCCAACGTTTTCTATTTGGAGATATTCCAAACAAGCTAGCTTACTTTGTTGCGAACTCATGAGGTCAATTTCATTTTATAAAAGGTAGGCTACATGTTGCTTATGAATAGGCATAACCTAATTCGTATAATGTGCGTTTTATTTATGTAACGTTAGTGCATTTATTTTGCATGTAGCAGACGGTATGCTATTTTATGTTTCGTCACGATGCAGCACAGCACTTAAAGGTGAATGAGATTTGCGTTTAATGAGATGTTTAACTGTAGCACATGGCTACCAAGCCCACCTACTATGTGGTTATTTCCACACTGAATGTTTTGTTTATTTTATGTTGACTATTTTTGTAATTTAAAGAAACACGCCAACATTCTGGGAAATTTTCCATCTTCCCCAGAGTCAGACAAGAAGATGAATATCCTTTTTTTCTTTGTGCGTGTAGTAAGAAGCAGAGACCGCACCGTCCGTTAGCCTAGCTTAGCCGCAATCACTGGAAGCCTAGCTCCCTCAAAAGTGACGAAATGCACTTTCCAACAACTCCAAAACTTTCTTATTTACATGTTGTGACTTGTGTATTTACCACAGGTAAAAAATAACAATAAAAAATGAGATATTGTAATTTTTGAAGGATTTCCTAACTTGAGATAAGATATGCTGGAGTAAGATGAGATAGGATTCATAACGTTAGATAATATTTGTTTCTGTAATACGAATTTGTGAATCTTAGACCTGTTGCATCTTAATTTGGGTTTAAGATACGATGTTTCTGTAATACGGCCCCAGTTGTTTTACTCATCAGAGAGTCAACACTTGATGAGGACTATCCAGTTGGAGCGAGGAGAGAATGATTTTCTCTTCACGTAGTGTCAATCCAATAGGCTATATTCAGCAGCTCAATGTTTTTTTAAAAATAAACCACAGTTTTTTAGGTACACATTTCTATTTCTCAATTATTAAGTCATATATTTTTTATGAAATCAATGTGCCAGAGTGCCTGAAAAGGCATCAAAATAGAGCTTGTTCATCAAACATTTCTGCCCGGGGGAGGGTGCCCCCGGACCCTCCGACACAGGGGGCTGAGCCTTTACGTCTTTACACCCTAAAAATGACCCTGATAGTCTCTAATATTTACATAAAAGCTTAGGTTAAATTCAGTGTTTTATAAATTGCGTGTTGGGACCTTAACTTGGCCTAACAAAATTTCAGTCGTGAGATTTTTTTTTCGCTTTAATCCCTGCATACTGTAGAGTACAGGGAAAAGTGATGTTTTATTGAGGTACAAGAGTGAATGATTTGGCTACATATTTAGATTTTTGTGTAACACTGTGATATCAATATTTTCACATGTTTTGCATAGGGGTTTTGGACCCATAGATATATACCCCCCTATACTGATGAAAATATAGTCATTCCCACTTGAAAATGATGCAAAACTGAGTTTTATGAGCCAAAACTGTTGATTTGTAGTTAAATATATCTCTTTTTTTATGTAGAGCAGTACACAATTTAGCCATTTGGATAGATTTGGAGACACTAATGGAAAACAGGGTACACTGCCTATATTTTGCATCATAGACCTTTAGTAGTTCTGCATATTACCCTCAGATTTTGCACACTTGTTGACATGGAGTTTGATCAAGGAAATTTATATATGTACCTGTTTCACTAGCTCTCAGTATTTTGTTGCAAACTAAAGAAATTTTTTTTTTTGTGCAAGTTTCTTTGTATTTGTGGTACTTTATTTTGACATTAAGTATGAAAATAAACAACCTGTCTTGTTTCATTTAAGCCATTTACCAAGCTATGTGGTGCTCACACCTGGAGTTATAAAGTCTTAAACGGAGCACCCCCTAAATGGATGAGAATTGACCAAATTTTCCATCTGCGTGAAGGGGTTAAATGCAATCCTGAGCAGGCTTTCCACATTCCACAATTCCCTTTGTTTGTCCAAATAAGGTCTGGCCAGGAAGAGGGCTGTAACACCCGACCAACCAGAGACCACCCTCTCGTCTGGGAAGAGCGAAACTGTATAGTCTACCAACGCCCCCCCCCCCCCGATCTAGTGATAGTAATTAGATATTTTGTACTACGGCGCGTGATCTTATGATTTTACATATCATTTCTCTAGATACCTTTCTATGAAGGTCCAGGTAATGGCCACTCTATGATCCAGACACTCATGTGGACAAAGACATCTCTGATAATCCTTCTTCCAACCACATTCTTTATTTCTTCCCATTTATTTTGCCTCCTTCTATACTTTCACATACCCCTAATTTCAATTGATATTAATTCCAGTCCACGGCATTTATCATATTATCCAGTGTCCTGAAGTGTGCCTTTTTCAACCTCTAATGTCCAGTTGTATGGTCATTCCAGCTGTCGTTTACGACTTTGTGCTTTTTATGGCTCAAAGTTGTAGCGGTGGAGTTGGAAGTCCCATGTGAAGAGGCAAAGATGCAACGTGGTGGCACAGTGAAATTGCACCTTACAACCCCTTTGCAAAACATGTCATAAAATGAATAAGTTTTGTCCATTATAAAGCATATACATTTGCTCCTTCTGATGGTTTAAGATAAAAACATTGATATCACAGTGTTACATACACCTAAATATGTAGCCTAATCATTCACTCTTGTACCTCAATAAAACATCACTTTTCCCTGTACTCTACAGTATGTATACTTTTGCCCCATGATTGCATTTTTCTGTAGTTTTTTAAAAATTTTTATGTTCCTATTCATAATGACTTCAAGGAAACATTTTACATTAATGTACCACATATCACTGCATGGTAAATGGAATGAGAATTTGCCATACCCTAAGTGACAAGTATGCTATAGCCTATATTATGTATGATAACATGAAAATAAAATAGTATTCCACCATCTGCAAAATTCTGCCAAATGTTCTATCCTCAATGAAAATCCGTAGCCTACATCAAAATTTTTTTTAACAATTGCACTACAGCATGTGAAATGCACACAAAATGGGAAAATAATAATATGCCTATCAATCATATTGGAAAGACAGTGCTCGAGTGGAAAAACGAATGTACATATGTAGCCAGCGAGACCAACAGCATTTTAGACACAAACATTTGTACATACCGCGAAAGGGAATACTTCCATCCCTAATGCGTTTTCTATAGAGCTTGCGTAATATGAGACTGAAAACTAAAACTGCCATTACGCTGGGCTGCAATAAATTTTTCAAAGCACAAAATAAGACATTGCATATACCGCTGGTAAGGTTGTAATGCACTCTATTGGATAAAAGAGCCAACAATTAAACCAGAATGAACTGTAATGAATGAGACAGGCTTGCAGGGCATTACAAGTCGACGTTTCAGATAGTGTAATAGCAGTATAAAGTGTTGTATACAGGTGCAGCTCAAAAAATTTGAATATCGTGAAAAAGTTCAATATTGGAAACTCAGGGTGTCACACTCTAATCAGCTAATTAACTCAAAACACCTGCAAAGGTTTCCTGAGCCTTTAAATGGTCTCTCAGTCTGGTTCAGTAGGCTATACGATCATGGGGAAGACTGCTGACTTGACAGATGTCCAGAAGACCGTCATTGTAAGCCACAAAAGGTCATTGCTAAAGAAGCTGGTTGTTCACAGAGTGCTGTATCCAAGCACATTCATAGAAAGTTGAGTGGAAGGAAAAAGTGTGGTAGGAAAAGATGCACAAGCAACAGGGATAACCGCAGCCTTGAGAGGATTGTCAAGCAAAATCCATTCAAGAATTTGGGGGAGCTTCACAAGGAGTGGACTGAGGCTGGAGTCAGTTCATCAAGAGCCACCACGCACAGACAAATCCAGGACATGGGCTACAAATGTCGCATTCCCCGTGTCAAGCCACTCCTGAACCAGAGACAACGTCAGAAGCGTCTTACCTGGGCTAAGGAGAAAAAGAACTGGACTGTTGCTCAGTGGTCCAAAGTCCTCTTTTCAGATGAAAGTCAATTTTGCATTTCATTTGGAAATCCAGGTCCCAGAGTCTGGAGGAAGAGTGGAGAGGCACAGAATCCACGTTGCTTGAAGTCCAGTGTGAAGTTTCCAGTCAGTGATGATTTGGGGTGCCATGTCATCTGCTGGTGTTGGTCCACTGTGTTTTCTGAAGTCCACAGTCAACGCAGCCATCTACCAGGAAATTTTAGAGCACTTCATGCTTCCTTCTGCTGACAAGCTTTATGGAGATGCTGATTTCATTTTCCAGCAGGACTTGGCACCTGCCCACACTGCCAAAAGTACCAAAAGCTGGTTCAATGACCATGGTATTACTGTGCTTGATTGGCCAGCAAACTCGCCTGACCTGAACCCCATAGAGAATCTATGGGTATTGTCAAGAGGAAGATGAGAGACACCAGACCCAACAATGCAGACGACCTGAAGGCCGCTATCAAAGCAACCTGGGCTTCCATTTCACTTCAGCAGTGCCACAGGCTGATCGCCTCCATGCCACGCCGCATTGATGCAGTAATTCATGCAAAAGGAGCCCCAACCAAGTATTGAGTGCATAGAAATTAACATACTTTTCAGAAGGCTGACATTTCTGTTTAAAATGTCCTTTTTTATTGATCTTATGTAATATTCTAATTTTCTGAGACACTGTAAGCTGTAAGCCATAATCATCAAAATTACAAAAAATAAAGGCTTGAAATATTTCACTCTATGTGTAATGAATCTATATAATATATGAGTTTCACTTTCTGACATGAGTGACAAAAAATATTGAACTTTTTCACGATATTCTAATTTTTTGAGCTGCACCTGTTTTTCTCAAACGGATTGTACCAGACAATAAATGACCACTGAATTTTGAAAGGAACATCTGTATCTATAAAAACAATGGGAGGATTGTATATTTATTTCATATTTAGTAGCAGATATTCATTGTAGAATATGTGGTACAATGAGACTGTAATTTCAAGTTTATTTTGCATTTGAGTGACCAGGGCTTTTCACTGCGTTTTTGGCATACAATCAGCTTAATCTAGTTCCACCCTCCAATTCCCATAGAGATCCATTCAAGAGAGAGATTCTATATACAGACGTGCTCAAACGTGTGGAGTCCATACCAGCTCAAGTAGAAGCTGTCATCAAAGCAAAAGACATACCAAATACTAATATTTTTTATACGTTTTCAAATATTTAACCTTTCATTCAAATTGTTATTCTGATAATACCATTTCTAATGAAAGAAATTGCATGAAATTAGAAAAGAATGCAAAATAGAAGCATTTTTCACTTGTGTTCTCAGACTTTTGAACCCTACTGTATATATATATGTATCGCTTGTAAGAGTACCTGAAAATAAGATGTCAAGAGTCTTTTGATGTTGTTTGGTCGCAGACATCAGGAAGTCATAACATGCAAAGGATATGCAACCAAATATGAAATATGATAACTTTATTAAAGTTTATGTTAATTTGTCCAATTACTTTTGGTCCTCTAAAATGGTCCTAAAATGGTCCTATAAACATGGCTACAATTGCTACACCGTTCACCCGTTATGGACATAAAAACTAAAATTAAAGCTGAAAGTCTGCACTTTAACCTCACGGTCACTGTTCCATTTAAAATCCAATGTGCTGGTGTACATAGCCAAAACAACTAAAATTGTGTCACTGTCCAAACACTTATGGACCTGACTGTATATTTTTGGCATTACTACATTAAAATGAATAAATACTTTTTTCTTGCCAGATACACCATAAATGGTCAGATTCAATAATATAATAACTTTAGCTAACTTTAGACTGTCATCACGTTAGCCAGTTTAGCTATGAAGAATTGACACTGATGTTACCTTACATGAGGTAAAAAAAAAATAAAAAAAATAATCTGCTAACTACTTTAACTTAAATTCACTCACTCATTTATGGTCTTAAGAAAAATATTGCCTATGTTTCACACTTGAAGAATGAGACAAGCGTATAGATTAGCCTAATTGATTACTGAAAATATATAAAAATACATGGGAGGGAAATCATCGCCATACATTCACTTGTTCACATTAGTTCAGTCTAACACACAAGTAATACAGAGTTGTTATCACTACAACTGTATTTATTCACATGTCCAGTTCTATAATTATTTAAATCTCTGACACAAAAGACAGCAAGTGCACCTGTGTGTTTGCGCGTGCACGCACAATATGCTCGCAGTTGCGACTGTAGCTAACAAATATTGCATTATTTTACCTCAAGCATAAACGTAACTTAACGGATAACCACGTCTCACCCATTGTTAATGTGAATTCGTAATTAACTTCACCAACGTTTCCAACGTTTTCCAACGTTCGAATTTTAACTCAGCGCATTTCACAAGATAAATAAATAACGTGAGGCTATGTTGCCCACGAACCAAGGGTCTCTGTCCATGTAAACCTTTAAATGACAGAATTACCGGGATTTTCCAGGACAGTCAAAAACAAGGACATTCAATGCAAAACCTGGACAGGTGGCAACCCTAGTGCGTGCGTGAAACGTTATAGCAAAAAGGCTGCCAAACGTGCTTGAGTTTTTTCGTTAATGTAACATGAACCGTTAAAAGTTATTACTGTATGACCTATGCTAGCTATACAATATTTTCAGTTAGCTAGCTACAACCCAGTCATATAAAGTTGTAAGGTTGCTGGGGATGAAATGAATGTCAGTGATGATCTGTCATGGGTCTGTGGAAGTTAGAGGCTAACTTTAATGATCATCACTGATGCCATATGCCAGTGCTGGCTAGCTAGCTACACTAATGTTAGCTAAGGTTCATTTTTCATTTTAACTGAACTGAGCTAAAGTTAGCAAGCTAGCTAACTGCAGCTTCGTCCAGACAGCACAGCTACCACAGCTACATCGGCCCTGTGGCTGTCCGTCTGCGGGAGATGTCACACCTTCCTCCAAGCTACGTAACAACAGACTGAGCGCCTATCCCCCACAGACTGAGCTGCGCTTAGTGTGCTGTCTGGGGTTAACCGTTACAAATTGTGTACAAGGCTTTCATGGCCTAACTTGTAGTCATGAACCGATATTATGTGTTTAACTTTGCATGTGAAATGATATAGAATGATATAGCTTCCCGCAAAGATTATACAGCTGTAAAAGCAATAGTTGGTAGTAATTTTCTGGAAATTGTTACACAACAAAGATGACTACGATGATGTTTTTGAGAACTATTGTCACGATTACTATATTGGGTGACATAGCATGTGCGCTTTCTTATATGTCCAAAAGCATGACGTCTTCACATCCTTATGTCTATCAAAAGCATTACATGTGTACAGTGTTCATTTTGCCTGTGTATCCTGCAATTGGCTACTTTTTGGCTGGACTACTTTGATCAGATGTTTTTATCCAATAATTGTTCTTTGAGGGTATTGATCTTTTTGATGATGAATTCAGCGGGAAAATGAAGAAGAATAAGAAGAGGAAGGTAAAAAAACAGCTAAATATAAGTTTGGGGCTTCATTGTGTGGATCAGGGTGTGAAATTAGCACCCGCCACCCGGGTACATTTCAGAATTGTCGGCTAAATGTATCAAACCTTCCTCTTGGTGGCAGGGCCGGATCATGGTCCCGTGAGGCCCCTGGGCACATGTCTTTTGGAGCCCCCCGCTTTCCTATATTGGTGTCTTTCTTGCATTCATCCTTGCAAAATCATCCACTAGATCATCAAAATCTAGCTGTCTGACAAGGTCCTACTCTATTGACATAAGTGACAATGAGATGAGACGTCTTTGGCACATGCTACTCCGCAGCTCATTTTTTATTCTGCCTAAAAGGGAAAATGTCTGCTCACCCTGGCCAGGGCTGTACAGTGCGATGAAAAAATCGGTCTGTGCGATAAATTAATTTACTGCAGTAGCACCCATGCGATAGCCTGTGTGTGAGAAAAAAATTTGAATTATTATTTTGCGTGTGAAGTGAGGGTTTGTGTGAAGTGAATCGATGCTCCTCGATATTCTCTTTGGTAGTTGTAGTCTAGTGTGCGATTAAAAACCATGTCCCCGTCTGCGTAGAGTCCATACATCCAACACCAAATCCCACAATTCCTAACGAACAATCACTTTTTCCTCATCGAGTCGAGCTCGCTATCTATCTGGGACACCGGGATAACGACAAAATGAAGAGGTATTTTCAAGTATTAAATCAAATTAAAGTAGAAGTCCAAAACAAAACCCCCAAACGAGCCCGCGAGGAATCCCTGCCAAATGAAAAGTGCGAAACAAGAAAGAAGATTTACAGGCACATTTGGACGTTTGTATCAACCTCTGACTCTGATCAGCCAGTAGCTGTTAGCTAGCTAGCTGGCACTCAAATAACGGCAATCAAACAAGCTTAACGTTTATTTGGGAACAAGAGCTGGCTAGCATAACCAGTGTGTTTGTATTTTTTTAAAACTTAGTCATTACCATTTCTCTTGAACGTTTGTTTCACAATATACCTGATGGCCACCTCCGTTTAATTCGTTAGCATATTGATGGTGGACAATTTGAGGGAAACCAGGAAATCTTTGTCTTATATAACCATCACATTACCGTGTGTGTAACCATCACATAAACGTTACAGATTAGCCTCTGTTAACTAATTTACGACATTTATTAATTTAACTTTGTTGTGGTGGGGGACAAAAAGTGGCCAGCAGACATGCTAGATCTGTGACACGTGCGCGCGCGTACGCACACACACACCGTTTGTTGTTTTTATTCTCTTATTAGTGATTTACACACTTTCTCAATTTAAAATAAAAAATATTGTATGATGATATTAATTTAAACTGAGATTTGCACTGCTAATTTGAAGCGTAACATATTGATGTCTTGTATACAGTTGTTATGTCCCTGCAATTTACCATTATGGATAAATATATCAAAAATGTCTGAAAACATTTCTTGTTAAGGTTTGGACTTTGTGTGCCCTGTATGCAACATTCATGTCCTTTGCCAGTCACGTACCTGTTTAAGGGATGAACTGCATTACTTGTGGTTGTTTTTAGAGGTTTTATTTATACTCGTGCTTCAAGTTTTTGGCCTGTGCTACAAAACTATCAACCTCTGTAGCACCAGTGCTATGTGCAAAAAAAGTTAACGTACAGCCCTGCTGGCAGTTTGTCACTGGCAAAGTTAGAAAAATCCAAAGTGCCACAAAAACATTGGGGAACACTGACTGCAGATTAAGTGCCTGCAACGTCTCAAGCAATTTAGTTGGGCACTTCTCACCCTCAGAGTCAGACATGAAAGACTTGAATTGGATGAGTTTGTTGGAAAAGTTCATGTCCAGGTCTGATGGATATGCAGCGGAGAGTGCATTTACCTTTTCCACTATGACATCACTGTTAGACACCTGATCTGACATAAACAGAACTCCAAAGAGACTGGTAAAACGCTTGTAAGCGTCCAAGCGATGTTCAAGGCATGCCACTAGCTTAAAACATAAACATAAAACATAAAAAAATGGTTCGACGGCAACAGGCCATTCAGCCCAACTTGGCTCGTCGTTGGATTTATTTTTTATATATAATAAAACAATCAATAAACAATAAACCCAATAAAACACCATAACAATTTATAACCATAAAACCAATAAATCATTTAGAGAAATAAAAACAATCAAAATACTCATAAAACCAAAATATACATAAATAAAATAAGTTGCCAGTACCGTGTCCAGCCTGGATCATTAAAGGGGAAATTCGACCAATTAAAATACAAGTTTTCGATTCTTTAAGAAATTCCATAAATGATCCCCCATACCAGTGGCGGCCGGCCTATAGAGGGCGCTGGGGCGCCGCCCCCCCTCCCCCACATACAAATTTTTAAAAAAGTTTTTAAAAAATTATTATTTTTTATTATTATTTTTTATTATTATTTAATTTTTTAGTAGCTTAAAATTATTATTTTTTATTATTATTTAATTTTTTAGTAGCTTAAACATGTTATATGTTGGCCTTGCGTTGTCTAAAGTTTAATACATTACATATGCATGTTCAGGGGCCTGCGGGGCGCCGGTAACGTTATGGTGAATCAGAGCACTCATTCATTTTCAGGCGAGCCTCCTGATTCTGCTGCCTGATTCGCGGTCAAAAAAGTAGCCCCCGGGGCGCAGGCCTGTGCGCCCCGGACTATCCTACCCTTTTCTGATTAGTCCTCATGGTTTATGATATTATTGGATTGGATTTAAGGCATGTTTATCACGCCCAGCCGGCATCTAGCAGGATATCACTACGCACTAAGTACTACGGCTAGGTTCAGTCGGCTGCTACGCATTCATTCAAATCAAGGGCGTAGATTTAGGGGGGGTCAGGGGGGACTAGTCCCCTCCAATATTTATAAGAGATGAATTTTCCCCCCCAAAAAATATCATGAATGATAACCACCTCACCAACACAGGCTTTTATAACAGCACAGAGGCTCTAAACACTTAGATTATTTGTTAGATATCCCTTAACTTGTTTTCAGAAAATTCCTACACCCCTGCACTGGACCATACCATTTTCACCGCGTGCAGTCTTCCAACTCCACACACTCCCTGCAGATCGCGCCTGGCTACAGGAGCTAACAGAGGAGTTACTCTGCAGACAATGTAAGTTGATTGATTTCCCTCAAAAATCCTTCAAAAAGTCCCTAAAACCAACTTTTTTTAAAGTAAAATTGCACAAGGAATCGTTTGCAACCATCCCCGAATCGATCTGACCTTCCGTTTTTGAGAAATAACCAAATTTTAAAAATCGCGACTTTTGTAAACACTCAGAAAGTGGAGAACAGTACAGAAAAATAATATAAAACACATAATGTGTCCCCTCAATGCTCAAGTCAGTCAAATGAAACCCATTTCTTACCTTTCTGCAGATGAATAGCTGTATCTAGTTTTTAACTTGAGTTTTAAGTTATCAGTTCAGTTGGGGTTACTTCAAAAAACTAGCTAGCTAACTTTATGGAACTGATAACTTCAGGCACATAAGTTATAACAATTATCTAGCTAGCTTCATCCTAATCCGATTTGTGTATTAGCTTGTTCAAAATGCATGACTACTTTAATTTGCACGATCTGTGCTGCTTCCATCATCAGGCAGATTAGACTGAGGCACAGTGCTTAATGTGACCACCACAGCACTGCCCTGATAAGGCAAAACACCTTAAATCGTTTTTTTGATAATCAAAATTGTGTTTTTGTCATTTTTTGGGACATAGGGGGTCTAACTAGCTGATAGCTCAACCCCATATCATGGCAAAAAGTGAATGATGCCATAGAGTAACACATGCAGACTTTGAATAATGTAAATAGGGATGATCATCAATTCCATTTGACTACTATACTGTAAATACTGGTATTATGTCCCCTCAATGCTCAAGTCAATAAAATATGTGGAAGAATGAGTTGCTTTTTTATATTGCCTTTGACAAAAACATTCTACTCTATTTGCAGAGCCAACATGATATACTTCATTATTTACCTTTTTTTACTTGGCAAGCCTATCTGAATGTTGTTTTTCCTTTACATAAATAAAACATTTCCACAATAAATAGATGCAGTAAAAGGGAAAATGGTTGCCTAAAAATTCACCAGAATGCAGGAAATTAAATGTATGACGCTCAAAATTTCCAGGGTTCCAGTTGACCCCCCGCCAAATGTGTCCCCCCCAATGGTCAAGTGAAACCTACGCCCTTGATTCAAATAGACCTAGACCAAGCGAGAGAGATAATTCGAAATGGCTTCTTCAAGTGGAACAGAAAGCAAAGAAAATTCGGTTATTTCTTTGCAAAAAGAACCTTTCTCAAGGCGTTCATTGGAAGAAAAGAAAAGAGTAAAGGAACTTGGACCAGAGCGACCAGATTTGTACATTCAACAGCAAACAAGTGATCGCGGTCGGGCCGGGGCTTCTCTCGCTCGTGTTATGACAAACGGAGTTGGCTAGCTGGATGTGCTGTGAGTAATGCGTTATATTGCTTTCCGTTTGCTATTTCAAAGTGCTGGCACCGAACCATTGTGGACAACGACGGGGGTACGAGACCTAAAACATCTTGCTGAAAAGTGCAAACGGCATGAGTAGCCGCAGCCATCTTGACAACAGTATGAAGCTAAACTTTTTTGGCAGGCTTAGCATTGCTGAACAACTCGATGAAGGCTACAGAATTGGCATTAGAAAGCATAACGAAGAGGTGACAAAAAATGTATGTTCAAGTAGTGGTTTTAGGCAACATTAGTGTGTTGTTGTGTTGTAATGGGCCAATTCACCTTTAGTGTTGTATGTCTTTGTCTCAAAATGTATGATGACTCATTTGAATGACCAGTCAAGTAGGCTCTTCTCAGTCTGAGGTTTTTAGCGGTTTAGCAATACAAAGGAATTGTGCAGCAAGGAGTTGTGTGTGGGGGGCAGCAATTAGCACCTCTCTAGGCAACATGACAGTGCTGTTGTGTTTGATTTGGACCCGGTGCTGCCAGGAGGTCTGTGTGATCTGTTTGAAGTCTAAATCTGAATGTATGAGTCCTGCCTAACTTGAATGAACAGAGGCTCCTCCACTGTTCAGTGATGTCTTACTTGAAAAACTGTCCTCCACTGTTGCCAATTAAACTGTCTTATGCAACTGAGACACAAGGTGGCTTGTTTTTTCTGTTTAAAGTCAAAGTCAGATGTATTTGTTTTTTTTTAGAAATGCTAGCGCCCCAACCTATATTTAGATCACCAGCCGCCACTGCCCCATACTTATTCACAGTGTCATCTATAGCTGTTCTTATAGGTATATCATCAACCTCATTTATATAGTCTTCAATGTTACCCACTCGGCTGTTCAAATAATGTCCAGCCATTTACGTTCCAGTGAACTATAGACAGCGTGTCCTGCAGAGCCTGGGCGCCTGATCCTCAGGGCGTTGCAACTGGGTCCGAGGCCGGGGGTGTACCGCTGCCATCGGTCACCGTTGAGAGAGTGTCTCCCGTTTTTTGACTCTACCATTGCTCGTAAGAAAGTAGTCTTTTCCTCCTGGAATTTCACAAAGCAGGGTCTTAAAGTTAAGCTCAAACAAACAATTTGTATGGGACTTGCAAATACAGCGGAGTGCAAATGCACCTTGCCATAGGTTTGATAGTCCTTCAGTCTTTGTTTTCTCCGCAGTAACGCAACTTTGTCCTCCACGGATCGGCACTGCGCTTTCACAATGCCCAGTCCTCGTCCCCATGCTTTTAGCCTCTTGGCGGCGATCACTTCAATCTCGCTACTTTTCAGGCCCTTGTCAAAGAGTTCCTTCACTCTAATTAGAATGTCCTCCTCCTCCTCTTGAGGAAGCCCATACAGAATGATAGACATGTCTGGATCAAACCTCGGAGTGGATTTGGCAGCATTGCCTCCTTGTAACTCTCGTTAAATGGCTTCCACTCGGGAGTCCCATGTCAATGTGTTCACAAATCTCTTTAAAGGCCTATGACCGTTCGATTCTCTTTAATCGCCTTTTCCAGCGAACTGCGGAGATGATCAACCTTGCTATTCAGCTGTTTCTCAATAGCGAACTGCATTTCACCCATTTTGGTATTGATGCCTTTCAAATCCATCATGATGGCCACAAAGTTGGCGTTATCCCCCTTCTCACTTTTCTCATTCCCCCTGCGTTCCTTGACTTTTCCCGCCATGACTACCAAACTGTTATGTGGATTTATAACAAGTCGATCGTTCAATGAACATGAACTTAATACAAACTTGTACTTAATACAAACTTTTATCACAAACTTTCTAGACAAAATTTTTTTATCATCAAATGTTTTTTATTTTCAACTTTACAAAAACAAATGTATGCACAGTCCAGTAATATGATTAAATACAAGACATATTGTACAGGACAAATGCACATTAGATTACAGTAATGAGTAACAGCAAACTCCCCCCCCCCCCCCACGTCAACCCCCCACCCACCTCAACCCCCCACCCAGACCCGCAAGCCCCCAACCCCCCCCCCCCCCCCACCCGGACCAAAAAACACAAAAAGGCACTCAATTAAGTAGATCTTTCAGGCTCTCTGCCGTACGGGCCCACAGTCTCAGAGTATCCTCCTTAGCTCCATGTATACGCGCCGTAGATAGCTCGAGGTAAACTATGTCTAAATATGATAGCAACCACTGTCTAAGGGTCAGTGTATGCGGTGGTTTCCATCTTGTTGCAACCATTTTCTTTGCAGCCGTGAGGCCTGCCAAAAACACACGCTCCTGGGGTTTCTGTAAATTAAGTTCTGAGAGATCATTCAATATTAGAACTGATGGATCCAAGGGCAGAGTTATCCGTAATAAGACTGAGAGTTTATCTATAACTAACTGCCAGAACTGGGCCACTCCAGGGCATTCCCAGATCATGTGATAATAAGTACCAATTGCACCTTGAGGACACAATGAACACCTTGGGTCAGCCCCGACCTTCATTATATGGAGTCTACGTGGTGTCATGTATGTGCGGTGAATGAAATTTAAATGAATTTGTTGATGGTCTGGACACCTTGATGACTGTCTTACATACTCCCAAGTTTCCTCCCAGTCAAATTCAGGATCCAACTCTGGGATGTCGGTTCGCCAGACCGTCTCGAGTGGTAAAGGGAGATACGTGTCCTCCAGCATATGTCCGTAAACCTTAGAGACCAGTCCTCTAGTACCGTCCACCCCAAGTATTACTCCAAGGAGCGGATGAACTTGAAGCGGTGAGTTCCAAGGAACCCCATAAGTCCTCATAGCAGTTCTCAGTTGCAAGTAAAAGAAAAAGGTGGAGTTTTGTAAGTTGAACTGAGCTGACAGGTCTGTGAAAGAGTGTAGCCCATTGTCACCAAAAAGATGTTTAAGTTTATGAATCCCTTTGTCATACCATTGGCGACATTGGCCAATTCTGATGGCTTGATTCCCTATCAGTAGCCCATCATTGTTGAAGATAGGAGAATAAGAATCCCAAATGGTAGAAACACCACCCAGCTTCGCTGCTGCCTTCCAGACCGTTATCATTTGAGCTATAATTGGCCCAAAGCGCTGAGTGCACTGGCTCTTCTTGACATTAGAAAACAGGACTTCATCCAATCTCAAGGGGCGTACCAGGTTCTCTTCTAGCACCCGCCATGCAACCGAGCAGTTTCCAGTGTACCAAACGGTGAGGGGGCGAAGTGTAAAGGCCCAATAGTACAGCTTAAAATTTGGGAGAGAAAGTCCGCCTGCAGACCTGTTGCGCTGCATCGTTGAAAGTTTGAGACGCGGCCGCTTGCCCTTCCATATGAATTTGGTGATCGCTGATTGTAGTCTCTCCCAAAAGCGGGGAGGAGGTGGAAGGGGTAGCATGCAACTGATAAAGTTGACACGGGGAAGAATGTTCATCTTCACAATTGACACCCTGGACCTCAGAGAGTGTGGAAGCTCAATCCATCTTTTTAGGTCTCGTGAGACTTTAGCAAGAGAGTCCTCATAGTTGGTCTTAGCAATGGTTCCCAGTGATGGAAAAATCTCAATTCCAAGATATTTGAAGTGGTTGACAACTGGTATCGTAAAAGGAAGTGACACACCCCTCATGGGTTCATTAAGGGGTAGGAGTGCTGACTTATCCCAATTTATTTTGTAGCCAGATATTTTGCTGAACTTATCAAAGAGAGAGAGTATGGTGGGAATCGATTGAGGAGCATTCTCAGTATAGACCAGGACGTCGTCCGCGTATAAGGATATATGATGTTTGGTTCCAGAAAGAGTGATGGGCGTGATGGTTCCATCAGCACGTATTGAATGAGCAAGAGGCTCTAGTGAGAGAGCAAAGAGCAGCGGGCTCAGTGGGCAACCTTGTCTGGAGCCGCGGGCAACCTCAAACAAAGACGAACATGTTTTTCCTGTAAGGACCAATGCTGTCGGATTGGCATATAACAGCTTGATCATTTGGATAAAGGCGGAGCCGAGCCCCATGGCCTCCAATACCGTCCAAAGATACCGCCACTCCAAACGATTGAACGCCTTCATGGCGTCTAAGGAAAGTACAGCTGCCGGAGAAGGGATGCTCGAGGCCCCATGAATTATGTGTAACAGCCTCCTCATGTTGTCTGAAGCCATTCTGGATCTTATAAATCCTGTTTGGTCGCAGTGTACGAGTTTGGTCATAAGAGGTTGAAGCCGGGAAGCCAGGATCTTTGCATAGATTTTAATATCGGCATTAAGAAGAGATAAAGGCCTATAATTCGAACATTCTGTCTGATCCTTGCCTTTCTTTAACAGGAGTGAAATGATGGCAATATTCACATCCCGTGAGAATGATCCCTTTTCAAGAGAGAAAAGGATCATGTCTAAGAGTAGCTGCCCCAAGGAGTCCCAGAACGTGATGTAAAACTCTGGGGGGATCCCGTCAAACCCTGGGGATTTACCTCTCTGCATGCCCTGAGCTGCCTTTTTAAGCTCCTCCAAAGTAATGAGAGCGCTCAAGGAGGACGAATCATCCTGTGATAGCTTCGGCAAAGGAATGTTGCTAAGAAGGTTGTCACAAGCTTCGCTGTCGTGGATTACCTCCGAGCTATATAAGTCTGAGTAAAAACTACGAAATGTAGAATTAACCTGTATTGGATCAGAAAGAATGGATCCGTCACCAGATCTTATTGCAGTAATATCAGACAGGTGTTCGCTGGCCCTAAGCCTTAGGGCAAGTAAATGGCTAGGTCTGGCGGAATTGAAGTAATAGTTCTGTCGAGTTCTATGTATTAAAAATTCTGCTCGCAGTTTCAAGATAGAATTTATTTCTCTCTTAACAAGATCACGGCGAAGTGCCACTGCATCATCAAACGTCTGTTGCAGGGAATCATCTAACTCTGAGTATTCAGCCTCGAGCCGCTGTAGTCTCGCTTGTCTGTTTTTCTTAAGAGTGGAAGAATACAGAGTGGCGTTATCCTTAATAAACCCTTTCGTAACAGCCCAGAGTGTCCTTGGGTCGTCAACCGAGCCTCTATTTATTTCCAGGAACTCGTTAAATTTGACAATGAACTGGGATCTGTATGCCTCATCCCGGAGGAGCGTGGTGTTGAAACGCCACCTAGTGGCCCGTGTCGGGGCTGACCGCAAGGAAGCTAAACAAACCACTGCTTTGTGATCTGAAAGGGTAACAGGCAATAAGCTCACCTCACCTATTTTATGAAATAGATCTTTCGATGCAAATATGAAATCAATTCGTGAGAAGCTTTTGTGTCTTGCTGATAAGTGAGTAAAATCCTTGGTAGAGGGATTCATAGTGCGCCATAAGTCTACCACTCCTAGATTATTTGCCCATCCTCGGAGCGCCTCTGAGGCCAATCGCTGATCTACACTCATTTAAACCAGATCTATCTACATGGTGGGCCATGACAGCATTAAAGTCAGCGCCAATAAGCAGTTTAAAGCCTGTTAACTCTAGGAGAGATTTGGTTACAAGATCATAAAAATCTTTGTCAAATGCATTAGGTGCATAGCTTGAGATTAAAGCAATGTCCCTGTTCTCTATTCGGATCTTTGCTATGGCTATTCTTCCTTTGTTGTCTGCCCAAGTGTCCAAAAGTTCAAAACGTAGGTTACGCCGGCATAATATGGCCACTCCTTTTGTTGTACTTACATCAGCTGAGAATGCGATCACGCGGTAAAATCTATTAGACAGGCGATGTATGTCTGTCTTGATTATACGAGTCTCCTGCAAGAGAGCAATTTGAACTCCCTTTTTACGAAGTAAATCTAAGATCGCAACACGCTTTCTTGGACCATTAAGCCCACTCGCATTAAGGCTAAGAAATTTTAATTGTGTTCCCTCAGTCATGGAAGATAATATAAGACAGTGAGACCAAGAGCTCTTCTATGAAAGTGAATGGTGAAGCCAAAAAATGGGTAAGGCTGAGTGCAACGCCCAAAATATGTGAACTGGTCCTCAAAACCACACCCCTCCCACCCGTGAGCCCTCCCACCCCCTCCCACCCACAAAATCCCCAGACCCCCAAACTAAAAACAAGGAGAAGATATGTAAACCCCATATCTAACACTCCCATGGAGAAACCCTTAAATCCCAAGGAAATAAACCCTCTATCTAGAAAAATAAAATAAAATAAAATAAAATAATAAAAATAAAAAAGGTACTAGGCTGTAGCCTATACCGTAGCCTACTCTAACTTCCCTACTATCAACTGATCCTAACAGGAGCGGAAATACGAACAAATTACAGTCTTCCCATTGGAAACCCCAACTCCCCAACCATGTCATATTATAAATGTAAATCTATATTATAAATGTAAATCTATAAATTACTGTATCAAATTGTTCCAAATAAAACAGTGACAATAAACTTTCAACACGAAATTATAAACATATTCAGTATCAAAACCGTTTCAAATATAGCAATGTTATGAAACATTTTCAAATCAGATTATAAACATAGTTTACAGAATCAAACCGTTTCAGATATAGCCTAATAACGATGAACATTCAAAGACAGCTCTATTCAAAAAGTCATTCATTTTCTGCCCTAAAGCATAGCTTACTCATCCAGAGTGGTTCATGCGTCATAGCTTAACGCACGCTCCAAATCTCACCATTTGCGGGCATCACTCCAGCGCAGAGCAGATAATCAGGCATCAAGGTGAATCAATCTGTCTTTCACCCTGGGGGATTAGCCATGTCCAATCAACATAAAAATACCTACTAAGGTGTGTATCTTCCAAAACGAGATCAAACAAAGTCCCAACGAAGGAATGTATAGTCCAAACTTTAATCCTCGCTGAAATTGTTCATCCGGAAAGTTAGCAAACCATTAGGGCTGCCTCTATGACGTCCCGGAAGTCTTCACGTAATAGTGCAAATCACCTGTTCCTAACTGCAGGAGTTCGCGTCGGTCAATCTTTCAAAGTAAGGAGAAAAGCCTGGACCTCACCGGGAGAGTTGAATACCCGACTGCTCCCACGGTGGAATATGCGCATCCTGGCAGGAAACATCAAGCCGTATTCCACCCCTCGAGCGCGCAGCGTCTTCTTCACGTCATTATATTTCTCCCTTTTCTTCATCACTTCCACCGAAAAATCAGGGAAAAACATAACATTTCGCGTTCCGTGCGACACTTTCCCCTTTGCCCGGGCGGCTTGCATCACGCGCATTTTGTCCCTGAAGTTTAGGAATTTCATGATGAGAGGCCTTGGACCCGTCGGCTTCGGCTTGTTAGCTGTATCCCCCCGGCCCCCAACGTTAGGCAAGTCAGACGGGGTGGTCGCGAGCTGGCCCACCCGATGGGCTCTTTCAATGACAATTGGAGTAGGGAATTTGTCGCGACCCAGCACCTCTGGTATCCACTTCTCCAGGAAACCTTCCACATCCATGCCTTCAGCCCGTTCGGGGAGTCCAATAACGCGAAGATTGCACCTTCTGCTCCGATTTTCGAGATCGTCACATATGTCGGTGAGTTTCCCCACCTTCTCCTGTAGATCAACGATCACGATGTTGGCAGCCTCCAGGGCGTCCTCTGCTTTACCAATGCGATCTTCGGCTGTCGTTAATCTACCTGCATATGAGTTAAGATCTTCTTTAATCCCGCGAATGGCTGTCAGAACCTCGTCATGGCGTGTAGTCACATCTGTCTTAAGAGACTGGATTGCTGCTAATACGACTTGATTCCCATCGTTAACGACCACTGAGCTAGCATCACTCTCCGCCATCTTAGCTTGTTCGGCTAGCTTCTGTCGGGTACGTCTCGTTGTCGGCGGTGAATCTTTGTTTGGATTGCTTTTTTCTTGCGTTTTCTTTTTCCCCCGGGGCATTCTTTTATTAGCCTACATGAATGTAATGTTTATCGCTGCATGCAGCGAGATGAAACGGGGTAAATCATGAAATTGGTCAGAGAGTCAAGGCTTGCGACCTTTCAATTGTCCGCCATAACCGGAAGTCCCTTTCTAGACAAAATTAAAGCATGCGTGTGACCTTGCGACTCTTTACATTATGTTCCTAACTAACTCTAATGACACCCGAAACAAGTCCCGTGTCATTCAAGAAGTTGAGGTGAAATGGTCGAATTGATCTGCCAGTCCTATATTGTGAATTACCGGCTTTCCTTGTCAAACAAATGGCAATATGGAAGCGTCAAACAAAGAAGACACAAGGTTTAAATAATGAACGGAAATGCCGCACAGGTGAAAACACTGAGCAGCAAGAAAAACCAAAACACGGAACCGACAACGAAAACCAAAAGAAAGAGGACGCTACAAGAGCTCTCCACAGGGAAGTGGCTAACAAGAGAAGAGTAGGCTGATAAACCATGACATACTGGGATAAACCTAATTCTGCATTGTCCAATTATATTTGGAAAAGGAAAAGGCCTTGCATCAAATTCTAAATTCTTCAGCGCAAAAAGTTTTAAGGTGGTTTAGCCTTACCTAATTTTAAATACTGTTTTTATTCCTTTGTTCTCCACCTTTTATCTCCCTGGTTCGACCCAACTATTAAGGTTTCATGGCGTCTGCTTGAAGAAAGTTTTGTCGCCCCACATAGATTGCAGGATTAAATTTTTTCAAACATACCTTAAAACGTTGCAAACTTCAATATAGCCCAATTATCTCAAATTTGGTTTCTACATGGCGAATAATGGAAAATATAACACAGCGTTCTTTAATATGGCATACTTTCACATATCTTTTACAATTACAAACTTCTTTCTGCTAACAAACCTTTTATTTACCCGAAATGGAAAGAAAGCAGCATAAATAATTTCAACAATATTTTCAATGATATTGGCCTTCGAACATTCCAAGATAAAAACTAATTTGGTTAGCGGGGCTTACTGCTGCTAAGAAATTGCTTGCATGTCGTTTTCTTGTCATGGTGTCACTGAATTTTGACTTTCATTGATATAATACAGGTGCAGCTCAAAAAATTAGAATATCGTGAAAAAGTTCAATATTTTTTGTCACTCATGTCAGAAAGTGAAACTCATATATTATATAGATTCATTACACATAGAGTGAAATATTTCAAGCCTTTATTCCTTGTAATTTTGATTATTATGGCTTACAGCTAATGAAAACCCAAATTCAGTGTCTCAGAAAATTAGAATATTACATAAGATCAATAAAAAAGGATATTTTAAACAGAAATGTCAGCCTTCTGAAAAGTATGTTCATTTCTATGCACTCAATACTTGGTTGGGGCTCCTTTTGCATGAATTACTGCATCAATGCGGCGTGGCATGGTGGCGATCAGCCTGTGGCACTGCTGAGGTGTGGAAGCCCAGGTTGCTTTGATAGCGGCCTTCAGGTCGTCTGCATTGTTGGGTCTGGTGTCTCATCTTCCTCTTGACAATACCTATGGGGTTCAAGTCAGGCGAGTTTGCTGGCCAATCAAGCATAGTAATACCATGGTCATTGAACCAGCTTTTGGTACTTTTGGCAGTGTGGGCAGGTGCCAAGTCCTGCTGGAAAATGAAATCAGCATCTCCATAAAGCTTGTCAGCAGAAGGAAGCATAAAGTGCTCTAAAATTTCCTGGTAGATGGCTGCGTTGACTGTGGACTTCAGAAAACACAGTGGACCAACACCAGCAGATGACATGGCACCCCAAATCATCACTGACTGTGGAAACGTCACACTGGACTTCAAGCAACGTGGATTCTGTGCCTCTCCACTCTTCCTCCAGACTCTGGGACCTTGATTTCCAAATGAAATGCAAAATTTACTTTCATCTGAAAAGAGGACTTTGGACCACTGAGCAACAGTCCAGTTCTTTTTCTCCTTAGCCCAGGTAAGACGCTTCTGAAGTTGTCTCTGGTTCAGGAGTGGCTTGACACGAGGAATGAGACATTTGTAGCCCATGTCCTGGATTTGTCTGTGCGTGGTGGCTCTTGATGCACTGACTCCAGCCTCAGTCCACTCCTTGTGAAGCTCCCTCAAATTCTTGAATGGATTTTACTTGACAATCCTCTCAAGGCTGCGGTTATCCCTGTTGCTTGTGCATCTTTTCCTACCACACTTTTTCCTTCCACTCAACCTTCTATGAATATGCTTGGATACAGCACTGAACAACCAGCTTCTTTAGCAATTACCTTTTGTGGCTTACCCTCCTTGTGGAGGGTGTCAATGACTGTCTTCTGGACATCTGTCAAGTCAGCAGTCTTCCCCATGATTGTGTAGCCTACTGAACCAGACTGAGAGACCATTTAAAGGCTCAGGAAACCTTTGCAGGTGTTTTGAGTTAATTAGCTGATTAGAGTGTGAGACCATGAGTTTCCAATATTTAACTTTTTCACAATATTTTAATTTTCTGAGACACTGAATTTGGGTTTTCATTAGCTGTAAGCCATAATCATCAAAATTAGAAGAAATAAAGGCTTGAAATATTTCACTATGTGTAATGAATCTATATAATATATGAGTTTCACTTTCTGAAATGAGTGACAAAAAATGCACTGTACTGTACATTGACTGTAACGTGTATCATTTTGTTAGTTCGGGTATCATCGGGGTGGGCGGATCGGTTTCCTTTTCTTCTCTCTATTAATTTTTGTGATTGTATTACATGTAATATAAATATATGAAAATAAAAAAAATTTGATCACAAAACAAGCTGAATCATATGGGCGGCTAGCTAGGGAAAATGGGCAGCTCGCTAAAATAAAGGGATAGCTAGTTACGGTAAGTCAAAAAACTAACGGCTTGCGGCTTGCCATAATATGATGCCCTTCAAACTTTCCTCTTATGCATAATTAACTGACTTGTTGGTGAATATTGTATCATGTCACAGCATATTGTAGCGTGCCAACCAGTGGCTCTCTCCGAGAGACTCTCGTTTTAAGCATGCATTGTATGTACCAAGGGGCCCAGGTGTTTCGCTCGATGTATGCACAGAGGGGCCTGGGGCCTTACTAATTACTTTTAAAGCATTAAGTGGTTTAGCACCTGCCTATATAGTTGAGCTTCTTACCCCTTACTTACCAAACCGGACACTCAGATCTGCTAATCAGAATCTGTTGGTTGTTCCAGATTCTAGGCTAAAGAGGAAGGGTGACTGCCTTCTCAGTGGTTGCGCCTGGACTCTGGAACAGCCTCCCACTCAACTTAAGAACTGCAAACTCAGTCTGCACTTTCAAAAATAACCTGAAAACTCACCTTTATAAACTAGCTTTTACTTAAAAGTATTATTTTATTTATTTATTCATTCTTCTCTCTTTTTTATTATCTTGTATTTCTGTATACTTATTGTTCTTGTTCTTCTGTTTGTTATATATTTTGTCATTTTCCTTTGCCTGTCAAAGCACCTTGTATCCTTGCATTAGAAAGGTGCTATACAAATAAAGTTATTATTATTATTATATAGTGGTCAGCTCATGCTTTAAGCCCCGAGGGGCCTCACATTGTAAGCACTTTGGGGCCCGGGGGCATTACATTACATTACATTATAGGCATTTAGCAGACGCTCTTATCCAGAGCGACTTACACAGCATTTTTGCATTTATACATAGTATCCATTTACAGCTGGATATATACTGAAGCAATTCAGGTGAAGTACCTTGCTCAGGGGTACAACAGCATTGTCCTACGTGGGACTCGAACCTGCGACCTTTCGGTTACAAACCCAGTTCCTTAACCACTGTACTACACTGCCGCCCTGTAGGGGGCCCTAGTGGTCAGCTCATGCTTTAAGCACAGAGGGGCCCAGGGGCCCTAGTGGTCAGATCATGCTTTGAGCCCCAGGGGTCTAGGGGCTCTAGTGGTCAGCTCACTCTTTAAACACCAAGGGGCCGGGGCCCTCACACTGTAAGCGCTGAGGGGCCCAGGGGCCCTAGTGGTCAGCTTACGTTTTAAACACCAAGGGGTCTGGGGGGCAGTAGTGGTCAGCTCACGTTTTAAACACCAAGGGGTCTGGGGGCCCTCACATTGTAAACACTGAGGGGTCTGGGGGGCCCTAGTGGTGAGCTCAAGCTATATGCACCCAGGGGCCTAGTGGTCAGCTTGCGCTGTGCGCACTGAGGGCCCTGGCGTTCAACTTCCTTCAGAAGTCTTGGGCCACGCACCGCGCACGGCCTGAGGCTTGGAGGCCCCGTGGCAGTCCGAGGCCCCGGGGCACTGGCCCGGTCCATAATCCAGGTATGCGTGTAGCAAAGTGGATACAAGAAGAAAAGAAAAAAAACTTAGGTGAAAACTTCTGATTTTTTTCTCTGATTGGCTAAATGTAAAAAGCGCCTGTTAGAAAATCCCGAAGCAAGCTCGCCTTACAGTGCAACTGATTTGCATTCGATTTACCATAAGGCAATTCTAGCAAGACCCGCGTCGCACAGTAAAACAAACTGACAAATAGGCCTACGCTCTGAGGTAAAAGTGACATCCCCAGACAGCTCGCTCTAACGTTGCTGGCATTTGTCAGTTCAGAAAAACAGCAACCGATGGCTAACTTATCTTGTGTTCGATAATAGATCATTTAATAACTATTTATGTGGAGATATATAACGGGACTTAAACGACACGCACCACTGGCAGCAACAATGCCTAAAGTGAATAATGTGTTTTGTTTGTGTCTCAAGCATTACCTAGCTGTTATCCCTATACTTCTCTGACTACAACTTACTTAGGTACATATGAAATGTAGGCTATGCAATACACAATGTTTGACTGTATTTGACTATTTGTCTGTAGGCCTAATGCCTGATATAATAAATGCTATTTTATTAGAGCTAGTAAACAGGAGTATGCACTTTCTATAATGTATCTGAAATGTTATTGTAGCGTAATGTAAAAAAAAGGTTTTTTAAAAGGTGTCTGGTAAAATTTTGGGGTGGCTGGTAAAATTTTGCATCTACCAGCCACTGTGGCTTGTAGGTCAGAAAGTTAATTTACCACCCTGGTGTGGATGTGTGAAGTGCATCTGAATTCTGTGTGGTTACATGAGGTCAGAATGTGCAGAAGTTACTGTTTTTAAGGGCTGAGAGTCTGTGGTAATTGTGGTTATTTCTGAAGGAAAACCTGAAAATTGGTCGGTGCTGTATAGGTATGGGGCATGCCTGCCATACCAATTAAGTTACAATTAGCCGAACGATGTTTAATTAACATTGCTTTACGCTAGCTGCATGCTAACTATATGGATAGAACGCTGAATTTGGCACACAACATGTTTGGACCATATGGTTTGGACTTGGTGAGATCTGTAATCTGAATCAGAGTTTGTTGAAGAAATGGAGAATGGAGAAATTGGTAAATGAGCGTTTAGTTAAAACCTAGGCAAAAATAGTATTAACCTCATATTTTTCTACAGTTTTTTAATCAAACGCAACTACTTTTTGCATACTGCATATTTTTTGCATACTGCACGTCACTAGCCTACAGTATGCTAGTACACAGGACGCAGTAGATAGGGCTCTGATTCAGACACGACTCTGACACAGCCCACGACTCTGTTTTAGTGCCAGACAGCCAGGATGGGTAGTTTCTGTATACATCATCAGGGTGGGAAATTAGCATCCGCCACCCGCCAAATACGGTAAAAACTTCAGGTGCCGTATTCACAACACATTTTATCTTATCATTACTAGTCAGTGGCACAAAAAGTTCCTATTTAAGAGTTTCATCTTACAATTTATTCACAAAGCTGCTTTTACTAAGGAATGGGGAGAACTCTTAAACTAAGAGAAAGGGTGGGATTGACCTCGCTATGGATGACGTTGTGTTTCATGAACATGTTTAGGCTATAGAATAAGGATGAAGTCGACTTAATTTTTTGGCGAACATCAACAGGAAACCGTATGAATTGTCGGATGGTGTGGCGTCTGCAGATGGAATTTATTGTTTGGTGTAATATTCTAATAACAGATGACTGAGATATTCCCAGTTTGTCTGCGCTGCATTACTGCATTCAATATCCCTCCTCCTTTAGATTTTCTATCTGATCTAAATAAATTATATTCATCAATGTTAATGTCTGAGTTTGGTACTTTTCTTGTGAGCCAGGTTTCAGAAAGGATGAAAATGTCAGGAGAAGTTTCATTCATTATAACATGAACAAAATCAAGTTTTGGGATTAGGCTCCTAATACTTAAGTGTAATAGTCCTATCCCATGACGAGTATTTATTTGAATTTCTGCAGAGGGAGACGTGCAATGCATAATGTAGATGTACCTCCTAACCTGCGGGGAGAACCTGAGAGAGCTATTTGTTGAGGAGAGGAAGTAACTGGGGGGGGGGGGGGTGGTATATATATATAAGGGGTTATAGTGCATTATCTAGCGAAGATCGCAAACTTTAGTTATGAGTTTGTTAATCTTCGAGGAAACTCTGCTTTTGTGGCTGAAAAGATCTCTCTTACTGAATAATACTTCCGTTTTAAATTTAGAATGTTCATTTTAATTTGTGAAATGCACCAAATCTTTTATTCATCTGAGTAAATTATAATACTGTACATATACTGTAAAGCCAAACTTCAGTATCAAGTCCATTTGCTGTTGTTTCCACCTTTCTGTTAATAGAAAGGTGCTCAATTCTCACAGCACTTTTATAGAAGTATACTTTCCCCCCCAAAAACTAAAATTAAATGACATAAAACTAAAAAGGCATGGCTTTTTGAAATACTGTAAATGAAATAAAAATTAACACTGAGGACTAAAAACTAAATTGAGTCTAAATTAGGAAAAATTTAGAAAAACTAATGGAAAAGACAAGACTATAATAACCTTGCTTTTAACGGCTCATACAGTTTGCTCTGAAACTAAAAAAAATGAACCTCCTTGATTTAGTCTCATATGTAACTAACGAATGTTGACTACCTTAAAGGCAAATGAAAATGAGACCCGGTGAAGTCCTGATAGACTGCCTGGATTCCATTGAAGATACCAAAGGGAACAACGGAGACAGAGGTAAATTTAAGTTTTGGAATCTCTGAGGTATGGGCTACTAGGTACGTGCAGAGGTAGGGCCCAACTGTGGCTGGAGCCCCTGTTCTTTTGCCCTGCAATCTCCACCACATGCCCCACAAAGAGTCTACATGGATCTGTAGGCTCCCATCTATAACTTTTGCTTATTTGCACTGTTTTGCAGGCAGGCTGCTGGTAACCAGTTTAAGAATCATGTGGCACTCTTTGGCTCTACCCAGAGTCAATCTGTGTAAGTACAATCTTAGCTGTTGAGGTCTATGCAAAGTACCTATTTTGTACAGTATGTGCTCTTTGTAATAAGAACCAATATCAAATGATTTCTACGTACATACTGTGATGCACAGCTGGGGATGAGCTGGGGATGCCTTTTATTTCTACTTGCCATCAAAACATAAAATACTCATCAGTAAAACAACAAGGTCAAAACGAGAACCAAAACACTCTGCAGGAAAACAGCAGGCAAAATGTCCGCACCAAAAGAAAGAAAACCAGGGATAGCACAAACATGCAGCAACAGTCCCAAAAAAAACTGTCTCCAAACCAGTTCCCCTAGGCCCTTTTGTATAAGGCCCTTTTACTTGGTGCGTTGACGAGGGCAAGGGTGACAGCTGGCCTGATTGTAACGAGCCTCACCTGTCACCCTGCCTGCGCACAGTGCCAGTGCTGACCATCAGGGGGCAGCACACCAAGTACCTTCCTGACGTCACACACCCCCCCTCCCCCTAGCTTTGGCCCCTGGGAGGAAACGATAACTACGCTGGGAAGGGACAGCTGAAAGGCTGCTGGCATTGAGGGAGCCTTTGAAAGGCCTGCTGTGTGGCTGGCAGCGAGGGCTCCCCTGGAGGGCCCGTGGCGACAGGAGGAGGCGAGGGACCCTCTGGGGAAGACAGCGGGGCTACGGGACCTCTGGACAGGGCGGCAGAGCAGTGGCCTCCAGCAGGCCCTTTATTTATTGATTTTTAAAATTTATTTCTAACCCCCCCTCTGTTTTCTTCACATTTTGTACCCTATACTATAGTAATTAAATTATGCAACCACTTAAAGTGATGGTCAAGAGATTCTAAAATCTTCAAATAACCACAACACATCACAGAGGGATGTATCCACTACACACCCACCAAATATATTTTCAAGAAAATGTGAATAGGTATATTAATATACATCTCAAAGTCCGCTAATAAACTCAATCTTGAAAGGACGGGGTGTGGTCTAAATCCACGCCCTCAACCTGAGTGCCATCAACATCATCTAGCCCTACATGTTTGAACCACAGAACTGTTCTTATACAGTTCTGTGGTTTGAACCATAGGTTTGAACCCGGCGAGGAATTAATGCAATCAATTCAAATTAAAATACAGTGCGGCTGCTATAAGAGATAAATATCACACGCAAGCTCACAATCAAAGTTAAGTTAACTTAAACGCTAAGCAGAGTATTGCAACCATTTGATCTAACGTTAGTCTATTTAAAGCAAGCTAAATTGCAAGGCAACGTTTCAACAAATGCATGTTCCACACAAATCATTAAATAATGGTAGGTTTTATCGAGTTTTTACAATATATTTAAAGGCCCATTCATTAATTTCGGTTGCTAATCGAACGAAAATTACGTGCATGGCAACTAAGTACTTTGGTGGATAATGGTTCTAGTCGTATTTTTGTTACTGTAACCAGCCACTGAACAATACGACAAAACCATTTCCAAGGCATGGTTTATTTGGCAAAATCTTAACTATCTATTATTTTCGATATATTATCTGACGAATGAGCAGTGCACCAAGTAAAAACAACGCTTGAGTGATTAGTTCGTTTCCATGCTGAGCTGTGCAAGGAGCAAGCTAATGTTACTAGCTAGCACCACGGAGGGATGGATAAAAATGTGAAATATTGGGAGAGGGATAAAATTGGTATATATGGAGAGTGGGGAAAAATAAACACTTTAGCTAACTAACTATTCCAAATCCAAATGCTGATAACGCGGACAACTATTCTCAAGGGAAAACAAAAAGTGCGTTTGGTTCAGACTTTAGACAGGATTTCTTAGTGGGACGGTTTTATTCGCCTCAAACTAAGGGAGGAGTTATGTAATGAGATCAAAGTATGTATTGGTTGGGGGTTCATGTCTACGTAGACATGGACCCATTTGGACTCCACCCTTTTTTTCAGCACACAGGAATAACGAGATATAGACTGAAATTGAACGAGTTTGCAATGGAATTTATTTCTCACGCTTTATTGGTGCTCAATGCATACCTTAATAGCCATAAATAACGTGGTTATAAGCATATTATGGATTTTTCTTGACCATCACTTTAAGAATTTGCCGCTACACAACCCCGTTACTGTGCCCTGCTGGCGATAGGATGGAGGACGCCACGTCGTCGTCAGGGTGTGACTCCTTGAGCTCCTGACCATGATTCCAACTCGCATGGGTCCGCTGTTGTGCGCGAGTTGCCGAGACTCTCCCCCCACCCCCGGGAGTGGCCGCCAAATTTGCGGGTCGCGGACCCGGGTGATCCATTCACACCGATGGCAAACACAGGTTTTACCCTGGTCATTGCTTCAGTGTGAAAGGGGTATAAGAGAATTGATGCAGTTTTAAAGGCAAACGGTGGTCACACCAAATATTGATTTCATTTAGTTTTTTACTGTTTACTGCTCTTTATAATTAATTGTTTGATATTTAGAAACTTAATTTAATAATTTTTTAAAGCATCTTTGCTTTACAGAATTTTTTACGTGCCTTTTGTACAGTACTGACGGGTGACAAATTAAAGGAAGGCATTTTCTTGGCATGGTTTGGGTCCACTTGTCCCCTTAGAGGGAAGGGTCACTGCAAATCAATACAAAAGTTATTCTGAGTGATCACCTTTATCCTACAATGAAACATTTCTATCCTGATGGGAGTGGTCTCTAATGCTACCATCCACAGGGCACGAGAAGTCACTGAATGCTAATTTGATGAGTATGAAAATGATGTAAATCATCTGCTATGGCCTTCGCAATAACCAGATTCGAACGAATGTCATTTTCAAGTCATGACTCCTGATCATATACTTACTACATCATACAAACCCCAATTCCAAAAAAGGTGGGACAGTATGTAAAACGCACGTAACAGCAGAAAGCAGTGATTTGTACATTTTCTTACATTTATTTAACTGAAAATAGTACAAAGAAATGATATTTAATGTTTTACTTTATCAACTTTATTGATTTTTGTGTATATACGGTAATTCCGAATTTGATGCCTGCAACACGTTCCAAACAAAATTGGGACTGGGGCAAAAAGAAAGACTGGGAAGTAAAAAAGAAACACCTGTTTGGAACATTCCACAGGTAAACATTACATTACAGTCATTGAGCAGACACTTTTATTCAAAGTGCATAAGTGCATACAGAAACGTCATCGAAGTAACTACAGAACAGATAAGACAAAGCACACCCTTCCCTTAACGTAGCAGCTATCCCTATTAATGAACATTGAATGTAGTTCTCAGTAAGCTGTGGGTAAATCAGCTATACCACAATTCTATTCTAAATACTATTATAAACTATAACAAACAGTTAGACAAGAAACAAGTACCATGGGAGGTCCTAGATTAGTATATCAGTCAAGGTGTGGTCTGAAGAGGTGTGTCTTCAGGCCTCGACGGAATGCAAGCAGAGTTGGAGTAGAACGTAGGGGAATGGGGAGTTTGTTCCACCGCTGAGGAGCTAGGGTGGAAAAGCTCCGCAGTCGGGACAAGCGAGAGCTGTTGACACGAAGGGAGGGAAGTGCGAGTCGCCCTGCTGTAGATGAGCGAAGTGGTCGAGCAGGAACATAGTTCTGGATTAGGTCCTGCAGGTTGGTGGGGCCTGTCCTATTGGCTGCAGTGTAGGCCAAAGTCAGAACTTTGAACCTGAGCAGGGGGGTGACATGCGAAAATTTCAAGAGGTTGAACAGAAGCCGGGCAGCTGCGTTCTGGATCAGTTGAAGAGGCAGAATGGCGCAGGTGATGCTATCATGACTGGGTATAAAAGGCTATCAAAAGACTCTTGATATCTTATTTTCAGGTACTCTTACAAGCAATACTATAACCTCTCTGCATTTGAATGGATCTCTATGGGAATTGGGGGGTGGGACTAGATTAAAGCACAACTAAACTTTGGTAGAACTTTGGGTTGTGTAGTTACCTGGCCATGATATGAGTCCAAATAGTGGTGACATATGTTTGTTAGTTGATCTGTGCTCCCCTGGGGTGATAATCCAGAATAGGGTAACGCCTATCGGTATACAACAATGGCAGACACTCACAAATCCGACAGCTCTAAAAAAGAAGAGGAATTTGAGTATTTTGAGCTGGGACAAATGGGCAAAGATATGTTTATTGAGCCGTTTCTCTTTGAACCTGACGCCGCACCACGCCAGGACGCAAAAAATCCTCCAACAGACAATGGACAATTGAATCGCGTTGGAAGATCAGACTGGTATAACAGTTGTGTTAGCTATTTCTGTGAAAAAAGTTGAAAACGCTCTCCGTGCATTGGCAGTGTTCGACACTAAAGATTTTTTCCCACTGGCCACCTGGTCGCCCAACACACTAGGGACAACACACTACGTTTCCATTCATTCCACAGGGAACAACACAGTCCTAGCGTGACAGCCGCAGTTAGTGATCCAATCATGTCGCTTGGAAACACGAGACACTAAGGGTCATAAAACTCAAACAGATAAAACTGAAGAATTCCAGTCTTTCTCCTCTTCTCCATTTTTGCGTCGTGCTGCAACACAGCTGCACTCCATTTTGTCTTCCCCTTTTGCTGGCTACACAGCTACAAAGGTGGATCTCCATTCTTTCTCCATTGCACCAGCAACACCGCTGCAGCGGCATCAGAAAGGCCGTGGAGAGACACAAGGAACGAGTTAGCTTGCCTACGGCAGCTAACCATAGAACTGAATTAACACAACTCCAACCGAGGTGTGTTCCAGCCACGGACAAAGACGCAGGCGATAACCAGGCGACGTTGGACAAAGACGCAACCCAGGAGAAATTCCAAAGGAGACGCCCTGGCCATCCACCTGGCCATCCACCTCACCGACAAGCCAGCTGTAATCAACTCACCGCCTCATCAGTTAGACTGATCCCAGGCATAGTTTAGGATTTTAGTCTGAATTGTTTATCAGTAATTTGATTGTATCTCGCCTTTATGCGATGATAGCTGTATAAACTTGTTGCGCCGGTTAGCAAGCTAGCCGGCTGGCCTACCGTTTCATTGCTAATGCGGTAGTACTGTTAACTTTTCTTTAACACGTACTAACATTCGTGTGATGGTCTCAATTCAACTTACTGTAGATAAATACGTTATTTCGTGAAAGAAGTTTGTGAACTTATTTATAGTAACGTCAGATTTGAGATCAATAACCACCATCGTGCTGCGACAGTTAGCTTACTCCATGTGATTCCTTTGTTCCCTGAACGCACACGTGGCATAGGCCTACACACCGACACACACACACACACACACACACACACACCCATATGTGCATACCCACACACAAATGCTACAATACACACACAACACGATAGGTCTGTTTAGTAGAATGTAATATTCATGTTTTTCCTTGTTTAATAAATCTATTTTTGTTAAACCTGGTGTCTGTTCTGATATCATATGAACATGAGGGCTGAGTCAACCTAATCATTAGAACGTAATACCTTCAACCCTTATGAATTATTAGTTATCATTGCTTTGATGGTTAATTGAAGTAGTAGTAATTATAATCCATAACAATCTAATGAGACTGATTTAATTTGAACCAAATTTAAGAATAATAAGGGTAAACCTCATTATTCCATAGTTATTGCCTATATTTCTGGCATCCCATATAACAGTTTATATATACAGAGGCATATTTTTTACATTTATTGGCGCCCCATCCGAGGATATTCCCTACATAATTTGTGCCGCATGAGGACTGATGATTCAGAAATCATATTACTAATCATCTTGCTCACTGCTACCAGATTCGTACGTATTCACTATTCACCCTCTGCCCAGGTGAAGACTGATAAGACGTACATGTTTTATTTGTCTATCACCACTACTGCTAAATGTATATGTAAACGCCTTGCATGAGTAATACTCCACATGTAAGAATATAGAGGCATATTCCTTACACATATTACATAGCCTTGAGATAATGTTAGCTAACTAGCTAACTAAGACTGAGATGCATAACGTTAGCAAGCTAACGTTAAGTTAATGCAGTACGTTAAGCTACTAGCTAGCTACTGAGATCATGTATAAGCAAAGTTAACGTTAGCTAACATTAATTCAATGAATCGACAATCAACGTTAAGGAAACCAAAACTTTTTTGTCACTTGAATAGCATATGTAGTCTCCCGACTTTTTGTGGATTTCAAGGAGCCGAGGGAACGATCAGAAATCTGGACGACTATGAGCGAGAAAGACAATTGGCATTAGTGGTGTGTCGTTCCTGAACGATTAGTTCCTTTTGAAGGAATCCGTTTGGTGAGCGAAAGGAACTGACTCACCACCGTGTCCGGATTCGTTCCTTTGGTTCCTCTCAATTGTGAGCTTCCCATTCGCTGAAGTTGCAGCTACTCCTATTTAACAAGCCATTAGCCAATAGCAGCATTGAGCGGGGCATGATCTCCGAGCCCCTCCCGTCTGCGTGTGACTGAGAGTGGTGGAAAGTTACGTGAACGAGAGGAACAAATCCGTGAATGAACTTGTCCGGCTATTTTTTTCTGAGTCGGCTCTTTCCGTACCTTTCGGTTTGAAGAGTCGGGTCGGAGTCGGAGTTGCAAGTTTTTGGTACTTCCGGTTAATACAGTAGAGCCGTTTGTTTGGTTGATTCTTTCGAACTACCCGAGCCGCATCTTTTTCTCCCAGCGGCGCAAGCTGGAATTTGAAGCTGTTTCAGACGGCAGAGTCTAGCTGGTAGCAAATGAAGTTAGTAAACTAGCTTTGATATTCAGACCTAAATCACCTGATTGATGCTCATTTTTAATAGCCTATGCTCAATGTTTTCTGTTCACTCCCCCTTACTTTTCAAGCTAGTTTGCAATCGCATCCAGTTTACATTTATTTATGACTTTCCCATCTCCGTTATTCTAGCAGAAGTGTAAAATATCGCTGTCGGTCATTGATTGTAACAGTATATATTACATGTAAGAATAAACATTAAATGGTTAGGCTATATTTGCATAGGCTATGGATATTTTATTAGTCTAAGTAAATATAAATCTTATTTTTTATCAGATCCTAGAATCCAGTAGCCCACTGAAAATGTGGTGGATGGATGGCTGTGTAGGAGAGATAGCCAGCCAAATCCGACAAACAAGCCAGATCTTGATGCGTTTTTATTTGGACACCATAAAGTATGTTTATTTTAACCATTAGGCTATTTATTTAGCCTATTCTATTATACAAAATTGTATTTATCTGTTCAATATTGTGTTGGTCACAAGTTCTAAAATAAAAAATTTAAATAAGAAGTAGTTGCTGAACACAATCGCATATTAATTATGTTTTATGCTGCAATTCGGTTGCAAACAGCCACATTAGTGACACAGCACCCGGATATAGTAGAAAGCAGGCAGAGTCAGAGCCAGAGCTAAGAGCCAGAGTCGTGGTAAGCACGATTCCCTCGAACTGTCAAGTCGACTCAGATGACTCAGAGTAAAGAGTCGTTCAAAAATACCGATTCGTTCGCGAACTGCACATCACTAGTCCTGACGTTCACTGGGTCCGGATTCTCCCGAGTTTGGCACAATACGCAGTCACTCGCTGCGGCTCCGAGCTTCCTCCCCCCTAATCTTCGTATTGCACTGAACACTTGCTTGAGTATAATTAAAAGCATTTAGCTTTCTAAGTAAGCGCCCAGCTACATCTGAGAAACGCTAAATCTCTTTGCTTGAAGTAAGTAAAACGTGAACAAAAGAGTAGGCTACATTTTCAGTAGGATGCATTTCCTAACAACATTACATTTCAGTCCTGTAGCCTAAACAATAGTGATGGGCAGTTCGGCTTTTTTTTCTGAGTCGGCTCTATTCGTACCATTCAGTTTGAAGAGTCGGAGTCGGAGTTGCAATTTTGGTACTTCCGGTTAATACAGAAGAGCCGTTTGAGCCGCATCTTTGAGCCGCATCTTTTTCTTTCAGCGGCGCTACTCGCGAGCTGGAATTAGAAGCTGTTTCAGACAGCAGACCCTAGCTGGTAACAAAGTAGACAAAATAAGTTTGTAAACTAGCCTTGATATTTTATTCAGACCCAAATCATCTGAATGATACTCATTGCTAATATTCTCAATTTACAGTAGCCTACTGTCTCAAGCTAGTTTGCAATCGCAGGTTACGTTTATTTACGACTTTCCCATCTCCGTTTTTTCGATCATAGATTGTAACATTAGATCTTACAGGTAATAATAGACATTGAATGGTTATATTTGTATAGAGCTATTTAATCTATGCTAATATTAATCTTTTTTTTAATTTTTTTATCATATCCCAGAATCCAGTAGTCTAGGTCTACTGAAAATGAGGTGGATGGAAGACTGTATAAGAGAGATAGCCAGCCAAATTGGACAAACAAGCCAGATATTTATTGTGTGTGTCAGTGTGTGCATATGATGTACAGGAGCCTGTGTCGTTTATTTATTTGGACACCATAAGGTTATTTAAATGTGTTTATTTTAACTGTACTTTATTTATTATATCATACGCAATTGTAGGCTATTTATTCTGTTCACTGTTGTTGTTGGTCAAGAGTTCTAAAATAAAAATGCCACCACTTTAAATAAGTGTTTTCTGTCCTTTTTTTGTAGCCTAATCTAGCTGAACACAATCGCAATATCGCATATTTGGCCTAATTGTTTCATAGTTGACTGGAATTCGGTTGCAATTCTCGCAAAAAGTTTAATAATTTCGTAATATACAGTCGGCGTCTCGGAATATCATTAGATATAGGCTAACATAATTCCTTTGTCAATAGGGTTTCCGTTTGAATCACGCTGAGTAGTAAACCCGATTAATAGCTTAATGGTGTACTTCATTTTGCCCTTTGTTAAAACCACAGAACTCTATAAGATCAGGTATGTGGTTAAAACTCGAAAATTACTTCGGTTTGTGTCATGGCTCTGGTTCCGGCTCTGTCTGGAGCCGTGGAATATTGCTACGGCTCATGGCTCTTAAATTGAGTCGTTGATTTCGTGCTGATCAGTTGGGTAGTATAGCTACTGTAGCTACGTCTCTTTCTTTTAACCATTAGTAGTCATAATAACTTTGGAATGAGCTGGGGCGATTATTAACTTCACAAAAGTGTGCAATATTGTTAGATCAAATTAAAAAAAAATATATTCTTACGTAGGTTCTAACTTAGCAATCAGTAACCACTGCTGAGTGTCTCGGGGGAGTGTCTCCCGGCTGTAGTAGAAAGCAGGCAGAGTCAGAGTCAGAGTCGAGAGCCGTGGGTTAGCACGATTCACTCGAACTGGCGAGTCGACTCAAAAATTAAAAAATACCGATTCGTTCGCGAACTGCACATCACTACTAAACAACTCAATGAACCACAGTCATTATAATCCGATATTCAAATGTAGGCCTATTAGGCTATTATTGCAAATAATCAGAAGCGTATAAAGTAAATTGCATGCCCAATTGTATTAATTTAACCGGTACCCCGGGTACCCACTTTAATTAACTGGCCATTTCTGCCCGTTTTGCACTACATTAGTACACTTAATTAAAGCCTTATCTAATAAAACACAGAAGCATGTTTGATGGCAGAATTGGAAGGGCACATGTACAATAACGGCGGTGGGAAATATATATGCGTGTGTGTCGTGGAAAAAATATAACCCGAGTTTGGAAATATTGCTGTGATAAAGCACTCTTGTCTTTACATTACATTACATTCATTTAGCAGACGCTTTTATCCAAAGCGACGTACAGTAAGTGCATACAGAAAGGTCATCGAAGTAACTACAGAACAGATAAGAAAGCACATTCTTCCCGTACAGTAGCAGCTATCCCTAGTAATGAACACAATGCAGTTCACAGTGAACTGGGTAAATCAGCTCTAATACAATTCTATTCTAAATATTATAAACTTGAATACCTTGAATACACAGTTCAACAAGAACACATACCATGAGGTCCTAGATAAGTATTAGTCCAGGTGGAGTCTGAAAAGGTGCGTTTTCAGGCCACGACGGAAAGTAGGCAGGGTTGGCATGGAACGTAGGGGAATGGGAAGTTCGTTCCACCACTGGGGAGCTTGGGTGGAAAAGCTCCGCAGTCGGGACGAGCGAGTGCCATTTACACGGAGGGGGGGAAGTGCAAGTCGCCCTGCAGTAGATGAGCGAAGCGGTCGAGCAGGAACATAGTTCTGGATCAAGTCCTGCAGGTAGACAGGGCCTGTCCTATTGGCTGCAGTGTAGGCCAGGGTCAGAACTTTGAACCTGATCCTGGCTGCAACTGGCAGCCAGTGGAGTGACCTCAACAGGGGGGTGACGTGAAAATTTCGGGAGGTTGAACACAAGCCGGGCAGCTGCGTTCTGGATCAGTTGAAGAGGCAGGATGGCGCAGGCTGGTACGGTCCGTGGAGAGAATTCACAACACATCAGTACGGGAGCTTCCTCTCCCCAAAGCAGGAAGCTCTCTGATATATAGATACTCTGCGTTTTACATCAAAACTATAGGCTATAGGCCGAGATACTTATCATATTCTACATGATCCAGCCACATTCATATTCTTCTCCCGTGAGTAGGCTAACTTTTTATTTACTGTATTTACGGATGCTTTCGTCGCTTTGAAGCATTTGAAGGCACTAGCTTGCAAGCGGACTGGGTATTAGAACTTTTCAGACGGTTCAACCGAAGATAGACTACTTGAAAATAACGTGAATAATATGTTGAAGAAAGGGAGGAAAGAAGGGGCTAGCGCTAGCCTATACTGCTGTGAGCTGAAGATGATGATCAGGATTTGATTTTATATGGATTCATTACGGGTCATAAAATTATGACAGAAGCCTACCGACTACAGAGTGTAAAACTCAAACGTGTAGAAAAGATCACAATTTTGGCTGTATTAGCCTACAATATGCTTTATCCACTAAATTGATTTAGCCTAACACCTAGAAGCTACACATTTATAACAAATTGTCCCACACTGATAAATAGTATGCTCTTTTTTAATAAAATAAAATAGACTATAGATTAAAACCTTTAGTAACTGGCGATTTAGTAACTCGCGCCAGGCCACCTATCTCGTTCGTGAACGAGGAATCAGTGAACGAGAATGAGAGTTAGTGAACGAGAATGAGAGCGGTGAACTAGAGTCTGAACTAGATCAGTGAACAAATCCGGGAACGCATCCTTTTAGTGACCGGAGTCAAAGGAACCGTAATGCCCACCACTAATTGGCATATTACACCATGAAGATTCTGATCATCCGGTCTCGTTGTACTGTGTCTATACCCCTGATTTTCTTATGCTGGTTCATCCAGGCAAAGTTTTTATTGTAAAGTCGCCAACCTTTTTCGCTAGTATGCCTTAATCAGTTTTTTTAAACATTAAAATGTGATTTAATGGGCTGCTATTCAGCATCCTTTTTTGGGGGGTGCGTTCTTACAACTTCTTCTATTGTTCGTAGTTTAACCACGTAGGCTAAACTCTTTTTCATTTTTCTCTGAATTTTCTCTTTCTGTCTTTATCTTTCTCACTCGTGGTCATCTAGATTTCTGTTCGCCAATTTCTCTTCACGTGTTGCATTGGGAAGCTGCTGAAGAACGTTGACAGTACCACATATGACGTCAGCGTTTTGACAAAAAAACGTTCTTCTATGAAATACGAAAAATGCGAAAGCAGGGCGAAAGCGCTACTGGAAACACTTCTTAAACATCGATATCCAACATCTATATAACATTAATATACATTATGATTACGTAATTTTATACCAGAGTCTTTTTTCTTTCACATTTTTTGAATTTCCAGCGTCTTAAATTATCTGGTGCTTACACTTTAAAACTGACCCTTGTAATTACTACTACCCACCACTAGAGCGCACTCCCTCGAGATGCAAGCCCTAGTGGTCTAAAGAGTCAAATAACATTATTTGGCCTAGGAATGTTGCTTGCCGTTTCCACATGTCGTCGTTGAATAACCTCCTGTTAAAGAGTCCTGTTGGAAAAGGGAATATGAGTGCCAAAAAAAGAAGAATTGACCGTGAGAATACACCGGGATCACTGGAAGTACCTCTGCTTTTTTTTTTTCAAGGCAAAGGGTACGATCACTCTGTTCTCCCCTTTGGCCTAGTTCTGGTCCACTTAGCCAGCTTGGGCCTGACCCTCAGGGCGGCAAGTGCCCTCAAGTCGGCAAAAAAGGTTAGGCAGCGTACAAGCGCCATATTTATGATGTGGGTCCGCCCGTAGTGGTGGTTAATTTGCTATACAGTCTCCTAGCAGCTCTTCCTCTCGATGAGGATGACCTATAGCGTGGCGTGTTGACCGTATTCATAGAACCAGAAATCATCTGTAACCTGTACGTTTTCTATGCAATAACAAACAAAAACATCAGAAATATTCTGCTAACACGCTTAACTAGGCTATAATCTTTTTGAAAAATGTTTAATGACCCCTGGTAAAAAATAAAATGCAACCAGAACCACGGTCATTAGTGACTACTAGTTTCAGTCATTTTGTCAATTTGCCAAACAAAAAAAAGGAGCAACCTTGTGTTTTAACCATGGTTTTAACTAACATTATCTCCTCATTAAACACAGTCGCCGACTCCAAGAGAGAGTCAAGCAAATCATCATCGCTTGCCATCACATCAACAAATGAACTGCCTAACTGTGAACTGCCTCGTTCATCCACCGAGTCCAGCACAGAACAGAAGGCAGGCCAGAAAGTATCTGGCTATCTTGCTAATAAGGTTGTTAACCCTGGTCAAATTTGTGCCAGAACTAGCTAGTCAGCTAGCAAACGTTAACTTAAAAATGTTATCAATTCAGCTAACGTTTTTGCGCTCATCCAATGCGTCTAGGTGCGATAAATAAAAAATGTTGAATGAAATAATCTAATATTTGAAAATTTCAATACAGGTCTGCTACTCGTTCGTATTCAAAACCTGCTTGACTTATCACTGAATAATCGGAAGCAACCCAACCACTTAAAATTAGAAAGAGTGGGAGGGACTCATATATTTAATTGACAGTGCTGTTGTTCAATCCACTATAAATCATGGCATGACTGTTATGTTAGGAAACTATGATTGGGCTAAAGCGCTGCCTCCCCTCACGTGACTTTTCACTATTAAAATGACTACTTAAAAAAATAAAAAATAAAAAGACAGGAGCCTCCAGGTCTTACATATGTATAACAGACAACGATGAGGCAAATTTGAAATTGTCTCCGAGGAGCGAGTTTACTCTATTTCCCTTTTCGGCGAGTTTTTCAAATATATCTTATATTTTGAGGAGGCAGTGCCTCCCTTGCCTCCCTGGAGGAGCCTCCTCTGAATTGGATATGCTCAGCCCCTCATTGGGCACCAAATTCATATAAAAAAGAAAAGGAAAAAAAGGATGGAAGAAAATACCTTGAAGAGAACCTGTTTAACTTTGTAAGAGCTCTTTCTTTAGGACAATGACCTACATCACATGGTAAAAACTCCAGGGATGGTTTAAAAACAAGAAGGTCAGCTACATTTTTACCCAGCCAAAGCCCAGACTTAAGGCCTATTGAAAATATGTGGTGGATGTGACCTGGGAAATCCAAATGCAAATTTGATAATTGCTCAGCACTAACGCAACCTCTATACAACCATACAGCATGTGCCTAGTTTCTGGTTATAAAAATTGAGTTGGGCATATCTTTATTTTCACCACCGCCCTGAGTTACTGCTGGAGTTTGACAGTTGCGTCTTCACTGCGAAAATAGATCTCAGTGTCTTAAGTTACTGGTGACAAAATGCTTGCAATTCAGCAAGCTCTGGTGATAAATATTTGTTCATCTCTGTTCTTGCCATGTAATTTTATAAATGCCACTGTGTTTAGAAATACATTACAATGCCTTTCATTGTAAGCAGCAAAGTAACATTATTTAATTTCCGATTTAATGCTTGGTTTTAAAAAAATCATTTTCCGAATATCTTCCAAAGTTTTGTGAAGCTAAATCTGTGCACAGTGCATTATCTGCAATATGGTATTTGGGTTTGGATTGGTATTTGGTGATGGATCATTGTTTGGACAGCAAATAATGACAAAAATGCATTGTAATTTTTATTTGCAAGGAATTTAATTCCATTATATAAGACAAGTTTCATTCAGCAAGTTAAGTACATTCAACTGTTAATATTGTCAATTAAAAAATTGTACTGCCCATTAAAAAAATGTATTCGTGAAAATAATTTATTTTCCATTGCCTTATAATTATTTTGGCTCATCCTGGATGGGCTCCAAGGTCTCCTTTCAGTTGAAAATAAATGTAAAAGGGGGGTAATGTGTTTTGTTTCTGTAATTTTGACAATCAATTAATATCATTGTCATCTCTTGTAGCTGTAGGTTACAATTCCATCATCAACATCACAACGAGGACTGCAAATTCGGTAAGCAAATTTGGAGATGCATTTTTCAGTCAGAGCGGTCTTAATTATTCATGTAATTGTTGCTAAATAAATCTTTATTTTTTGTTGCAGAAACTAAGAGGACAGACTGAAGCATTGTACATCCTGACCAAGTGCCTAAATACCAGATTTGAGTTCATTTTCACCAATGTGGTTCCTGGAAGCCCAAGATTGTTCACATCTGTCATTGCAGTCCACAGGTATTCTAGTTATTTAATTCATGAAAACAAAGCTAATAGCAGTTCTCTGTGGGATTCTATATACCATTAACATGTTCTCATATTATGAGGATGTTGACATTTTGTTTTACTGCTAATCATTGCATATAATGGTATTTTTGTGATACACATGAGTAAAGCCCAGTTTATTCTACCTGAAAGAATTGTGACGGTTAAGTTTTTTTTCTGAAAAACGAATGTGTTGATTAATGTTGTGGTGTTCATTCTTTGTCTGAAGGGCTTATGAAACTTCCAAAATGTACCGTGACTTGAAATTAAGAGGGGCTCTCATTCAGAATAAGCAGCTGAGACTGTTGCCACAAGAACAAGTGTATGACAAAATTAATGGAGTGTGGAATCTATCCAGTGATCAGGTATTGTAGTCATTTTCTTAAATACTATTAAACTATTTGTCATGTACACATCTCAGTCATTGATACGTATAGAGATTGTGGGCTTGATATACTAAAACCTTTAGCATAACCTTTTAGCACATTTTATAACACAGCCAATGATTAGTGCAAAACAAATACTATGACCAAGCTTTTCTAAGTTGCTACGCTGAAAAACATGCACACAGTAAGCCAATTTATTTGAATTTGAATGTGGGCGTCGCTTTTTATGAAAAAGTGATGAAATCCCAAACATTGAGACATAAAGTAATGAAACTTGGTTTGTGCGTTAACAACTCCATCCTGAGAGCAACACAAAATAATTGGCCCGATTAAAATCACAAGGTGGAGCCATTTGTTAGGCTACTGTGAAATGCTCAGGAAGTGTATCAGATAACTAAAAATAGCTAGCTAGTATAATAGCTACTGACCATAACAGATTTACTGGACCTGGGGCCGCATGTAGCAAAGTTAGCAAATCCGCACTAAATATGTCACATGTTGGGCTTATATACTACCTGAAGCGGGATTTAAGCTTTCTAATGATACCAAAATGATCTTTCTAATCCAAATATCAAGCAAGTTATGTCCCATTATATTTGGAATGCAATCAAACCATGTTTTTGAGAAAAACCCCTTCAAAGTTCAGCCGCGAAGGTTGCGTTAACGTTACTGGAGAGAAACTTGGCTGGGTCTCATAACCGAAAAAACTAAACTTCGGTGTTAGCTTGTCATATTACGTTTAAATGCTTCAAAACTATAGTTTCATATTGGATTTGACATCAAGACACACAGATAATGAAAGCCATGACATTTTTCAAGTAAAATGAGATGAAACCAAATAACTTCCATTAGCTTGTCACTGCAAAAGCAGCATATTGTGTGACTGGTTACAAGCTGGCTATATTGTTAGCCTCCAAACGTTCAAAAGTCCGGTGTTATAGAACATCTTACATGTGTTACTGTTTATCTCCGTATACATTTTTTCTCTTATTTACCAAACACCATGTACTACCAGTTTCTCAAGATAAATCAGAGCGTCCAGATGAAATTGTAAATTTTTTCACATGGACGCGCTTAGTCTTCACTCCTATATTCGCAGCAATTGTCAGAAAACGCCCACAGCTAACCTAGCTAGATAGCGTAGCTACATATCCCCGTTCAGATCCATGAAGGAATGTCGGAAACAATGGCAGATAGAAAATAACGCAATTTCGCGAATTGTGAAACAGAAACTTTACCTTAAGTCCATAACAGAAAATAAATGCTCTTTATGGAGTGCCATTCATCACTCTGCGGCAGTGAATGCCGTGTCAATTCAGTAACCAACTCGTAATTTCACTTCAATCAGCTTCATATGACACTCAATATCAGCCTGTCGTCAAGCGTTGTCAAACTACGGTGTTGATGACTGACGCTACTGACAGCGTAACCACCTGTGCCCGCCCGCCAAAACTACGCTAGCTCAGCAGGTCAGGTTGTCCATAAAATCTGATGAAAGAATCTACAATGGCAACTATATCAAACATATTACAGCAGCAGACTACTCTATTATTTATCAAGAATATACCTAACATTACACCTACCAGCTTCGGTAAATTAGCAGCAGTCCAAGCGAGCAACTTACCGGTTGCAGCAGGTTCATCTGTCCGGCGATGGCCACCGATGTCATCGGGGAAGGGAGAGGATGATCCCGGATAGGAAAAGGGGGTAGAGAGGGCACAACCCCAGAAACAAGTTTGACGAATTTAGCCAAGCCAAATTGTTATAATTCTGAAAGCTGTCTGGTTTTGTGAAATGGTCGCTGCACAAGTGGGTTTTTGCACTGAGCTTGCCATTGTAGCAACGTTAGCTCTCCAAAAACGCCACCCATTTCTTACGAAATTCAGCATCTTGAGGAAGCTACACGTAGCATTACCCTCGACCTCATCCTCTGTTTGTGCATCCAGGGAGGGCACATACACGGGGTATATGCAGCATGCTTGCAATGCAAACGAAGGCGATAACAACAACAAAGTTATAACTCTTAACTTAGCTCTTGGGCTAAAGTAGCCTTGCTAGCTAGACAGCTAGGTAGCACAACCACGAAGGGATAGAGAAGGTGGGAGAAATTAAATAGCGGGTTGAAGAAGGAGAGAGACCGGGAGTGGGATTAAGAACTGAAAAATATCAAAATAACTACAGCTAAGGATTACAAAACTATCGATAACGCGATAATAGCGTCATGAAGAACCTGTGCCCAATAGGACTGAGCCCAGTAATAATTTGAACTCCACCCATTTAATCCCCACATCGGAATAGATGTAAATGGATATCGATCGAAAAATATATGAAAAATATATAATTGAAATTTCATACTGTTGCTGATGCTTAATACATACCATAAAAACCCCATATAATGTAGAAGCAAATTACGGATTTACCTTTACAGTCCCTTTAAAGTTCTGCTTTACGTGAGCGCTGAGCAACTGACTCAACAACCATCTGAGTTTGGAAAAATGGCGACGAGAAATTCCATAGCTAACGACATAGACTTCAGTCTCTGATCCAAATCCGAAATTGCTCAGCAACGCTTTGAGCGGCTTGATCGAAACTGAGCAACCCGTTAAGTGCGTTCTTCACTCTGAGCGAAGCTGAGCCGCTCAGTTCGCCTACTTAACACCTTACCTTTTGGTGCTTTCATCACAATTCATTAGGCTACTTCTTTGTATCACTTCCAGGTTTTTTAGACTAACATTACTGACCACAAAACACATCACCATATTTTAACACTTTCACCTTCTTTTGATCCCATTATACCACATTACCACTTCACACTATAGGCTACCATATTGCCATCTTTCCAGCAATTGATACCACTGCGAAGCAAATACACCAGGCTATCAATAAGGCAGCAGTCGTTCCATTCAAGCGAAGGACTTACGAAATCAGTAAACAATATTCACCTAGTTTCTACTAGTCTTATTGAAGTGTCAATATCGCTGTGTAAATGTCCACTTTAGGCTACTGGACATTAACGAGCTGTAATAAACTCTTCAGGGTTAATACATTTTTAATAACATAAATTTTTTACCGTTTACAAACGTTGCGTTTTATTGTCTCTGACTGGCAAGATGAATTGCGGCGGAATTTTTTGGGGGTTTCTTAAAGCTGTCATTTATAATTTCAGAGATGACTGTAGCCTAATTGGGACTTTGACGACTACCACTAGGGGGGCACCGTGGATAAGAGATTCATAACCGGCTGGTCAAATTAAGAATATCTGGGCTATGTGTAATTTTATCCCATTAAAACTAAAACCTAATCTTTTAATTACAGTCCACTCATTTCATTCCACGATAAAAATCTGTTTAAAAATTTGAAAGAAAAAACCGATCGAGCATTAAACTTTATACATTTTTTCTTTATATTCTAGCCTACAGACAGTTTTTAGTCTCTGCTATACCGCTACACCTAGACAGGTATTCAGATTTTCTCTATTATATCCTCATCTATAGACATTTTATGCTTAACATGGCACAACCCCTAGTCTTCTGACGCGATGTTCGTCACATCACCGGTATCACATCCGTGGTACGAAGTTATAGGCCTACACGTATAATTTCCGAATGACAGCACAATATCAATCTTTGTCAAAAATTTTTATGAGAAATTTATGTGAAGCAAACGCCCATTAACAAGCGATGACTTGCATTTGACTTAAGCCTCTTAGAATTACTGTTATCATAACTGTTCCAGGCCATCTAGTTGTTTAAAAATGCTTTGAGTAGCCTAGTTTAGATAGACACTATTCGCTAAACTTGAGAGAATAGCTTGAGAACATCAACCATCACAAAGCATCAAATGCTGTCACGTAATGTTATGTTGTCTAAGTTACAAAACACAATTGTTAACAAAAAAGATTTTTTTGCACTGTTGCAATTTTTGCCTATATTTTAGCTAAAGGCCCATCTACTAATCACTCTATTCAACATTATTCAACTAATTCTGATTTACGTCTTAATAACGTTAGCACAGACAACTTCCTAACAAAACATGACAAAAGCATAAGCCAGCTAGGCTACTGTGGTTAAGCTACCAGGAAAAGCAAACCTTTCACTCTGCATGAAAATGCCAAGGTGACAGGTGCTAGTAGCCTATGTTAGCAAATCTAAATGCAATTGATTATGACATAGGTACAGCAAATAAACTATCTGCTACACATGATTAGGTTATAATCTCAAGTGTATGTGAGTCAACAAAGTTAAACTAAGTTACTATTAGCCAAACGGTGTTTAATTAACATTGCTTTACGATAGCTGCATGCTAGGTAGGCTAGATGAATAGAATGCTGAATTCAGCACACGACATGGGATTTGGACTTCACAAAACGGTGAGATCTGTAGCCTAATCAAAATCAGAGTTCGTTGAATAAAGTGGAGAAATCAGTAGATCAGCATTTGGTTAAAACCTAGACAAAATTTGTATTAACCCATATTTTTCTACAGTCTATTAATCAAACACAACTATGACTGTCCGAATAGTCAGAATCAGCACACTTACATACTATTTGACTATGCCAGTTGAGTAAGCTGTTAAATTAGGCTAGCCTTACCTACGCGGCCAAATTGAGTGTTCTCTATACCCCCAGATGATATAGCCAAATAGTGTAAAGGAAACTGATATAGCCTACTTATGTCCGGGTTTATATGGAGGATATTTTGCATACTGGATGTCACTGCAGTATAGCCTACAGTAAGCAGTATGCTAGTACACAGGATGCAATAAATAGGGCATTCACAACGCCTTCCACTACAACACTGTTATGACCCAACAATACTGTCCCAGATGATTTGGCATTACGTTTTTGTGCGTTCATCACAATTCATTATTTCTTTGTATCACTTCCAGGTTCTTTAGACTACTTACCACAAAATAGGCTACATCACCTTCACTAGATCCTTTTATACCGCATTACCAGTTCATACCATTTCCACCTTTTATTTTCCACCTCACACTATACCATATATTTTTTCTAAGCCATTTCCAGCTATTAATAACACTGCTATGTATAAATTGGTACACGGTTCACCCAATATAGACCCTCAAATTAAAGCTGAAAGTCTGCACTTTAACCTCTTTGCGCAGATGGCAAATTTGGTAAATTCTCACCTATTTAGGGGGTGCTTTATAACTCCAGGGGCTCTATCTTGGTGATCTTAGCACTTGGTCTAAGCGCATGGTGTAAAGTGCATTTAGGGTGTGTCCAAGTAGTTAGACGGCGAGTTTTTGGAGCGCTAAGCACAGCGCAACATGCAAATGGGCTGAACCTAGTCTGTTCATTAATTATAGGTGTGTCTTGGACGTAACATACAATAAACCAATCAAAACTTTTATTTTATTAAAATGTCAGGGAACGGTCATGCTTAGTTAGTAGCAATCATAGAAAGAACTGTTCTGAGAGAAATCCAGCACCATAGACTATGTTTATACCCTCAAATTCTGCATTCTAAAACCAGTGGGGTGGGACTAGCTTTAGCTGTAAATTATGCTGAAACAGTATGGAATACATGGTTGGTAAAATGGCTGTAAGTCATCAAGGGTCTGAGGTATCAAACAAGCCTTAAACCATCACTCTGCTGCCAGAAATACAGTAGATATGGATGGATAACTTGAAGGGTTCAATTGGAAAATGTGTCAGGAGAAACAACCCTTAAAGTGATCCATCCATATCTACTGCATATCTGGCAGCAGAGTGATGGTTTGAGGGGGGGTATTACGAGTCGATGTTTCAGATAGTTTAATAGCGGTATAAAGTGTTGTGTATTTCTCAAACGGATTGTACCAGACAATAAATGACCACTGAATTCTCTTGTGTAAAACCAATGGTAGGATTGTATTTTTATTTCATATTTAGTAGCAGATATTCACAGTAGAATACATGGTATAATGAGACAATAATTTCACATTTATTTTGCATTTGAGTGAGCACGGCTTTTCACTGCTTTTTTGACATACGATCAGGCTATTGTTGGGTTTATCTTGTTGCTATGACGGAATCAAAATTTTATATGATGAATAGATATATTTATGAACTCACACATACAGGTGCAGCTCAAAAAATTTGAATATTGTGAAGAAGTTCAATATTTTTTGTCACTCATGTCAAAGTGAAACTCATATACAGGTGCAGCTCAAAAAATTTGAAGATCTTGAAAAAGTTAAATATTTTTTGTCACTCATTTCAGAAAGTGAAACTCATATATTATATAGATTCATTACACAAAGAGTAAAATATTTCAAGCCTTTATTTCTTGTAATTTTGATGATTATGGCTTACAGCTAATGAAACCCAAAATTCAGTGTCTCAGAAAATTAGAATATTTTGCTTTAACATATTTTTAAAGTATCATATTTAATATTTGGTCGCATATCCTTTGCATGCTGTTACTTCCTGAAGTCTGTGACCAATCAACATCAAAAGACTCTTGATATCTTATTTTCTGGTACTGTTACAAGCGATACTATAACCTCTCTGCATTTGAACTGATCTCTATGGGAATTTGGGGGTGAGACTAGATTCAGCTGTAAATTACGCTGGTACAGTATGGAACACATGGCTGGCTAAATGGCTGTAAGTCATCAAGGGTCTGAGCTATCGAACGAGCCCCAAACCATCACTCTGTTGCCAGATATGGAGTAGATGTGGATGGATCACTGCAAGGGTTATTTCTCCTGACTCATTTTCCTATAGAACTCTATGGGGAAAAAAGTCAGGAGAAACAACCCTTAAAGGGATCCATCCACATCTACTCCATATCTGGCCGCAGAGTGATGGTTTGGGGCTCATTTGATACCTTAGACCCTTGATGACGTACAGCCATTTCGCCAGTCATGTGTTCCATACTGTACCAGCGTAATTTACAGCTGAATCTAGTCTTACCCCCCAATTCTCATAGAGATCAGTTCAAATGCAGAGAGGTTATAGTATCGCTTGTAACAGTACCTGAAAATAAGATATCGAGAGTCTTTTGATGTTGATTGGTCACAGACTTCAGGAAGTAACAGCATGCAAAGGATATGCGACCAAATATTAAATATGATACTTTAAAAATATGTTAAAGCAAAATATTCTAATTTTCTGAGACACTGAATTTGGGTTTTCATTAGCTGTAAGCCATAATCATCAAAATTACAATAAATAAAGGCTTGAAATATTTCACTCTATGTGTAATGAATCTATATAATATATGAGTTTCACTTTCTGAAATGAGTGACAAAAAATATTGAATTTTTTCACGATATTCTAATTTTTTGAGCTGCACCTGTATTATATAGATTCATTACACGTGGAGTGAAATATTTCAAGCCTTTATTTCTTGTAATTTTGATGATTATGGCTTACAGCTAATGAAAACCCAAATTCAGTGTCTCAGAAAATTAGAATATTACATAAGATCAATAAAAAAGGATATTTTAAACAGAAATGTCAGCCTTCTGAAAAGTATGTTAATTTCTATGCACTCAATACTTGGTTGGGGCTCCTTTTGCATTAATTACTGCATCAATGCGGCGTGGCATTGAGGCGATCAGCCTGTGGCACTGCTGAGGTGTAATGGAAGCCCAGGTTGGTTTGATAGCGGCCTTCAGGTCGTCTGCATTGTTGGGTCTGGTGTCTCATCTTCCTCTTGACAATACCCCATAGATTCTCGATGGGGTTCAGGTCAGGCGAGTTTGCTGGCCAATCAAGCACAGTAATACCATGGTCATTGAACCAGCTTTTGGTACTTTTGGCAGTGTGGGCAGGTGCCAAGTCCTGCTGGAAAATGAAATCAGCATCTCCATAAAGCTTGTCAGCAGAAGGAAGCATGAAGTGCTCTAAAATTTCCTGGTAGATGGCTGCGTTGACTGTGGACTTCAGAAAACACAGTGGACCAACACCAGCAGATGACATGGCACCCCAAATCATCACTGACTGTGGAAACTTCACACTGGACTTCAAGCAACGTGGATTCTGTGCCTCTCCACTCTTCCTCCAGACTCTGGGACCTTGATTTCCAAATGAAATGCAAAATTGACTTTCATCTGAAAAGAGGACTTTGGACCACTGAGCAACAGTCCAGTTCTTTTTATCCTTAGCCCAGGTAAGACGCTTCTGACGTTGTCTCTGGTTCAGGCGTGGCTTGACACGAGGAATGCGACATTTGTAGCCCATGTCCTAGATTCGTCTGTGCGTGGTGGCTCTTGATGCACTGACTCCAGCCTCAGTCCACTCCTTGTGAAGCTCCTCCAAATTCTTGAATGGATTTTGCTTGACAATCCTCTCAAGGCTGCGGTTATCCCTGTTGCTTGTGCACCTTTTCCTACCACACTTTTTCCTTCCACTCAACTTTCTATGAATATGCTTGGATACAGCACTCTGTGAACAACCAGCTTCTTTAGCAATGACCTTTTGTGGCTTACCCTCCTTGTGGAGGGTGTCAATGACTGTCTTCTGGACATCTGTCAAGTCAGCAGTCTTCCCCATGATTGTGTAGCCTACTGAACCAGACTGAGAGACCATTTAAAGGCTCAGGAAACCTTTGCAGGTGTTTTGAGTTAATTAGCTGATTAGAGTGTGACACCATGAGTTTCCAATATTGAACTTTTTCACAATATTCTAATTTTCTGAGACACTGAATTTGGGTTTTCATTAGCTGTAAGCCATAATCATCAACATTACAAGAAATAAAGGCTTGAAATATTTCACTCTGTGTAATGAATCTATATAATATATGAGTTTCACTTTCTGAAATGAGTGACAAGAAATATTGAACTTTTTCACGATATTCTAATTTTTTGAGCTGCACCTGTATATGCTACTGTCCACTATGTCATGCATGGGTAGGTATAGACGTGGGGGGTTGCTTGTTAAATGGACTTGTTACAGGAAAATAGTGACACCTAGAAACTCCATATTCGACAGAGTTCTCATGAATCCCCTACCAATAAAGTTAAAATGTGGAGTTTGTGATTTCCACTAATAGTTTGGCTGCAGGAGCAACGAATGTCTCAGTTGAGCAAAATCTTGCATGGTCACTAGGCATCTGCGCAAAGGGATTAACCTCTTAGTCACTGTTCCATTTCAAATCCAATGTGCTGGAGTACAGAGCCAAAACAACAAAAATTGTGTCACTGTCCAAATACTTACCGACTGCACTGTATAAGACAAGAAGTGTGGGGCCCTTTTGAGGGAGACAGGGCCCTATGTGCCCAGGGACTGTAGATTAGCTTTATAGTTATCCAGTACAACAGTGTTGTGCATGGTCTCTGACAAATAAAGAACCTAAACTAAAAAAACTAATCTAAAACGTGCAGTGCATATCTTGCCTATAGGATGGGCCGGCACTGTTCATGTCATTGAAAGGATAGGGGGAAACAAATCTCACACTAGTTTTTTGTTAAACAGTACGATACTCTAATTACACCCAGTGTGTATTTTGATTTGTATTACATACAGTACAATCCAATAGTATTTAAACAGACACATTTATTGTTGTTTTGGCTCTTTGCTCCTGCACATTGGATTTGAAATGGAACAGTGATTATAAGGTAAAAGTGCAGACTTTCAGCTTTAATTTGATGGTGTTTATCTTCATATCAGCTCGCCACTGTAGCAATTGTCGCCCTTTCTATTCATAGTCCCCCCCTTTTTTTAGGGGACCAAAATAATTGATAAAAAATTTACTTAAGGTTAATTGTGTAAGATCATAATCAGACTAATAGACCTGGATTTTGCCCAAACTGTCCATTTTTTGGTGCCTGTCAATGTCTTACTCTAATTTATTTCGGCTTTTTGAAACTGCGCAAGTCAGGCAAAAGTGGAGGGAATGATGGTGTAAGGTCAACATTTTTTCGGCCCATCAAATCTTTGGATCTGACTTCCCGAATCTTATTATTAAATTAACGCATTTCACTGGTGAAAGTAATAGAGTGTTATATGAGCTTATGTTATATTGTTGAGTGTTATATGAACTTAAATTTGGACTAGCTAGTTGGCTAATTATCTGATGTTTTATATCTTATACCAGTACATGCATAGTATAAATAAAATTATCAACTGCCCTGCAAAATTCTTGTTTATTTGTGTTAACATATTCTTTCTATTGTAGGGCAACCTGGGAACGTTCTTTATCACCAATGTGCGAATTGTGTGGCATGCCAACATGAATGAGAGCTTCAATGTCAGCATACCTTATCTCCAGATTGTACGTATGCACAGTATTTCTGAAACCTGTAGCTCTTCAGCTTGCTCTTATTGGTTAATGCACATATGAGACAGAATTACAATATGCATTATATTTCTGTTTAATAATTGATTTCCTTCCAACATTAGCCTTTGATTTCTCATACGGCATTGTGATTTTATGGTCGGCTTTAAATGGTGTGATGCTATTATTAAATATTGCTTTTAATTATCTTCTTGTTTTTGTCTTTCCTTCCCATAAGCGTTCCATCAGGATAAGGGACTCAAAGTTTGGCCTGGCACTGGTAATAGAGAGTTCTCAGCAGGTGATTCTAATCATATTCTGAAATCTTTTACAAATGTAATATATGAATCCATATTATGGTTTTGGGTATGGCAATTTATTAAAAGTAAGCAAGCGTTTTCAGTTCTGTTATGTTTCTGCACAAGTCAGGTTTGTTCTTTGATTTCGGCTGCATGTGCTGTGACTAACTTTGCACCAGGCTCCCACAGGCTACTACACTACTACTAACATTACTGGTACTGTTTATTATTATTAGGGGACCAATCAGCACAGCTGCCATTACCCTATTGTTTTTGTATTGATTTTTTTCTTCTTCTCCCATTTCACCTAAAATAACAGTGAGGTGGTATGGCCTAGAATCGCCAAACTTGGTAGGGTTGTTGGGATGGTGATGCAGATTGAACACCTGGATGCGGTGTAGTGCACGTGACAAGATTTTGACATTCACATGCCCAGTACCGACACCCTGTTTGACCTAGAATATGCTCATGAGGAACAAATTTGCCTCAACGTCCGATAAAGTCCGCTGTATCGGATTTTCCGCAAATTTTTTGTAAAACATTAACAATACTATTACTCCTACAAAATTTGGTATTTTGACTTCGTGCCTTCATACAGGCATTACTCTTCTAAGGCAAAAAAAAAATGGCCGAATGATGAGTCAATTCATTTTCAGTGGGCGTGGCTTATCACAAAAATGCTAATAATTCCAAAACCGTTTGATAGAAAGTTATGAAACTTGGTATGTCTATTAACAGTCATATCAAGACTTTCAATGTTAGTCTTAGCCCAAATTTACCAAATGGTGGTACTATAGAGATCCAACCATAAAAATAAATCCAAAAGTCACTAAAAATCACTGTTCATTTACAGATTCCAAACTTGCTAGTGACAAAAGCCCTCATTAGAAACTGAAATGTTGGGTTGGCGCAATCTTAAATTGGCCGCCATTTTGTTTTATATTTACTCATCTATTACGTTTCTGTGTTCTTCCTTAATTGCTTGGCTGATTCTTATGAAACTTGGCATACAGTTAGAAGGTATCACCCCGCATGCCCTCACCAATAGGCGATAAACCACTTGGCAAAGTCATTTGAATTTGCAATAATTAAACAATTATAGCTCCTGCACTGTTTGACCTAGAGAGTTAAGACTAATATCATTTGATGTCCCTCCTCACATTGAACAAATTTCCATCAAGGATCCATGAGACCAATATATAGCACTTTTGAAGTTGAATCTTAAAAACACTTAAAATGCTACTCCTGCAAAATTTTTTTTAATTGACATTACATTTGGTATGTTGACTCAGTTCACATGCCTTCATACAGTCATCACTTTTCTAAGGCCTACGACAAAAATGGCAGAATGACGATCCAATTAATTTGCAGTGGGCGTGGCTTATCAAATGCTAATAATTTGAAAAACCGTTTGACATATAGTTATGAAAATTGGTAGGTTGATTGAGAGTTAGATGAAGACTCCAGTTGCAAAGGCTTAGCCCAATGAAACTACATGACAGTGTTATAGAGACCAAAAAAATCACTGTTCCCTTGCAGAGATTTCAAACGTGCAGCATAAAGGTTCAATTATGTTTAGATCTGGTGATTTTGCAGGTCATAAAAGGCAATAGTTAATGTTTTTAGCAGTGTATGGGGGCGTTATCATGTTGGAATATGGGAACATCATGAGGGAACAGTGTTTGAACCATAGGGTGCACCTGGTCTTGTAAAATGGTTTCATATTGTTTGCTCGTTACATGTCCATGGAGAGCAATAATTGGACCTAATGAGTTCCGTGAAATGGCTGCCCATACCATTACAGAACCACCACCATATTTAACAGTTGGCAACAGACATTGTGGATTGAATGCCTCCTTAGGCTTTCTCCAAACATAAACCCTTCCAGATATATTAAAAAGAGTAAAAGATGAATCATCAGACCATATCACTTTTCTCCATTGCTCAGGGGTCCAGGTTTTGTGTTCCTTACACCATGTTAGGCATTTTAGTGCATTAGCCTTGGATACAAATGGCTTCCCGAATGGCGGCCATGCCATAAATACCAGCTTTGTGAAGCTCACAACTTATTGTTTTTGTTGAGACTGATTCAGATATGGATGGATTAAATTCTGTGGTGATTAGCTACTATCCTACCAAGTGTCCGTCTGTCCCTGTCGGAGAGCTTTGACTTGCAGCTACAGTTCTTTTTTGCTGATGCTGTTTTTTGGTGTTGGGCATATGTTGTCATCATTTTTTACTATTCCCCTTGCCACCTTTGGAACTCTGTTGGTATCCTCATCTTGCTTTGGAGACCTTGCTTTGCTGCTGGTTAGACCTATTTTAAGCAGACACATGCTGCTAATTATAATACAAATTAATAGGATTATTAATAGTGTAAATACTTTTGTAATTGTGCTTTAGATGCTTCAAAGTTAAAGCCATTTTGCAGGGGTGTTTCCGATATTTTGTCCGTATATATATAAACATCGAACAAAAAGTTCGGAAATTTGTATTTGGTAGATTATTTCTCTGTTGTAACAATGCTTCTTGGCAATACATTTTATACCTTTGGAAAGCCTGTTTATTTCCCTTTTAAATGGTGCCCCATTTGTAAGGAATATGCATTTGTGGGATGAGCAGCACAGCTGAGTATGTGGGTTGCGCCCATGTAAAATTTGCCAAATCTTCTCTGCCAATGCCAAACAGCTTCAGAATTTGGGAGTAGAGAGAATGGAATGGCCTGCCAACAGTCCTGACCTCAACCCAATTGAACACTTGTGGGATCAGCTTGGGCGTGCTGTTCGTGCTCGAGTGACCAACACAACCACGTTGGCTGACTTGCGACAAATCCTGGTTGAGGAGATTGAATACCATCTCACAGCAGTGTGTGACCACGCTGGTGACCAGCATGAAGGAGGTGCCAGGCTGTTGTGGCTGTGTATGGTTCTTCCACATGCTACTGAGGCTCCTGACTGTTTGTTAAATTAATAAATTGTAAAATTGCCAATATGTCTTGTTTCTTCCTTGTTGCTGATAGACTTCAATCATCCAATCCACCAAACAACACCAAACAAGAGTCACTAGCAACAGCAGAATAAGCTGTTTGGCATTGGCAGAAAAGATTTGGCAAATTTTACATGGGCGCAACCCACATACTCGGCTGTGCTGCTCATCCCACAAATGCATGTTCCTTACAAATGGGGCACCATTTAAAAGGGAAATAAACAGGCTTTCCAACGGTATAAAATGTATTGCCAAGAAGCATTGTTACAACAGAGAAATAATCTACCAAACACAAATTTCCGAACTTTTTGTTCGATGTTTATATACACAAACCTCACTTCCAAAAAAGTTGGGACAGTGTATAAAATGTAAATAAAAACAGAAAGCAATGATTTGCAAAACCTTTTTGACCTGTATTCAATTTAAAACAGTAAAAAGACAAGATATTTGGGGCCGAATTCAGAGATGGCCAACTTAAGTCATGCGCTTAAGTGGCTCTCCTGTTCGGATTTAACGCGGGATGAGATACGCCATATTCTAACCTGCGCTATGCGGGTGCGTTTCTCAAAATGTGGGTGGCACAGGCATGATATTCCAATGACTCTCTTGTACCTGCCCCCTGGGTTGCCAGCCTTCTACTAAAAAAATGTGTGTGGGGGTATACATTTTCAACGTGTCAGTGAAATTGCCTTTAATAACCTACCTTTGTGTGTAGTTGCTCTTGCGTGATGGGGAAGGCAGTGAACATATTAATCCATCGTATTGATAAAATGATCATAGCTCATATTGACTTGGATATACCCATCACACAATCAAAATAAATAATCGCTGGACAGTGGTTGCACGCAATATTATTAAAGGGATAGTTCACCCATTTTGAGAAATTTGATAGTTTTACTTATGTAGGGGATCTCTATGCCAGAGACACGGAGGAAATATTGGAGGTCCAGGTGCGACAGAGGAGGACTCTTAAAGTGTTCAAATGAACACCACTAAGACGGACAATAATCCGTAGTGGATGGGGAAAATAAGGAGAACACAAATAACCTCGCGATAAAACGTGAGGAACTCGATATCCGAGCAAAACAAAATAAATAAGCAGTAACGCTTATTTAACTCCCATTGTGGAGTGAACAAAAATAAAAGAAAACCCTAAACCTTAGGGTGATAACACTCGTAGGTATGAGAGGAAAACAAAGAAACCAAAACCTCTGCTCTGAAATAAAAGAGCGAAAGAGCGCACTTTATTTATTCCAAATTGTACTGCTAACAAGAACCGCGTAGAGAAGCAAAGCGGTCGATAGCATGCACAACTCCTATACATTTACCCGCTAGAAAGTAACACTTATCTAACTCCCGTAGTGGAGTGAACAAAAGAAAGGAAAGAGAAAAATAAAAGAACCCTAAACCTTAGGGTGAGAGCACTCGTAGGTATGAGAGGAAAACAAAGAAACCAAAACCTCTGCTCTGAAATAAAAGAGCGAAAGAGCGCACTTTATTTATTCCAAATTGTACTGCTAACAAGAACCGCGTAGAGAAGCAAAGCGGTCGATAGTATGCACAACTCCTATACCTTTACCCGCTAGAAAGTAACACTTATCTAACTCCCGTAGTGGAGTGAACAAAAGAAAGGAAAGAGAAAAATAAAAGAACCCTAAACCTTAGGGTGAGAGCACTCGTAGGTATGAGAGGAAAACAAAGAAATCAAAACCTCTGCTCTGAAATAAAAGAGCGAAAGAGCGCACTTTACTTTTTCTAAATTGTACCGCTAACAAGTCCCGCGTTGCGAAGCAAAGCGGTTGATAGCAGCACAACTTCCTATACCTTTACCGGCTAGAATGTTACATGAAATAACGTGGAAGCGACGAGAAAACGAGGAAGCGGGGTATAAGTAGTGAGCAGAAATGCAGGACAGGTGAACTCACTAATCATCGAGGCGAAGGCAAAACCCGTAGCGGAACACAGAAAAATCCGATATATTTACAGGTAAACGGAAAAACGCAATACTAAGTGCGGAGATAAGGGAAGGAAGGCGCGATCCCTGACAACTTACCCCAAAAATAGTATGTAAGGCCTCAGTGACGCTGTCATAAAATTTCTTCTTACTGTGAAAATCGCCGACCTGTTTACAATTTGGGACAAATGTTAAGGTAAATCTATCACCACGGCGGCAGTTTCGCCACAAGTCAGCAATTATACCGGGAAATGCACTTTTTGAAAACAAAAAACGAATGAAAATAAAAAGGCTAGTCTGTTACTGCATACCTGTTTTTGCCAAAGCTGCATCATAGCTATGATAAACTAACTAACTGCTGTCAAAACTAACTGCGCATAAGCCCTTTAAAAAAAATTATAATAATAAAAACCGTAGCTTTGATGACTGGACTAAACAAGCCACTTTTTATTTCATAAAACTCAAAAGTATGCTAAAGATATCCAGTGAGCACAAGTCACTTAGACTAAACTAAGCCTACTAGTTCACTATTTTTAATACACTCTTTTTTCTGTAAGTATAAACTTCTAAGTTTTTTTATTATTATTGTTTATTTATATATGTATTTTATTACATGCAGAAATATGCTTTTCTGAAGTGTGTCTTTGTGAGTAGGTAGTCTGCTCTGTGATCTTTGTCACCGGTGACATTGTTGGTTTGAATCTGACCTTTTGCTGCATGACTCGCTCCCGTCAACCTCGTAATTACGATTTGGCTACTGGGGAAAAAAAGGCAGACCAGCGTGTGAACAAAGAAGCAGCTAGCGTTTGTTTTCTTAGCGAAATGTCTGATTATGAAGATGACGGGGTATGATTTGTAGTTGAACCATTATTCGAGCCAGAATATACTGATTTAGAATTAGAAGAAATGGATGCTGCTCACGCGGTTTCAGCTGCAGGACGAGAAAATACTCCTCAACTCCAACCCCTGCCCAGAACATTGAGGAACTGGTGGTGCAGTTGTGGTTTGTGCGAAGCTATGCCCAACCAAAATGGAATGTAGCTGTAGGGCTTTCGGAAAGCGGAATCAGTCCCAAACTTAGGTAGCCTAAATTTTCATATTTAATGGTTTTCTACCTTTACCCTGTTTTATTTTGTGCAGATCTGACGGCAAATTGTACCTCGTTAGCTAGCAAGACAGTTAGCCAGCTAACGTTCATAGCAATTACTTAATTTTAGTTGGCTCACTTGTAAGCAATCTTACAGGCAGTTGGCATACAAGTAGCAAGGTTACACACAATAAACCTGTGTTTAAACTTTTTTAACAGGGACATGCTGACATTGAGTCGGCTACACAGGGTCTTATTAATTAAATTACGCAGTCATTAAATCAGACAACGCAGGGTGAGGTCCATGCTCCTCAGGTGAAGTTAGGCAAAGGCCAGCCAGTGGACCACTGTTCAACAGGAGATGGCTAGGTAAAGGAATATCAATGTTTTTATCAATATCAATGATCACATCTGTTGTCTGACTATATGGTGGTGCTTTAACTAACATGTTCTCATCCGTAGGTCCTTCTCATCGCTTTTCAGAAGGGAGTCTGGGCGGGGGAAATTAAGGTTTCCTGTTACAAGCCCGAGTGGTGGCAGAGAGAACTTTCAAAGTATATTTTTTACTTAATTGCTCCACAAGAAGGTGGACAAAACTCCAAAGGGTCAGACAAGCTGATGCTCAGAAAGCAGGCATGGGCTACACGCCGATATTGTGGATTCTCAGGGGCCTGGGCACCCATGGGCAAATTGTATTATAGAGTGAAGTATAGGTGCCGGGTTTATATTTTACCAGGCAAAAACATTTTTTTTTAAAACATTGTAGCCTATTTCTCTCATTTTCATTTCCCATGCAGTTTGTTTGTTATTACATAGGACACACAACCTTCAATGCTTATTGTTAACCCCGTTCCTTTCAAAACTATATAAAATTTTGCCGTATGCAGCCTATGCAATATGTCTCGTTTTATAGGCCTAGTTGAATGCATCCGGTAAATAACTAAAACATAGTTGACTCTACAATCGCGCCACATGTTTTCAACTAGGTCTACAACAGCTCAAACATAAACACACAAGTTTTCTTTTGTTCAAAACCTTTTTCTTTCAATGTTGTAGGCTACGACTGAGAAATAATAATGTAATTTCAATCTATTTATGTGCATTTGCTGTCTTTTTCCAAAGCAAATAATGTTCTACGCTATTACTATAGAAAATGGCATGTAGCCTACTGTTTTTTTGGACGCTGTATTTCATACATGAAATATGTAGTTACGGAAGGCTTTTTTTTTTTTATAATCAAAGTTTTTATTGGTTTTTGTTTTTTGACAAGAAACCCACAACATACACATCATTTTAACAACAAACACTTTGCACACACATATTACACATCCATCTGGGCAATGAAACAGAGAATCTGTTACAATCACAATAATAGTCAAATAAAAAATAAAATGAAAATTAAATAAAAGAAGATTAAAAAAAGAAAATAACACATCTTACATAAAATAAAAATAAAATACAAAATTAAAAAGGAGGGGGGGGGGGGGGGGTAGTGGGCGGTTTTTATGTATGATAATATTTTCATTATGGGGCACTATTCAGTTGAAATTGAATAAAATGCAGAAAGTGGGACCAGACCTGGTAGAATTTACCCCTACCATCATTCAGTCTTGCAATAAGATCCTCAAAGGAGGCTGTGTCTGTCATCAATTTAAGCCAGTCTGCAAAACCAGGCCTTACTTGGCTTTTCCAGTGTCTTAAGATTATTCTTACGGCTGAGATAAACCCAGCTAATGCCAAGGCAGACTCTGCTTTAGACACCTCTGGAGGTAAAAGTGACCGGTCCCCGGCCTAGTAGACATAGCTGGGGAGACTCTGGTAATGGCACACCCAACCATTCTCCAATAGTTTGAATAATTTGTTTCCAAAAAGGAAAGACCCTAGGGCATTCCCATAGAAGGTGGAGGTAGGAGCCTGTGTCATTCATACATTTCCAACACCAATTGTCTTTCATCAACCCCATTCTATGAAGTTTAACTGGTGTGTAATAATATCTATGGATAACCTTATAGTGTGTAAATTTGCTAAGTGCATCCCTCACTGGCCACCCTGCATTGAAAACCACATCTTCCCATGCCTCCTCCTGAATGTTTGATTTTAGGTCCCTTTCCCAGATTTCCCTTAGATGATTACAGTAACCATACAGACTGTCCGCCATAATTTTGTAGAAAGAGGAGGCATTACGCACCCACTCAGGCATTTTTAAATAGCAGAGCAACTTATTCTTGTCATCATCAAATGAGACCTTCAAACTTGTTACACAGCTTCTCAGTTGTAATTATTTCCAGAAGTCAGCCTTATCTCTTAAGTTAAATTTTTGTTTGAGTTCTTCAAATGACTGGAACAGACCATCACTATACAAGTCACTTATCCTACTGATATGTTTGTTCAGCCAGGTATTCTAAACAAAAGATTCCCTCCCTACCTTAATTGAGGGGTTATCCCAAATCGATGAATACACCTGCTTATATTGGGATATACGCATTTGCTTATGCACTTTTGCCCAGGTCTCTCTGGAATACTGCAGGATCGGATTTGGGTGTCTCTTCTTCAGAGGTGCTTGTGATAGAGCCTCAATTGTCCCAAATGGAGACACCAGCTCCCTCTCTATATCCAACCATCCCAGATTTGAGCTGACACCACCCCAATGTTTAGCAATTTTGAACACCTCAAAGGCTACTCTGTATAACTCCACGTTAGGCAAAGCCAGCCCCCCTTTGCTTCTAGTTGTGTACAACTTTTCCAGCTTTATACAGGGCTTCTTGCCATTCCACAGAAATTCCCTGATTATTTGATTGTACTGCTTAAAGAAAGAGTCTGGAACAGTTAATGGCACCATCATGGATATATAGTTCACCTGTGGAGCAACTATCATTTTAATGGTGTTTACTTTTCCCCACAGGCTAAGGTTGATCAGTCTCCACTTATCCAGATTAGCCTTTATGGGCTGAAGCAATGGGAAAAAATTAGCCTGTACCATGTCATTAATATCTGGAGTAAGACGAATCCCAAGATATTGCATCCCTGAATCTATCCATTTGAACTGAAGTGTATTATTTATTGTTGGGAGACAGGTTCTGGATACTGGCATTACTTCAGACTTATGCCAATTAATCTTGTAGCCTGATATTTCAGAAAAGGTTCCCACAATTTCCAAGAGCTTGGGAGTTGAGGATGCAGGATTCACAGATAGCCAAAGGATGTCGTCTGCATAGAGGAAAAGTTTATGGTCCCTTCCTCCTGATCTCACCCCCTGTATGCTTGTGTCTGATCTGATTGCCATTGCAAGTGGCTCAAGAAATAAAACAAACAATAATGGAGAGAGAGGGTCTCCTTGTTTTGCGCCTCTATATATATTGAAAAAAGAAGAAACAACTCCATTAGTCAACACTGACGCCTTTGGTTCTGCATATATCAGCTGAATCCACTCAATGAATCCCTGTCCAAACCCAAAGGACTCCAGAACATGAATCAGAAACCTCCACTCCACCCTATCAAAGGCCTTCTCTGCGTCTAAAGAGAAGGCTGCAATAGGTTCATCAGACTCTCTGTTTTGCCACATAAGGTGGAGTAGGCGTCTCAAATTATCAGAAGAAGACCTGCCCTTCACAAATCCCACCTGATCAGGGTCCACAATACTAGGAACAACATTTTCAAGCCGCATAGCCAGAACTTTAGTGAGAATTTTATAGTCTACATTAGCGAGACTAATGGGCCGGTAGCTAGCTGGGTCTAGAGAGTCCTTCCCCTTCTTAAGAATAATAGAAATTACTGATTCATTCAGAGTGTTTGGCAACTGGCCAACTGATAGTGACTCTGAATACACTTTTGTTAATACAGGCACTAAGATATCAATGTACAGCTTGTAATACTCAACAGGAAAGCCATCTAATCCTGGAGCCTTGCCTGACTGCATTGACTGAATGGCTTTCCTAACCTCCTCCTCGCTGATTGGAGCTTCCAAAGGCTGTACTTGTTCTGGCAACAGACTTGGAAACTGGATCTTAGAAAACCATGATTTCAGTTGTTCATGGCCAAACACTGTGTCTGATGTATAAAGGTTTTTGTAAAAATCCATAAACACCTGGTTAATATCCTTGGCTGAAGTAACTATCTTTCCATTACTAGCTTTAATTCCAGCAATTGCACTTGCATTCTCCTTCTTTTTCAATTGTCTAGTCAAAAGTTTACCCGCCTTCTCTCCGCTTTCGTAGAAGCTGGCCTTTAGTCTAAACATAGCATATTCAGCCTTCTTGCTGTATATAAAATTTAGGCTATACTTTAATTCACACACCTGTTTCAGCAAGTCTTCACTTATGTTTTCGGAAAGTTCTCTCTCTCTTTGTTTTATCTCATTTTCCAGGCCCCTGATTGTCTCCCTGTCTTTTTTCTTCCTTTTTGATGCTTCTGCAATGAGTTTGCCTCTGATATATGCCTTTGAAGCCTCCCATACTGTGCCTATTTTTGAGGTAGAACCAATGTTAATCTGAAAGAAGTTTGTGAGATCTTCTGAGATTGTCTGCTTAAACACAGTATTTTGTAGAAGAGATGTATTGAGTCTCCACATATTACTCTTGATTTTTTCCACGCTAATAGAGACACAAAGTTCTACAGTTGCATGGTCCGTTAATGCTATGACACCTATTGTAGCATCAATTATTGATTCAATCAGGTCTTTAGAAATAAGAAAATAATCAATTATACTGTGTGATTTATGATTATGTGAGTAAAAGGTATATTCCCTCTTATTGGGATTAATCAATCTCCAGATGTCGACTAACCCAATATCTTCCTGTAGATGACCTACTGCTACTCGACCCTTACATGGTGCATGAGAGTACTTAGATCTATCCAATACAGGGTCTGGAGTCTGATTAAAGTCCCCTCCAAGTATTGTATGACCATCCTCCAGTGACCCTAGAAGGCTATTGATTTTATGAAAAAAATCTGGATCATCTTCGTTAGGGGCGTAGATATTGCATAGGTTAATTTTCCTTCCATTAATTATGGATTCAATACAGACAACCCTCCCCTCTTCATCCTTGTGTTCCTTCAGCAAAACAAACTTCAATTTCTTATGCACAAGAATTGCAACACCTCTTTTCTTAGTATCAAATGAGCTATGGAAGACATGGCCCACCCAGCCCCTTTGGAGTTTCATTGCCTCAGAGTTCTTCATATGAGTCTCTTGTAGAAACACCACATCCGCCTGTCTTGATTTCAAGTAGAGCAGACACTTTTTCAATTTAGTGGGATTCTGTGTGCCATTTATATTCCAGGAAATAACTCTAATATGACTATTACTGTTCCCCTGTATATTCACAGACATTATGCTCCATCATGGCATGTTGCGCCACCCACATGTAAGGACAAGGAAAAAATAGGGAAAATAATAATAACAACAACAATAATAATAACCGTTCAAAAATAACAAAAAACGCCCATAAACTGTCAAGGTTAAACACCTGCACACTTAAACATAAACAACCCCTTGAACCTAGGGGAAATGACACAAACAACCCACTATCTTTGCCCACCTTCCCCCACAAAATATGCCCTTACATCTTCATGGGGGAAATCCCTCCCTTGATCTGGTCCATGAGGCGCTAGCCCAATGGCTACCATTCAATCCTCCTATTACCAATAAAACCTTTTAAGCCCTATAAGTGGTCCACCTATGTAAAGCAAAGCCAAAAGCTAGTTTGCCATACTCTTGTTATTCAAGTGATTAATTACAAATTATATTTATTTGCAGCATACATGTGGAAATTATTCTGAGTGGCTTGAGTTAAAAAGAAAAAGAAACGGAAAAATATTCATTCTCAAACCAAGTTGTCTCCCGCTATGAACAGCTAGCATTAATGCAGTGATTATTACCTCTGGCAGGCTACTGAAATAGCCGACCTCCGACATCTGCATCAGTATTAAGAAAGGCAGCATACCCACAGTTACTCAGAGCCTTCCGTCTCCTTGTCGAGGAATCGCAGCGCTTGTCATCTTCAAACGTCATTTTCTTTCCCTTCCAAGTGAAGAAAAGTCTTGCCGGGTAGGCGAGTGTAAAACGAATGTCCATTGCGTGGAGTTTCTTCCGAACATCAGTGAATTTCCTCCTCTTCTCAGCAACAGCTTTTGTCGCGTCCGGAAAGAATGAGATATCGGAGCCTTGCCATTTTAGCGGTGTCTTGCTCTTGTATTTCCCCTTAACAGCGGTCATCACTCTGTCCCTTTCCAATAAAGAATTAAATCTGATAACGACCGGTCGTGGAGGGGAATCTTCCTCCGTCCGTGGTGGCCCTGGCCAATAAGCCCGCTGTAGCTCACTGTCAGCTAGCTTCACTCCCAGAGCGCCATCTATGAGCTGGTTAGTTAGCTCCCTCAGATTTTCACCCTCAATTTCTTTTAATCCGACCAGCCGCAAGTTCAGTTGTCTGTCCCTATTCTCTGCATTTTGAATGGCTCTCTCCATCTCCTCCATATGCTTTCCTCTTTTCTGCAACTCAGAGACCAGCCGAGCATTCTCAGTTTCCAAATCCAAAATTCGACCGTCTGCCTCGTCCACCCTTTCATTAATGGCTGTAATGTCCTGGTTAGTTTTGGCTTGCGCTGCCTTAACACTAGAAACATCCTCCTGTAGCCCCTTAAGTATACTGCTAACCTGAGCCATCTCCTGCATTGTTTTTTCCAAAGTCGCTTGAAGTCCCGTTAGAGCATCTCTTGTGGGGCTGGGGATGCCACCGGCAGCATTGTTGGATACGGTCTTGGATGTAGCGCCACTAGCCATGCTAGCATAGTTGATTCCTTGCTTAGCTGTTCTGGATTTCGTCGAAGTAGTTGCCATGAGGGGAGAAAATAAATCCGAAATAAACACGCCTAAGCACTCAAACTTTGTTGTGCTATACTTTACACGTCTTTTTAACATAGAATATGGGCTAAATCTATTGAATTTTCATGAAAATTAGGAGAATTTGTCGGGAGGAAAGTTCTAGGCAGCCATCACCCTCAGCGGTCCCACGTGACTCCACGGCAGGCTAAATTATGCAAAGTAGCTAGTAATAGCCAAAATTCCCCTGAGCACCTATTGGCGCCTATACCTGCTTGCTGAGCATCAGCTCGTCTGACCCTTCTGGGTTTTTGAGCAATTAAATAAAAATATCCTGTGAAAGTTCGCTCTGCCACCACTATTTTTGGGGCTTGTAACAGGAAACCATACTCCCGTCTGAAAAGCGACGGGAAGGACCTACGGATGAGATGAACATTAGTTAAAGCATCACCGTATAGTCAGACGACATATGTGATCAATATTCCTTTACATAGCCATCTCCTGTTGAACAGAGTGGTCCACTGGCTGGCCTTTGCCTAACTTCACCTCACCCTGCGTTGTCTGATTTAATGACTACGTAATTTAATTAATAAGACTGTGTAGCCGACTCAATGTCAGCATGTCCCTGTTAAAAAGTTTAAACACAGGTTTATTGTGTGTAACCTTGCTACTTTTATGCCAACTGCCTGTAAGATTGCTTACGAGTGAGCTAAAATGAAGACATGGTTATGAACGTTAGCTGGGACTAACTGGGTACAGTTGGGTGGTGTTCTTAAGACTGCATACAGTGTCCGATAACCTCCTCATTTCCACCCTAACTTCACGGAGCTTGACAACGTCGGTGTGCATGGTCTGCTGTGACTGCCGCAACATGATGTTCTCCTGCTTTATTTTCCAGATTTCCTCTCTTATGGCACGCTCCTGGAGCATGTGGTGTGGTGGGGGTGGTGACCTGAAACTGTCATGTTAAGATGCCAGGATGAGTTAGGCCAGGGGTTCCCAAACTTTTCTATGCCAAGGACCCCCAAATAGCCGTAGCCTCTGGCTGGGGCCCCCCTATTGCAAAATGGCTTTAAAAAAGAAACTTTTAAATGACACTGGCAAATATTAAAAAATCAAACATACAGCTTCTTAATACACAACACAATACTTTTGACCCTATTTTGATTCCATAATCGGGCTGTTGGCAGCTCAACGTAATGCTTTGACTGACAGGCAGACGGTTAGTTATTGGCTGCGATTGAAAGAAGGGCATGGCAAAGACCTCATTTCAATATGAATCTTATGAATTGAATCTTATTTTTTTTATAAATTGAATTTTATTATTATTATAATAATCCATTTTCCTCTCCCTTCCAATTGGCCTCCCTGGCGGTCCCCACTTTGAAAACCCCTGAGTTAGGCTACTGAATAGCTAGCTAGCTAACTCCAGGTATTAAAGTTCTCCATCGCTACAACGGATTTCCATCAATTGGATTTCAGAGAGGCCATCTATGAGATCAGTGTAGATCCGAAAGGGGAAAAAAGGCGAGGGGAGGGGGGTGTTACGCCAAGTTTTTTTGACTAGAATGCTGATAGCGTAGGCTTGGCTCCCCATGTAGACTATAATGTTATAATGTTCTTTTAATGTTATTTTATTTACATTAGCCTACATGTGAATTTTGCCATACGAGTGTCTACGGATCGGGTAATGGAGCCCTATAGGCTAGCCTACTGACGCTGCTGGAAGACTGGGCATTCTCTTAGGCTACTAATTAAAGCCACAAACTGAAAATCATACACTTCCTTTCTTGACAATATAAAAATAATATGTATAATAACTAAACAATCGGAGATGATAATATAGCCCCACGGTGTATTGAAGTAGGCTAATCAATTAATCACGCCTTGGCAGACGTGCGCACATTCAACTTTAGTCTACACACAAGCCGACGTTAGATTAACACCAAAATATACATTTATAAACGAGACAAAATACCCCAAAACTCAAAAATTAGTGTCCAGCAAGCAATAAAAATTGTTCAAATACGAATAAAGTTAATCAAGATTGCAATCAAAGTTTGTGACGAAGAAGGAGTGAGAAGCCGCGGTTCAAAAAGGAGCAACTAATCTCACCACTCCGACGAACGAGAAGAAATCAATCCTTTTGCAAACACCCACATCTTCCGACCGAGAATAATCCTCAAGGAAATTTTATTCAGCAGCTAAGAATCGTGACAGTTTGCAATTAGAATGCTTGTTCACCTGCATGCGCACACTAATTTCTCCTCATCACTAGCACTTAGCCTGTGAGGATGTCCTATCCGTCTTCATTATACAATATAATCACCTGATAGCACACACAATGCCTAGCATAATTCAAGAGTAATGGAAAGAGAATAACACGCAGATAGACTTTTAATGGGTGGCCATTATAGTGGGACATAGGGGTTTTGAAGGGTTTCATCACGTCGTTGTATGTAGGCTACATTTTGTGAGGTTAGGCTACTGCTTTGTGTGTGAGCGAGAGAGAATGGGTGCGCGTCTGACAGTAGCGCAAACTCACGGTGTCCTGTAGGCTATACTACGGTGGCTGAGAAGTGCAAAACACAACGACATTTCACAAAACACAACGACATTTCACAAAACACAACGACATTTCACAAAACACAACGACATTTCACAAAACACAACGACATTTCACAAAACACAACGACATTTCACAAAACACAACGACATTTCACAAAACACAACGACATTTCACAAAACGGAAAGGGTAGGACAACACTTCTTGTTTGTGATTGGACAGAACCCAAGCCCCTCAATGTAATTTTCTTTCACAAAACGGAAAGGGTAGGACAACACTTCTTGTTTGTGATTGGACAGAACCCAAGCCCCTCAGCGAAATTACGAATCCTACTATGGCCATGCCAAGACCCGCCCTCCTCTGTCTCTGATTGGCTGGTCGTTCTGTGCGCTCTACCCACCCAACCCTCTGTTTGAGTTTAAGGTGACTCTCTTCGCTGGAGCGCATTGCAGTAACTTATTTTCCGAAATTGCATGCAAATTCAGGTAGCCTAACTAACGTTACAGCATAAAACGTGTACTGACATCCATTAGCCTAAAATAAGTTTACGTTTTTAATACCACCAATGTTGATAATAGTTCTAGGCTATGTGTCTCATTGCACATTCTAGTGCTAGCTAGAAAATCAGCTGGCTGATCACTCGGAGGGGAATTCAAGTTGATGAATAGTGCTGTATCGGATTATTCAGCTAGTTTATTAATGATAGATAGATTCCTTTTATTGTTACATCCAGGTACAAATACAAGGAGTCAAATTCTTTGGTCTTGGCTCCACAACATCCTCACAGCAACATACAAGAATAAAATAAAAAATAAAAAATATATACAGACAATATTAAATAATAATAATAATAATAATGAGTGCAACAGTGGGTTAGCAGCATGGTTGTGCAAAAGAGCAATTATGTAGGCTTGTGTACTGGGTGTATGTAGTCCAAGTACTGGGTCAGTACAGTCAGGCAGTGGGCTAGAGACCATTGATGAAGCCTTAAATAAGCATACGTTTTTTTTAAAAATAAATACCGCCCGTGTTGATAACAATTATCCTATGTGTCTCATTGAAAAGTAATTAGTCACATAGGATGTTGCAGTGTGCTGGAATAGTTATTGTACATAAAGGGACCAAATATGGTCACACTTTATTGCTGTTCCATTATCGGGTTTAACCGTCTTCTATCTGCCTGTGAACAAACTCACTTAGGCCTACATGCACACAAGGCATAAGAAAACATGCCCAGGGAAAACTTGTATGACCTTGCATGTCATAAAACCAAGAATAAAACCCTCAGCGTTGCAGGAAAGTGAACAGACTTATGAGATCAGGTTTTGTATAGATTTGTGAAAATGAACATTGTGACTAATGACTTTTCAATGACACAAAGAACTGTTATCAACACTGCGAAACACTGGTGGTATTTACTAAAAAACGTAACGTATTAATTTATTTTATTAAACTTGATTTCCCCTCAGTGATCAGCTAGCACTAGTTTTTTATTTTTATTTTTATTTAACCTTTATTTAACCAGGCAGGCCAATAAGAACAAATTCTTATTTGCATTGGCGGCCTGGCAAAAGACAAAAGCCTCTTGAGGGGAGGGGGGGAGGGGCTAAAAAGAAATCAGGTTACATGTTAAAAACAAAGAACACTCATGACAGAGGCACACATCCAAGCATTTCCAGCACAGTTAAAATATAAAAACATACAGACATCTCCACACCTCCTCCACTTACATCAGTTATAAGTTAAGAGTACAGCGTCACACATCCACATAAACCCGCACAACATTAAGCACAACAGAGAACACACTAACAAAATACAATATGCAGATTTGGACATGGGACAGACAGTAAGCAGCCAACAAGGAGGGTTTGGAAAAACACTAGAGGGTTGAGAAACAGTTGCATGTGTCAGTGAGAATGGCCATGATAGAGACCTTAAAAGCTGATTTGGAAATAAGAGTGTCCAGTTTGAGTGACTTTTGTAAATTGTTCCAGTCATTGGCTGCAGCAGCCCTGAAAGAAGATCTACCTTGAGCAGTGTTTGTTTTTGGAATTTTTAGGAGAATATGGTGAGCGGACCGGGTGTTGTGGGCAGCAGATTTAATTTGCAGCAAGTGACACAGGTAGGGGGGGGACAGACCAAGGAGGGTTTTGTAGATGAGCATGAGCCAGTGGATATTACGACGGGTGTGCAGGGATGTCCAGTTTATAGAGGAGTATAGAGTGCAGTGGTGTGTTTTGAAAGGGGCATTAGTGGCAAACCGGATAGCAGAGTGGGAGAGAACATCCAGCTTTTGGAGTGCACCCTTGCATGCTGTCCTATATACGACATCCCCATAGTCTAACATGGGGAGGATTGTCATTTGGACAAGAGTTAATTTAGCAGAGTGAGTGAAGGTGGAACGCATTCTGTACAGAAAACCAAGTTTAGATTTTACCTTAGATTGTAACCTGTTTATGTGGTGTGAGAAGGATAGGGTGCTGTCTAGCCAGATACCTAAATATTTGTATTCAGTGACCTGGTCTAAGACAGCCCCATCAAGGGTAGTGATATCTGGGCCTGGTGGGGGTGTAGCAGAGCCCTTCCTCCCAAACCACATGACCTTGGTCTTGCTGGTGTTAAGCAGGAGGTTTAGGGAGGAGAAGGCCTGCTGGACCTTGCAGAAACTATCTTTAAGTGATGCCAGTACTATATCTGGGGAGGGGCCAACTGCATAAAGGACTGTGTCATCGGCGTAGAGGTGGATAGATGAGTCTATAACAGAACAGGCTATATTATTGATGTAAATGGAAAAAAGAGTAGGAGCTAAGATTGAGCCCTGGGGAACACCTTTAGTGACAGGGAGGGGCTGTGAGAGAAGGTCCTCAGATTTCACCCGTTGCACCCTGTCAGTGAGGTAGTTTGAGAACCACACCAGTGAGTGCCCCGAGACCCCAATGCTGCCTAACCTGGCAGCAAGGATGTTGTGGTCGACGGTGTCAAAGGCCTTAGCTAAATCAATAAAGATTGCAGCACAGTGTTGTTTGGAGTCTAAAGCCAATGTAATGTCATTCAGGACTTTCAGAGTTGCAGTGATACAGCCATAACCAGAACGAAAACCAGATTGAACATTTGAAAGAACATTATGAGCATCCAGGTATCCAGTAAGTTGCTTATTAACAAGTTTCTCCAGTACTTTTGATAGACACGGCAGTATAGAGATGGGCCTATAACAGTTTGGGTCAGCCTGATCTCCTCCCTTGAACAGGGGGCGCACTACCGCTGCTTTCCATGCTCGTGGGATTTCAGCTGTGTGAAAGGACAGGTTAAAAAGGTCTGCGAGGTCGTCTGCGTAGTTAGAACAGTAGAAACGAGCTAGATTGTGCTAGAATAGTAGAATATATAAGAACTGTTATCAACATTGGTGGTATTTATTAAAAACATACGCTTATGGATGTCAGTACGTTTTATCCTGTAACGTTTACCTCCCTGAATTTCGAGAACAGGGCAATCGAGCGCGTTCTTAGACTGAAGAAGATGAGGTGGGTAGAGCGCACTGAACGACCAGCCAATCAGAGACAGAGGAGGGCGGGTCTTGGCATGGCCATAGTAGGATTCGTAATTTCGCTGAGGGGCTTGGGTTCTGTCCAATCACAAACAAGAAGTGTTTGTCCTACCCTTTCCGTTTTGTGAAAGAAAATTACATTGAGGGGCTTGGGTTCTGTCCAATCACAAACAAGAAGTGTTGTCCTACCCTTTCCGTTTTGTGAAATGTCGTTGTGTTTTGTGAAATGTCGTTGTGTTTTGTGAAATGTCGTTGTGTTTTGTGAAATGTCGTTGTGTTTTGTGAAATGTTGTTGTGTTTTGTGAAATGTCGTTGTGTTTTGTGAAATGTCGTTGTGTTTTGTGAAATGTCGTTGTGTTTTGTGAAATGTCGTTGTGTTTTGTGAAATGTCGTTGTGTTTTGTGAAATGTCGTTGTGTTTTGCACTTCTCAGCCACCGTACTATACAGCCGCCGGGCTCACAGTATCCCGGACAACAATATTTTAATGCTTCAGAAAAGATGAATCACTGTCAGGCCAGCAAAGATTTGTGTATGTAGATAAAGCTTAGTATTGTGTATTTATGATGAAGTTACACCTTGGATTTACTGATAGTGATTAATCTTTTCTGAAGCAAGACTCTATTCGTGGCACTGTCATGGAAAATAAGCTGAAGTATCAAGTTCAAGTATGCCTATGATTCTAAAGACCTGTCTGAAATGAACCGATTTTTGAAATGAAATACACATACATTAAATTTTTTTTAAAATTTTTAAATAAAAGCGTCACTTTGACGCACTCCCTGCAGTAATCCGCCGATTAACTTTGCCGTAGTTCTAGTGTTAAATAGGCTATTTTTGTTCGGGACACCATGAGCCTGGTGGCTGTATGAAACTGTGAGATGTAGAACGTAGGCTATTTGAAAGGTAAACAGACAGTTAATGACCCAAACGCAAATATTCATGTAGGCTAAGGGTGTGTACACACTGTCCGCCTTTTTCTCAGCTGCCTCTGCCTTTTTTACATGAAAACCTATGGGAAGCGACTGCACGGCGGGAAAAAAAGCGGCCGCTCTAAAAAGGCGACGCGGCACCCGCCTTTTCTTAAAAAAAATTAAAAATAAAAAGCCGGATGGTGTGTTTGTACATGACCTAATGGTGCCCTCCTCTTTAACTTGTTTTACAAATTGTAGATGGGGAATATGACTTGGCCTGAAAAAAATAATCCCTTGCTTTAATCCCTGTAACTCAGGGTGACCATATTTTCGATTTCAAAAAGGGGGACGGGTAGACAGGCGTTATGAACATAAGAAAGGCTACCTGTTAGTTTATATACGGTTTATAGAACAAGCAAAACTTAACCAGACATTTTTAGGAATTTATAAATCCCGTCTGGACGGATATTTTTAGTCCAAAAAAACGTCAGCTATATAACTTAATGTTACTTCAATTTGGCTGTGGTTCAGATCACATCAGATATGGTGGTAATGATAGCTGGCTTTACTAGCTCCAAGACCGGCCTTAACCCCTTTCTGCAGATGTCTATATGCTACTAAATATGAAATTTATATACAATCCTACCATTGGTTTTACACATCGAGATGTTCCTTTCAAAATTTAGTGGTAATTTATTGTCTGGTACAATTGGTTTGTGAAATATACAACACTTTATATCGCAATACCCCCCAAGCTCTGCAAGCCTGTCTCGTTCATTACAGTTCGTTCTGGTTTAATTGTCGGCTCTTTTATCCAACATTATAACCTTAGCAACGGTATATCCCAAGTCTTCCGGGGTGCTTTTATCAATGTACTACCGTCCTGCGTATCGGCAGTTTTCGTTTTCAAGGTCTCATATTACGATATTTAAAAAGATTTGTGTCTGAAATGCAGTTGGTCTCACTGGCTACAGATAATAAGTTAAGTAAGTTCATTTTTCCACTCGAGCACTGTTTTTCCAATATGATTGATAGACCCATTGTTATTTTCGCATTTTGAGCGCATTTCACATACTGTATTGCAATCGTTAATTGTATTTTTGATGTAGCCTACTGATTTCCATTGGAACTAGAACATTTGGCAGCATTTTTCAGATGGTGGAATACTATTTTATTTTTATGTTATCGTACATAATATAGGCTATGGCGTATATAGGCTACTTGTCACTTGTGGAATGGCAACTGCTCATTCCAATTTTCTGTGCGCTGATATGTGGTAGATTAAGGTAAAGATTTCCCTTAATCAAAATGACTATCGCCACCGTGACCAGCTATCAAACTGGTGAGAAACGGTATTGCAACACTCAGTAGAGGCAGAAGGAAGCCGCCCCTTTGATTAATCACTTTAATTTTCTTTTTAATTGAGGTTTTTTTTGTTTTGGTTTTGTGCAAATGTAGCAAAACTTCATCGGTCAAAGATTCAGGAAAATCTTCTACAAAATGTTAATTTTTTATTTTACAAAGCACTTCATCATACATGGGCTGCCAGCACGAATAAAACCATACAATGCTCTGCGGCACTTTTGACAATACATGTTGTGCATTTTCGAGCAGTGTTTTCACAAAAACACTTTTACCACTGTTTGAGGGGCCTGAGATTATGCATGAAAAAAGGTGTTGAAGAGGATTGTCAAACCCTTCACCCCCAAGCACTTGTCTAGAATCCATATGGTAAGGTTTTCAAATCCGGGAGCAGTACCCTTTTGTTGTAAACCACTCTGAATATTTTAGAAACTGTGCGTGTGTTGAGAGAGAAACCTCTCTTATCCCTAACAATTCGTTGTGTGTTGGTTGTAATTTCACGAGCTGGGGCCTCTGGATTCTGTACATAGTGTTGTACCAATTCTGTGAGGGATGAAAGATTGTGTGTTAGTATGATGTAGGGCACGGGTGTCAAACTCATTCCATCGAGGGCCGAGTGTATGCAAGTTTTTGTTTTAACCATGCTCTACACCAGCTGATTCCACTAATTAGTGCACCTCCTTGGTTGAAGAGCTGAGCTAATTAGTGAAATCAGCTGGTGTAGGGCACAGTTGGAACAAAAACCTGCATACACTCGGCCCTCGGTGGAATGAGTTTGACATCCCTGATGTAGGGTTATACTGTAGTATAATAAATAGAATAATCCTTTCACCGCCCCGTCGGGAGGAGTCGGGATCATTCCACTACAAATTATTCAAACTTTCTCTCAATTAGACACTACATTCCAGAGTCTGGCATAACGTAATTTATTGTATATAAATTCGCATGAATATACATACCCAGGCTGATCGGCTAGACATACATATTTTAAACAATATTACAACACTCTCAATCACACAGTCCAGTCTTAGTCCGTCAATATCATGCTCACCCACAAGACGTAAACACCGTTCCGTTGATGACAGAGACAAAACAACACTAGCCCTGGGCCAACTCAGATGACCTCGTTATATGCGTCTTTCAAACCACACCCTACGTGCCTTAAAGTTTGAAAGCGCCTCCCCCCTGGGGAATATATTCCACGGTCTGCAGCGGTCTCTGCTGGTCTTATTTAGCATTACAATTGGCCTTTGTCTTATATTATACTTTAAATGAAATAGCATGATTTAATTATATCAAAGACAGTCTGGCCATGGTCTGACCATAGTTGTTAATTACATAATAATACCCTGTTTTGATGGGTTATATAATACTAGCTATAAACCTTTTAATGTTATTCATCACAGGTATGTACAATTATAAACCAAGCATAACACCTTCCTTTGTGATTTGAACCATTATCTGTACTAACATATTCTTTTATACTAACGGGTTGTGGATGAAGAAAGATACCTTATTTTTGTCAAAGGTATTTTATACTAAATGTTCGTTGCAGAACAAAGGAAATGTTTTTCCTTAAGTTTACCAAACTCTATTAGCTGCTGAAACTGCACACACACACACATTTCCAATCCTAGGGGGCCAGATGTCTTTTTAATGACCGGGCCCCAAGGCATTCCTTGAGAAGATCCACACCCTATCTCTTCGGCCGATCTAGGACCATAAATGTGTCCCATGTGAGTGTGTGTATGCAGGTGTGAATGGGTCCTTTTACCTCCTTATCGAGATAAGTATATCACTCTGATGGTTGAATATACAAATGTAACTGAAATAGTCTTTGATTGTTCTACCATATGGCTTTTGCCTAAGAATAAGCTTTTCCCATCAATTCACTAACGTGGGGATGCGCACGCATGTCCTTGATTTACCAGTGTTAAAGATGAGCTCATTCTATGTGCCTGGCTCCGGACCATGCCCTACCCGATCACACAGATACAAATCACCGAGTTTGTTTTTCCTTCCTTGGCATGAATGTGTGCTCGTGAGTGCACGGTCATAAATTTGAAGTGTGCTGGTTGGGCCTCTTAGGGTGTCTTGGAATAGACACCCTTCCAACACAGAAAAGCATCTCCCTCCTTTGACACCATTGTTTCATATAGAAAGTCCTACACATGATATATAATTATGTATAAATAATGAATAACCTATATTTTGACACAACATTCCCTCCTTTGAGCCTTCATAGGCTCATTTCCAGATTAGTCATTAATTTATACATATGAATTCAAAACAATTTTAAACCTTTAGTTCTAAACAGCTAATTGAGACCAACGTTCTCGCAGCCAGTAGTCCTCGATGCCTGACTGCCGCTTTCAACTGATCTAGCGCTTGTTTAGCATAAGTACACAGAACATAAATTTTCACTTTGATTTAAGATCGTACTGATTTTGATTACATATTTTCCATTATAATTGATTCAGACCTCATTGACTCGCTGAGACCTAACAATTCAGCAGGCTCCCAAATGGCCTCCCTGCCGCTTAAATGCTGCCGTCATAAAACCAATTTGCCCAAGCGCCACTGACCAGTACTTGTGGGTAATATATTGCAGTCTGCTCAAGCATGTCCCCCATCACATGCGCTCTGTGGTCCCCTTCCACAGAAACTTCAGTCTTTATTTGCTTTTGACAGAAGTGTGTTCTTTGTTACCCACATTTTCCTAACCTATGGTGGTGAGGCAAATCACGGCCCTATTTCACAATGAGATTCAATGTGGTCTGATTCGTATAAAACACGTACATACTTTATTCTAACACATCAACTTACTACCATAAGTGCAGCTATATCTAGATCAGCCATGGGTTTTAGTGCACAATCAATAATGGTAGTACAAAACATTTGCACTTAGATCAGATATTTCTCACTTTGATGATGTTTGTTTCTTCCTATTTGGTCCAATTAGCCTCGGCGTTGGACCAGTGGACAAAGGAGAGGTTACTAGCACATCACTCAGCCACCGGTCTTTCTTTGGCAGATTATGTAATGCATCTGTATGTGTGTGTTCTCTCTATCTGCCATTGATGAGGGAACACATGGCTCCTGATTGTGAAATTCTTTCTTCATGTATGTGTATAATCAGTGTTTGTGTCCTTCAACCCAGGTGCTATGCACACCGTAAAGGGTCATCACTGTGGAGAGGTTACCAGCACATTCGAAGCACAGTGATCTGGCTCCGCTTTCTTCAGGCAGCAAGGCGCCGTACAGTCTTCATCAGTGAGACATCATATGTGTTTTCTGGAGCTGTTCCAGCATTCACCTGTTGGGCAGCCTGCGGGTGATGCTTACAGCATCCTCATCCACTTCTTCCCGCGCTCCTGCCCTATTCACAGAGTGGGTTTCCAAACGGGCAGTCAAGCGGACTGCCTACAGCCTTCCTGGGTCTCCCGTATTGATCTCGATACTCGTCGGGTCCTGTTTGAACGACAGCCACAACAAAACATCCCACTCCCTTTTCACCTGTACGTCTCCCTTGCTTCCTCACCGCACCTTCCTCTTTCTGCCTCTCCATTATTTCCCTTGATTTCTCTACAACCTTGCCCTGTGCGCATGTTCACTTTGACTATAAAACAGTGATTAAGGTGGAACCACACAGTTTTACCTTCAGTTTTCATTGCAGTAGAAGTTGTCAGAACCACCTTGTATGGTCCCTCACGTCTGGGTTCAATCCACCTTCTTTTGAAGACTTTAATACACACCCAATCCCCCGGGCGTATTCCACCTAAGCTCCAAGGAAATGTCATCTGTCCTTTTTCCCTGTTGGAAAACAATCTTGCATATTCTGGTTAAGTGTTACACATGTAGCTCGCCAGTTCCCTCTCGAGCTGTTCATGCGGGGTCCATTGTATGGACCTCATACAAACGGCATGGGCCCTCCTATGGTCGAATGTGCCCTATTGGGGAAAAACTGATACTTTCCGAATTATTATTATCACACAAACCTCACAATCATCACTTCCCTCCTTGCGCAATGGTCCTGCCCATGCGCATCCTTACACTTTTATATTTCTGTGGTGTTCACTTTGTTTTTAATTGCTCGAGGTTGTGTCACTTCTGTCTTCTTGGGCCCAATACCTGCAGAGAGACCTGACAATTTCAGTTAGTCACACAGTACTTTGTCAACGCATCTCCAATCCCCTGTAATTCTTCACCGGCAGTGATAATTCACCCTTGGAATTATCATTGGAGTTCCTGTCATAAATTCAAAAAGGGGAGAAATTATCAATAATGAGTGGGGCCTAGTTCAGCTCTCATTTTGAGTAGAGCTGCTTAAGATCCACCACCCAGTTCCTGCTGGAAACAGAGAAGAACACTTTGTTAATCTTTTCTTTTTTATTGTCCTATTAGTCCTCTTCAACGGGAACCCCCCTTTGCTGGCCTTGGGCCATCTGTTGTCCCTCAAACTGCGTTGTTTGTAATGTGAATTTTACTTCAGCATTTACTTTCATTTGTCCGTGACTATTCCTATCACTTTTCAGCATATTATATTAATTTTATGTATTCTAGAATACAATTAAGCTTATCATGTTGACGAATTATTATTATTATTTATTATATTTGTTTGGTTTGATCTCACACTTCTATAGCCCCCTGGGCTTTTACTTCAGACACTTCAACACAATTCTTTCGTCTGAGGACCACTTTTACCCTGAGAATTTGGATTCTTTTATGATTCGTTTACTCAATTATTTTTGCAAACAGGTAATAACTGATGCATATTTCACGCATTTAGATTTCTTCCCCCTTGGAATCCCCTGCCTACTCTCAGTTGTGTGAATTATTATTATATATATATTTTTTCACTTTCGTTCTGCGCTCACTTTCAATAGAGCCTGCACAATTGTTTTAATCACTTCCAAATTTGACTCCTTATTAGTCTTTTCCCTCCACTTAGGGTACATTTCACATACGGGGCAGCGTAGGATTTATTTGTTTGTTCAGTTTATTTATTTATTTTTGTTTCGGTTGTGCACCTAAGCTGACAACCTCTTAGGAGAGATCGCGTTGCCGGGTTTCACTCTGATTACTTTTAGACAAAATCAAACAATTAAACATAAACAAAACCATACAATTTAGGATGTAAATAAAACTAATTATTTATCTACACCCGAACAAAAAACAAACATTGGGGAAGGTGGCCTTGCCCTCCACTTCACCCAGCTTAAACTGTAAAGTTTCCACTTCTCATCTTCGCTAAAACATTGTTTCAATACTCCGCTGTTGCTCAATTATTTTCACTTTGTCAATTATAGCGCAGCCTACAATGGTTATGCACAGCTTGATACAAATGTAGACGCGGGTGTTTGAACATTTTAGCCTGCTTTTAAAAAAAATCTTTGTCATGTATTTTCCACCATGTATATTACACTTCGATTGTGTTTGTGGGTCTGTCCCACTTTCTATGTCTTCCCTTCTGGAAACTACAACTGAATTTCCCCCATGGAAAATAAGTTATTCTATGCTACTCTATTCCGTTCTCTTCTCACTATGCTTTAGCGACAAGTCCACTTTCACGGGAATCCTGCAAAGTTCAATTCGAATCAGGCAAAACAGACTCTCTCCTGCATGAAATCAAGCCGCACATGCAGAATATAGCACTCAAAATGAATTGTAGCATTTTGCATTCCGCTTTCAACCTATTTTCTATGATTGACACACCATTCACTTTCTCCACTTAGCGCACCGATGCATCAGTGTAATAATAACAGTGAAGTCAACATCCTGCTGAATAACATTGATTTTTACTTTGATAAATCAACTCCAGATGCTCTTTCTATTTCTTCCAAGTAAAACCGTTAGAATTATTCATTGCCTATTTCTGCGGTCGCTGCTGTAGGCTACATGCTAGCGCCTCCGTATATGTGTGTAGCCTATGTTACTTGGTTACTAACTGTATTTATTCCTTTGGGTTTATTAAAAGTTCAAGTTGCTACGGGGAACATAAAAAAAACATACTAAATTAATTTACCTGCAATCATGTGTGTGGTTAATACCCACGCTGTACTCCGTTTATTAAGTTATTTTTTCCTACCTAAGAATCCCGATATCTGACAATAGAAAATGTAATAAGGTCACTTTCAATTGAAATCGGTGCTCGGCCCGACCTCCCAACTGGGAAGATATTATCATATCATCATGGCAACTCACACCGTGACCCTCATTGTGTAACACACTTATTAGAGTTCAGTTTTAAAACATTTCAATGTTTGCTTTGTTAGCATGAATCTATAACTGTATAACCATAACTATGACTGCGTGTATTATCTCCATTAACGAGAGGTTTAAAATCAATACAGTGGCCAGCATTACTTACTTATTTTTTATTTTATTTGGTAAATTAAACCTTTTTCTTCATGAGATTCGGGGTGCTGATGACGAGAATGGCCATAAAAGTAAATGGTCACTTATTCTCTTCAAATTCGTCCTACTCGTACACTGTGCTCTATACGCGTGACGTTTTATATACCTGCGATGTGCCCCACATACCTCTATTGGCAAGCTCCCGAGCCAGTGGAACACATCTGTGATACAATCTGCAAATTGCGGGTTTGGTAGCAAACAACACATCTGCGCCAAGCATAACGCAAAGAAAAGTTTCACAAGCGGTTGCATTAATTTCATTATGGCGGTGATCATTTGCAATTGATATTCGCGCCATACCCATAATTTGTACTTCCTTGACATATACACCAAAGAGACAATTTTTCACCCGACTCCTATTTGCCTCTATTTTAAAATGTGTTAGCAGGACAGTAGGTTCACCCTTGTCCCAGCAGGGCAGTAGGGAATTATACCAGTGCAAGTGGATTAATCTGAGAATCGTACCAGTGGACCCACTCCCCTTTAAATGGCCGTACACGGCATATTCCCTCCTTCACGCGTTCAACTCGTACTTCATGGCGATGTTTGCCATGTTCGCCTTCCCATGAAAACATTATATTTCCTTCACATCCTTCTACATTATAAGCACATTTTCCTGTTTTCACCTCATCAGCCATTCTATTTTATTTATTTAACTTTAATTAAAGCCTGCTAATATATATAAATTTCTATATTGGCATACCCGTTCTGTATGCAGAATCTTCTAGATTTACAGAACTCTGGTTAAAATCTTTACCACAAAATGTCTCTTGGTTACCGAATCGTCAATCTTGCGTTACAAAATGAGCCTTTACTGAATTTATCTCTTTCAAACACTTTCCCTTCAGTTATGGTGTAACAGGTTACCATGGTGACATCACACTTCGTTTTTTATTTATTTATTTATTTTTAACCATAGGCTAAAACCTTCTCCACAGCGAATTCGCTGTAGCCAGTAGCCTATGCTATTTGAGCACAATAAACTGCTGCAGACTGTCTCGGCCCTGTATTTCTCCACAAGACATCTGCAACTAAATCGAATCACTACCTGAAAATAGAGAACTGAGTAGCACAGAACTCCAAGCCAGTCAAAGGACCAAGTTACAAATCAATCCGTTTAGAATTTTCCATGAAAATACCTTGCAAATATGTATGATATCATATAACACATTTAACTAATCACTTAAATTGAATCAATCACGTTCACTCCTTCTATGTTGTCTTGACTGCTGCCACAATCCTATGCAAGTTTCCCTCACGTATAACTTACTTCACCACTTATCTATCTGTACTATTCGTACAGTTCGGAAATAATTTTCCCGTTTTATTTACACTTTAATTGGCCACGTCTCTGAACAGAGACTTGCGCCTGCATACCTACTACAATTCCGTTATGCGAACACAATTTTATATGAGATCACTTTCCACTTATTACTATTTATGTACACACACTTTTTACACTATTTCAGGCGGGTCTTCATTACGATGCGTCTGATCATAAGCTTCACAAATCTTATAGTACACTGAGATTATAACACAAGCTATTACAAATATATCATACATCGTAGATATGTGTTTCGGAGACACAGCAAATAATTGTGCACTTAACTTTTCCTTAAGTTCTCTAAATCACACTCCTGGGTTAAACAATTTACAAGTATTTTCTTTTAAACTACTCAGCTGATTTATCACTCATACACACCCCCACAGCGCTTGTTCATTCATACTCGTGTCGACACACATTCGTTCTTTGGCCGGCCAATACAGTGAACCCCATATTACTGTATAAAAAGCAGTTCAGTAAACCCCATATTACTGTATAAAAAGAGGACTATCAGGCCACCGCGCGGCCTCCTACTTTTTGCTTATCAGGCCAACGCGCGGCCTGCTGCTTTTTTTAAATTTTTGAATTCAGTTTATCAGGCCACCGCGCGGCCTCCTGAATTCAGCTTATCAGGCCACCGCGCGGCCGTCTACTTTTTGCAGCTTCTCAATTAAAGGCGGTATCAGGCCACCGCGCAGCCTCCTAGCAGACCCTTTATCTTACTTTTTGCATCTTATCAGGCCACCGCGCGGCCTCCTACTTTTTGCAGATTCCATAAAACAGTACAAAACACGCAACATTTAGATCAGCCTATCGTTAAGCCAGACTCTTTCTTACACTTCTTGTGTTTCTATATCAGAATTTTAATTAGGTTGTTTTGTGCACAGATTTTCACACAGGCCCCCCGCACCGGCGGACACACTATCTCTGAGAATCAACGATTTACTAAAATACAGATTAAAGGTTCTGTTCACCTTTTTTTTCTTGGCGCCCGTTGATCTGAGATTTTAGTGTGAACGTCCGCGCATTCAGGCCTGCTATCTGTTAGCACTCCAAAAGCTGGCTCGCCATTATGTAGTATAATAAATAGAATAATCCTTTCACCGCCCCGTCGGGAGGAGTCGGGATCATTCCACTACAAATTATTCAAACTTTCTCTCAATTAGACACTACATTCCAGAGTCTGGCATAACGTAATTTATTGTATATAAATTCGCATGAATATACATACCCAGGCTGATCGGCTAGACATACATATTTTAAACAATATTACAACACTCTCAATCACACAGTCCAGTCTTAGTCCGTCAATATCATGCTCACCCACAAGACGTAAACACCGTTCCGTTGATGACAGAGACAAAACAACACTAGCCCTGGGCCAACTCAGATGACCTCGTTATATGCGTCTTTCAAACCACACCCTACGTGCCTTAAAGTTTGAAAGCGCCTCCCCCCTGGGGTATATATTCCACGGTCTGCAGCGGTCTCTGCTGGTCTTATTTAGCATTACAATTGGCCTTTGTCTTATATTATACTTTAAATGAAATAGCATGATTTAATTATATCAAAGACAGTCTGGCCATGGTCTGACCATAGTTGTTAATTACATAATAATACCCTGTTTTGATGGGTTATATAATACTAGCTATAAACCTTTTAATGTTATTCATCACAGGTATGTACAATTATAAACCAAGCATAACACCTTCCTTTGTGATTTGAACCATTATCTGTACTAACATATTCTTTTATACTAACGGGTTGTGGATGAAGAAAGATACCTTATTTTTGTCAAAGGTATTTTATACTAAATGTTCGTTGCAGAACAAAGGAAATGTTTTTCCTTAAGTTTACCAAACTCTATTAGCTGCTGAAACTGCACACACACACACATTTCCAATCCTAGGGGGCCAGATGTCTTTTTAATGACCGGGCCCCAAGGCATTCCTTGAGAAGATCCACACCCTATCTCTTCGGCCGATCTAGGACCATAAATGTGTCCCATGTGAGTGTGTGTATGCAGGTGTGAATGGGTCCTTTTACCTCCTTATCGAGATAAGTATATCACTCTGATGGTTGAATATACAAATGTAACTGAAATAGTCTTTGATTGTTCTACCATATGGCTTTTGCCTAAGAATAAGCTTTTCCCATCAATTCACTAACGTGGGGATGCGCACGCATGTCCTTGATTTACCAGTGTTAAAGATGAGCTCATTCTATGTGCCTGGCTCCGGACCATGCCCTACCCGATCACACAGATACAAATCACCGAGTTTGTTTTTCCTTCCTTGGCATGAATGTGTGCTCGTGAGTGCACGGTCATAAATTTGAAGTGTGCTGGTTGGGCCTCTTAGGGTGTCTTGGAATAGACACCCTTCCAACACAGAAAAGCATCTCCCTCCTTTGACACCATTGTTTCATATAGAAAGTCCTACACATGATATATAATTATGTATAAATAATGAATAACCTATATTTTGACACAACAATACCTTTCACTTTCATGCAAGTTTTACCTAGCAGTGTTTTATAACCGTACGTCTTGGGTCCTCCTGAAAGAAATTCAACAATATGATCACCGGGGTCTAGCTCGCTAGTCAATTCGCCCAAAAAATCACAGAGAGAAGACATCCAGTCACCCGGACGGCTCACAAAGATTACAGAATCTGTGTCGTGGTACAGAACCCTGTCAGGCATTTTATTCATGACATTATAAAGTTTGAGCCGGGCATAAGCGGTGGTGAAGGCCGCGATGAACCCATTGCTGTATCTGGGAGGTTTCTCATTGTATGCTCTAGGCACTTTCTATGTACATTCAATGTACATTACCATAATTTAATTTAATTTATTGTACATATCTATCGGCACCTCCACACTTTATATTTATAATATTTAATACTCTTAATCCTCCTGTCCATATCTGGAACTGCTGCTAGTGTTTTACTGCTATGTATTTTTCTGTTATTCTTGCCCTTATTTGACTCTTTTTAACAATTTAATATATATATATATTATATATATTTTTTATGCCTACTACATAGTTGTTGCTTGCCATGAATTTAATTGTTCAGAATGACCTTGTGTTATACTGTGCACTTGATAAATAAAAAACACTTTGACACACACACACGCACACACACAAAAAATCTAAAATAATAAAAAATAAATAAATAAAAATAATTAAATGTAAATTTAATTGAAAAACTAAATTAAAAATACTTAAATAAGCGTGCATTTAATTAAACAAACACGCACACACAAAATTTAAAATAAATAAATAAAAATAATTAAATGTAAATTAAAAATACTTAAATAAGCATACATTTAATTTAAAACAAACAAACAAACACACAAACACACGTGTGCGCACACGCACACGCATTCACGCCTGAGCACGCATGCAAGCAAACACATCCCCGTTTTGTTTAGAGAAAAACTTAAAACTCAGGGCTTTTTCTCTTCGGGCCCTTAGGCCTGCAGGGTGACTCCTCTGTAACCGTTTCTAGAGGGCTTACAGGGGCTTTTTCTTTTTCTTTTTTTTTTAAATAAAAAAAATAAAATAAAAAAAATAATAATTTAAAAATAACACCTAACAATGTTCAATATTCCTAAACAGATGTTTACCAAGGTGTTTAAACATTTTCTACTCTGAATATACGCGTATTGACTGTCCTCGAACGAAGCCAAAACCTGGACCTCGGCAGGTATATAAAGCCTCTTTAAAAGTGCATTTTAAACATTTATGTATAAAACATCTTACTCTGTCTAATGGCTATGTTTTTCTAAAATAAAATCTGGAAAATAACACTTAACAATGTTCAATATTCCTAAACGGATGTTTACCAAGGTATTTAAACGTTTCCTAATCTGAATATAAACGTTGCGAGAATCGTAGGCCGATGCTAAAATCTTGGCATATACACAATTGTAGACCTTGTGTAGAGACCCAGTATCTAATACAATTAAACATTCACCAATTATATATACAGTCAAGCCGGAAAGTCTGCACACCCTTTTCACCTTTTACACGTTTTATTACGTTACAGACTTATACTACAATAGATTGAGTTAATTTTTTGCCTCAAACATCGACACACAATAGCCAATAATGACGAAGTGAAAACAGGTTTTTAGAAAATATGCAATTTTATTTTACTGACAATAATAGGTTATTTAGGGGTTACATATCTGGCGTCTTGGGAAAGAAGCTACAAGCTTGGCACACTTGTTTCTGGACAATTTTGCCCATTCCTCATGGCATATCCTTGCAAGCTCCGTCAGGTTGGATGGGGAGTGTCGGTACACAACCATTTTCAGCTCTTTCCACAGATGTTCAATTTGATTCAGGTCTGGGCTCTGGCTGGGCCACTCAAGGACATGCACAGACTTTCTCCGAAGCCACTTCTTTGTTCTCTTGGCTGTGTGCTTCGGGTCGTTGTCATGTTGGAAGGTAAACCTTCACCCCAGTCTGAGGTCCAGAGTGCTCTGGATCAGGTTTTCTTCAAGGATCTCGGTGTACTTAGCTGCATTCATCTTTCCCTCTATCAGGACTAGTCGCCCCGTTCCCGCTGCTGAAAAACATCCCCACATTATGATGCTGCCACCGCCATGCTTCACTGTTGGGATGGTATTAGCCAGGTGATGAGCGGTGCCTGGTTTCCTCCAGACACGACGCTTTGTATTCAGGCCAAAAAGTTAAATTTTGGTTTCATCAGACCAGAGAATGTGGATTCTCATGGTTTGAGAGTCCTCTAGGTGCCTTTTGGCAAACTCCAAGCGGGCTGTGATGTGCCTTTTACTAAGGAGGGGCTTCCGTCTGGCCACTCTACCATAAAGGCCTGATTGGTGGAGTGCTGCCTGGATGGTTGATCTTCTGAAAGGTTATCCCATCTCCACAAGGATACACTGGAGCTCTGTCAGAGTGACCCTTGGGTTCCTGCTCACCTCCCTGGCTAAGTCTTCCCAGATTGCTCAGTTTGGCCGGGGGGCCAGTTCTAGGAAGATTCTTAATGGTTCCAAACTTATTCCATTTACAAATGATGGTGGCCACTGTGCTCTTTGGGACCTGTAAAGCTGCAGAGATTTTTCCGTACCCTTCTCCAGATCTATGCCTTGACACAATCCTGTTTCTGAGGTCTGCAGATAATTCCTTTGACCCCATGACTTGGAGTTTGCTCTGACATGCACTGTCAACTGTGGGACCTTATATAGGCAGGTGTTGGCAATCCCCAGTCATGTGCAATCAATTGAATTTATCACAGGTGGACTCCAATTAAGTTGTAGAAACATCCCAAGCAGTATCAGTGGAAACAAAATGCACCTCAGCTCACTTTTGGGTGTCATATCAAAGGGTGTGCACATTTGTGTACATATGATATTTTACATTTTGATTTTGAATAAATTAGCACAAATGTCTAAAAACCTGTTTTAACTTTGTCATTATGGGCTATTTTGTGGAGAATTTTGAGACAAAAAATTTACTCAATCTATTGTAGAATATGTCTGTAACGTAATAAAACGTGGAGAAGGTGAAAGGGGTGTGCAGACTTTCCGGCTTGACTGTATATATATATATATCTATATATATATATATATATATATATATATATATATAAATACATAAAGCCTCTTTAAAAGTACATTTTAAACAAATGTATAATACATCTTACCCATTCTAATGGCAATGTTTTTGTTTAATTCAGCTTGATCGGGTAATGCCTCGATAAAATCCTTTAACACTTCCTCGTGGTCGAAAGGCACATTGTTAGCAACCCCGCCGATATTCAATAATTCGGTAATACATAAATGAAAGTCTGCAATACATTTACATTAACAAAAGCCAAGTTAAGAAATAGAACATTTAACATGTTTAATTAATAACTTGTAAGCTTCATACTTGTGCAATAATTAAATATAGGAACACATAGCTATCTTGTGTTGAAAAATCGGCAGACTTCTTTCTCAATGCTTCTTCTCTCGTGTCGTTTGAGAAATTTCAACATCCTGTAAACCCTTATTTTATGGGTTGAACACTATGGGGTTTGGCGCCCTCATCTTTGATTGGTTGTCGGTTGTTTTTTCAAACCACCCACACCCCGCCCCCACATAACTGTTTGAGCAAATGGTTTTGTGAATTTGTGGGAACTTTCCCGACAAATAATTACACTTATAAAAGTAACTACGTTTACACATTATATGCTACATACATGTTTAAATTAAATAGCCCATCTTTTTACAAGCCATTCAATACTAAACAAGCCTACAGAAATTTTTTTTCAAAGTTATTAAAAATAAATTAATTATAAAATGCCTCAGTGTAATTAGTTTTAATCGGACTTGTATGCTTAGCTACGTTGTTTTGGACACACACATGTTTTTTCAACAACATTTTGTGGCCTTTTGCATGCTGTTGGTTTATTTTCTAGGCTTTGTTAAATGTAGCACGCTATTTGTAACATTCAGAATGCCTTGGATATCCCGCCGGCATTGTCCCGCTGTTAGTGTCACTCAGACTTCATACACACACACACACACACACACACACACACACACACACACACACACACACACACACATGCCGGCTCTGAAACATATGGTCTCACAGTCATGATGTGAAAATCTCTCCCACATTTTTAGTTTTAGTTTTTCGTTTTAATTCTGTAAAACGTGACATTCTTTTATTTAAATTCTTTCCTCATAGTCTTTCATTATCACCCTATAGGCGTTCTTTTAAGCTCTCTATCTTGCATTTTGGACATATTCCGCCTGGCTATTTTAACACATTATTACGATTTCATGCGACATAGGACTCTATCTATTTTATGCATAATTATATATTTCATAACCTCATTAATATTCATAAATTGACCTTTTGACACCATCAATCAAATTTTGACAGTAATCGAATCATATTACTCTCTTGCATTAATCGATCTAGCTCAGGGAGGTCTGTAAGAAAAATAGCAGGAAATGTTAACAAAAATATAATTTCAGTGGAAACTGATTTAAATAATAGGCCTATTCAGGTAACGTAGTTAACTTGCAGAGGATGTATAAAGCTATCTGAAATCCTACTGTTGGTAATTATATTGCTAACTAAGTAGCAAAATTCAACTTGTTGATTCCACATTTATAAGCCTCAAGTTGGCTAACGTTAGCTTACATTTTCTTTAAAAAATCTAGCTTAGGGATAGAACACCTGCTTTTCCATAGGTAAGGTCTGTAAGAATAATAGAAAATGTTGACGATATTGTAATATAGGCTACCAAATGTCAACCTACGGCAATGTAGTGACGTGCCAGAGGTACGTTCGCTACAATACTATTTCAAAATGATAGTGAACATGCTAGCTTACATTTCTGCGGTTTAGCTGGTAAGCTAAAGTAATATGCTGCAGTTAATATAGTTTGCTAGCTAAAACACTTAGCTAAGTATAGAGCTAAGCTGTAGTTATGTACTATTTTTGATTATATAGCTAATTTGTAAGCAAGCTTCAACATGGTTTGAACAAGAAACGTTGCCAGATACTGATTCCAAACTTTTAATTCCAGATTTTAATCAAGCGTCCTCAAGTTGAGGTTGGCTATGGGCCGGATTCAGAGTTGAGATAAGCATGCGCAAATAACGGTATTTGTGATTAAGACATTTGACTTCGGCTATCCGCTGTTTTAGCGTCTTTCAAGTACATGCCCGGCATTACGTGCGTGGGGTGGAGATTTGATGAAAAGGAGGCGTGTCTACAAGATACGCATATTCAGAGTTTAAAGGGGTAACATGGTGGTTGAATGTGACACATGCCAGTTATTTTTAGGTAACATCAAAGTGAATGTGTCCATCAATGTTGTTATTCAGTCATTTTTAAGTACTATAAAACTCCTTTCTATATGGCCAAATTTTCTACAAGTTCACCTCGTTTAGTAGGCATAACTGAGAACTGTCAGTCAGATATGATTGACAGGCCGTTCCCCCCACCTTACACACATTTGTTGTTTGTAACCATAGTTACCTCGAGACTGGATTTATCAGAACATGTATAGGCATTTACAAAGTCCTTAATATAAGCAATGTAGGATTTTACACCAGCTTTTAACCTCCAAACATTGTTAAAGTACACGCTACCTAACAGGCTATATTCTCGAATTTGCGTAATTTTGAAAAAAGCACAACGATCCACTGCAGTCGGCCACGCTATCGATAGCATGCTGGGAAGGATTGATTCAGCTAGCTGACGTTAACTTATTACTTCGGACCTTACAGCACAGTTTAATGCCAGGGAAGGGTATGTTTCATAATGTAAGGCTAGAGTATGGTCGAATCAAGTGCACTGTGCATGGTACTCCCATAGCGCAGGAGGGTTAACGTTACCAAAAGCAGATGCATACAGTAACGTTAGCAGGATGGCTAAGATGTAGTTTGAGCGGGATAACGTTAGATCTAGCTAGCTATGTGTCGACACACCGACTCTAGACAACTTTGATTTTTGTTACGTTAATGTTATCAAAGGTCAATTATCAAATAGTTTTTCATATAACATAGAAAGTGCTCAGCTATCAATAGATGCCTAATGTTAGCCAAACTTGAATTACCCATGTTAGGTTAACGTTACAAGTTGGTTATAGAAACAGTTAACGTTTTAAAATGTTGCTAACTTTTATCTAAGGTTTGCAACATAACAATAAATTCAGTGAAGTTAGCTTGCAATAATAGATAATCAATCATGCTCTAAGTTCACAACCCGTAACAAAGCTGTGAACTTACCGATGGGTGAAGAGGCTATGGCACGTCTTTCAAATTCACGTCTTTTTTTTTTTGTGGGTGTGAATGGGGGACTGTTCCATAGACAGTTTTGAGACACCCGGGAGTGGTCAGTTCTTGTGTGACGTCACACGAGAAACGACCTGAAAATGGGACCGAAAAATGTTATTCTCTATTTCTCCAAACCTAAATAAAATACTAATTTGGTAGTTCCGTGGTGTTCCCGCAATGCTCAATGTACCAATATCATACAAACCCCAGAAAGTAAGATAAACCGCCATGTTACCCCTTTAAACTTTTCATAATTCTTTTCCGTGCAACTTTGTTAGGAAAAAAAGGTTGTTTTATGTCTAGCGCCACCAATAGATGCTTATGAAAAATACAGCATCTTTCACAAAAATGGATATTAGAATGAGTGCATGTTCTTGGAAAATAATATTGGTGTTATTTTCCTTTGCCTAGCCTACTTACAATTATCAAAGAGCTGTCATAAAAAGAAAAATATGTAAAAGTAGGCTATGATTGACCGTCTGGTATATCATACCAGACCAATATTAGATGAATTAATTGATATACAGTGTCTGGATCATATTCGCTTTGACAGAGAGGCGATTTGTGTCAGCACAGCTTCTCCAAAATGATTAAGTTGAAGACGTCGCATATAGGCTATTGTGTTCAACCACCGTAGGCTGCATTACTTTAATAGGTAAATTGTTAAAAAAAGATTTGATTTTTAAAATTTTTATTTTTCAGTAAACTATTTGTTTACTTAATAATATTTCGCGCAACCACTGTCCAGCGATTATTTCTTTTGATTGTGTGATTTGTATATCCAGGTCAATAGGTGCTATGATCATTTTATCAATGCAACGGATTAATACGTTCACTGCCTTTCCCATCACGCAAGAGCAACTATGATGCACAAAGGTAGGTTATTAAAAGCAATGTCACTGACACCTTGAAAATGTATACCCCCACACACATTTTTTTAGTAGAAAGCTGGCAACCCAGGGGGCAGATACAAGAAACAGTTATTCTCTTATATTCTCCTTGCCACTCACATTTTGAGAAACACACCTGCATAGCGCAGGTTAGAATACGGCGTATCTCATCCCGCGTTAATTAGGGATACAAATTTGGGCAAATGGCACAAGGCCATCAAAGTTTCTTAATTCAGCTAACATTAGCTAGACATTTTGGTAGGTCTATGGCTTTGAAAGCGTGTTCCACCGGCAGACTTTGTTATATCCGTTGCAGTATGGGAAAAAAGGTGGCTCAAGCCGTAGATAAGAGTAGGCTAACATTATTGTTGGCTATAAAGGCTACAGCAGCGCTACACCACTTCTTCAAAGATCTCAAGAAGGGAGCTGAAATTGTAGCCTCGAAACAGTTATGAATAATTAACTTTACAAAACAAATTAACTGAGTGATTGTCCCTATAGCGTTTAATTATCATTTTCCCTCAAGCAAATGGGTCAAACGCAAGCACATGGCTTTAAAATCTCCAATCGCGCAGCATACATAGATTCTGCTATCGGTCGGAGTTACACCTCTTGCTCTATTGTGTCTCAAATATAGCTATTGTCCCATGTCTGCACTTTGTTTTAGGGGAAATTGATTGCGCAGGTATAGGTTTTGATTAATCCAAACTCCATTTTGCTCGCTTCATTTTGTTCTCTGACTCTGTGAGAGCTAACATTGTCTAAGTAACATAGCTGTGTGAAAGCTAAGGAAAGGAAACGTAGGCATCTCCAGGTTAACGAAACAAAGCCTAACCTATCAAAACATAACATATCACGTTATGGTGGCACCCTCTTGTGTTGGATTCAAGAATAGTTTTTCCCCACACCCCAGTTGATATGCACGTAAATTTAAATCGCCAACATTATGCTGCAATTTGTTTAAAATGAACTGTTTAACCCAGCAGTCCCCAACCTTTTTTGGGCCACGGACCAGTTTCACGTAAGACAATATTTTCACGGACCAGCCTTCAAGGTGTGGGGGGATAAATATGACGAAATAAAATGATACGACTGGCATAAAAACAAATATAAAGTGCATAAAAAATACAACTCACCATCTCAAGAGACACAGACGCACAGATGGATGGTTCCGGTCATTTTTCAAAATAAAACATCTTTCAGATTCTGAATAAAAAAATATTTTATTGATTATCAGTCTTTGTGTGGCCCGGTACCAAATGACCCACGGACCGGTACCGGTACCGGTGGTTGGGGACCGCTGGTTTAACCGATAAGTTTAATCTGTTAAAATTCCTATTGGTTAAAACCAGTTAACATCCCTAGTGTTAAATCCACGCAGGAGAGGCACTTAAGCTGGCCATCTCTGAATCCGGCCCTAATAGTTTAGCAATCATACATAACAAAGAGACAGGCTGCTGTCAGCACAGCTCCAGAAACACACACACAAAGCTATATTTTTCAAGGACAATCATTTCAAGCAGGACCATTTTGATTATGACAGTCGAGTTTACTTCATTAGAAAAAAAAATTATTTGATAGATTTTTCTCTCTCGCACGCCCTCTGTCTCCCTCTCTTTCTCTCTCTCTCTCTCTCTCACACACACACACTCACTTACACACACAAACACACACACACACACACAGTATGATACTTTTGCAAGTAAAGATGCAAATGGAATCAAAGTTTTCATATTCACTAAGGCCAAGTGACAGGCATTGCCAAGTCAACATGCTCTCAAAAAAAAAAAAAAAAGTAGTATTAGTACATGATGTCAAATATAAATGCACCTGATCTTGCTAATGTTAGATGGCTTTTCAGTACCAAAAAGAACGGTATTTTGATTGTAGAATTAATCATGCTTTTTCATTGAAGAGATTATCTTTTAGTTGGATAATGTTGAATTTCAATGCTGATATGCTTAAAAATTATTATTTACTTTAAAAGTGCTGGAAAAGTTCTTGAATTTCACTTTAGAAAACCTGTATGAACCATGAGACGAGCTTATCTTCTGGCTCATACATAACATTACACTTTTCCTGCTAATAGGCTACAACTAGTTTGGTTGCCAGCTGGCTAGTGGGTACAATGTAGCTTGCATAATGCTGGCTTAACCCAGTAGCCTACGTTAACTCCAGAATCGATAGCCAAGTGATGTGCTCCAAATCTTACAAATGCAAATATAAAAACTGTCACCAAACATTTTAAGTAACGTATTATTTGTTATTTAATAGGCTTTTTGGCATTTTTGGAATTGAGGTGGGGTGACGGGTTCCATACAATCCTGAGGTTTTTTTTCAATACAGATTTTATGTCTGACTTGAGGTGTGTTATTAAAGTTATTGATATTCAAAAAATTTGAATATTGTGAAATAATATTGCCAATAAAGTAACCTACAGTATATAAATACAGTTAAAAACCACATATTTAATTGATATGGATATGAAGCATATGAAACAAAAATAAATACAAAAACAAGGCATATTCACCGTAACACATCTTATAGTTATTACTGTGGCAGATTGTACACATTACAGACTTTGGTATTAATCCCATGTGGCAAGGTCGAGTGCCACCGCTCGGGAAAAGACTGGAAGACACGGAGTTTGGTTCAATAACCCGCTGGGTTCTTTTATTCTTTATGATTCTTTTTTGGTTTCACTTCGTCGGTTCTGGCTTCTCCGGAGCTTTCTCTCTCCGTCCACAGCCAGCCCCGTTTGTTCGCCCGTCTCTCCCTTTTCAAGCCCCGGCTCACTGTCATAGCAATCAGAAACAATTAAACCATTAATCAATTACGTTTCCCCGTGATGCTGATTAACTTATGACAGCTGTGGCTCAGGGTCCGAGAACCGCTCTGCTCACTCTCTCTCTGCACGCAGAGGCTAACCACGCCCACCCTGCCACATACCCCCACCGCCCGACTTAGGCCGGGGAGCCATCCGGCCGATGACCAACTCCCCCCCCTCCTCTCCGAGAGAGGAAGTCCGCCACCACCATCTGCGGCCCCGGCCTATGGATCACCTTAAAATTAAACGGCTGTAATGCTAGATACCAACGGGTGATCCGCGCGTTGGCATCTTTCATGCGGTGGAGCCACTGGAGGGGGGCGTGGTCCGACCAGAGGGTGAATGAGCGGCCCAGCAGGTAATACCGGAGGGATCCGACCGCCCACCGGATGGCGAGGCATTCCTTTTCAATGGTGCTGTACTTCACCTCCCGCTGTGCCAGTTTGCGGCTTATGTACAGCACCGGGCGATCGACTCCCTCCACCTGCTGGGTCAGCACGGCCCCCAGCCCTCTGTCCGACGCGTCTGTCTGCAGGATGAACGGGAGAGAAAAGTTAGGGGTGAACAGCAGCGGCTCCCCACAGAGGGCTTCTTTTACTCGCTCAAACGCCCTCCGGCACGGCTCCGTCCACTGGACCGGCTCTGAGGCACCTTTTCGAGTTAAATCAGTCAAGGGGCTGGTCAGCTCCGAAAACGCAGGAATAAACCTCCTATAGTAACCGGCCAGTCCCAAGAACCTCCTCACCTCTTTTTTTGTCTTGGGTCGGGGACAGGTCGCAATTGCTGCGGTTTTGTCCACTAGAGGCCGCACTTGTCCACTTCCCAAGTGGTACCCCAAATACCGTACCTCCGCTCGGCCAATTGCACACTTCCTCGGGTTAGCCGTGAGCCCCGCCCGCCTCAAGGAGTCGAGCACCGCCCCCACATGCCGCATATGCTGCGCCCAGTCGTTACTGTGGATGATAACATCATCAATATAGGCTGCAGCATATGCAGCATGCGGACGCAGCACCCGATCCATCAGGCGCTGGAACGTGGCTGGAGCCCCGAATAGCCCGAATGGAAGTGTACGAAATTGGTACAAACCGTCCGGAGCAGAGAAAGCCGATTTTTCCTTAGACTCCGGTGACAAGGGAATCTGCCAGTAGCCCTTGGTCAAATCCAGTGTCGAGAAAAAACGAGCCGTGCCCAGCCGATCCAAGAGTTCATCGACCCTAGGCATAGGATAGGCATCAAAACGTGAGACCTCATTCACCTTTCTGTAATCCACACAGAACCGGATAGACCCATCTGGTTTACCTACTAGCACAATGGGGCTACTCCAGGCACTGTGTGATTCTTCTATTACACCCAACTCTAGCATGGCCTTTATTTCTGCCTGTACCAATTTTTTCTTGTGTTCTGGCAGTCGATAAGGACGGGAACGTACCGTCACTCCCGGGGGGGTTTCTATATGGTGGCGTATGAGATTCGTGCGTCCGGGTAGGGGAGAAAACACATCCGCAAACTGCTTTTGCAATAGAGCAAGGTCTGTCTGCTGGCTCGGCGAGAGATGGCTATTAGAAAGGGGCGGGGTCTGATTGTGTGAATTTGGTACCTCCGGCCCCAGCTCATCTTTCTCCTTATCTACCGTCACCAGCGAGACAGCCACCACCTCCTTCCAAGCTTTTAATAGATTTATGTGGTAGATTTGTTTAGCTCCTTCTCTATCCGACCGCACCACCTCGTAGTCTACCTCCCCTATTCGCCGTGTGACCACAAAGGGCCCTTGCCACTTTGCGAGCAATTTGGTGCTGGAGGTTGGAAGTAATACGAGTACTTTATCTCCCGGTGAGAATTGTCTGAGTTTGGTCCCTTTATTATAGTGCGTTTGCTGCCGTTCCTGGGCCTTGAGCAAATTCTCCCGTGATACCTTACCCAGTGTATGGAGTTTTGCTCGCAGGTCCATTACGTACTGTATTTCATTTTTACTGGGGCTTGGACCGTCCTCCCAGTTTTCTTTAACTAGGTCCAAAACTCCCCTGGGTTTTCTGCCAAATATTAACTCAAAGGGAGAAAATCCCGTGGAGGCCTGGGGAACCTCCCGCACTGCAAATAATAAAGGGACTAACCATTTATCCCAATTTCGACTATCTTCGTGAACGAACTTCCGAATCATTGACTTCAAAGTCCTATTAAACCGCTCAACGAGCCCATCCGTTTGGGGGTGGTACACGCTGGTTTTAATCGACTGAATGCCCAATAACGCGTATAGTTCGTTTAGTGTCCGTGACATAAATGATGTGCCCTGGTCCGTCAGAATCTCTTTCGGGATTCCGACGCGGGAGATAATTTGAAACAGTGCCTGCGCAACACTTTTAGCGGAGATATTGCGCAGTGGAACTGCTTCGGGATACCGGGTCGCATAATCCACTAGAACTAGTACGAATCGGTATCCCTGTGTGCTCCATTCAAATGGCCCGATGAGGTCCATAGCCACTCTATCAAATGGGACCTCTATTAATGGAAGGGGCTGCAACGGCGCTTTTGGGGTGGCCGGGGAATTCACTAATTGACAGTCCGGGCAAGCCGCACACCACCGACGTACGTCTGCCCAGATGCCCGGCCAATAAAAGCGGGCCATTATACGGTTTAGTGTTTTATCATACCCCAAGTGCCCTGCCATGGGGTTATAATGAGCCGCGTGGAAAACCATTTCCCGGCGGCTTTTAGGTACCAACAACTGGGTATTTTCTTCCCCTGTTTGAGCGTCCCGACACACTCGATATAATCTATCTCTAATAACCGAGAAATACGGGTGAGAGAGAGCTGTCTCCGGACGCACTTGCTGACCATCAATGCGCATTACGTTTTCGTAAGCAAAGCGTAAGGTGTCATCCCGAGACTGTTCGAGTGGGAAATCCTCCGTGGGGAGAAAAACCGGAACCAGGGGAGTCTCCCCTCGAGGCTCCCCCGGCTCCGCCCCCCCCTCGACCGCGTCGGCCGACCCTGCGTCATCGCCGTTAACAGCACACACCTCCCCGGGCCCTACCGGTCGGGATCGCACCTCCCACAGCTTCCCTGACACTGTACGAAACCCCGCCCAATCAATGCCCAAAATCAGGGGGTGCGAAAGCCGGGAGCTAACCGCAGCTTTGACAATATAAATTTTTCGTTGACAATAAATTTTTACAGGCACTACCGGATATTGGTGCACATCACCATGCACGCACTTAATCGATACCCATGGTGCCTCTACCAATGCCTCTGGCCGAACCAGGCTTTGTCGAATCATGGACTGCATCGCCCCCGAATCCAACAACGCCCGGTGTTCACTCCCTTGCACCCTTACCGGGATGCAGTACGCTCCCTCTGGATCGGGAGCAGGAGTGGGCGGACCGACAACCCGGACCACCTGCCCTACCTCCATAAGCGGACAGTCGCGGCGCAGGTGGCCGAGCTGCCCGCACCGCCAACAACCCGGTCCGACCGTCTGAGGAACCCTCTGTGGGTCGGCCCCTCCCGCCACTGAGCCTGGGCCTGGAGAGGGAGAGAAGACAGAGAGGGGATTAATATGAGGGCGCGTTGTATTAGGGTCCCGGGAAAGGGAAGACGGGACCGTGCGAAACGGGAGTCTCCTCCTTGGAGCCGGTTCTGGCGTCTTTTGCGGCGGGCTGCTTGGCACCACGGCCAGATGGTCTTCGGCCAGGTTCACTGCCAGTGCCAGGTTCGTGGGTCGGTGGCAGCGCACCCAGTTGGCGGTCGCCTCGGGCAGCCCGCCCACAAATTTTTCCAGCACGACCTGCTCCAACACCTCCCCGGCGGATCGCATTTCCGGTTGCAGCCATCTTCGGGCCATGTCGGTGAGGCTCTGGGCGAACGCGAAAGGTCGGTCCCCCTGTACCAGTGACGCGTCCCGGAACCGGCGCCTTTGATCTTCTGGGCTATAGCCCATCCGATCCAGGATTGCCTTCCGGACGGTGGTATAGTTTGCCCGGGATATGGCAGGTAGCCCATGTGCGGCCTGTTGGGCTTCCCCCGTTAACAGGGGCAGGAGGCGGACCGCCCACTCCTCGTCGGGCCACCGACATGCCTCCGCGGCCACCTCGAAGCTGTCCAGGAAGGCCTGGGCATCGTCATCTGCGGTCATCTTGGGCAACTGGATCTTCATTGGGGCTCGGCTATACGGATCCCGGGACCCCGCCCCCCCGCTGCCAGCTAGCTGCCGCAGCGTCTCCGTCTGGAGGGTGGTTTGTCGCCGCAGCGCCTCCATCTGCTCGTGCTGCACCGCCGCTTGCCTCTCCTGCATGAGGGTCATCTTCTCCAGCATGCGCGCGAGCGCTATTACTGGCTGCTCCGCTTCTGTTCGGTCCGGGCTGGTGTCCATGTTTCGGTCGTCTTGCAGTCTCTTTTAACTTTATCCTCCCCCCGTACGGGCCACCACTGTGGCAAGGTCGAGTGCCACCGCTCGGGAAAAGACTGGAAGACACGGAGTTTGGTTCAATAACCCGCTGGGTTCTTTTATTCTTTATGATTCTTTTTTGGTTTCACTTCGTCGGTTCTGGCTTCTCCGGAGCTTTCTCTCTCCGTCCACAGCCAGCCCCGTTTGTTCGCCCGTCTCTCCCTTTTCAAGCCCCGGCTCACTGTCATAGCAATCAGAAACAATTAAACCATTAATCAATTACGTTTCCCCGTGATGCTGATTAACTTATGACAGCTGTGGCTCAGGGTCCGAGAACCGCTCTGCTCACTCTCTCTCTGCACGCAGAGGCTAACCACGCCCACCCTGCCACATCCCAAATCTATCTCATAGAGGCATTATTTCAGTGATTCAAAAGCTGTAAAAAGCTACTCCAGAAATGCACTTTCACCATTATTGATCAGTAGATGGCAATGTTACAAGTTCTTCAGTGCTTCAAACAGTTGATACTCAAATTGCTTACTTGTGTACTGTGTTCTCAAGTATGTATATTACAGGATTGTAATGGGGCTGAAAATAAGTTTAAAAAACATAAATTATCACAGAGGAATGTGTCCACTAGATATCCACCAAATATACAGGTGCAGCTCAAAAAATTAGAATATCATGAAAAAGTTCAATATTTTTTGTCACATGTCAGAAAGTGAAACTCATATATTATATAGATTCATTACACATAGATTGAAATATTTCAAGCCTTTATTTCTTGTAATTTTGATGATTATGGCATACAGCTAATGAAAACCCAAATTCAGTGTCTCAGAAAATTAGAATATTACATAAGATCAATAAAAAAGGATATTTTAAACAGAAATGTCAGCCTTCTGAAAGGTATGTTCATTTCTATGCACTCAATACTTGGTTGGGGCTCCTTTTGCATGAATTACTGCATCAATGCGGCGTGGCATGGAGGCGATCAGCCTGTGGCACTGCTGAGGTGTAATGGAAGCCCAGGTTGCTTTGATAGCGGCCTTCAGGTCGTCTGCATTGTTGGGTCTGGTATCTCATCTTCCTCTTGACAAGGTTCAGGTCAAGCGAGTTTGCTGGCCAATCAAGCACAGTAATACCATAGTCATTGAACCAGCTTTTGATACTTTTGGCAGTGTGGGCAGGTGCCAAGTCCTGCTGCAAAATGAAATCAGCATCTCCATAAAGCTTGTCAGCAGAAGGAAGCATGAAGTGCTCTAAAATTTCCTGGTAGATGGCTGCGTTGACTGTGGACTTCAGAAAACACAGTGGACCAACACCAGCATATGACATGGCACCCCAAATCATCACTGACTGTGGAAACGTCACACTGGACTTCAAGCAACATGGATTTTGTGCCTCTCCACTCTTCCTCCAGACTCTGGGACCTTGATTTCCAAATTAAATGCAAAATTTACTTTCATCTGAAAAGAGGACTTTGGACCACTGAGCAACAGTCCAGTTCTTTTTCTCCTTAGCCCAGGTAAGACTTAGAGTGGCTTGACACGAGGAATGCGACATTTGTAGCCCATGTCCTGGATTTGTCTGTGCGTGGTGGCTCTTGATGCACTGACTCCAGCCTCAGTCTACTCCTTGTGAAGCTCCCCCAAATTCTTGAATGGATTTTGCTGGACAATCCTCTCAAGGCTGCGGTTATCCCTGTTGCTTGTGCACCTTTTCCTACCACACTTTTTCCTTCCACTCAACTTTCTATGAATATGCTTGGATACAGCATTCTGTGAACAACCAGCTTCTTTAGCAATGACCTTTTGTGGCTTACCCTCCTTGTGGAGGGTGTCAATGACTGTCTTCTGGACATCTGTCAAGTCAGCAGTCTTCCCCATGATTGTGTAGCCTACTGAACCAGACTGAGAGACCATTTAAAGGCTCAGGAAACCTTTGCAGGTGTTTTGAGTTCATTAGCTGATTAGAGTGTGACACCATGAGTTTCCAATATTGAACTTTTTCACAATATTCTAATTTTCTGAGACACTGAATTTGGGTTTTCATTAGCTGTAAGCCATAATCATCAACATTACAAGAAATAAAGGCTTGAAATATTTCACTCTATGTGTAATGAATCTATATAATATATGAGTTTCACTTTCTGAAATGAGTGACAAAAAATATTGAACTTTATCATGATATTCTAATTTTTTGAGCTGCACCTGTATATTTGGTGGACACATTCCTCTGTGATAATTTATGTTTTTTTAAACTTATTTTCAGCCCCATTACAATCCTGTAATATACATACTTGAGAACACAGTACACAAGTAAGCAATTTGAGTATCAACTGTTTGAAGCACTGAAGAACTTGTAACATTGCCATCTACTGATCAATAATGGTGAAAGTGCATTTCTGGAGTAGCTTTTTACAGCTTTTGAATCACTGAAATAATGCCTCTATGAGATAGATTTGGGATTAATACCAAAGTCTCTAATGTGTACAATCTGCCACAGTAATAACTATAAGATGTGTTACGGTGAATATGCCTTGTTTTTGTACTTATTTTTGTTTCATATGCTTCATATCCATATCAATTAAATATGTGGTTTTTAACTGTATTTATATACTGTAGGTTACTTTATTGGCAATATTAAGTGACATAATTAACATTAACAACATGCTGAAATTGTATGCTTTATAATAGGCTTCAAATTATGAGACTGACAAGTGAAGATATGTACATTCCAAACCCATGTATTATTATTATTGCCACATGCTATAGCTTCAGAGCTGTGTACAGTAATTTCTTTATTGATGTCTCTATGCCTTTCTAACTACCCTAGACAGGAGGATATGTACTTGGCTTCAAGATTGACCCTATGGAGAAACTACAGGATGCAGTGAAAGAGATTAACTCACTGCACAAGGTTTACTCTGCAAGTCCCATCTTTGGAGTTGACTTTGAGATGGAGGAAAAGGTATGTTTTATTTTAAATGGATTGTGTTTCCAAAGGGTTCTTGAAAAATTGACAGTTCTGGCTTTTGAATGTCAGATACATTTCTTACTCTGTTGGTTTTTTCAACAATTAAATTTGTTTCTTTTTCGGTATGTCACTGATCACTCATCAATATTATGTCCTCCAATGCAGGGACAGACTGCGGCACAAATTCAGCCCGGGAGTCACGCAATAGAGTGTGCGGCCCACCATTATAGCCTTAGCCTACAGATCATTGATGAGTAAATAGGCTAATATTACAATACTAATAACCTTTGTAGCAGTGCCCACATCATGCAAAACGGAAGTATAAACACAGCCATCATGGCTCATCTAAACCTACCACTTGATCAGCACAGCATTTACCTGAAATCATGGGCTCACTGAATCAAAATAAACACTAATGTCCTTCGAGTACAATATCTGTGTGGTTTTTAAGGCACACAAAGATGTAGAGAAATACGAATAGTGCAAGCATTTGGCAGCATCTTCCTCTTGGGATTTGTTTTTTGTTCTTGCTTTTTAGCACCCCCTTTCTTTCTTACTTTTCAGAACAATAGCCAACAATACTGTGTAACTCTCACTGTCACTGATCAAACAGTATATATATGGTATATATAATGTTGAGACAGCGATGCCAATAGAAACCAATGGGGAACACATCCGAACCAGGAAGTTTTAATTTTGCGCTCATCTCACATGCGCAGTTGTGTCCAGTCAATGTACAACGAGGAAGTAATAGATAGGCCAAAATAAATAATACAAAAAAAAATCATATCTTTGTGTTGTAAGAACCAAAAATATTTTTAAAGAAATATAATGCACAGAGTCAACATCATTATATTAATGGAAATATTTTAAATTTGCTATCAAAGATTAATGGAGCCCAATGGGGGAACTGGCTTTTTGAGCGCAAATCATAGATATCAGCAGAGGGCGACATTATATCCGGTGCTGAGGTTGAGAGCTTAAAAGCTGGCCTCTTGATCAGAGACAAAAACTTGATGACTACTACTGAGCCAATCATATTTCAAGAAAAACGAGGATTGATCCAAATTAGCAGGGGCCGCCCTTATCTCCCCCTCAGTAGGCCTACCCAAGGTATTAGATCAGTGGCATAGCCAGAAATTGATTTTCAGGTGGGCCTGAGCAAAATTGGCCACTTTAAAAATAAAAAAAAATAAAAATCTAATACGCACTCCAAAATACAGCCTATAACAAACCATAATGCAATGCTTCACAGACTAAATCACTTGTCTGTGTTTTCTATACAACATAATCTATAGTAGGCTATAAACCAGGACACGTGATCTGGCTCCTAATATGACCTGACAAAATTTCAAAACACTATTTAGGCAGAGGTGGAAAATCCAGATTCAAAAAGTAAAAATCCTCCCCAGTATTTTGCTCCAATCACCTGGATTTGCTATTTCACATAATTCTTCAGCAAGGAGGTAGAACTAATTAGTGAAATCAGCTGGCTGAGTCTATGGGTGGAAGAAACACATGGTAGGACTTTTACTTTATGTCCCCTGGATTTCCACCTCTGCCATTAAGAAAGTAAGATACCTAACTGTCGCAGATGCGGTGCTCCTGGATCAATATGCCGCCCTTACCCATTCAAACACGCACAACATTACATGCCACATAACTGCAACACATTCATGACCACAGGAAACTATACAGAAGTAAATGGCTAACTGTATCAGGTGGAAAAGGTGGATGATTAGATTGTTGCATTAAACTGACATCTTAATTTTCTGTCGGGAAGGGAATTCTTGCGCAACGTTTATTTGTGTAACCGGAGTTATCATTCTCTGTTCCGTCCCAGCAAATTATTATAATTATTATTATTTTTTTAATCTTATCAATTACTGTGTAGAAGCAATTCCCAAATTAATAGCAACTTATTTATTATTTACATGCAAGTAATGTTTTAATAACTGGAATTGTATGATTGTTCGTACCGTTTGGTTTGTTCGTTGTTCCCCTGTCTGAGTTGCAGGAAGGCAAAGCTAGAACTGGAGAATGAAAGGGGAAACGCGCGCAACAATAGAGTTTTTTATTTGACGGCGAAATCAGGTGCTGGGAGTATCGTGTCAATCAAAAGGATGAGTAGCTTAAAAAGAGGGTATTATAATAATATATTTATATGGTTGTAGAAATGATTGGCTAATATCCTAAACTGAAGGTGGGACTTGAGATATAAAAGACCAGCATGTCAGCCATGCTGGGAGTAGACATTTGCCTATGATCGGGTGAAGAGCTCAGTATACATGCTGCTTGATATCTGGCTTTATGATAAGCTATTGTGGTTTTTTGTTAGTTTTTGTTCATTTGTAGAGTAGCTCTATATAACTTTATTGCTATTATGAGTTTTCTTTTTGTCTAGTTATAATTTATTTTGTCGCTTGTCACAATCTCCTCCAAGCGTAGCTTTTTTTTAATGAAGTGATTGATAGGCTATTTGTTTAGATCTTACCTAAGCCAATGAAAACTTAATAGTTAGCTATCAGCTATCCTAATTGCAAAAATGAACTAGACTAGTAACGGCGTATAGCCTAAACCTTGGGTGCCTTTTTAGACAAATTTGAAGAGTTTCTGACAGCGACATGATAACCAATTACATCACATTCACCTCCCCATTGCATTCAAGACTTTCTTATTGGTCAGAAATGTAGTATTGTTTAAATGACTTAAAACGGTAAGATCAGTGAAAGCTTCGGAGACTGTTGGTAGATAGCAAGTGTAGCCTATGTTTTTTCAACAGCTGGCGAGCAGCAACATAAATATTTTTTAACACACCGATTATTAAAAATGTAAATGCATGTTATGTAGATAAGAGATTGCCACTACATTCACAATTGGATGTGGAGGTTCAAGATAAATGGGTGGGCAAGGATACTATTTTGGTGACCGTGGCCCACCTGTGCCTACGCCATTGTATTATTTGCCCTGGCTGCTGAGTCTGTGGTGTGACCTGACTCCTGACCAGCCCATTAGACGTGAGAGACAAAAGAAAGAAAGAGAGAGACATGGGTTGGCAGCAGCCTGAATCAAATATTGGCCCAAATAAAATTGTGGGGATGATTACCTTTATTGACTAAAAATATTAATAAAAATTCTAGACCACTTCGGACTGCAATGGACTGGCACATCGGCACTCATCCTGAACCTCCCAATGGCCAGTCCGGGCCTACTCAAATGTATGAAACTGGTTACAATGTGATGGTAGAAAACCATCTTGGAATTCATCCTAAACGTGTATGCATATGATCATTTCCGAATATATTCCTATATTTGCTACCTCTTACCACAAAATAGGTAAATTCTCGTTTTCATTAGTAACAAACAAAGCTGTTTCTCAAAAACTATAAATGCAAAAAATATGGTTCATAGCTTTTATTAAAACTGCAGAGAACTGCACTATTATGACGAAGCAGTCAGAATTCATGCATTACAACAATTTAGTGTAATGGATTTTAATGGCGGATAATCAAACGCGAAGGTAGGGGGGTCAGAAAAAAGGTCAATGAAGGGAGTAAAGGGAATAATTCCCAATAAATGGAATAACAAAATAAATGCAAAGAAAGAAAAGACAGGAAACTAATTCCTTGTGGCTAAACAGCCAAATGAAAATCAACCCACTAAAATAGGGCGAACTCAAATAACGAATGAGACACAAACTAAATCTCCCGAGCGCAATACTGGAGCCAAAACGGGAAACTTAGCAAAGAAAAGAACACCTTCGGCACATAAGTTTGAACGGCCGGAAGAGTGTAAAACAAACAAAACAAACAAAGATAACTGTCTCAGAGAGAACAGCAAAGAATAAAACAAGTAGCACCGAATGCTAACAGGCGGAATAATACCTATACCTGAACTAAAAGCGAATAGCAAGTCCCCTGTGAACATAAACAGGGTTTAATATCACAAGGTCGCTAGTACCTGGCTATACCTGGCTGAATGCAATGTTGAATGACAAAGAAGCACCAGGGAAGCGGAAGTGAGGAACTTAAATACCCCACAGGTAGAGGCACAGGTGAAAACAATGATGAGGGAAAGCAAACCCCGGAAAGGAATGTGGAAAAAATCCGATAGATTCTCAATCGGGAAATAAGGACGAGAGCCACAATGGAAAAGAAAATAAAAACCCACAAACCATGACAGAACCCCCCCTCGAAGGGATCACCACAAACGATCCCTCAGACCGACTAATGTGGAAATCCTTAATTAGATTAGGATCCAAAATATTTATGGCTGGAACCCAACACCGTTCCTCTGGACCATACCCTTCCCAGTCCACTAAAAGCTGCCACCCCCTACCTACGCGTCTCTACGCTAAAATGCGGCGGACAGTATACACTGGACCTCCATCTACGATCCGAGGAGGAGGAGGGGGTCTCTCAGCAGCGGCTTCAAATGTGAAACGAAGGATGAATCCGCATAAAGCGTGGCAATTGAAGACGCACCGTTACAGGATTTATCCTACAGATAATTTTAAATGGTCCTATGTAACGTGAAGCCAGTTTACGCAACTCAACCCTCAAAGGCAAATCTTGTGACGAGAGCCAGACTCTCTGACCTACCCGATAAGAGGGAGCTGTCCATCGGTGTCTGTTGGCCGAAACTTTTTGGGGAACAGAGATGCGCGAACTCGTTTCCACACCGCACGACACCCACGAACAAAAGAGCCAGCAGAGGGAACCTCCACATTCCTCTCCAGTTCAGGGAAGAGTGGAGGCAGATAACCTACTTAGGCCTCGAAGGGAGAGAAGCCAGTGGAGGCATTATGGGCATACTCCGACTCCGAGGGAGATAACGACTCCACAAAGTTTATTAGTTTATAGGATTATTAGCTGCTAAGCAGTGAAGGGTGTTTTCCATCATCTGGTTAGTTCGCTCTGTCTGCCCGTTAGTTTGCGGATGGAAACCGGATGATAAACTAACCGACGCACCCAACTGGGCGCAAAAAGAACGCCAGAACCTGGTGACAAATTGGGGACCACGGTCCGGCGCTATATCCTGCAGTAATCCGTGTACGCGGAACACGTGGCTGATCACCAACTGAGCAGTCTCCGGCGCCGATGGTAATTTGGCCAGAGCGATAAAATGGGCCGCTTTGGAAAACCTATCCACAATAACTAACATAACCGTATTATCTTGCGAATCGGGCAACCCGGTTACAAAGTCCATTGAGATATGGCTCCAAGGACGACTGGGCATGGGTAACGGGCGTAACAAGCCCGAGGGTGGGAGTCGAGAACCCTTGCTGCGAGCGCAAACAGAACAAGCAGCAACAAATTTGCGCACATCCTTCTCCATACCAGGCCACCAGAATCATCTGGTGATGAATTCCTTGGTACAGTGGGTACCCGGATGCGCCGCAAACTGTGATGAATGACCCCACTGGAGTACACGAGGCCTCACTTCGGGAGGTACAAAAAGGCAATTGACGGGACCCCCACCCGGGCCCGGATTATGCCTGTTTCACGTCCACTTCAATGTCCCATAGCACAGGAGCGACTGTCTGGGAAACCAGCACAATGTGGTAGGACTGTCAGTAAATCGGTTTCGAGTTTGTAAATCGGAAGAGAAAATTTTAATGTCGTCCAAATAAACAAACAGAAATTTTCCCAACATCTCCCTTAGTACGTCATTTACTAATGCCTGAAACACCGAGGGGGCGCTAGTGAGCCCGAACGGCATGACTAGATACTAGTGGCCGTTGTGGGTGTTAAAAGCGGTTTTCCATTCATCGCCTTCATTCATGCGCACCAGATTATAGGTGTTGTGGAGATCTAATCATAAGGCCGGTGGGGAGGAAGGGTGGTTGCCCTCTGTTTACTAAAAAACCTCTGCTAATTCGGCATATTCAGCCGGGATATTGGGAGGCAAAGTAAATTCAAGTGTTCCTACTATCCCAGTCACTCCTCTCTGAGTAGGGGACCCAGGGAGAGGAGACCACTGAATCTCAGAGTCAGAAAGCTCCTCAAAAGAAATCTCCCTCCAATTAGAACATCCGTCAGCCAGGGAGTCCCACTCAAGACTCTCGTCACCAGCCTCAGAACCTGAGACAGACTCTACGTGATTGGGCGGAGAGGTAACCTCCTTCAGCTCAGACTCGGAATCGGAAACGTCAACACGTTCCCCGGACAAACTGGAAGGAGCAAGGTGACCCTGCGCAGTACACACGGAACCCCATTGACGAATAACTAACTTATCCCCTCCCCACTTAATATGGGGATCATGCTTAACTAGCCAAGTGTGACCCAACACTAAAGGATAAGCAGGGGAATCGACCAACAGAAACTGAATGCTCTCAATGTGTTTCTGTTGAAGAGTCGACATGGTGAGAAGACGTAACTTCCTTAATGGTGCCTGACCCCAACTGACGACCGTCGTGAGCGGTAACTAACCGGGATTGGTCCAGACACTGGACCGGAATGAAAAAATGTTTTAGCCGACTGGGCATCAATAAAACATTCCACGGCCCCGGAATCAATAAGAGCCTTGACCTGAAGCGAGTGCTCTCCCCAAGAAAGGCCAACAGGTAATAGTGTCCGAGGTGTAGTACCCTGAAGTCCCGCTAGAAGCTTTGGTTCCTCTAGCGAGACCTCCCCTTTTCTTTTACGTTTCGGACACTGATTAAGAATATGCCCCTTCCTTCTGCAGTCACGACACAACTCAATTGGGCAAGAAACCCTTGGCACTTGCCCGGTGGGCCGTCATAGCGGAGGGGGAGCTGTAATTTGGGTTCCCTAACCATCTGAGCAACAGAAGGTTTCTTCTCCTGACTTATTTTTCCATAGAGTTCAGTAAGAAAATTTGTCAGGAGAAACAACCCTTAAAGTGATCCATCCATATCTACTGCATATCTGGCAGCAAAGTGATGGTTTGAGACTCGTTATGACTTACAGCCATTTTACCAACCATGTATTCCATACTGTTCCAGCATAATTTACAGCTAAATCTCGTCTCACCCCCCAATTCCCATAGAGATCCATTCAAATGCAGAGACGTTATAGTATCAATGGTAAATAGAAAATAAGATACCACGAGTCTTGTGATATTGTTGGGTCACAGACATCAGGAAGTCATGGCATGCAAAGGATATGCGACCAAATATAAAAAATTATTACTTTATTTTATATATAAATGTAGGGGTGCCATTGTGGCACACATGGTTTTGTTAAAAATAGGGTTGCAAGGGGGTGGAAAATGTCCGAAAATTTACCACGGGAAGTTAAGCTCAGGCATTTTGGAAATTTTGACCAATTCTTTTTGTTGCAAAAGTTAGCCCTTAACATGGAACTTAAAGTTAGTTGGAAAATACACAACTGCAATTCTAGATCTTGCAGCATGATTTGGTTAGACATTCCATAGACATTAACTAAAACTTACTTTTAAACAATTTCTAGTGATTATGTCTTCCCATCAATTTCTTAGATTGTTCAATATAACAAAATATATGAAAAACGAAAAACAGCTGGTCCAGAAAAACAACATACCAACACTGGCACTGTTTAAAAACTCGACGTCCCATAATTCCCTCCGGACGGTTCAATGAAGTAAAATGGCTGAATTAGGAAGGTGGTATGCACTGCCAAAAATGTCCAGATGAGATGATATCTGATTGATCGAGAACCGCCCGTGCATTGCAGTGATGGATATGTCGTCCGTTAAAGTGGACAACAAAACACACTACAAATCATTAATCATTACTTTAAAAAATAAATAAATAAAAAAATTAATAAAAAAATTGGAACATCAAATGTATGCTCTATATCCTTATACCACACAGGCTAATCCAGGAACGTTTCGGCTCATTCTATAAATCAGATTACGAGAAATTGCCGATAGGCTCCGAAGTCCATTCTATCTGTCATAGGGAATATACTTCCGAAACCAAACTCCGGGGGCGGGGTTAAGAAATACATTTATTTTATTCAACATTCATGTTTTTTGTTCAATGAAAGAATCCATTAAAGTTCTACTCACAAATGTTTGCACGGATGTCTGCCAAATTTATGACAAAACAAGATGTTTATATTTATGTCTGCATATGATGCGGTAAATACAGCTAGTACAAATAACACCAACATTTCCAGTTAATTCCAATATATTCCCATTAATTCCAATGAAAAGTTTCCACCTTTGAATATTCCTGGAATTTTGCAACCCTAGTTAAAAATAATTATTTCTTGATGAAGGTTTTTCTTTTTTCATAATAAATTTACTTCAATTAAAGGTTGGATCTTTCTTATTTTTTCAATGTGAGATTAAAGTAATTCACCAAACGGTGACTTTTTTATAACCCTTTTTACTCATCTTTACCAGGGGTGCCAATAATAGTGGAGGGCACTGTATCTGTGGTCCCAAAAAAGCTCTCCAAACCAATCTAGCAGCACAGTGTATCAAGTCCCATTAGCCAGAAATGAGTCCAGGTATATGCAAACGAGATATAAAATCAAATGTCCACCAGTTTCCTAAATAAAATAAAAACACCCCTGCATAATAATCAACAACAAACTCATCCTCATGTTAACGCTACTAAACAAACACTTCCAGACCCCATTTCATACAACAACAAAACAACTCGGAACAGCTAATCTCAAACACAAATAGATGGCTAGCTGCTTACCATTTTTCCAATATAGTAACGTTAGCCATTTTCATTTAATTCAGAGGTATTTGTTTTATACATAAAGATATAAGGTTTGATAGCTCAAATCACAGGGATTCACGCATTGCTGCTAAATTGTACGTTTCAGTCAACATAGACAATACACCTTAAGTTTACTGTTGCAATGCACATTTTTTAATATTCATTGGATGAAAAACAATAAAATACATGCTGTTTGCGTGAATTCACAGTGACAAAAAAAATGGGTAACATTATACCAATGCATTTGTAGCCTAACACTGTTAGTATGGCAACATGACTTGCATGTCAACAAGGAGAGAAATGCCCTGACTAAACAAAACAAAAACGCCCTGACTGTATGAAAGAGACTGTAAAGTAAAAAACGAAAGATAAGGATCTTGGCTATTAGCTGGAACAATTGACAGACAGGTTTAAAAACCAATGGAATCAAACAACGCCTCAATCTGGAGGCAATCCCCATGCAGACAGTGATTCGCACTTCAGATAGGCCTACTGTGCTATCAGATTTTGCATACAACTCTGCAATCATATCGAAAACCCCCTCGTCTAAAATGTACTAAACCAAGGGATTGGTACTGCATTAACTGGCCGATTTGCACAATGCCAAACTGAACACAGCAAAACTACTCGCGACAAAGCGCTGAAAAGCACAAGTCCGTTTTGTAACTTGCATGAAAGCATGTACAGCCATATAGAACGTTTTGGAGTGTTTTTTCTTAAAGCCTAAAGGCATAACGATTTTAAAACCAAAGTTTTGTAAAATTCAATCAAGCAGAACAGTTCACCAGCACATTGTTTATGGCGTGACAGCAAGCTGCAATAAATGTTTGGTAATTAGATAGGAGTTTACAACGTTATTTACAAACTTTTAACGTTTTGGGCTTAAAAAACACTTTCACCAGATGGAATGGATGTATCCTAAGGATATTTAATCAAAATATTGAGGTGGGCAGTTTATTATATATTATTAAATTAATTAAATATATAATTTCATAACTTCCGTAACGCCCGCTTTACCGCTAGGGGGCGTTTGGTAGGAAAAGGTTAAAAGTATAAATAAAAGTCAAAATACACACAAAAGCAGCAGAGAAATTACATAATAAGTATCGAATGAAGTGAATAATAAAAAGTATTAAAGTAAAAAGTAAAGAATTTGTGTAAACATCTGAGTTGGTATATGTACTAGAATATATGTGACAGGTGCTGTAAAAATGGTCCACAAGTAGCACGGGGTAATTTTCCAGTTTTTTTATCGTTCATGAAAGTACATTCCAAATGATATCTCATACACTGCAATATGCAAATATTTGAAGAAGATATGCTTATTTGAATGTTGGTACACCTTATCACTAGAACCGCCAGGCTTTATTCAACGCCAAAAGGCGTCTGCATCCTATTGTTCTCACTGATGGCCCATTACCTCCATCCCTCATAGTGCATGAAGCGATAATGGCCGAAGCCCAGCGCCCAACAAGTTTGCAACAAACACAATCAGAATAAAACCTAGATGAGTGGCTCTTTTGATAAATTACATGGCTCCCTTTTGAAAATGAATTATAAATTATTACGTGGAATGTACCTTCACTACACCCAATGTTATTCGGAGTTGTAAACTGCATATAGGCTGAAACCATATACAATTGCCACGAATGCCTAAAATTATTTCCCTCTTGAAAAATAAAACAACTGATTGTAATCAATTAAAACATTATTCAAATGTTATTCTGTAAATACATCAACAGTCTAAGCACATTTTCGGAGGTTTCTGTAAGCATCTCCCACAGACAAATCGGTTGCACCTCATGCATTCTCGTTTTGTTGCGAGGACATTTGCCCACCTGGCACTGCATAATTTATAATTATAGGCGTTTGCAGTATTGCTATGTTGAAAAGGTCATGGCAGGACGAAATGATAGCATTAACAATGATCAAAATTTTTTGCTAAATCGCGCTGCCACTGTTGTTTGAACTGCAAACAGTGGTCTAAAACTACAAAATTACTGTTCGAGTCTGAAGTATTTCTTCTTGGAAAATAAAACGCATTTTAATGAATTTTAATATTTTTTTATTATGGGTATATAAAATAACAGTTTGTATAAGGTTACATGATCATTGTCTCAGGACACTAATGCGGTCATTATGGTGAAAGATGCAACCGATACAGTACGCTCCCGGAGGAGAGAAGCAGCAATTCACACTTGGTCACCAACACCAAATGGCGTTGAACGTGGCGGTTGTAGGGGGTCTTTGAGGTAAAAAATTTAATAAAATCAAGAAACACTAATCTAACTCAGTTTTCTGAGTTGAATTTTAGAATCATAACAAGGTAGGCATTTGCAATATACAGGAACTATTTAGGAAAAGTCAGGGTAGAACAGAAACATGCCATAAACACGGATTAAATCATTCTAAATTAAAAATCGCCAATTGGCATCGGCCTTGGCAATTCTAGTGATAAAACACTTTCCTGAGAAAACAGCTCTCAAAGATTTGCAATGATTCACACCTCAGGCTGGCAAACTTAATGGGCGTGAACAGTAGCTGGCTAACCCCACCCCCAACCACTCCCCCATTAGAGTATCTGTCACTGGCTGTCAGCTGTAGCTAAGGCAGATACAGCTTCCAACCAGAATTCTTTCTTAATTAGGTACTTTTCATGGTTAGGGGGATCATTTACCCACTTAAGCCACATTACATCAGAAATAGCTATGCATGCCATGAGTATCATGTTCACATTGTGCTATATTTCAGACAATTACATAAAGAGGTAGCAAGGTAGCAATAGGCTCCTAATTCGTGAAAGTGTGGACACATGGCTACTAAAACTAATCATTTGGTAGATAATGAAGAATTCAAGGGTAATGCAAATGACTACATAAAAATAAAAATATTAATATGAACTAAATGGTTTATTTAAAGGTGTGCAACTGTGCAATAGCAGGGTGCTGCTCTGGTCAGGTGTGCAATAGTGCAGTGTTCAATGTTCAGCTTTACCATGTCCAATGCAGCTGGGGAGCTCCAGTCAGAGTGAATCTACAAACGGAGAGTCTTGTTCTGAGCTGTCCAATGAACTGTGGTGTTATCTGAGGAAGCAATGATTTCCACAGTCTTCGGAAGCTGTGCAAACCAACTACACGATCCCCTGAAAAGTAAAAGGAATAGTGTAAATACTTATCCACAGAAGACATTTCTATAATCTATTACACTTATCCACAACTTCATGTACCAAGCTTTTCCACTGCGTCTTTGTAGCGATGCCACATTGAGGCTTTGTTTGGACTAGTGTTTAATATTTTCCCGGAAATTAGCTATTTTTAAACCCGGGATTATAACTACCCGTCTAAAAAAACAGGGGCGTTCTAGTAGGCTATTATCAAATGTCACATTTGAAATGTGCGACCCTACTTATTGGTTTACAGGCTACCACCACTAGCGTACTATTGGCTGAGATTCTTTAATATCAATAACAACAAACTGTTTTTCAAAGACGTTTTATTAATAAAAGCAACATATTTTCTGAACAAAATTATGGCTGCTTTGTAACTAAACAAAGGCTATAGGGCTACTAGGCCTACCTGAACAGTGAGAAGTATTAACGCTGACTATAACTGTTCACAACAAAAAGGCTTTTAAGTCTACAGGTAAACGGCCAGTGTTTAAGGAAAAGGACTATACCCCCTCTCAAAAATAATTATGCCTACACATTTTTACTCTCTTTGAAATGTCCAGGTTTTCGGAGGTGAATACCCAAAACAGAGAAATGCAGTGATGCATATGAAATTTCTCACGTTTATAACAAGCTAATAAAAAAATTAAACCTAAATAGGAAATTTAGGTTTTTGCTGCAAGAACTGAGAATGTGAGTAATAGGTCTACATTATAGAATAAATGGCTTAAATACAATAACTTAATATGATGGCATAAATACAATATCTCCATCAAGACACATCAGCAAATATAGATAGGCTAGCCTACCGTTGTGAAATGAGGGACGTTTAGCCGTAGGCTACAAGTTTGTAAGAAAAGCGAAGGTATATGGAGTTGATTTAGTTCCATAAATAGCGTGCGTGTGGAGCTATGAAGCGAGCGCACAGAACAGTAGCCTATCTGCGCGTGTGGAGCTGTGAAGTGAGCGCACAGAACAGTAGCCTATCCGCACGTGTGGAGCTGTGAAGCAAGTGCACAGAACAGTAGCCTATCTGCGTGTGTGAAGCAAGCACACAGAACAGTAGCCTATCCGCACGTGTGGAGTTGTGAAGCAAGTGCACAGAACAGTAGCCTATCCGCCCGTGTGGAGCTGTGAAGCAAGTGCACAGAACAGTAGCCTATCCGCCCGTGTGGAGCTGTGAAGCAAGTGCACAGAACAGTAGCCTATCCGCGCGTGTGGAGCTGTGAAGCAAGTGCACAGAACAGTAGCCTATCCGCGCGTGTGTAGCTGTGAAGAGAGCCCAGGAAGATAAGCCTTTAGCCTATATTATGTACGATAACACTACAATAAAATAATATTCCACCAACAGGAAAATGCTGCCAAATGTTCTAGCTTCAATGAAAAGTCGGTACATCAACCAGAAAACACGACTGAGCAATGAATGTTTACACTACTTTTTACTACTCAAAATGCCAAAATAACCATTTCTAACAGCCTACTGGACAAGACAGAGATTGAGTGGAAAAACAACTTTTGGGATTGAGAATCAAACGGTATTTCTCATGAAAAATTGAAGAACCTTCAAGAAAAGGTTTTCAAAGACCTTAGGTCTCATTTATAAAATGTTAATTTAATTTGATCCTAAATCCAATGGATTTGATTAAAAATCGGCATGCAAATTGAAATTTATAAAACTTGAAACTGACGGTGTGATGATGAACCGCGGAGCCGGAGCCTCTCAAAAACAAACGTACATATGTAGCCAGCGAGAAGAACCGCAAATTAGAAGCAGTAATTCTTTCATATCGCATAAGAAAAACTCCCGTCAGCAAATGCGTTTTCTTTTGCTGTTTGCGTAATAGTACATTGACTAGACAAAAAATTCTGTTACGATGGGCTGCAAATTATTGGTCTAAGCATCCCAGAACAAATTACAAACACCGTTGAAAAGGATATCGGATAAAACGGTTGTGAATAAAACCAGAATCACGTGAAATACTTCAGAGCTGCAGGTACAGTATATGGGTGTTGTGCGCAGACGTTCAATGTTGTGTAATAACGAGCTAGACTGGTGTGTATTTCTCAAACAGATTGTCCAAGACAATACATTACCACAGATTTTTGAAAGGGACATCTCTATGGTTAAAACCAATGGTAGGATTGTATATTTATTTCATGTTTAGTACCAGATATTTAAAGTAGAATATGACATGTTTATTTTGAAAAGGTGCTTGTAGCACAAAAAAACAAAAAAACACCGGCTCCAATTTTTACGTAAGATCAAATCCATTGAATTTAGGATCAAATAAAATTAACATTTTATAAATGAGAACCTTTCCTTGAAGGTTCTTAAATTTTTCATGAGAAATACTGTTTGATTCTCAATCCCACGCACTATCACTAGAGCATCTGGCAGTACAATTTGTGAGATGTGTCCAATCTGATTTACTGTAGCACTGTAATTACAATCTTAAATCTTGTTTAGTTCATCCTGCTGTAAATACAGTGATTACTGAAAGTAATACTACATATCGAAGAACAAGGATTTTGAGGTTTTCACTGGTTTGGTGGTGCAATGGATTAAATCCTATGCTATCCTACTTTAACTGCAGCCTCAACCCTTAGAGGAACTGACAGTGCAACAGCTTCCAGATGATGTGGAAATCGAGCCAGATGAGCAAACTGATGCCTTCACAGTAAGTGTGCGGCATCACATTATCACAAACACTCCCCACTCCTTAAAAATACCTGTATTTTTCACACTCTTAAAATGGTATTTATAATACATTGTACCAGGTTGTTACCACCACAATGGTCTTAAAAAAATTACTTCCATGAAATGCTTTGGTGATTAAATGCATGCACATTTTTGTTAGTTATTTTCTGTTTCTGCTTTTCCCCCAAGGCATACATTGCTGATGGCACGAAGGTAATGCTTCTCTGTGAGAGATTTTGGATTTTGTGGCAATTTCTAGCTACATACAAACAATGATTTTGAGTGTCCTTTTTTCCTAATTTTTCCTTTTTTTTCCCAAAGCAACAAGACCGGGAACCTGTGTTTTCTGAAGAGCTTGGCATAGCTATTGAGACGCTGAAAGAAGGCTTTACTCTTCAAGGACTCTGGGAAGTTATGGGTTGTTAATTTGAGGCTTGCTTTTATAGTATTGGCATTGTAGCTTTAGTAGGGTAATTTAATATTTGTGAGTTATCTCACCTGCACATTGTGAAATAAGAATATAACTGTATAGCTGTTTAGAAGTATTTCACTGTGCATCGCAGTGTGAGCAGTAGTGTCCGCCATAATGTTTGGGACAAATACATATTTCTTCTTGATCTGGCTCTACTCCATCATTTTGGATTTGTAATCAAACAATTTGGTTAAAGTGCAGATTCTCAGCTTTTATTAAAAGATTTTATACATTTTGGTTTCACCATGTAGAAATACAGCATGTTTATACATAGCCCCCCCATTTTCGGGTTTTAGACAAATGGGTTCACATGTTTCTGATTAGTCAGGTAAGTTAAATTCCTTCCTTGGTACAGGTATAAGAGAGCTATCAGTACTTTGTATTTTTCCATTTTCTCTTTTTAACCACAACAACAAGAACCGACATACAAGGACAGAAACAAGGACAAAAAAAGCAAAAAAACTTAAATTATAATAAGAATAAATTAAATTGCACGTACATAGGAGCATAAACAAAGGGCAGCCAGGGAACAACCAAGAAATGCATACCACGTAATATGTCACCTAAATTATACATAAAAAATTTATACTGTATAGTATACAATACATGATATCATAAACTATTGTTGGGATTACGTACAAATCTGGTAGCAGTGAGCAAAATGATTAGTAAAATTATGTCTGAATCATCAGGGTCCTCACATGGGCAGCACCAGAAATAGGGGACATGCCTCCATCCTTACACAACTGGTGGTGTACTTTTAGTATGATAAATCAGTCTCATAAAATTTTATATACTATTCTCAAAAGAGAATATACTAACTAAAAATGGGCAACTTCAATTAATAATTAAATTAATTAATAATTGTCTTAACAAAATCACAATATTATGTACTCAGTTGATACCGAATTAATATAAATGATTCAGCTAAAAGGTGAAGGCATTTTGGGGAATTTCTGCGATTAGCAGTGGCTGACTCAATTCAACACGAGCAACATTAATACAGACAATCTTGGAAAATGGAATAAAGTTTATTGAACACAAAGTACGAAAAATAGCAAAGCATGATTCACTACTATAATGTACAATAAACTGTGCGTGCGTGCATTGGGTGTGGTGGATAGCTTGGAGCCATCCAAAAGAAAATGGTAACTTTTACAACAAACATTCAATAGCACAGTTACATACATCCAGTCAAAAACATGTTGCGGTTGCTAACAGGGTGGGAAATTAGCACCCGCCACGCGCCAAATGTGAATGTATCAAACCTACCCACCACAGTAGCGTGTAGCAATGTAGATAAAAACTTTTTTTTTTTTTTTTAATTGGAGAATTGTCAGCCTTATAGACTATGCAGCTCGTAAAAGAATTAGCGGATATGCATTTAAACAGACCTTTAGGCTAATTATTTAGGCTAGAAGGATGAAGTCAACTTAATTTTTTTGGAGTTGGCGAACATCAACAGGAAAACGTATGAATTCTCGGATGGTGTGGGGTCTGCAGAGGGCATTTATTATTTGGTGTAATATTCTAATGACAGATGACTGAGATATTACCAGTTCGTCTGTGCTGTGGATTGCTGCATTTTACCTGTGGCCAAGTAGTTTAGCCTAGCATAAATTTGGCAAAACCTTGATCTCATTGCATTGTTTTTGTTGTTGGTGAAGTGACTGCATCACTGACTAGCTCTATATAATCATAATATCGTTGTGATTGATACCTTTTTAAAAGCTTGATGTTATTAAATGTCTCTAAAATATTGACTCGGCTCAATACCGAGACGGATTGCCGGCAGAAATTTTTGTACAGTAAAACAAAACAAACTGACTAATAGCCTACGCTCAGAGGTAAAAGTGACAGCTCCGGACAGCTCGTACTAACGTTTTGTGTTCATTCAGAACAACGGCAAACAATGTACCTTTAGTATTAGATAGATAGAAATTATGTATTAGCCTATTTATAATATGAAATGTATGTAATAAATGTATACACAATGTTTGACTTTGACCCGCAATAATGATGCAATAAATAGCCTACTATTTTATTAGAGCTAATAAACTTGAGTATGCATTTTCTGAAATGTTATTCTAGCATAAAGTAAAACAAATAAAATAAAACCGAAAACTGTCTAGGAAACTGTTTTGGTGACTGGTAAAATTTTGGTAGGTCAGAAAGTGAATTTCCCACCCTGGTTGCTAACTGAGATGCTGTGCCCAGTGTTGCAGCCTTACTTGAGTCGAGTCCTTACAAATTCACAGGGTTGCGATGGAAAGGGGGACCCGGCCGCCCCATCCCGGGGTCCCTTGAACTGGTTACTTCCGTCGTCAGGATTGCAAGTTCGCAGGGTTGCAGTTCGTAGGGTTAGTCAATAAGGAAACCGGTCACCAAATTTCCCCCAAAATACGCAGCGTGATCCTGGTGCAGGCCGCTTGCCTCTTGGGGACTCACCGGTGGTGCTCTGCTGTAGGATCAGTCGGTGCGTGTCAGTGGTTCTTAATAATAATAATAATAATGCCTTGCATTTATATAGCGCCTTTCTCACCAACTGGTGACTCAAAGCGCTTACAATGATGAGGGGGAAACTCGCCTCAACCACCACTAATGTGCAGCACCCACCTGGGCACTTGACCACTGCTAGGTTACTCGCGTCGCCTCTTGGCATCTCGTCTCCGGTTCTCCATGGCTAACAGCTGGGGGTAGATGAGCCTGCCTCGCTCAGTTGGGTCAGCGTCACGGATGACTGATGCTTTCTGTGGAGCGAGGACTTTTTCCCCAGCCAATGCAGGTCTTGCGAGTGGAGCGAACAAAAACAACTGACTGGGCAAGAGGGGCCGTGTTGCCCTTTTTATAAACTTATTGCCAGTAGCGCATTTCCGCCGCAAAGTATCGCGTTGTGCGGAAATCACAACAGGGACAACGTCCTATGTCACCTACAGTGGTGTAGGTAAAAATTGCAGTACAACATCAGTAACCTGATGAACCACTGTTATTAGTAGTAGTGATATTTCTGCATGGCAAATAATTTACTTGTAGATGTAGTAGTGTAATAGAAAAACAAAATAATAGCAGTGTGGAGTTTAATTAGAGAATTCATTAATTCTGTGAAAAAACAGGTGTCATTAATTGTCCTTTATTAAGGAAGAAGGGAAGCAAATATTTCCTTCTGAATTGCTAAGTAAAATGGGCCGTTCCAAACATTGTTCGGAGGAACAACGTAATTTGATTAAAAAGTTGATTGGAGAGGGGAAAACGTATAAAGAAGTGCAGCAAATTATAGGATGCTCAGCTAAAAAGTTTAAATGCTTTAAAATGGCAACAAAAACCCGAAACACACGGAAGAAAATGAGCAACTACTGTTAAAACAGATCGAAGAATAGTCAGAATGGCAAAGATTCAGCCAATCATCACCTCCAGAAAGATCAAAGATGATCTAAAATTACCTGTAAGTGCTGTTACAGTCAGAAGACGTTTGATCGAAGCTAAGGTATCAGCAAGAAGCCCCCCGTAAAGCACCATTGTTGAAAAAACGGCATGTGCAGAATTGGTTCAAATTTGCCAAGGAACACATCGATTGGCCCAAAGAGAAATGGCGTAACATTCTGTGGACTGATGAGTAAAATTGTTCTTTTCGGGTCTAGTGGTCATTGACAGTACATCAGAGGACCCCCGGGTACTGAATTCAAGCCACAGTACACTGTGAAGACAGTGAAGCATGGTGGCGCAAAAATCATGGTATGGGGACACTATGGTGTTGGGCCTATTTATCGTATACCAGGGATCATGGATCAGCTTGAATACATCAAAATACTTGAAGAGATTATGCTCCCGTATGCCGAAGAGGAAATGCCCCTGAAATGGGTGTTTCAACAAGACAACGAGCCCATACACACGAGTAAGTGAGCAACATCTTGGTTCCAGACAAAAATTATTGAGGTAATGGAGTGGCCAGCTCAATCCCCGACCTCAACCCCATTGAAAACTTGTGTGTGACATTAAAAGTGCAGTTTCTGATGCAAAAATTCACAGGAACTGTGGAATGTAGTTATATGCTATATGTAATGCTTAATTAAAACCAGCAGAGGCTAATGTTGTCCATAAAAAGGAAAAAGGGCACAGGGACCCCTGGTGTCGGGTATTAGGGGAAAGGACCAGGCCCTTTGGGAGGAGGCAAGGTTAAGCCCTCAATAGGTGGAGTTAAAAACAGGATAAAAGGCCTAGTAATTCAGAATGGGGGGCTGCTGTGAATTCTGAGATTGCTTGGAAACTGAATGTGTGAATTGGTCTGCAGACCAGTTTGTATGTCATTATTGAATTTGTATATCATTATTGAATCATGTACAATAAACCTAATTGCATCAGACTCTGAAGATCTTGTTTATTTTTGAAGAATAAATACTCAACGGTGTGAGAAACTCCCCAGTCCATCTGGCCCTGACTGGGGTCAAATTCTTCCACACGGCGTACAAAGCGCCATATTTATGGCGTGACGTGGTTCCGCCTGTAGTGGTGGTTAATTTGCTATATAGTCTCCTAGCAGCTCTTCCTCTCGGCGAGAATGACCCATACTGTGGCGTGTTGACTGATATGAAATGGAACCAGCATACGCAGGGGTACTCCAGGACCGAGGTTGAGAACCACTGGCCTCGCCACTGTTATGATCCATGACTATGAAGAGTAGGCTAATATTAGCTAGCTGATGTACGGTGATAATCGAACGGTTTCAATTTGAATATTCGTTTTTAGAAGCAATGTTAATGATGTCATTTTCTGGGCTAGTGCAGTTAGCTGTTGTCAGCCACGGGTTTCTTGGCATTAAAGAATGGTGCAAATCTGGGTTTTTAAATCTGTTTGCCATGCAGTAAGCCACACATCAGCTTTTTGGCATTTCGAAAATCGCAATGTTTTATTATATATTACTACGATTCTACGGTGGCTCTGAAGTGCAAAAAAACACAAAAACAAAACGAAAAACGCAAAAACAAATACTTTCGGTTCTGAAGTGCAGATAAAGCCACTGAAGTGCAAAATGTAAAAACAAGAAGACAAAAACTTGCAGCTTTTAAGTGCAACACGCAAACACACAAAAACAAAACGCAAAAACAAAAGATTATGGCTCTGAAGTGCAAATCAGTGAAATTACAAGCCTAAATTAAGAGAAGTGCAAGACGCATACAAAAACGAACGCCTCTGAAGTGCAAGTGCAGCACACAGGAAACTGCCGTTAGTTTGCTGGGACTTTGGATTTGGCTCTTGTTCATTAAATTTATTGAATTTGAAAGGTTAATTTAATTGGATATTAATCTAAATTGACTTGAACTTATTTAGCAAAGAAAAAAGTAGTTAACGTTAGCGAAACAATTTTTCAACTACTTAGCTAACTAACTAAAAATGTTTTCCATAATTTCCCGGTGTTGTGGTTGCGATGTAATGCGGTGGGCTTCTGATGAGATATGACAGCAAGAAGACTGGAAATTCTGCCTTGCAGCGACATGTGGACAGAGGGTGCAGGATGCAGGCTGCCGGCAGTTCAGGGCTACTGCAGACTACTCTGACCGGCTTCGCTACTACCTCCTCAAAGAAAATCACACAGCCGGCCAAAGTAAAGGTCATAGAGAAGTGCGTTGTATACTGTTGCAAAGACATACGACCTTTTCGTTCCATTGCAGGACAGGGTTTCGTAGAGTTGGCTCAAGAGCTCATTAATGTCGGTGCTGCGTATGGACCTGTGTCCGCAAAGGACGTACTACCTGACCCCACATCAGTGTCTGGACGGTGCCACCAGCTGGCCACAGAGTCACGCAAGCAGTTAATTGAGCAGCTAAATGACATCTTTAGTCAAGTGAGTACAATTGGAATGACCACTGACATCTGGACCGAAGATTACCATAAATTAATTTACATTACAATAACATGCCATTTCGTCACACCGTTATTCAACCTGGTCAGTAAAGTGCTGAAAACTGCAGTGTTTCCACCAGAAGAGTCTAAAACGGGCGATAACATCAGGAGGGAAATGATCAGACTACTAGTCACAGAATACGGGCTGGATATAAGTGTGCTGAATAAAGTGGTGTGGGTGACCGATCATGGCTCAAACATCATTGCTGCCCTCAGACCTTACCGACGGCTTGATTGTCAGGATCATCTTTACAACACTGTGCTGCGCCATGCCCTCGATCCTGCACAGCTGGCACAGGAAGCCCCAGAGGTTGCTGACACCCTGCAAGCTGCCAAAGCATTGGTGAAATATGTTAAGAAGTCAGGCTTGGCAGCTTTGCTGTCAAAGACAGTGATGCAGATGGGGGACACTAGATTTAGCACTGTATACCTCACGTTAAACTCTGTCCGTTTAGTATACCAAGAGCTCGTCGATAAGCTAGAAGGCTGTGGAGAACGCTGGAGGATTGATGGCGTATCCCCAGATGTGCTCGACCTTCTGGTAGACTTCCTGCGACCGTTCTACGAGGCCCAGCGTGAACATGAGGGAGACCTATACAACGTTAAATCTAGTGTTCCTCTGGTTCGAGCGGCTGAAGCGCCACTGCAGGAGAACGCAAACTGACACCCCTTACCAGGCGATCATCCGCGAGAGGCATCTCGACTGGATCGCACGGAAGGTGGAAGTAAAGGAGCAACATAAAATCGCCACTTTCCTTTGGCCAAAATAGTCAGCTCAGAATGTTGACGAGTTCTGAAAGAGACGAGCTACATCAAGTGGTTCGAACCCAGTTGAGCGACATCGACACCGAAGTGACAGCCGCAGGAGATGGACCCGGACCAAAGAAAGTTGCAGTGGACTTCGAAGACTGGGAAAATCTACCTGTGGCTGTCATTGATGAAGTGGAAGTGTATTCAACGCAGAATCACCTGATGCACAACGACATGGATCTTTTGGGCTGGTGGAGAGAACACCATCTCACTTACCCGAAGCTAGGTGTACTTGCTCGGGGTATTCTGGCCATTCCAGCGAGCAGCAGCAGCAGCGAATGGAACTTTAGTGTTGCTGGAAGAACCATCGACCAGAGGAGGACAGCGCTGAAGCCATCCACGGTGGATGCTATCCTCTTCCTCCACGACAACTCCAAATAAACCATGATGGTTGGATTATGTAAATAGTTCCAGTTAACAACGGTTCCAGTTGAGTTCAAAAGTTCATGAATATGAAGACTTGACAATCTTCAATGGTAAGACTCAAATGTTAGTCCTATTTGAGACTGCAGGTTAGCTATGTTAAAATAGGCCTACTGTCTTAACGTTAGGCTAGGCTACTATGTTTAGCTTATTATGGTGAGCTGTTAGTGTTCAATGAAGGAGTGCAACTCTAGCCTACTGTGTGTGTGAAGAACTGATGAATCTGATGACACTGCCTAATATTGTGTGTGTGTATCTGTTATCTACCAATAAAACAATGCCATTTAGGTGCCCAGTGTCCACTAAACAGGCAAGCTGTAACCATGGTAACAACAACTGCGTGACAGGGAAACACAATGTCAGTGCTTCAGTGCCTTACATTAACTGCGTCGGGCTCGGGTCGGGTTCGGACATAAAAAGCAGAATGCCTGTCGGGTTCGGGTCGGGCTCGGTTACTACTATCTCGGACTCAGTCGGGTTCGGCCAGAAATATGCGGCCCGATCCGCACTCTAATGGGAGCACATCAGTTTTACTGGAGCATCTGAAGAGGAGGCACGTTCTGGATGATGAAGACTCGTCTCGGTTAGCTTGTTAGCTAGCTAGCTACCATAGCTAATTACATCACATGACAGTTATTTGGCAGACGCTTTTATCCAAAGCGACGTACAATAAATGCATATTGAAGGTCATAGACACAATCTACAAAGCAAATCCAACAAAGCACAACTTTCTCACAACGTAGGAGCTATCGCTAGTAGTCAACAGAATACAGAATACAGTCGGCTATACATTCTAAGCTATGAAATAGCAAAACCAAATAGAAATATGTTAATGATAAAAGGCATGTTACTTCACGTTATGAGCTGTAACGTTTTCTATTTTGAAATACATTTTCTCTTGATCAATTGTTAATGGCGTTGAACATACAGGAGCAAATAATAACCTATTATTCACAACAATCGAGTTCACATTCCAAATGTGCCTTTAACTTTACAATCTTAAACGTTGCATCATTGTCATCATGGTGACATTTACAGAGAATGTGTTGCTGTTGAGTGCACAAGTTTAGAGAACACCGGAGAATGTGATACTTTCTAAATCGCAAAAAATTCGACAACTCCTGTCTAGTGTTGCCATATCCGCAGTTTTACAGCTAAATTGGGATACTTTCAAAAAAGGGCAGTCGGGTAAACGGGTAAATGTTGAAAAGTCATGCAAAGCATGCACTTATTTTAAAAAGTTAAAATATGATAATTTCTATTTCAAATACATTGGATTCGGTTAAAAATATATTTTAGGCTAGTTTTGCATTGCCATTTGGCTGGAAAGTCTTGCAAGATCTGGCAACCCTGCCTGTCTATGCGTGCATGTCCAATGTGCGTTGCATTCGAATTGATTCGAAAGATTTATGGGTTTGTTTGATCTCGTTCGAACTTGACTTTTGGAAAAAGTGACAGCCCTAATAACTCACATCTCCATTTATCGTGAAACTGGATATATAGACGGGAAACATTTATTTAGAACGCATTTCAATATCTACACAGGATTTTAGAATCAAGAACAAAAAAATATGGCTTGCATGTAGATTTTTTTTAATGGAGTAACTGACAGTAACTGGCTTTCCCGTGGCACAATGCCTACATACCATAACGGTTTTGTCCACCGCCCTTCTTCCATCATCATCATACAGGGAAGCCAAAATGCTCCTATACATACGACTTAAATGATGCGGGAGGCCTCAAGTTCTTCCGCTCCTCCGCTAGCCATGACTCACTGTGCTTTTTTTCTTTTTTCTTCTTCGCTTTTTCAATATGCCCAATTCACGTGAAAACACAACTGCTTTTTAAAAATAATCAAATCACTGCAACTAATAATCAAATTATTACACCTGTCTTGTTTCATTTAAGCCATTTACCAAGTTTATGTGATGCTCACACCTGGAGTTATAAAGCCTTAAAAAGAGCACCCCCTGAATAGATGATAATTTATGAAATTTGCCATCTGCGCCAAGGGTTTAAGTTATGTTGGTGATCTGAGTGTAAAGACAGCTGCATCTAAACCAAACAGGTACTTTCTAATAAAAGTGCATGCCGGTACTACAATCTCTAGCTGTTTCAGCCAATTCCGTCAATGGGAAAGAATTCACTTTCATAGTTTTAATGGACAAACCACTGTGCATTGGTTGTTTGAAAGCTTAAATCATTTGACTTTGTATATTGTGTTAATGTCTAGTGTTCTGAATGTGATTTAAAAAGTTGACACTTCTGTACAAGTCTAAAACTAACACTTGGACACATGCATTTCAATTATATAGGTACATTTAATTTTAAAAAATTATGTCACTTCATAATAATACATGGGTTTACAGGGAGATTAAAGAGTGATTAGTGCTTAGTTGTGTGGGGCTGGAAGTAGCCTATAACATAAAACGTGAAAAAGTTATCAACATGCAAAAATGCCAAGTTATGCGTATAAAGCACTGTCTATAATAAAACTAGCAAAACCGAGGCCTGCCAATAAAAGTAAGCCTATTGATATCAAAATGAGGCCAAGTTACAACAAACAATATTGGCTATCTTCGCTGACACAAATTAAACAAGCTCCATTTGTAATGGATTTTAGTGGCGGATAATCAAACGCGAAGGTAGGGGGGATCAGAAACAAGTCACTCACGCAGAGAGGACCAATGAAGGGAATAACAGAATAAATGCAAAGAAAAAAAGACAGGAAACGAATTCCTTGTGGCTAAACAGCCAAATGAAAATCAACCCACTAAAATAGGACAAACTAGAATAACGAGTGAAACACAAACTAAATCTCCCGAGCACAATACTGGAGCCAAAACGGGAAACTTAGCAAAGAAAAGAACACCTTCAGCGCATAAGTTCGGATGGCCGGAAGAGTGTAAAACAAACAAAGAAAACTGTCTCAGAGAGAACAGCAAAGAATAAAATAAATAGCACAGAATGCTAACAGGAGGAATAATACCTATACCTGAACTATAAGTGCAGTCCATTTACCATTTAATAGCAAGTCAGCGTTTAATATCACAAGGTCGCTAGTACCTGGCTCAATGCAATGTCGAATGACAAAGAAGCACCGCGGAAGCAGAAGTGAGCAACACAAACCCTGGAAGGGAATGTAGAAAAAATCTGATAGATTCTCAATCGGAAAATAAGAAAATGAAAACCTACGAACCATGACACTATTCCAAACCAATGCTACCCAATGTTTCGTTAATAATTTAATGAAACTTGGCCCTCTGTTTTTTCATCTTGCCTTCCGAAGTGAATGTGGTCATTCAAACTTTGTGTCATGTAAAAGTGTCAAATGTCAACGATTTATAGTGTAAATAACAATTCAATGTACAAAATGTTTTAAAATTGCAACTAGATAGATAAATACACTACTCAAAAAAATGAAGGGAACACTTAATCATCACAGTATAACACAAAGTCAATTAAACCAAACCGGTCATGCTGGATGATGTTGCAGGCAGCATAACATTCGCCACGGCGTCTCCAGACTCTTTCACGTCTGTCACATGTGCTCAGTGTGAACCTGCTCTCATCTATGAAGAGAACGGGGCGCCAATGGCGAACCTGCCAATTCTGGTGTTCTCTGGCAAATGCCAATCGAGCTGCACGGTGCTGGGCAGAACATGCACACGAGTAGCCCGCTGGAGGTCATTTTGTAGGGCTCTGGCAGTGCTCCTCCTGTTCCTCCTCGCACAAAGGAGCAGATACCGGTCCTGCCGCTGGGTTGTTGCCCTTCTACGGCCCTGTCCAGCTCTCCTCGTGTAATGGCCCGTCTCCCGGTATCTCCTCCATGCTCTTGAGACTGTGCTGGGAGACACACGTATAGATAGATGTGCCATCCTGGAGGAGCTGGACCACCTGTGCAACCTGAATGGGCTGCAGGTACCGCCTCATGGTACCAGTAGTGACAAAGGCACTAGCAAAATGCAAAACTAGAGAAAAATCAGTCAGGAAAGATAAGGAGAGAGAAATGGTCTGTGGCCACCACCTGCAAAACCATTTACTTTTTGGGGGTTGTCTTGCTGTTGCCTCTCCTGTCCATCTGTTGTCACTTTCATTTGCACCAAAACAGGTGAAATTGATTCACAATCATTTACGCTTCCTAACTGGACAGATCGATATCCCAGAAGTTTAATTGACTTGGTGTTATACTGTGTTGATTAAGTGTTCTCTTAATTTCTTTGAGCAGTGTATATAAGCAACTGGGGAAAATTATAATGTAATGTAATGTATATAAGCAACTGGGGAAAATGACAGAGAGCTAGAAAATGCTTCCTTTGTGTTTAAACTTTATTTTTTCTGCCTGACAAATGTTAAATTTTTTCTGGTACTGTGCAAATAGAGCACAAAACTTTTTGCGCTCACAAAAACTTGCCTCTTAAAGCCTGAGGATACGCTTTTTTTCAGAATTTTCTGGTGGCGCATTGGTTTAAGCAGTTGCCTCTCCCGCTGTAGGTTCTCCCTTTTGTGGTGATGCAAGTTCGAATCTCACCTTTGCAAATCTTTTTCGTCATGTCTGCCGCATTTCTTATAAAATCGCCAGTTCACTGATCAGTTTAGATTTTTTATATCTCTTGATGGAAAGCATTATCCTCTTTACGAGAATAATAATTTATAAAAGACAAAAAGAATCAGATGCTGCAGAGTGGGATTCAAACGTTAAACGCTGGAAGTAGCCTAAACGTTTCCAGAGCCACATATGATCACGTTGTGCCACAGAACACACACACCACTAGCTAGAAAATAGGCCTACATTTTTTTCAAAGAATGATACGCAATCTTTTTTTAAAATAAAACCGGGGTGTTATGTTACATTTGCATTCCTCCGTAGATCGCTCTCTCTGATCATTGCTTCTATGGAATCATTTGATTTGAATATCTGAACCTGAATATCCGCCGATGCTTGTTGATGTTAATAACTTGTTAAGATGTGCATCTTCTGTGGGAGTTCTATATTGGCCTAGGCTACTTAAATTTATTGATTTGATTATAGGCTAACACGTTGCAAAATAAAATAAAATAAATCTAGGCCTACTACGAATTAAAATGTTTTCTAGCCGTTGCTTAACGAGTCCCTGGGTCGACACCTGGCCATAAATAGAATAAAATACATAACGATTCATTATGATAAATAAATAGTTTATGATTTATATAAAGATTGGCATGCTTTTTCTTTGTGTGGAGCTGGAGTCAGAGTTGACATTGTCATTTGCAGAGCTGTACGAAATCGAGTCATTGCAAACTCAACTCCCAGAATTGAAAAAGCGTTTATATTTCTTACATGGAGAGAGGACTACATCACAACAACAAAAACACTGGCGATGATGATGATATGGTATTGGCAGGAATACATTTCATGCATCAAAGCTGATCTTCTCTCTCTTAATGCTCCTCTTTTGATAAGAAAAAAGGTGTCGCGTTCCAGTGTTCTTTTTAAACCATTAAGCAGTTATCCTGATACAACTTATGAGATTGAATAATAATGTTATTTAACATATGTCCTGGTTCCTACGCAGTGGCGCCGCCAAGGGGTGGCCAGGGGGGGCCACGGCCACCCTGATAAAATCGCTGGCCCCCCCACTGGCCCTCCCTCGCAAGTCGCATATGCATAATATGCTGCTATGTGATATTTTATATTAGGTACTATTCATTTAAATCAATAATTATATTTTTCATAATAGTTCATGCATGTGAAAGAAAATAACAAATGTATTGCCAGCCAGCCGCTTAAGCGCAGTGCATTGCCAGGAGACTGAGCGCAAATAGAACCCGCCCATCCCGGGAGGGAAAACACATCCCGCTCTCGCCCTCTATTGACTTGACGTGCTGGTGCCTTCTTGTCATTTAGATCCATTAGTCAACAGCATAAAAATGCCTAAAAGTTGTTGTTTGGTGAGATGCACTACAAAAAAACAAAAAACAAAGTTGCGGTTTTATAAGATTTCGAACCGCAAAACGGAGCCCATAAGATGAGAAAAGTGGATCCGAGCAATAAGACGTGAGGCGTCGGCAGGAAGAAAGAGGAAAATGTGGGACCCTGAAACTCCACATGCTTATATGTGCAGCAGGCATTGTTTCACAGGTAGCCTAAGTCAAATAAGTTATCCAATTGTCAATGTATGGCTAACTAATATTGCTGTAAGAAACGCTAAAACATTTTGACCATATGCAAATGGTTTGTAGTGGAATGTGGATATAACGTTACAGTATTATATTTGTGCAAAATATTATCATCTACTAACAAAAAAGTTGTGGGCATCCAAAGAACGATAATTTTTCATCGTTGTATGCATGTAGATTCCAAACAAACGGTGACACAAAGAAAAAGTAGGTTACTCTTCTCATACAGGTTGTAACTGTTCAAGTAGGCTAAGCTAGCGAAATAGAGGTGACGTTGTCATAAATCTATTTCTTACAGTAAAAATGGACGACTTGTTTACATTCTCGGACAGATGTTAAAGTAAATCTATCACCACTTGCCACAAGTCAGCAATTATATCAGGAAATGCCCTCTTTGGAAAAAAAAAAAAAAAAGATAAAAGAAAAAGGCTATGCTGTTACTGCCTATGAATCGCCTATGTATATGCATATACATAACACATTAAAACAGGATTGCTGTGGAACTCAAAATTCAAGTTCAAGTTCAAGTTCAAGTTCTTTTATTGTCACTTTACAGTTTACACAGGTGTAGACAGAGAGTGAAAAACTTTATGTGCAAAACGCCCGACAATGAACAGCAGTTATAAAAAATAAAAATATAACAGTTAACAGTACCATTAAACAGTTAATGGTAACAGTTAGCAGTTAACAGTTAACATTAAAAATAAAAATGTTAACAGTACCGGTATTAGTCTGTGAACATCAGATAATTAGTAACATTAACTGTAAAATAAGAAAGCAAAGTATATCAGTATGCGATTCCTTAACTCTCATATTAACATAGTTTTCCACTAGCCTATATACTACAACAACATAATAGAATTCCATAAATTCAGTTATGGCTTTTGGTTTTGGTGTGCCACCCCAAGATTTTCAGTGGCCACAACTGGCCACCTCAATGAAAGATTTCTGGGGGCACCACTGTTCCTACGTTGAGCTGTATCTTGAGTACCGACGTTTATGAGCCGGTCAAATAATAACATTAAAACGTCTGCACTTTTGAGAAAGATTCACCACGTCAGGTAAAACACGTTGATCCACTGTCTCATTTTTTACTTTTACACAATGATCCAAATACAACTCAAAGGACATGCTACTACCACGCATTTTTAATGATGGCAGTATGATGTCTGGTTTCTTGCATTCATTTCTCAATCGTCCTGATAACGTTACCAAGTGACAATGCAACTACGTCTTTTTGTTCACGTTCATACATTGTCAGGATTCAGAAGTTGTGGAAACCAGTTATTTTTGGTCATGACTGATAAACAATCAAACAACCAGAAAACAACGTTACATAGACGCATAGGTCGCATAGGCAAAAATGCCTAAAGGGTACCGATACATAAAATTTCAGAAACAAAGTAAATCAAACCGCAGTGATGGATGCAGGCATATACAGTCAAGCCGGAAAGTCTGCAGACCCCTTTCACCTTCTCCACATTTTATTATGTTAGACATATTCTAAAATAGATTGAGTTCATTTTTGTCTCAAAATTCTACACAAAATAGCCCATAATGACAAAGTGAAAACAGGTTTTTATACATTTGTGCTAATTTATTAAAAATCTAAATGTAAAATATCATATGTACACCCTTTAGGGGTGGGACGATTCAATCCCATAACGATTCGATTCGGTTACGATTCTTTAGGCAAAGGTTCGATGCATCATAACATCTTACATTTGACCACGATTCGATTCGATACAATTCGGTTCGATTCATTTTGATACTTTAAAAAAATTTAATAGGTATGCTTATGTGATTTGATACCGATACAGTCAGCAGTAATTAAATATTCAATTAGAACCTTACGCCAAGTTCACAGAATTATGTTTATTGTTAAGGCATGCCATACATTTTGCAGCTGTCTGCAGCAAATAATGCAGCAACAAACATGACTAACTGTATTTTCTAAAGTTGCCCGATTGAGGTTATTGTTTTTCAAACAGTGTCAGACATGGTACCCTAATACCTTTCCTTTATTCACTAAAATGTTTTCTGTATGGTGTATCTAGGTTCCACAACATTCATTAAGTGACTAAATCCCTCTTCTTCTACTGCACTGTATGGTCTAAGGTCTTTGCAGATGAACGTGGCTATAGCAAATGTCACTTCTTTTGCCCGTTTAGAACAGTTTTTTTAAATTATTTTATTTTAGTTTTTGTCTGTGTGATATGTAGGGGAGGGGGGGGGGGTTGGAATCGGACAGTTAACGTAGTAATAATGAAATGAACGTAAGACATTGGAAATAGTCTTACTATTTTTGTTTTTTGTCTCTCACGTCTACTTGATTTTGAATAGAAAATGGTTTAAATTAAAATATCAGAAAATACTTTACAATTAACTGTCTGGGCACGGTATGTGTATAAAAATGAATAAAAACAAATAAAAGAACTGTTTGGCCATTTCTCCAGGAAATCCTGATTCCCGAGTTTAGCTTGCTAATCCGCTTGCTGTCCTTCACGTCAATGGTGTGTCGTCGGCTCAAATGGTTTATCATGTTTGTGGTGTTGCCTGTGTATCTGATTTCAACTTGGCATGTCTTGCATATTGCAGCGGTTTTGTCAAGTACACCCTCCTTCTTTCTAAACCCGAAATGCTTCCATACCACTGATTTTCTGTTCGGAACATCGGAAATTCTGTCAATTTCTGTCTCTTTTGTCGCACTCGAGCAGCTAGCCATTTCGCTCAGATCTGTCCGTCTCATTGTCGCTTGATTCCCGCCTGTCGCTGCTTTCAACTCACGCTTACGTGGGGGTTGGAGCAGAAACATGGATTAAAGCTAGTCAAAACAGTTTTAAAAGTAGTCGTGTCTCAGAAATATATTTTTTAAATAATTAAATTAATATATTTTTTTAATAAATAAATACATGTGCACATTCATTTACAATGCGATATTAATCTATGCTTATCAATTCTAAGCTTACAGATCGATGCAGTTGTATTTACACATTCAGATCGATGTATCGCGATGCATCGGTGCATTGTCCCACCCCTGACACCCTTTGTACACCCTTTGATATGATACCCAAAAGTGAGCTGAGGTGCATTTTGTTTCCACTGATACTGCTGGGTTGTTTCTACACCTTAATTGGAGTCCACCTGTGATAAATTCAATTGATTGGACATGATTGGGGGTTGCTAACACCTGCCTATATAAGGTCCCACAATTGACAGTGCATGTCAGAGCAAACTCCAAGCCATGGGGTCAAAGGAATTATCTGCAGACCTCAGAAACAGGATTGTGTCAAGGCATAGATCTGGAAAGGGTACGGAAAAATCTCTGCAGCTTTACAGGTCCCAAAGAGCACAGTGGCCACCATCATTTGTAAATGAAAGAAGTTTGGAACCACCAAGAATCTTCCTAGACCTGGCCACCCGGCCAAACTGACCAAACTTAATAGTTAAAATTACAACTACAGATGGTTATATTTATCAGATGGTTAAATATTGTAAATTCGATTATAAATCAAATGTTACTAATATTAACAATCACATATCTCTGAAGGCATAGGGGATAGGATATGTTGGCTTCAAGTAACATTCAAAGAACATCACACAGACAACGGGGTGTAAATAAATCACGTTTACTTAACACGTTATCAAAAATAGCAAAACACACTAATAACACATCAAACTATCGAAACAAATTCGTAAACTAATGGAAATAACAATGGTAAAATAGGGGGGAAATCGGGGAGAGAGAAAGACAGAGTGTGTGTGTGAACACGTGTGCATGTGTGCTGTGAGGGACACATGGAGAGAGAGAGAACAAAGGGTTATGTGTAGGCCTAGGTATGGCTCCGAGGGCTAGCAGCTCGCTTGGAGTTTGGCCAGTCTAGAATAACCGTGAATTGTTAAAACAGATTAAACGGGAATTGTCGGGTTCAGATACACTAAGGGACGCTACGTGCTTAGTCCAATTTGCGAATCTGGCTTGCGAATATGACTAGGCAACGTGCAATTAGGTTGTAAACTAGGTTAAACAGCATGCAGGAACGAGGTGGTTAATAAGAAGAGAGCGAGAGAAATAGATAGATAGCACTTGCACGTAGCCTCTAGTACTGAGTCTTAAAATTTTTTTTTAACGAACGTTAAAAAATAAAAACACCTGTATTGTTCATAAAATCTTGCACATCAAACGCGAAACGTCCTTTGCGAAAAAGTGGCATGTAATTTATTCACAGCAAGTTCGTTTTTTGCGAGTTTTTGTTTGCAAAACTATTTATCTATCCAATCATAACAAGTTTCCAAGGCTGACGTCACCGCACTGCCACAACAAACTACAACATCCAATATGGCTGACTAACTTATTTTATGTTTCCCAGTATAGCGTACTCTTTGATGAGACATAAAAGTTACAAAGACAATGATTTGAAGGACAATTTGTGGAAAACCATAGCCGAGCAAATAGGCTATGAAGATGGTGGGTTTATAGCTAAATGGTTGCAATACGCACAACTTGCTATCTGATCAGCTCCCATAGGTTATTAAGCATTGGCTTAAAAGTTGTCTCCAGCTATTTTAGCCAGCTAACATTAGCTAACCTTTAGGTCTAACGTTAACGTTGATAGCAGTTCATGTGAAGAAGATAACAATCAAATTATTTTTTGACTTTAGGCGAGTTAATGTAGGCTACGCTGTCACCGGCTGGGTTGTTTGCCTTGGTGAAATCAAAGGATGAAAGCTAGCGAACCGCTATATGTGATATTGTTTCGTGGATATTTGCCGTAGTAATTGTGGGCTATAGGCTAATAGATGGAGAAAGACGACACGTAGGCTAGCTACCGGGTCTGGCCAGGGGCAGTCACTGTGCTGGAGGGAGAGAAAGGGAGAGGAGGAGAAGGGCAGGGTAGAGTAGCCTATATGAAATGTTTTAGCTGTCACACGGTTGTCTGTGTGCGTGGCAAATAAAGTCTATAAAGTTCCCCAAAAATCTTATTCCGAGTCCTGTGTCGATTTCCTGATTACTGATAGCCAAGTTATATAAATAACGAGGAAAACAGACGAGGTCTGCCTGTAGCGATCGTTTTGGAGAGAACTCTTCAGACTTCATGAGTTGCTACACTATAGACTACGACAATTTTATTTTAAAGATGTTTGTTTGCTGAAATGACGTTATGTATTGTTATGTTGTGGTTAACCCTTTATATTAGTGTAAGAGATCAAGAGGCAGTGGAAAAATCTCAGGGACACGTATGTCTGTAAAAGGAGGGAAGAGAAGGAGAGATGTTGTAGACAAAGCAAACTTTACATAAGTAAAAATGGACACATAATAAGCCCGGCTCAATATTTTGCCAATGTAATTTAAACATGCTCTGTTCTTAACGTTCTGGTAGAGGCAAAAAAAATACTTTTGTTCCGTGATGGACCAAATTTTTTATTTTCTTGAACGTTGTTGTGTTTAATGAATGACATCACGAACGAGAACGGATAACCAGGTCGTCATCGCTCGATGAAGAGTAATCCATTTTTATTCGCAGGGATTTTCAGGGATTTTTTCGCATCGTTGCAGGTGTGTCAGGTTTTTACGCAAAATATTCGCCGACGAATTTTACGCATTTTCGCCCGGCTTATTCAAAGATTTTCAGTGCCCCCCCCCCCTGGCCCCCCCGATGAAAAAATTCTGGGGGCGCCACTGCCCCATAGAAGTGAATGGAGAGCAATAAATACCCTATTCTGGATTATCACCCCAGGGGAGCAGAGCAACTAACGAACATACACTGCTCAAAGAAATTAAGGGAACACTTAATCAACACAGTATAACACCAAGTCAATTAAACTTCTGGGATATCGATCTGTCCAGTTAGGAAGCGTAAACGATTGTGAATCAATTTCACCTGCTTTGGTGCAAATGAAATTTACAACAGATGGACAGGAGAGGCAACAGCAAGATAATCCCCAAAAAGTAAATTGTTTTGCAGGTGGTGGCCACAGACCGTTTCTCTCTCCTTATCCTTCCTGACTGATTTTTCTCTAGTTTTGCATTTTGCTAGTGCCCTTGTCACTACTGGTAACATGAGGCGGTACCTGCAGCCCGTTCAGGTTGCACAGGTAGTCCAGCTCCTCCAGGATGGCACATCCATACGTGCCGTCGCAAGAAGGTTTGCTGTGTCTCCCAGCACAGTCTCAAGAGCGTGGAGGTGATACCGGGAGACGGGCCATTACATGAAGAGAGCTGAACAGGGCCGTAGAAGGGCAACAACCCAGCGGCAGGACCGGTATCTGCTCCTTTGTGCGAGGAGGAACAGGAGGAGCACTGCCAGAGCCCTACAAAATGACCTCCAGTGGGCTCCTCGTGTGCATGTTTCTGACCAAACTGTCAGAAACAGACTCCATGAGGGTGGCATGAGGGCCTGATGTCCTGTAGTGGGACCTCTGCTCACAGCCCAGCACCATGCAGCTCGATTGGCATTTGCCAGAGAACACCAGACTGGAGGCGGCAGTGTAGTATAATGGTTAAGGAACTGGACTTGTAACCGAAAGGTTGCAGGTTCAATTCCCAGGTAGGACACTACACATGCCGTTGTACCCTTGAGCAAGGTACTTAACCTGAATTGCTTCAGTATACAGCTGTATTGGAATAGATGAATGTAATAAGATGTAATAAGAAGTTGTGTAAGTCGCTCTGGATAAGAGCGTCTGCTAAATGCCTGTAATGTAATGTAAAGCTTAAAAGCCATAAAGCTTTTTAATGAGACTTTGGCAGTGAAACTGCCTACAGTTGACCTTGGGGGGTGGTGATGATGGGGACGACAATGATGATGATGACGATGATGATGACGATGATGAGGATGATGATGGTGATAACCCCATTGTGGCACTTTTTACTTTCTCTGTGTTTTGTGTAATGTCTTGTTTTTACGCTGTCGTGATGTGCTGCCATTGGCATTGAATTTCCCCCTGGGGATTAATAAAGTATTTATCTATCTATCTATCTAACACCAGAATTGGCAGGTTCGCCATTGGCGCCCCCACCCCGTTCTCTTCACAGATGAAAGCAGGTTCACACTGAGCACGTGACAGACGTGAAAGCGTCTGGAGATGCCGTGGCGAATGTTATGCTGCCTGCAACATCATCCAGCATTTAGTTTAATTGACTTGGTGTTATACTGTGATGATTAAGTGTTCCCTTAATTTTTTTGAGCAGTGTATTTTGCCACCATTTGGACTCGTAACTACACAACCCAAAGTTCAGTTGTGCTTTAAGATAAGTATTAATGTACCATTATTTTGTCAAAATATAATTTGATCTGTGAGAAAACAAGTTAATTGATTGCATCCAAATTGGATATTTTAGCTTGGTATGGTTCACATAATAATCATTAAATAGGCATTTTTGCCCATGCAACAATCTATGAAACGTTGTATTCTGGTTGTTTGTCTAAGTTGGTCGAGAACGGAAGACCAAACGCGACAGGTGGGTTCAAAAAGCAACCCCCAAGGAGATCGCCAGAAGAGCGGATATATTCCGCAAGGAAAAGGGGAAATACCTCGGAAATTAAAAGAGACACGGGTCTCATTGTCAAAATAACAAGACAAATAAGAACAGAAATCCTCCAGTAAAACTGCGTAGGAAGCAGGACTGAAGAGGAAATCAAAATAACTAAACAAAAGGAGGAAAAGAAAAGAAGACTGTGAAAAGAATAAATAAGGGAAAAGAAAAGATCCGAAGATCAAACCCAAACTCTGAAACTAACCGGACTTTCTGCTATGCTTTTTTGTAACAACCAGCAACGCAGTGACCGAAATTAAGAGAGAAGAACAGCTTAGATGCATGAAATACGTGTTCCTGCCAATACCATATCATCGCCATTGTTGTTGTTGTGATGTAGTCCTCTTTCCATGTAAGAAATAATTATAAGTGCTTTTTCAATTCTGGGAATTGAGTTCGCAATGACTTCGATTCTGACTCCAGCTCCACACGAAGAAAGAGCATGCCAATCTTTATATAAATCATAAACAATTTATTTATGATAATAAATTGTTATCCGTTTTATTCTAGCTACGGCCAGGTGTCGACCCGGGGACTCGTTAAGCAATGGCTAGAAAACATTTTAATGCGTAGTAGGCCTAGTTACACTGTTGTTCAAATTCCAAATGCATAAAAATAATGCTTATTTTTGCTCGCAACCTATAATCAAATCAATAAATGAAAGTAGCCTAGGCCTATATAGAACTCCCACAGAAGATGCACATCTTAACAAGTTATGAACATCAACAAGCATAAGCAGATATTCGGGTTCAGATATTCAAATCAAATGATTCCATAGAAGCAATTATCAGAGAGCGATCTACGGAGGAATGCAAATGTAACATAACACCCTGGTTTTATAATAAAAAAAAGAAGATTGCGCATCATTCTTTGAAAAAAGTGTATGCCTATTTTCTAGCTAGTGGTGTGTGTGTTCAGTGGCACAACGTGATCATATGTGGCTCTGGAGACGTTTAGGCTACTTCCGGCATTTAACGTTCAAATCCCACTCTGGAGCACCTGATTCTTTTTGTCTTTTATTCTAGTGAAGAGGATAATGCTTTCCATCAAAAGATATCAAAAACCTAAACTGATCAGTGAACTGAGGGTAATTTTATAAGAACTGCGGCAGGCATGGAGAAAAGGTTTTTTACAAAGGTGAGATTCAAAATTGCATCACCACAAAAGGGAGAAGCAACGGCTTAAACCAATGCGCCACCAGAGAATTCTGAAAAAGTGCGTATCCTCAGGCTTTAAGAGGCAAGTTTTTGTGAGCGTAAGACGTTTAGTGCTCTATGTAAACTGTCGCTTTAAGACTGTAGGGTGTGGTTGTGAGGGCGTCGTCCTGGGTGCTCTTCTGAACTTTGTGAGTGCTATATTTATTCTGCGAGTGTGGCGTTTATCTGAAACATCTAAATGGTAATGTTATATCAACTGGTTAACAATGTCCTTAGCCTTGTTTGAGCCACAACTTTCATGCTGTAGACTCGTGTTCGAATCCTGCCAAATCCCTACTGCTAAGTTTGCTTTTCACATAAAATTATCTATTTTTATTGCAAAGGCAAAGAAATTGAACAATATTAATTGTTAAATGTTTAAATTATACTTTGCCTCTACAGAGGTCAGACATGGTCCGGTACTTGCTACCACCAAAAGATTTACTGCACGTAGATTTGCACAGTACCAAAACATATATAAAATTTGTCATGCAGAGAAAATAAAGTTTAAACACAAAGGAAGTATTTTCTAGCTCTCTGTCACTTTATCAAGTAGCTTAGATAGCTTCCCCCTTTATGGCTAGCATAAGTCATGCAGTAGCTTAATAAATAATGATTCTTTACTAGGCAACACAATCATGTGTGGCAACCTTGTCATTTCGCAAAAACAACTTTACTGATCAAATGTCGCAAGACCAACATTATGAATGATACAGGCAAGATAGTCAGTTTCACCGTTCATGGCCATTTAAGTGTTTATAACTTTATTTCCTCATGCAATATTAATATTCAAATTATATCAGAATGTTCAATACATACATTTAGGAAACATCACAAAGGGATAGGTATATGGATTCCATGACAGCAGATTTATTGAATTTCTTTGTGACAACGGTCATTGACCACTGTAGTGTTATATTTTAACAACTTTATAGGCAACTGTGGCTACCTTGCAAAAGGCACGTTTGTGAAATTATGTTAGCTAGATAATCTACTGACATACACACCATTAGTAGGTCTATCGTGTAGGCTGCAATAACCCATTAAAAACAAGTGCGGTAATTAATTTAAAAATATGACTAAAACTTTAATTTATTTGTAATTCATGGTAAAGGGGAAATGACAGAATCCAGGCATATGTATTTATTTTAGCCAGAATGCATGTGTGTTTGCATATATGTATCGCTCTTTCTAGATTTAATTAGAGATAAGATTCTTATGGTTCATAAATGTATATGTATTGTCATTATCAGTTACTCATTATATTAAAGAATTATATTTCAACAAAAAAACGTTTTGAATGTACAAAAATGCCATGTTACTCACGCATATAATGCACTGTCTATAATAAAACTAGCTAAATCTAGGCCTGATATCAAAATTAGGCCAAGCTCCAACAAACAATATTGGCTATATTACCTCGCACAAATTAAACAAGCCCTAAGCAATGCTACCAAATGTTTCCTAAATTATTTCATGCAACTTGGCCCTGTGCTTTTTCATCTTACCATCTGAAAGATGGTCTTTCAAACTTTGTGCGTCACATCAAAGTGTCAACTAACAAAAAATGCTTAATGGAAGAAGACATTTAAATTAATGTTTTAAGCAGCTGAGGAAAAATTACACTCCAGAAAATATGTTTATACTTGGTTGTCAAGTACAAAATGTACAAAATGTTTTAACATTGCAACTAGATAGATAAATAAATAGACAGGCTACTTTATTATCCCCATGGAGATATTTTTCTAGCAGCATATAACATTCAGATTTGCAAACAAACATTTATACCAAGGCTGTGTTCGGAATGGCTCGCTCATTCACTCCCTCCCTATACACTACTTAGAGAACTCTACATAGAGCACTAGATTCACTGGTGAAAGGAGGAGATGATTTTGGACACGACCGTTTCTGAGCGGATTTCGGACACTACCATTTCTTACTTAGCGAAGCTTGCGTGACAGCGGTCACCGGCTTGGTGAGAAAGCATGCAAGAAACGGTAAAAAAGTGTTATTTTTTTATTTTGAATAAGGGTTTTGTTGTCTCGTTGTAGGTAGATAGGTAAGTTAGGTAACTAGGTAGCTAGCTAGCTAATTAAGTTGCATTTTCCATTAAACATAGTAATAATTGTTAAATTAAAGAAATAGTTAACACTTTGTAGGCTAATATATTTAATCAACCGCGTTTATTTATATTTATTTACTAGTGAACACAATTTTACAATTGTGTAAAATTTTAACAATTATAAAAAATGCGTTTTACTCATGATGTGGTTTTCATACACCCAAAGCACTGGATGCAGATAATTGTTAAAGATATAGTGTAGTCATTTGTACATTTTGTATTAAGTGTAACAGCTGAATTGTTATTTACACTATAAATTACTGACATTGATTTGACACTTTCACGTGACACATAAAGTTTGAATGACCACATTCACTTCGGATGGTAAGATGAAAAAACACAAATTTCATTAAATTATTTAGGAAACATTGGGTAGCATTGCTTTGGAATAGAGCTTCATTTGTGTGAGCTAAGATAGCCAATATTGTTTGTTGTAACTTGACCTCATAAAAGTTTTTTATTAAATGTACCTATATAAATGCATGTATCCAAGTATTGGTTTTAGACTTGTCAGATTTTGAAATCACATTCAGAACACTAGACATTAACACAATATACAAGGTCAAATTATTTAAGCTTTCAAACAACCAATGCACAGTGCTTTGTCCATTAAAACTATGAGAATTAATGCTTTCCCATTGATGGTATTGACTGAAACAGCTAGAAATTGTAGTACCGGCACGCACTTTTATTTGAAATTACCAGTTTGGTTTAGATGCAGCTGTCTTTACGCTCAGATCACCAACATAACTTAATGCAATATTACGGCGCTTGCCAAAAATGGCACGTCGTAGGTGCAGCTAATACCAGACGATAATCAGACTATAACTTTAAAGAAAGGGTATACAGCAGCCAACGTGTCTTTCCATGCAGTCATGGTGGCGCAGCGGTACTGCTAGTGTTAATATAAAACTAATAACCTATAGCTTATCAAAGTTTGAATCTCGGCAAGCTCTTCAATAAAAAAAAAAATGAAAATAAATAAAAACAAGTAGTCTACGATGTGTGTTGGCTACCCTTGAGCCTGTCACAAGGGATGTCATGCCATGTTTATTTTTTTATTACTTTTTAACAAGCACTGTTGGCTTTAAGTTGTATTATTAACGGTGAAACAACATGTGACTGGTAACGTGGCTCAAGAAACGATGTATTGACATTGTCGATGTAACATTGTGATTAGGGTGTTATTTCTCACGTAGCCGCAACCATGTTATTATAACATTTAGGAAACTTTCATTTCCAACCATAATCGAACGCAAAACCTTTGAATAAACTTTCATATATTTGAATTTTGTTGGTGCTACGCCGGGAGTTTTGTGTCCCTATTCTTGTCCCTATTCTCTTTTAGATTCCCTCTCGAACCCGACTCCCCATTACAGAACACGGAAGCCTGAATGGAGGGACCAGCGACACCGCAGGGAGTCAAGCAAACTCTGGCCGCCCAGAGCTCTACCTGGGTCTCTCATGAGGAGAACATTCTCGCCCTCCAGGCAAGGCAGCAGATCATGCAAGCTCAGCAGGATCTGCTTATGGATCAACTGCCCTACCAGGGAGACTGCATGCGAGATTTAGCGGACAGTCTCCGCGCACTGACCCTCGCCACTGCCTCTCCCTCAGTCGCACAAGCACCTGTGAACCCCGTTCCCTTGCCTGCCCCACTCACTACCAGGGAGCCCAAGCTCCAATTACCGCTCTGTTACGGTGGGAAGCCATGGATGTGACGGGGTTTCTTGACCAAGTGTCTTATTTTTTTTAAGACCCCGGTTTGCTACCCAGAAGTCCCGCCACGTTCGGTGCTCTGGTATCCACAGCCATCCGTATTGACAACGGCATCAGGGAGCGAGAGCGTGAGAGGGAGACCGTTTGGCTCGCCACCTCTTTCCTCTTGTGGTAGCGCCTCCTGTCTGCCCTTTCACTTCTCTTTTAACCGGGAGGAGCCTATGCAGGTGTATGGGGCGGCTTTGCGCGAGCCATGGGAGAGCTGGTGTCAGTACTGCAGGCGTTCGAGGCATCTAAGAGATCAGTGCCCTAAGCTTGGGGGAAAAGGGGGGTCTCGCTATGGGAACCGAGGTCCCTAGCGAGACATAATGGTATTCTCCCTCAGACCCTTCTACCAGTTCAGCTGCTCTGGAATAAGCGTTCGTTCAATAGCGACGCTTTCGTTGATTCCGGAGCAGTTGAATGCTTCATTGACGCCAAATGGACTAGAGAACAAAAAATTCCCATACTCTTTTTCGCTCTGCCCCGGTTAGTCACTGCTTTCGACGGCCGTCCGCTGGGCACCGGGACCAATCAAGAGATCACGGCCCGCTTATGTATGCACGCCGACCATCAGGGCCATGTCAAAACTATCCAGTTCTTCCTGGTGGATTTGCCTGCAAACCCGCTCATACTAGGGCATTCATGGCTGGCACAGCATAGCCCACACATTAAAGGGGTAGGAAACACTAAAACATATTTTTTGAGATAACTAATATCTCTGCATTGCCTCAGATGGAAGAGAACAATAGTATGCATTGCATCTACAATTTTGGGCAAAATGTTTAATTTCAGTATTTTAGCCGTTACATCGCCTATTCTTCTCCTTCCGGGGTTGAAAATAAAAAATGGCCTACGTCATTGAAAATGACGTTAAAGTGTACTTTTTGTACACTTGCGCGTAATCAGTTTCGCACTTTGTTACCGCCCCCAATATAAATACATTCCTGAGAAGGCGTGGCCAATGGCTATATCCATTTGACAAGCAATATCGTAGCCTACAGTTAGTCTCTTTCAATGTATTAGCATTTTTCCAATTATGCTAGTTATTAACAATTGTAAGTTTGTTTTTTCAATTCCAATAGTTTCAATTTACAAGCATTGACTGATGGGTCGCAAGTGTGCTTTCTCTGGGTGCAAGAGCATCAGCGGATTAACGTTAACAGTTACACTATGCCCAGGTTGAATTGTGGTATGCCAGCCAAAGGAATGCGGAAACGTTACCAAGCCCGACTGATATTTCTGTCCCTCCAAATGCAGTAAATTAAATTAAGTGCAGCCTACGGCGTCTTGTTGGCTTGCTAACGTGATGGTTATCTTGTAGCCTCAAAGATATTTACTTGAGTTGTTTTCGTATCGTTAACCATAGTTAACTGGCCGGTGATATTTCACTGCCTTTTGCGTATAAGCTATAACGTTAGGTTTGATAGCTACTGCGTTGTCAATCTTACTGGCCTGGGGTCTGCTTCAGGATTGAAGCAGGAGTGACGTTTGATGGATAACCGTTAACTGCACTCTCTGGAACCCCTCATGGCTGGAACATGTATTTACTGAAATAAAAATGGTACAAGGTACAAAGTGATAATGCTGTGCTTATGTTAACTTATGTCTTAGTTAAGTTATTTAGATAGCTAGTAAACGTGCATTTGTAGATGGCTAGGATAACGTAGGTAAAAAAAAATAAAAAAGCCGCTCAGTGTCACTTGACATTAATTAGCCTACGTGTTGTTTTTTTCTTCATGTTTGTATAATCTGCAGGTAACGTTAGGTCAGAATGAATATTTGCTGACAAACGTTAACTTACTGGGCAGAACATCGATTTGAGCAGACTGAAGTCTCCCGGAGCGTAGCCTATATCAGCTAACAGCCGTTTAGTTTCACTTGGCATTTGTTTACATATTTTATTGTCATGTTCGTGTAGCATAGCTACGTTAGATGTAACGTTATAGATGGCTAAAAAAGCGAGTAAGTTTGAGAATGGAGTGATGGTGTGACGTGATGCTTCGTATTTACAGAGTAACATGAGGTATTAATTACGTATTTTAGTTATTCATTGTTCATTTATTTATTTTATTCATTAAGTAGTTTGTGTACTGGCAGGTTAGACTTCTTATGTGCTAACAATACTGGGCATAACATCGATTTAAGCAGAATGGGATAGTCGAGTTCACAAGTGGGATAAAAGATAATTAGCTAGACTACCACTCAAACTGATAGGACTCCGGACCATTTTCTTCTTCATACTCCTGGTCGGTGGAAAGCCCAGAGCATTCCGGAGGGGAGATGTCCTCCACCTCGAAGAAGCCATTGACTGATATCACCGAATTAGTCAGCGATTGATACAGACTCAGTTTCACTCGCAATCTGTTCCCTTGTGGGCGTGTCTTCAGGTGGCGATAGCCTCTCTCCTCGCTCTCGCCCCTCCCCCTCTGCTGCTGCTTTCCACGCCCATTTAATTGCATTTTTCGAATTTGTGGTGTGGGCGGAGAGAGAATGTAACCGAGGGTTTCATAACCCTTTAACTGGGGAGGAGACAAGACTGTCATCTTTCAGTGGGGTTCCCAGTACAGATTCCACTGCGATCAGGAGGAGGCTAATTCTCTCCCCGACTCTGATAGCTCCCCGGTTCTCTCTCAGAGTAAAGAGGAGAGCTTAGCCTGGGACTCTTTGGCTGACGATCAGTTTATTTGGGATGAGGAGGTTTCTGAGTCCGAGATAGGGTGGGACATACCACTCGAGCCTCCTGCTGATTTTGAGAGCACTAAAGTGGGGGGAGCGCTCAAGTTTTTTTTTTGCCTGCTAACGTTCCTGAAGAGTATGTAGACATCACTGAGGTTTTTAGCAAACACTTTGCCTCCCCACAGACCATGTCGGTCATGTCAGACAGGTCCTGGAAGCGCTTCTTAAAGCACAGCTATTTGTTAAAATACTAATACTTTCATACTAACTTTGTTTCTTTTCTGGGATTCATTGTGGCGAATGGAAAGGTCCAAATGGATTACGAAAAAGTGTCGGCTGTTCAGAACTGGCCCACTCCATCTTCAGTCAAACAAGTACAATGTTTTTTGGGGAATTTTTATCAGCGGTTTATCTGCAATTTTAGCACGGTAGCCACTCCCATCGCAGCTCTCACTAAGAAGACATCTCCCTCTCGTTTCCAGTCGAACTCTAAGGCTGAGGCGGTGTTCTCGGAGTTAAAAAAGAGGTTTAGCGCCGCACCTATCCTCATTAGTCCCAATCCCTCCCTCCCCTTTGTGGTAGAAGTGGATGCTTCTGAGTTGGGGGTAGGAGCCATCTTGTCCCGGCATTCCCCGCTAGATCACAAGATGCACCCCTGCTATTTCTCTTGTGCATTGGCACCTCCGAAATTACAAGAAATTGTAGGGGACCGGGAGCTGTTGGTAGTCAAATTGACATTGGAGAAGTGGCGCCATTAGTTAGAGGTAGCTGAGCACCCGTTCACAGTATGGACAGATCTTAAGAATCTGTAATACGTGCAGCAAACCAAGAGGCACAACTCCCGACAAGCCCGGTGGGCATAATTTTTTGTGCGTATTAATTTCCTACTCACATAACGTCCTGTTTCAAAAAATGTGAAGCCGGATGCCCTGTTTCGCATTTACGACCACGCCGACAGGAATCCTCTTCCAGAATCCATCATTCCCGCTGCTCAAATTGTAGCCCTGGTTATGTGGGAAGTCGAGGCAGCTGTGCAAAAGGCTTTGCGCTGGGATCCAGGCCCAGGCGGGCGCCCATCTCACTACCTGTTTGTTCCTCCCTGGGTCAGACCCCAGGTCCTGCAATGGGGTCATGCCTCTCAGTTAGCTGCTGTGGAATTATTTTAAAAAATATATGTCTTGACCCTGACTTGTAAACTTATAGAGCCGACAACTTCAATCTTGCAACGCTTGCAAACTAATATAGGAAGTTTGAACAGATGGTGCCAAACACAAGCCTAAAAGGTCAGTGAACTGTGCTGTGTCAGGGAACTTTTTTGGGAAAAACAGGAACTTAAAGGTGGTTGCCAACGGTTACCAAGACCCCTTTCAGCCCTGAAAAAACTGCCTTAAGACACGAGGAAGCATGTGATTTCCAGGGATTGTTGAAATATGAGACCTTCTGATTGGAGGACTGAGAGGGTGCGACGGCTGATTGGTTGTCATACAACCGAGTAACCAATCAGTAACCAGCTAAGTCAATAAACAACTGAAGCCCACGATTGGAGGACAGAGCGCTCCCGGTGGACACCTGAGCACATCTGTTTGAGAGTTTGCTGAGCTGTCGGCTGTATCGACTTTACTTGCTATTTGTCTCATTAAAATACTTATACTTTAAATTTGGTTTCAAGAGTCCTGTCTTCACCTCCACCTTGAACGAACACGCTGAGAAGAAAAGAATTTTCCTAACAAATCTGGTGACCCCGAGCGTGGAGGAGGGAGAGTGACAGAGGACTTCCCGGCCGGGAACCGGGAAAAGAATCCACCTGGGAACCAGTCGGCAGACACTTACAAGGGCCCAAAAGAAACAGGTAAGCAGAACCTTTTTCATAAAATCTGCATAGAATAGGACAGTGAAGTGTCTGAGGATTGGTGACTAAGGTCTAAATTGATATAGGTGATTTTATAATATAACATGAGACAACTGGTGAGTAATTGTAGTTTCCAATGCACATTAGTTTAATAAATAGTTAGGGAAAGACATACGGGCGTCGTTGAAGCTTAAGTATGGGGATTTACGGTGCGGTTTACGCTCATTAGACGGACGTCAGCTAGTGGTATTGCCGGATTATGGTTCTTTGCGAAACGGCTCAAGACGCCAGGAGAAATACGTATTGTCTATAAGATAAAGTGTTAAGCCCGAGAGAGGCTAAAAGGCTGGGAAGTGCCTAGATACCGGTATCGACTGACAATAACTTTTGTAAGAAAAAATAAAAACCAAATAAAAATAAAGATAAAGAATAAAATTGTCAGTTCATCTCAAACCGAACAGGGAAGTCTGTTCGCCGCGGAGTAAAGGGAAAATACGGCCGCGTGATTAGCTTAGGCATTGTGTATTGGAAACTACTTAGATAGAATTGTTATATTCTGTGTAAATCCGTTCGTGGTGATTAGGCTAAAAGGGATAAGCATTCTGTGCACGGAGGTGGGATCATTGACACGATACACACCTAGTGATCAATGATTTCTCCTATTTGGTGAGAAGAAGTCGGGGCGGCAGTGTAGTACAGTGGTTAAGGAACTGTGTTTGTAACCAAAAGGTCGCAGGTTCGAATCCCATGTAGGACACTGCCGTTGTACCCCTGAGCAAGGTACTTCACCTGAATTGCTTCAGTATATATCCAGCTGTAAATGGATACTATGTATAAATGCAAAAAAAATGCTGTGTAAGTCGCTCTGGATAAGAGCGTCTGCTAAATGCCTATAATGTAATGTAATGTAAAGAAGTGAACACGGCTTTATACGGTTCATTTCGGACACCCTGTGTACAGGACTGTGGGGATTTATTGTGTTTTCTACACGACGCTGAAAGATATTGTACATCGTAATGCTGGAAAGTTAGATCTCTCACCCCGGAGTCACACACGGCTTGAGCTGAGAGATTGGAACGTCTGGTGGATTACATACAATATCTATGATACTGACATTGGTAATTCTGGGGAATTTGTATGACTAAATAATAAATATTTTAAACAAAATCTCGGTGAACCCATAAATAATTAAATAATTAAATAATAAAGAACGCAAATAAGTAAAATTGAACAAGATACAATAAAGATAATCTCGAGAATATTATAAATTGGAAAATATAAATATTAAAGTATAATTTAAAAATAAATCTATAAAAGTATAATCACCGGTGCACCAAAATTATCTAACCCCCTAGGAGATCTCCATACTCACTGGTGGGACGCCACCGATAATTTAAGTGGATCAGAAGCATCCGAAGTTTTATGTGACAGTATACAAATAATAAATTGAAACGAAATAAAAACAGTTTACTCTCACTAATCTTAGGGTATCAAACGAACACTGAGCCGCGTGTTGCGAAATAGGAACCAAATAAAAGACGTATATGACAAGTTAATTACACAGGAACCAGGAACTGTTAATTCAGCAATAAATTGTGAAACATTTGTAGATTGAAGAACTACAACAGAATTTCTAAAAACAGGGCCACCACCCTAGAGGTACACAAAATTAAGGCGTGAGTTTATCCCGCACCGAATCACTAATATTTGGGAGCCACAGAGTAGGAACTACTCAGAACATAACATTGACACCGAAGGAGGGCCATTCCTAGATTTATTATACTTAGTTGGAGAACAGAGCCCTGGTGACAGCCAGGCTACCATAGAGTCACTCACACTTGTGATAAATCCAATAGAGCCAATAAACACAAAAGACGCTTACAGTGCCACTAAGCGCCCAATTCCATAAGCCGTAGTTATGAGTGACAAGCTAACAGTAAACCAGATTCTGCCCAAGATCTGGCGCATAATAGAGAATAAATGCTCCGTGAAAGAAGGGAAAGAGAAAAAATCAAAATGTTCAAAATTAATTGAAGAATGGAGGAAGCTCGGTTGGTTTCCCGGTCCAGAACAGCCCTTCCTAAACGAAAAGGCAAGGTTGGATCTAATAGTCAAAGAAAGGGAAAGAGCAGCACAGGCTGAGGTGGATCTCGCCAAAAAGAGATTTCCAAAACCCTCACAAAAAGACAAAGATAAAATACGCGATAGAACTGTGTTAGCTGGAGAGCTATTCACGATAATGGTAAATTACACCGAGAAACCTCGCACAAAAGCTGTAAAATCAGAAACCCCGGCAATTGTGCCACCCGAAAAAACCTGGATACAGGCACCAAGCCTGACCAGCACCGCGTCACTATATCCAAATATAGTTGACATAGAAAGGCCACCCCCATACTCCAAACCGCCGCCGGAAAATCCAACTGTAACAGACACAGAGGGTGTAATTCAAGCACCGGTGTACCACGTTACAGGAGGTCAGCTAGACATGCAGATAGACGCAGATGACTTAATCAGACAAGAACTGGCTAGAGCCAGGGAGATGATAGGGGAAATGAGGAGACAAACTGAGGCAACCATAACAAGTTTCAGAGAACATCCCGAGGACGAGGTAGAAGAGGAAGTAGACACTAGAAGGGCAAGAGACAGAGAGGAGCTGGACAGGCGCATAGAGGAAGGAAGGCGAGAAGTGGAAAGGCTACAGCAAAAAATAGACGAGGCAGAACGAAGGAAGACGACAGGGAGAGGCAACAGGCCATCGTGTTTGAAATATGAAAGCACAGAAAGTGATAGCTCAGTGGCTGGAGATCAGGCTTGTGCACAATTCAGAATTGAATTGAGAATGACTCCTAAATTCCAATTCAATTCTTGAATTTGAATTGAATTTGAATTGATGTCAAAAACAGGATCTAGAATTACAATTCGAATTTGAATTAAAGGAAACAGAATTGCAATTCTATAAAAATGCAAAGAAATTAATTTACATACGTGAAGTGTTTAACAATGAAGCTTTACAATATATGTCAGATATGACTGCATTACATATTCTATAAATGGTATTAGTTTGAACTACTTGTACAGATAACATTAACAGGAAATGTTTTCCCCCAGCAATTATTGTTAAAAGCTCTAGTCACAGAACACATAATTAAATTTGATTTATTGTACTTATTGTAATTTTGTGGAACATGATGGAACACGACTCCATTTCCCAGAATGCTTTACTTTTACCAAGTATTTAAAATGGTTGCCAAACAATTTGAGGGGACATTTGTTTGAAAGCTTCTTGTCTCACAATTTGATGGTCAACACTGTACCAGTTTCAGAAGTCCCTTACAACTTCAGGTTACAAACATTTATAGATTTGACACCTGTAACGGCAACATGGAAAATAATAGCAGACCTAAAAGATCATCTGTACTAGATCATTTTGAGGAACCAGTTCCAACAAGAACACCTGGAAACCACAAAGCCATATGCAAGCACTGCAGTGCTCCAGTCTGTGGCTCCATCAAGGCTACTTCAAATTTCAAAAGGCATCTACAAGTAAGTCTTTTATTTTGACAACCATGTCTGGATCGTATTATGCTACTGATGTTTGATATCATCAGTTTTGGAGTCACTACTCAAGAATGTGTACACATTATTCACTTTAAAAACATAATGCATTGCCTTACTTGTTATTCTGTATGGACAGTAACTCATTACTCTACTCATTAGCACAGCAATGGCATTAGAGCCTGGCATAGCTCATGAAGGGCTTAAACACACCTTCAACTCACACAACAGTAACATTAATGTGTCACAGTAGTCAGTTACAGCCAAATGTGATTATATTATGCCATTACTTCGAAAGGAGTTACCCCCAACGCTGGATATCATATGAGTTTAAAAGCATGCAAGCACACTTTTTACTTATTACCTATTGTAAATCAACAAAACAATTCTTGTCAATTGTGGAATTAATATAATTATTTGTTCTCTTAAAGACTGATTTACATTGAGGGACTTTTTTTTCTACAGAAGAAACATCAGGACATCTTGATAGACTGTGAACTCAGCAGTTACACAACCCAGCCAAATCAGAATGAAGGTCATCGTAATCCTCCTGAAACAGCAAGTTCCAGTGCTAAGTGGTCACCAACTAACAGACAACAAGTTGCTCTGACTGACAGTGTTGTTACATTCATTGCAAATGGTCTCCTCCCTCTGTATACCGTTGAAAATAAGGACTTCATTAATATTTTGCATTTGGCCCAACCCTCTTTCACAATGCCCTCCCGAAGAGCTCTTAGTCAGGACCTTATACCTCAGCGCTCAAATACAGTAAAATCCCACCTGATTAATCAGATGGCAAAAACTGAGCATATTTGCCTGACAGTAGATCTTTGGTCAAACCGTTCAATGAAGTCATTTTTTGGAATGACTGGCCATTTCATTGTGGATTTCATGTTGCAGAGTGTATTGCTGAGCTGTCAGCGTTTTAAGGGGAGGCATACAGCTGAGAACATTTGTAGCATTTATGAGGATGTTCTACAAAATTATAATATTCAAAACAAAATCTCTTTCATTGTGACGGATAATGCTTCCAATATGATAAAGGCTTTCACCCTCTTCCCTCCAATACATGTTGAAAGTGAAGAGGAAGAGCAGGATGACACATCTGATTTTGAAGTGGTGGATGTTGAAGAGGAGATGGTATACTTCCCACCAGAAAGAAGCTCATGCTTTATCCACACTCTTCAACTTGTAGTTCGTGATGCCATGGATGATGCTGGCTCCATAAAGAACTTACTGGGCAAAGTCCAAAAACTTGTTTCTTTTTGTCACAAGTCCACACTGGCTACTGATGCCCTAGAGGGATTGCACAAACTTCAGCCTGCGAATGCCACTTGCTGGAATAGCCAGTTAAAGATGCTGAGGTCTGTTCTCAATGTTCCAAGTGATGTACTTGCTGAGCTCCGTTGCCCCATCCAACTGACATCATATGAGCTGAAAATGATCCAGGAGCTTTGTGAGGTATTGGAACCCTTTGAGGAGGCTACAGACAGATGCCAGGCTGAAAAAATAGTAACCTCCAGCTTCATCATCCCTTGTGTCAGGGGCTTAAGACATGCTATCAAAAACATGAAGATGACCGGTAATAGAAAGTTTGTGTCAACTCTACAATCCTCACTTGAGAGCCGTTTAACAAAGTTTGAAGACATGGAATGCTTCCAGGTGGCTGCCACGCTCGACCCAAGGTTTAAGTTGGACTGGTGTATTGGTGAAGAGCGGGTTATAATCCAAAACCTTCTCACTGCAAAAGTTGAGTCTGCCTCCCCAAAAGGGAATGCAACCATGAATGGCAGTGCTCAACCAAAGAAACGCCCAAAACTGTTTTCCTACATGGATGGTCAATCATCTACCATGCCAGCTGACACAGCACCACATGAGGTCCCTGTGTACTTCAGTACCCCTTGTCTTGCAGAAGATACTGATCCTTTGGTCTATTGGAGAGAAAACCAAAGCTGTTTTCCTACCCTAGCTCAACTTGCATGTAAATATCTTGCCATACCAGCTTCCTCTGCACCTGTTGAGAGAATCTTTAGTGTTGCAGGAAAGATATTCAGACCAGAACGGTGCAGACTTAATGACAAAACATTTGAGGAGCTATTGCGAATTAGATGCAACAGTGTTGCTCAATAAGTTTTGCATTGGAATAAATGATAACTGCATTTACAATGACTTTGTGTTCTTTGATTACATTGAAATGAAAATAACATTTGAACAAAACTAATTAAACAACATTGAGGGGATAATTTATTTCAAGAATTTGATCATTATCTATATTTTGGAACAAAATGTATGCAGGGTTGAGGAGTAACTAGTTATATGTAATGAAATTATGTTATTGAATTACAAAATTAATGTTATCGTATTTAGTTGCATTACTGAAGTAACATGTGTAATTCAATTAGTTAAAAGGAAATTACTTTGCATTGATAAAATAATCCAAATAAAGTAATCCAAACCACATTTATAAATCATAACAGTAAGCCTTCCTAACACTGAATGTATGTGAGATTCAACACATTCTTTCTTTTGTGTGTCTGTGTGGAATTTCTTTGAATTGCCATGAATTTAATTCCACTTCCTGTCATTCCAATTCCAATTCAAATTCAACTTCCTGTGGGGCGGAGTCAATTCAATTCAAAGTTCAATTCATGAATTGAATGGAGGCCAATTCTGAAATTCTGAATTGTGCACAAGCCTGCTGGAGATACACCATTTAATGCGCAGCCATTACACCGTCACATGTATGCAACCGCCCCACGCACACCCCAGACAGACCAAAGTGTCATTCCATGGGGGCCACTAGATCCAATAGTCACCTCCACGCAAACTAAAGATAAACGGTATCCTCGTGAAATAGAAGGGGGTGGGGATACAGTTAGGATCAGTGGCCAAAAATTAAAGATAAATCTGACCACGGAAGAAGGGCAGACATTCCTCTGCCCAGCAAATACAGACCACTGGGCTACCAGGTCAGAAACAGGGAACTGCGATGAAACAAGCATGTGCCCCCTGTTTGAGACAGGAATGGGTGAAAAATATAGACCATGGAGTAGAGTAGACCTGGACCATCTTGTAAGTACATTACCCCCTCTCGAGAAAGGAGCACAGCTGTGGATAGCCAAATTTGAAAACTTAACTGTTCAAGAAAAGTTAGGGATGGCCGATGTCCGCACCATTCTGTTAAAACTTAAAGCCGCCCCAGCTATGCAAGCTGCACTACAAGCAACAGGCACAACAATGGCGCCCGATAACTTCGATTTTAATCGTGTGAGAACGGCATTTTGGCAGAGCCTTAAACAGTCATATCCGACAAAGAAAAACTACTCTGCGTTATCAAGTCTAACCTTAGGTCCAGATGAGGAGGTGTATGCCTACATAAACAGAGCGTTTGAAGTTTGGGAACAGGCCACAGGTGAAAGACCGGACGCATCGGCCTCAGTCGAAGGCCACTGGCGACATGGGGTCCAAAAAGGGCTGCCCCCAAAGGTACAACAAAAATTAGACGACGTAGTAGGCCTAGACGCCCAACCAGAAGCGGTATGGAAGGAACACATAGTGCATGCTGTAAACAAACACAGACAGCAGAACAAGACAAGGGAGGATGAGGCCACAAATTTAGAAAATAAACTGTTAAAATTGCAAATAGCCAAGCTGTCAGTCGAAGGTGAGAAACAGTCAGCAAGAGCCATATTGGAAGCTCCAGTAGCTCCAGTGAAAATACCACCAGCCCCACCATCCTACCCACAGGAGGCGCTCCAGTGGTCAGCGCCCCCAGCATATCAGACAGGAGGGTACCAGCCTCAAAATGATGGAGGGTTTGGAGAGGATAGATATCCCCCGATAGTATGTTGGACATGCGGACAGCAGGGTCACATGTCCAGAGGATGTCAAATGAGACCCACTCGTCCTTTCAGAGGAAGGGGCAGAGGGTTCATGACAGGCAACAGAGGCAGAGGGCAGCCGCGAGGGCGTGCCAGAGGAGTAAGTCAGGGACCCAGGCGTGGTCCATCAGGTAATACACCAGGTTGGGCACCTGGAGGTCAGGGACAAATGAGGGATCAAATACAGGCACCCATGCACCAGGAGGGCTACTGGGAAGAGCAGGGATATGATTATTGACGGGGCCCAGAGAATCACACACTGAAAGTTCCCCCATTAGAACCTCCAATGATAAATGCACAATTAGACGATAAACTAATTAAATTCATGGTTGACACAGGGGCAACGGTATCTACCATCAATACATTAATGGAGGGAGTAAAATTATCAGATCGTACACTTTCTACTGTGGGATTCTCGGGAGTATCAGAAGAACAAAAATATACGGTACCGCAAACCATGAAATTCGGCACACAAATTTTAACACATCAACTGTTATATGCGCCTAAATGCCCGGTAAATTTATTAGGCCGCGATCTCCTATCAAAATTAGGAATGAAGATTTTGTGTAGTCCGGACGGACTGCAAATTACTTGGCCAGGAGGACCAACTCCACAGGTTAGAGAAGGCCAATATATACTATACATGGAATCTGAAAAGAATCCAGAAGCAACAGAGACAAAAGAGGCACAAATATATTGGAGTAGACTACGTTATGATGCTGCGTGTCCAGGTCTTATGCGACAATATTACGAGTGGAAACCGTACATTGACCAACAGGGGTCCTATGGACCTTTGGCAGACCCAATACATTTGACCTACTATTATGACCATACAGGTGACATAGAATATGAGGAGCTTTGGGAAAAGTTCAAGGAAGGTAGAATGGAGGAGCTACACTCTACAGAGATATACTTAGGGGAAACAGGTGTAGCAGCGGCTGTCAGACTCAAACCAGGATTTGGAACTGACGGACAGAAAGACTGGTTCAGAGGCGAACCAGAAGGAGTACCGCATATATCATTGGCAGTAAATGGCGAACATCAGGCAAAAGCATTAGGACCTATGGTTAAAGAAGCCCAACAGCAGGAGTATGTGCCAACAGAAAACCCACTCATTGCCAACAGTAAATGTGGTAAATTTATACGAATAAGCATTAACACGGGAGATCTGGGAATACCAGAAAAAGTAACTAGATGTCGAGTAACTATCTCTGAGGAACGAGATCACCAAGACGCTGAACATATGCTACAGCAGCTTCCACCCAAGCTGTGGACAGTACATCCGCATGACGTAGGCAGAATAAACGGTTTGGTGACAGTCGAACTAGCAGATCCATGTCAGAGACCTGTCTGGATACCTCAATATAATTTAAAACCAGAGCAAGAGGAGGGTATCAGCAACACAATAGAAGGTCTATTAAGCGCAGGAGTTCTTAGAGAAGCTCCAGAAGCACGTTGGAACACCCCAATATTACCAGTCCCTAAAGCACAAGGGAAAGGATGGAGAATGGTCCATGACCTGAGACGAATAAATACAGCCACCTCCACACTTAAGCTACCAGTACCAGACCCATACGTAGCTCTTTGTGCATTAGACCCGAAACAAAAATACTTCTCGGTTGTTGATTTGGCAAATGCGTTTTTCTGTCTACCTTTAGCTAAACAATGCCAAGAATGGTTCGCATTCACATACCGCGGAAAGAAGTATACATACACTAGACTACCTCAGGGCTACAAAGATAGTCCTGGATTATTTAATCAGGCATTACATCAAATACTTTCTAAAATAGCACTCCCGGAAGGAGTAACACTGATACAATACGTAGATGATCTTCTTTTAGCTGCACCCACAGCAAAAAGCTGTATTGAAGCGTCTCGCCAGGTGTTGGAAGCAATAGCTTCCGCAGGATTCAAAATAAAGAGAGAAAAGTGCCAAATAGCCAGAGACACAGTCACATTTTTAGGGAGACAGGTAGGACAGCAGGGTACGACCCTCACAGACGAGCATAGACAATCAATTCAAAATTATCGTCTACCACAAACCGTGCAAGATATGCTAGCTTTTCTAGGCTTATGCGGATACAGTAGATCATATGTACCTGGATACGTAAATTTGACTCAGCCACTCAGAGACATGATAGCTGAAATAGGACATAGAGAACTCACCGGTCATTTAGAATGGACCAGTGAAAGGGAACAGATATTCACGAAAGTCAAGCAGGCATTAGGCCAAGCAGCACACTTAGCAAATCCAGATTACAATACTGATTTTAATTTAGATGTGTCTGAGACAGGAGGGATTGTAAACGCTGTGTTGTTTCAGAAGCATATGGGAGACAGGAAAGTACTCTCATACTATAGTTGTAAATTAGATTCGGTGGAGCAAGGTCAGCCCACATGTTCCAGATACATTGCGGCTTTAGCAAAAGCTGTGGAAAAGACTGCACACATAGTTCTGTGCCACCCACTAGTGATTACCACTGATCACGGAGTAGCAGCATTCCTAGCAGCAGGAGCATTCAGTTTCTCAAATTCCCGCAAAGTAAAAATTTCCAGCACATTACAAGCAGCTCATATTACTTATCGTGCAGCGAAAAATCCACATATTAATATGGCATTAGGAATAAACGATGGCAGATTACCACCCCATGATTGTGTCCAATTTACGAGAAAAGCAATGAAATTACGAGATGATCTCTCTGCGATGCCGTTGTTAGATCCTGACATTGAAATTTTCACAGACGGATGCTGTTATAAAACCGAGGCAGGTAACATAGCGTCATATGGCTTAATAGCATGGGAAGAAGGTCATGCCAGTGAATTGGAATCAGGAGTGATTCCACAACCAGCATCAGCACAAGCAGCAGAAATCGTAGCCCTCACAAGAGCACTCCAAATTGCAGAAGGTTTACGCGTAAACATATACACCGATTCGGCTTACGGACATACAGCCGTACACTTAGATGGACCAGCATGGGTCAGGAGACAATTCAGAACAGCCGCAGGAACACCAATCAAACATGAATCCTTTTTGAAGAAATTGATAGAAGCTGTAAGTAAGCCAAGAGAAGTAGCAGTTATTAAAGTGCCAGGGCACTCAAAAGCAGGGACAAAGGAAGCGAAGGGTAATCAGGCAGCAGATGATTTGGCAAAACGAGCAGGAGGCTACCAGGTCAGAGGAAGTAGACGGCTTAATCAAATGGTAGCTCTCCGAAGTGGTAGATGTTATGAAGGGCAAAAGCAAGTAGGAGAAGACATAGGTTGTGAGAAAGAGGTAGAGCAAGTTGACGAAAGTGGTGAGGAAATAGATTGTGAGAACTTAATAGGAGACAGAGAATTGACTGATTCCGCAGACATGTTGTTTGAAATACAGGAAAAATCAAACCCACAGGAAAAATCTCAATGGTTGGAATTTGGAGCATTTAAACAGAAAATACCATACAAAGATAATGTTGTAAACATTTGGCGTTCGGCGGATGGCCGAATGGTAGCACCATCCTTTTTATTACGCATGCTGATAGCCGAAGCTCATGGACCCACACACATAGGTAAAATGGCTACGTACAAAAAAATTAAAGAAAAATGGTGGAGTCCTTACTTAAAAGAAATAATAGACAACTTTTGTACAGAGTGCGAGACATGCAACAAATTCAACAATAAAAGAACCGTCCCTCACCCACTGTTGTCGTTTCCAGTGCCTGAGGCACCATGGAAAGAAATTTGCATTGATTACACAGACATGGGCATGGCCCACAGAGTTCACGGCTACAGATACTTACTTGTAGCAGTAGATAGGTTCACCAAATGGGTTGAAGCCATCCCAGCCAAAAATGAAGATGCAGCAACAGTAATACAGTGGCTAACTAAGGAACTCATTCCAAGGTATGGAATTCCCACTAAAATATGTTCAGACAACGGATCCCATTTCCGAAACAAGGACTTACAGACAGTAGAAACATTTTTTGGAATTAAACATAGATTTGGCTCAGTATACCGTCCTCAATCGCAAGGTATTGTCGAAAGAGCAAATCAAACTATTAAACGAAAACTAGCTAAAGCAATGTTCTCCACTAATTTAACTTGGGTAGAGGCCCTACCACTTGTATTATACTCCATGCGGCAGCAGAAAGGGAAAGACACTCATCTTTCCCCACACGAACTGCTCACAGGGAGACCCATGCCTGGACCACCTAGGGACACTAATATTGTCCCCGATACAGCTCTGCAACAAACAGAACTCAATGAGTACATGAGAATGTTAAACAGAATGACTGAGCTCTTGTCTAAACAGGTCCAAGCAGCCCACTCCACAGGGGAAGACAGAGCTGAAGGAACAGGAGCCAGCCTGAGTGTAGACGACTGGGTTTGGGTCAAGGCTCCAGGAAAACCGAAGTGGCACGAGCCCCTGTGGACAGGACCATACCAGGTTCAGGAGGTATCAGATAGAGCTGTACGGGTCCAAAAGGAGGGAGATAAGGTTTGGCATCATTTTGCTCACTGTTCTAAGGCGCACCCACCAACACATACGCTGAAAGAGGCAAGAGAAAATTTGGCTAGACTAAATCAGTCTGATGACGACTCTGATGGAGAACCGGAGGAGGGTAAGGAGACAGAATGAACTAATAGTAGGATGTGGAAAGGAGGGAACAGTCCTCCTTTTAGGGATATCACTGGTAATAGTAGGAGTCCTTTTTCTGGTAGAAGAAGCAACCTGGGGACAGGCTGCAAAAAAGACCGATGGTATTTCCACCTCGGCTGAGGAAAGTAAGAAATCTATAAAAGACAAAGAGTTTGCTTACAATATGCTATTGGTATCAGCTGTAATAGGAGGCTTGCTCATGGGAGGAGCACTTGGAAGTCTTATGCGAAAATGTATTGAATCTCATTTGATTGTTAATGCTGCTAGGGAAAATGAAGGACAAGTTCAATATATTCGTGCGCGCAGAGGCGTATTCGGTCAACAATTAGGACTAATAGCAGTAATATGCATACTAGGAACTGGTACATGGGCAGCACCAATAGCGGACCCATGTGGAGCTAAAGTTATCTTAAAGGTAGATAAGCATAAGGATAATACTTTCCAATTTGACATGTGTGACGTGATAGACTGCTACAGTGGGCCCCAGACTTGGCAAGGTCGTTATATATATGTGGGAGGCTGGCCTTTCGGGTTTTCTAGGTACGTACCCTTCAAAACAGCATTTGTTCACGCATACCCAGGGGGAATGGACTGGCAAAGGGTTTTCTGGAGTACGAACCCCAAACATCAGAGTGAGGGATATATCTCAACCCAACCAGGAAAGGAAGGTCAACTTCAGCAAAAAGGTTCAATAATGAGAGGACAATTGGTGCCGGGGGGAGACAGTAGCAAGGTAAATCCCGTCATACTGAACATAGGCAAAGGAGTAACCGAAAATCCATGGTCAATGGAGGGATACGACCCAGACAAATGCGTGGGGAGAAAGAAACAGGTACCGACTGACATGAATACATTTTATATGATCATGGGTGTTGATATCAGCGGCAGGGACCCTACAGGGCAATTCCGAATTGACCTAGTGGAAACCGCCTCTAAAACAGAACCAGCTGCTCCCTCACAGGAAGGGCAGTTGAACCAGGCGGGAATACCAAAACCCGTTAGTCATGACAAAAAGTCCAAGCCCACTTCTGTACCAGGAGTGGTTAAGAAATTTGACTCCAATAAAATAACCTACAGAACCAAGCTGGCTATAGAAACTGGATATGTAGAAAGAAATGCATGGTTAGACCAGGTGTCGCAATACGCCAACCAGTCAGGACAGCGAGACTGTCTGATATGTTCAGGAGCCCGGCCAACCCTGACACTAATAAAAACAGCTTTTGAAGAATATAAAAATGTTTCTGAAAAACCAGGTTCAGATTTAGGATGTTTGCTCACTCTAATGTCCAGAGAAAATCCAACCAAGGGATGTGCAGAATGGGAATTTTTTTCCCCAATGGCTGTGTCAGGCCAAAATGTGTCCGGGAGCCAAAATGTGTCCGGCCAAGGCATCGGAATGCTTGGAATGTCGTTGCTATGCCAACAGACACGCGAGCATTGTGACGCGTAGCATTGTGACGTGTTCGCAACTTGCTTTGACCTCAGAATCGCCGGGTGACAAGCTCGCGCTTGCTTTTATCCTACAAAACATGACAAGGCATTTTCATTGGGTGAACGCGATCGCATAGCAAATACAGTAAAAAAAATAATAATCGGTCATCAGAAAAGCTACCAATAATAGGCCCAAAAAATAACAATTAGGCCGACTGATCGACGTGACAGTAGATTAGTTTTATTGGGCTATTCAACAACGCGATAGGCCTACTTACTCTTTCCACCTCGCTGGTTTAACTTGCAGGACGAACAGGCTATAAATGCGGTTTTTTTCCTTCGTTTTTTTTTATTTTTTAAATCCGGCGTTGTTAACATTAGTAACGGATGCTCGTTTTTTTATAAAGCAACATTTGACCAGGAAAACATGACATTTCAGTGCAAATTATGTCAATATGTAATTTAAATGTGTACATTAATAAGATTATACGTTTAACCGACTAGTGAGGGTAGCAACGTTTACTCCATCCCACAATTGGATGATTAGATTTATTTCATACACACAATCATTTTAAACCTTGCAGTGTTATTTGTTGTTGTATACATACAGTAGCAAGCTAGTCCATTCCACAATTGGATGATTAGATTTCTTTCATACACACAATCATTTTAAACCTTGCAGTGTTATTTGTTGTTGTATACATACAGTAGCAAGCTAGTCCATTCCACAATTGGATGATTAATTTCTTTCATACACACAATCATTTTAAACCTTGCAGTGTTATTTGTTGTTGTATACATACAGTAGCTAGCTAGTCCATTCCACAATTGGATGATTAATTTATTTCATACACACAATCATTTTAAACCTTGCAGTGTTATTTGTTGTTGTATACATACAGTAGCTAGCTAGTCCATTCCACAATTGGATGATTAATTTATTTCATACACACAATCATTTTAAACCTTGCAGTGTTATTTGTTGTTGTATACATACAGTAGCAAGCTAGTCCATTCCACAATTGGATGATTAGATTTATTTCATACACACAATCATTTTAAACCTTGCAGTGCTATTTGTTGTTGTATACAATGTATAATACAATGTCTAATACTCATTGCTTTGTAACCTACCTGCTACCTGTCCCATCTTCATGTCACAGCCACCCTCCATGTTTCTTAATCTGTTATGCTGTCTCACAGTACCTGTCATGCTCTATTCCTGTAGTTTAGGGTAGTGTGTATCCAAGTCCATGGTTGTGGATATCAAGCTGTGGATGCTGTCAGATATAGCTAGTAATCACAACTCACTAAGCACCATTTACATTCATTATTAAAACTTCTAAGTTTGCCATAGGAGTAATGATGGCTATGGTCTTACAAGCCTCTAAACCTCTGCTTTGAAAACAACAAAGACAACCATATTATTTTTCTTGGTTCACAATTTATTTGTGTTCACACAGCAATAGTACAGGATCATTTTCTTAAATTTGTAGTCTATGGTAGGTGGGTGATTTGTAGTCTATGGTAGGTGGGTGAGTACATCTAATGACATCCATGCAGCATCATTAACATTCGCCTTTTCAGTCTTCTTTAGGGCCACACCAACTACCTGCTGCAGCCTGGAAAACGGGACAGAGAAAGGAAAAGACAGAGAGCGGGTGGGGAAAGAAGTAGACACTATGAGAGAAAGCTGTCAGTGGGCAAAACAATGGCCTGCTTTAGTGAAAAGCCCCCTCACCATGGCAAGGTACAGGCCTAGAGAGGGTTAATAAATTTGGATTGCCCCAGTTTCATCTCGTCCCATAGAATCTTCTTTGTACAATAAAACAGTACCCAGTTGAACCTTGGGTTTTCATTGAACTTGAGAACAGGGGCCAAGTAGGAAGGGGCCAAGTACAGTAGGAAGGTGCTAAGGGTCAGTTAGAAACTTGGACATTAGCCAGGTACAGTCAATTAAAAAAATGTGTACCATGGCTTGGTTTAATACTTACTTTACAATACATTTTGTCAAGTCAATTTGTACAAAATATGTACAATATACAATACAGTTGTTAAATTTTATTGCCCCAGTTTCATCTCGTCCCCTAGAACCTTCCTTGTACAATAAAACAGTACCCAGTTGAACCTTGGGTTTTCATTGAACTTGAGAACAGGGGCCAAGTAGGAAGGGGCCAAGTACAGTAGGAAGGTGCTAAGGGTCAGTTAGAAACTTGGACATTAGCCAGGTACAGTCAATTAAAAAGTAGAGTAAGTAAATTTGGGTACAAAAAATATGTATACATATACAACTTAAAGAATAAATCAATACTTACCAAATCAGCGGTGGGTGGCGCAGTGGCTTAGTGCGCCTGACCAGTAACTGAAGGGTCGCTGGTTCAAGACCGGGCTGAGACACTGAACGACCTACCATCTCCAGGGGCGCCAGAGGGGGCTGCAAGATAGCAGAGGCTCTTCTCCCTCCCGGACGCTGACCTCCATAGTGTATGCAGGCCTGGCCGTGGGACACCGTGGGGAGCTGGGGAATGGTGTCAGACGCCTAACCTGAAAGCAGAAAAAGAGGTGACGTCGCATAGCTGCCTGATGGTAATGCACCATGGATGGATCCTCACCTCTGCAGAGAGTAAGACTGTTTACAATAGCAAACAGCCCACAATCTGAGCCGCCCCTCTGCTGCTGGACATCCGGCCACTGCAAGCGGACCTGGTTCCCTGCGAAAGAGAGAAGGCGTGTTATCTGTGAAATGAACTCCTTGGTCGTGCTGTGACCAAAGGAGTCATAAACATTCACAGTACCTACCTGGCAGGCGATGTTACTTACCGTAACCCAGTGGTTTCCACAAACATTTAAAATCTGGACAAACCCCTGGGTTGGTGCAGGCACGGAGGACAGGAGGGCGAGGGATGTGGTGGCGTAGAGGCCTCCTACATGGGGATGTTGTGCCTGCAAGAGAGCCTGAGAATGATCAATGACAAGATCATCTAGCCAACAGTTTGGGGTAAGGACTGTTGTCCTAAGGTCCTCCACCCTGCTCAGTGAAGCGGGGTAGGCCTGCCCCCGCTGGACACCTGTGATGACAACATCATCCTAGAAGAGAAGATATAATTGATTAATAGGATGCATTTGAACATCTGTACAAACACACAAACTGCTTATGTGCTTATGTGCAGGATTGAAACATTATTTCTTAATGTTGAGTAGTGGCAACAAGAATATGAAGCGTACCTGAAGTGTGTCCCCCTCCAGCACAGAGCACAGTGGTTCAGGGTCATCTGAACTAACTGGCTCGGGCGGATGGGACGCGGCTTCCTCGGAGTCCTGGAGTCCAGCACATGTCACCGATCACATAGACTTATGTTAGTTACAGGGCATGTCAATTGTTCAATGGGATTTGAATCGTTGAAGGATAAAAAAAAATTCCCAAGCAAGAATTTGTAAGCGTACCTGAAATGTGTCCCCCTCTGGCTCAGAGCACAGCAGTTCAGGCTCATCCGAACAGACCAGCTCAGGCCGATGGGAGACAGCTTCCTCGGTGGGGGGGCAAGCTCGTGATCCTTAAGTCAATCCAAGAGTAACAAAATTATTAAATGAAACCATATTTAGCATACTGTCCTTTAGTGAAAAATAAATTAACACATGACTCTCACAACATTGATGTGGACTTCATGTTAAACGTACTTTTCCGCAGAGGCTTCACTGAGGCATAGGGTGTCTGGGTCTTCAGCTGGTGGCCATCCAAGGTCTCCAACTGCACCAGGTTGTTGTCCCCGACCTCAGTTACCCTAAGAAAGACATGTAATAATGATCTGTAATGGCAAAATTGGATATCATCACCCTCTCACCTTAATTACTCTTACAAGCCCAACTTACCGGTACTGAGTTGGCCAGTCTGGATCCATCGTGCGACCAGGTCTCCCACGCTTCCTCTCGTCCTTCTTCAGCACCTCCATGCCTGGGACGATCTTGAAACGCTTGGTTCCCTTCTTGATCCTCCTCCGGTAGGTCTCGCGCTGTTTCTCCTGGGCCTTCTCCACGTTGAGTCGCACCTTGATCGTTCAAGGAAAAACGCAGCAGCAGAGATTTATATTCTCTATTGCGCTGTATAACTTTGTATATTACTGATGCATTGTTATTGCTTTAGCAGTTTCAGTACTTAGCATGACTACAGGGCTTAAGCGCGCAATCCTCATCGGAGCTCCGCCTCCTGAGAGCGCATTCCGCGGGGCACTCATTATTCACCAACGTCAGGTTTTTGACAAACTTCATTTATGGTCATGTTTTCATTGCAAAATTATTTATTTACAAGGCTAATGGAATATGTGAAGATGCAATTGGCATACACGTTCATTTAATTTCATCCCCATTTATTTGATTGGTGTAGACACTGTGAACATTGTCAGGGGAGTAGGCTACGATTTTAAAGCCACTAGTTGTTAGGTGGTTGTTCAGTAAACAGTGAAAGTGTAATATCTTTCACCTTGTCAAAGACCTCCTCATCCTTCTCAGCCCTGGCCTGGAGGTAGTCTGCAACAGTGTCCTCGTTGATCCCGTCAACCTCCACAAGAGGAGGAAGGTCGCCTGTGATCTGAAATGACATGGCAAATAGAGAAAACACAATAGACAAACATTTTCAAAGTTAGTATTTTTTTATTATTATTGTGAAACAAAAATGATATAAGAAGAATAATATCAAGAGTTTACATACCTCTGTGGACAACCGTGGCTCCCGACCGTACATCAGGCGGTAGGGCGAGTACTTCGTGGAGGCCTGGACACTGGTGTTATGGGCAAAAAGAATTACCTTCAGGTTGTCCTCCCACCGTTCTTGGTGCCCATCCAGAGACTTGCCGATGGCCCTCTTCAGCGTCTGGTTGGTTCGCTCATCCAGTCCGTTGGTCTGGGGATGGTAGGCAGAGGTGATGCGGTGCTTGGTCCCCCACTTCTCAAACAAGATCTGATTAACCTAAAAAAGAAAATAAGACAAGTCATTAATTTTGTCTGTACAAGTATAGCCATAACTGTTAAGAGATCAAATGTTTTAGCAAGTACTTGACCTTGTTCCAGAACTCTCTGCCCTGGTCCGTCAGGATGACCTCCGGTGCACCATGGGTGTGGAAGATGTCCATCAGGGCCTGGGATGTTGCAGCTGCCGTCTTGTCCTAGCAGTGTATAGACACAGTATATCAGGGGTGGCCAATTCCAGGCCTCGCGGGCCGGTGTGTATGCAGGTTTTTACTGCCACCAGTTACCACGGTTCAATCAGCTAATTAGTCATACACACAATCACCGATTCACTTGTAAATTACAGAACGATAAAATGCTACAATACACGCATTGACGCATACCGGCACAAGAACATTCATCAGCTGCTTTTCATATCGCGGATATGTAGATTAAAATATCAGATCGTGTAAACGATTGGGCTAATTCAATAATTGTTAACTGGCGGCAGCAAAAACCTGCATACACACCGGCCCGCGAGGCCTGGAATTGGCCACCCCTGCAGTATATGGTACTATTATATTAATGCTTATGTTAATTTTCAAGATGAAAATCGAGATACATGCGGTTGATGAACTGGACAAATAAATGAAGTACATTTAAAAAAAGCATGATCATGATCAGTTTATATCAGAGATCAACACTAAACACACAGATATAACACACCTGGATGGGAATGGCCTCCACCCACTTGGTGAAGAAATCAGTCGCTGTGAGGCAGTAGCGATTGCCATTCCTGGACGAGGCCTTGAACGGTCCGATGAGGTCCACACCTAGCATACAGTCAAATAGTACTATCTTGATCCGTCCGCTTAGCAGATATGGTATTGTATTTGTATTGATTTGTTCTAAAGTCGAAACCCGAAAAGGAATTGGGACATACAAGTGTAGAACTCACCAATCATATACCAAGGTGAAACAGGCTTGATGCTCTTCAGCTCAGGTGCCTCGGTCTTCACCTTCTCGAACTTCTGGCAAGGCACGCAGATACGGACCTTGAAACGAACAGTGAAGTGCAAGTTGAAAATAAATGAAATGTGTGGTCTTTAGCTGTGTGTAAAATATGATCTTGCTACAGTTTCTAAAAGAAGAAGAAAAAAAACTAAACACAAAATAGTTTTGCTTGCCCAGTTTTCCACATCATTCACGATGCCATGCCAGAAGAAGCGCTGGTTGATCTTCCCCAGCATGCGCTTCACTCCGAAGTGGCCGGCGTGGACCTCGGTCAGTACTGCCTCCTTTTCCTCCTCCGACAGGATGACCCTCCTTGGTGGCTTTCCATCCTTGGGTCTCAAATACATGCAACCGTCTAGAATATTAAAAGGATTATAGACTGAGAACAATGACCAAAGCTTGCTTTATGGGTATTTTTTTGCCTTTTATTGTGTGTCTATTTTGTGCCTTTTGCTGCTGGAACACTGAATTTCCCTTCAAGGATCAATAAAATATATATGGGGCATTCTAACGAATTAGTACAAAGTGCGGTCCCACAACAAGAAAAATTATTTAACAAAACAATTAAGTCTTCAGACATAGATATTTACTAAGAATATGTTATGGTCTATTTAAACACAAGGCATTAAATTAGATAGTGATAAGCTTAATATACACAAAAACATCATTTATAGGGTACTTTCTATTGGGAAGTAGCTGTCCCAAACCCTGACATCTAAATTTCAATTTCTGTAAATAACACTTAAAACATTTTTTTTTATTTTGTTCGATGGTGTATTTAGAAGATCTTTATGATTACGTTCAAACAGAAGTTGGAATATTTAGATTTATTGTGGGCTTAATGAAATGTGTGTTCATGATCAGTTCATTCATTCAGATTCTACTGCATATCACTTTCTTGTGTATTTTTCTTTTAGATGTTGAATCTATTTGTTACAAACCTTTCAGGGATACATTGGTTAGCGTTCAGAAGCCTGACAGCAACAGCATAATATCAATTATATGTCAATGTTCTTCTCTTTTATTGAACCCACCTGGGTAATTATTTTCTGTGTACTTTAAATGGTTATGGATGAACAATTGTTATGTCTTCAAAAATAAAATGATTCTATTGACCCCAAAACATTTGTGTTTGTAATATTTCCAACATAAGGCATGTAATGAGTTAAGATTAAGCAATAAGGTTGAGGGAATATGATACAACCTACTGAAACAAAATACTGTGGTCACTACCGAAACAGTGCAGTCACTACCGAAACACTGGATGTTTTGTAAAAAATAAAGTATATTGAGTTATCAACTAAAATGATATGATACCGATTGGTTTATTGTATGTTCAATTTCAACAATCATCAACTCTGGAATCAATATGATCAGTATTATGAATTTTACAAAGAAAGATTGCATTAAGATTTTGATGAATTGTATAAATTGAACTTTGAAATTTGATTAAAAATTCATCTTTATTGATTTAATTGTGAAAACCTTCAAGAAATATTTGTTTAAATACTATTTACAGAAGGGAAGGTAAAACAATCTGAACAGGTTAATATAATACTTTTTTACTACAGTGTATTTACTATGTTTCGGTAGTGACAATTTTTGGGAGAGGAAGAACATTCCAATACAGTCTGAAAATATGATATAAAAATGTACGGTTATTTTACTAGATATGTGTAATTTAGATATGGTACAAAATATATATGGACAAAGTTTTGGGGAAAAAACATACAAAATTTCAAAATATTTCCAACCTGACTTTGATCCAATTCGGTAGAATGGCCCATATATATATATATATTTATCTATCTGTCAATCTTTCTTTAACAAATCTTACCCTGAAGCATGTATTTCTCTGCCCCTCTCCGGATATAACGTTTCTTCCCCTCAGAGACACCCTCTGGGTACTTCTTTTCTCTTGAAAGATAGAAAAAGATGTCACTGAGGGATGCCATATCAAAGTTATATGTTAGAGCTATGCAAGCAATAAATGGTTGGCTAAGTTGACTAGCTAACTAACCAGCTAACACTAGCTATAAGTTGGCTAGGCTAACTACTATGTAGTATTGCTAGCTAGTTAGTTTCAGTAAAAGACTATCTACTTCAAAATGAATCACTAGCTAACACAATCTAAAATCGAAAACAATTAACAATATAAAGCACAGTAGCCTATACAAAAGGAAATTATGAAGGTTATCTGATATAGATCTGTCTATCTCCGGTGATTCTGAGGTGAAATTAATCACCAACACAATCTAAAATCGAAAACAATTAACAATATAAAGCTTAGTAGCCTATACAAAGGGAAATTATAAAGGTTATCTGAGTGATAGTGATGGTTATTTGAGTGATGTAGTGATTTATCTCCGTCCAACGATCTCCGGCGATTCTGAGCTAAAAGCAAGTGCAAACTTGTCACTCGGCGATTCTGAGGTCAAAGCAAGCGCGAACACGCGTCACAATGCTCGCGTGTCTGTTGGCATAGCAACGACATTCCAAGCATTCCGATGTCTTGCCCGGACACATTTTGGCTCCCGGACACATTTTGGCCTGACAGCTGCATCTAATCACGGGAAAGTATATGATGTGACGTGTTTTGAAAATAATAACACAGCAGGACGTGCCCACCAGCTAGGCAGACTGTCCGAGTGTGAGAGGACCATGACTCTGACAGGAATGAAAATGGCCACTCAACTGACGGTGTCCAGAGCTGACGTTTGGTGGTATTGTGGTGGCCGAACTCTATACAACTGGTTACCACACAACTGGGGAGGTAAGTGTGCTTTAGTCTCTTTAAATGTTCCAGTACTAATTATCCCCGAGGCGGAAAGGGTGATACGGGTAAACATAGAAGAACAACTGGCCGAATTCAAGTTTTCAAGACGTAAAAGAGGAGCACTAATGGGCTCAGAGGTTAAAAACCTTGATGGAGTCTGGATAGATGCAATTGGGCAAGCCAGAAACATTCCTGATGAATACAAACTGGCAGATGAAGTAGCGGCCGGTTTCGAGAGTTTTCCTCTCTTCTCTGCCATTTTTCCAGTGACGGTCAACAAAAATGTGAATAGGATAAATCTGATCCATTACAATGTACAACGATTGGCTAATTTAACCAGGGATGTTGTGGAAGCTGTGCATCAACAATTATCTCAGACTTCATTAATGACATTGCAAAATAGGATTGCATTAGACATGTTACTAGCTGAGAAAGGAGGGGTATGCTCTATGTTTGGTGATGTTTGTTGTACAGTAATCGCAAATAATACAGCACCTGATGGCACTTTGACTAAGGGGTTGCATAAATTAAGAGCATTGGCGGATGAAATGAAGGTTCAGTCTGGTGTAAAGAACCCTATAACAGATTGGCTGTCTAAAACGTTTGGGCGATGGGGAGCCCTGATAGGACAACTGTTTATAGGAGTGGCTATTGCCTCTTCCTTGTTCATTATTTGTGGATGTTGTTGTATACCTTGCATTAGAACTCTAGTAACAAAAACCATTGAAAAGGCTTTAACGGGCCTCCTCCCAAATACCAGGCTGTACAGCTGGAGGAACAGTACCACCTAGAGGAAGCCGACGAAGACCTAGAGCTCCAACCTATGTTCCCTATATATTGTGCCTCCACCTTGTCAGTAGGCAATGGGTGGGAGGGACATAAAGGCTACTCTCCTACCAAGGCCAGTAGGCTTTTGTATCAACAGGTGACTGGAGATTCAGGTGATCCTTGGACCATCCCGGAGGGTCCCTACACGGAGAACTGCCCCATTGGGAATCCGTACTGCAAGTACGGAAAGGGTCCTGGAGCTGGTTGGCAGTGCTGGAGGTGGGCTGAGATCTACCGCCCTGAAATGGAGAATCTGAGCAGAAGACTCCAGACCGATCCTGACTTCGCAGCCAAATACTATACTGATGTGTTGGCAGTTGACCTACTCCCAGAGGAGACCCAGGCGATGTTCGAGTAGTGGAAAACACGCAAAGCAGATCAATAAAATTTAATTTTTCAGGGTGTGGAGTTTTATTACAAATACATATTTTTCTATTCCGTTTCCAGTATTTTTTTATTCAATTATTAAGCTAAAATGTAAGCTTTAAGTGCTAGAAGGGTCAGGACAATTGTAGAACTGTAAAATTAGGTGCTTTGCTTAATATTGCTCATGTGCTAGACCAAGCCCCTTGATAGTTGCATCTAGTATGCAAATGACAGGTAAATGTAATTGTGCGGGGACTGGTTCGCTGTAAATGCCCGGCAGGTTTCGCTCGGAGCGGATGCTGAGTGCAACCTGAGTCACTCTCGCTGGCAGTACTGTCAAGCCAGGTCAGTATTGTTTTGCCCCATTGAGGTTTTCCCAGCGACCGTGTAGAGCCTGTGGGGTAACATGGCTATGCTGTGCTAGAGCGCTTATTCAGAGGCCCATTTTGATAGTATTGTGTAAAAGTAGAATGTCCAGGAGAGTGGGGGAAGTTAAAGGACTACATTAATCAAGGGCCCATATGTAACCTGCAATTTAAGCATAAAAGTCCCGTGTCAAATAAGAGGCGTATACAATGTTGGGACAGTAAGGGGAGACATGTGTCTCCGGAGCCCAAGGTGTTTTCTTGTATAATTGCTCTCATAAATGTGAGCAAAGGAGGGACTTGTGGAATTATTTAAAAAAATATATGTCTTGACCCTGACTTGTAAACTTATAGAGCAGACAACTTCAATCTTGCAACGCTTGCAAACTAATATAGGAAGTTTGAACAGATGGTGCCAAACACAAGCCTAAAAGGTCAGTGAACTGTGCTGTGTCAGGGAACTTTTTTGGGAAAAACAGGAACTTAAAGGTGGTTGCCAACGGTTACCAAGACCCCTTTCAGCCCTGAAAAAACTGCCTTAAGACACGAGGAAGCATGTGATTTCCAGGGATTGTTGAAATATGAGACCTTCTGATTGGAGGACTGAGAGGGTGCGACGGCTGATTGGTTGTCATACAACTGAGTAACCAATCAGTAACCAGCTAAGTCAATAAACAACTGAAGCCCACGATTGGAGGACAGAGCGCTCCCGGTGGACACCTGAGCACATCTGTTTGAGAGTTTGCTGAGCTGTCGGCTGTATCGACTTTACTTGCTATTTGTCTCATTAAAATACTTATACTTTAAATTTGGTTTCAAGAGTCCTGTCTTCACCTCCACCTTGAACGAACACGCTGAGAAGAAAATAATTTTCCTAACACTGCCCACCCAGGCGCCCACCATACTAGGGACTTTTTGTCCTGGCACCAAGAGAGATGTGCGGGACTTTGTCAGCGCCTGCCCTGTCTGCGCCCGTAGCAAAGGGTCACGAATCCCACCCTCGGGTCTTCTGCGCCCCCTACCCATCTCCAGCCATTCTTGGAATCACGTAGCTCTCAACTTTATCACCGGGTTGCCTGCATGCAACATGCTGATTTTAGTGGTCGTAGACAGATTCTCCAAGGCGGCTCACTTTATCGTGCAACCCAAACTGTCTTCAGCACCAGAGACAGTGCAGCTGATGGTGGACCACGTGTTTAGGGTGCACGGTTTCCCCCTGGACGTGGTGTCAGATCGCGGCCCCCAGTTCGCCTCTAGGTTTTGGCGCTTTTTCTGTTCCCTGCTCGGGGCGTCTGTTAGTTTGTCTTCCGGCTTTCATCCAGAGACCAATGGACAGACGGAGCATACCAACCAGACCTTGGAGAGCACCCTTCGGTGTTTGGCCGCCTCCAACCCCACCTCATGGAGTCGCCACCTCGCCTGGGTGGAGTACGCCCCTAAACACGCTGTGCAACGCCTCCACTGGTCTCTCTCCTTTTGAGGCTCAACTGGGGTATCAACCCCCGTTATTTCCTGAATAGGAGAGAGATGTGGAGTAACATCCCCGGGTTCTTCGTTCAGAGGTGTCGATCGGTCTGGAGGCGTGTGCGCACGTCCCTCCTGCACCCCACGGCTAAGCAAAAAGTTGCGGCCGATAGGTGTCATCGCCCAGCCCCCTCCTACAGGGTTGAGAAACGCTGTGTGTTGTTCGCTTTGCGTTTCGTGGGCCCCTTCAAAAGCTGTTGAAGCTGATGAGTACTCTCGCTCCGGCGGACAAGCCACCGCCTCCCCCCCGGTTCATGGAGGAAGGTCTGGCTTATACCGTTCGGCGTATTTTGGCCGAGAGACGCGCGGGCAGAGGTGTCCAGTTTTTGGTTGACTGGGAGGTCTATGGCCCTGAGGAGCGCTGCTGGGTCTCCTCTAAGAACATTTTGGACCCAGAACTTATTAGGGACTTCTGTAGAGATAAGCTTGAGGGATAGTCTGTGGTCGTCCTTTAGAGGGGGGTCCTGTCATGGTTTTGGCAGCCTCTCTATTATCTCCACGGTCATTTTCTCTCTGAGCCGCATGAGGGCTTACTTATTTTTTTAATTTTTAAGCCGTCCGTGCCGTACTTTCACTTCCACTCTGCATTTTTCCGACGCACCTGTGTTAAGTTACCTGCTGGCTATATATAGCTCAGTACTTCCGTTTTCCGGTGCTTCCGCTTTGTCTTCGTGTTGACATGTAGCCGGTAAATGGTATAAGAGATGTAACTTAAGGCGACATCGCTTTGCTTTGGAGTAACACAGGTGCATTGCTTTCGGTGCATTAGAGTTCCTATAGGATTTTGTTTTCTTTTGCTCTTTCTGTCCCTCGTTTTGGTTTTCCTTTTACTGTCCCTCTGAGACAGTTTGGTCTTTACTGTTTATTTTCTACCTCTCTATTGACTGCTCTCTCGTGTTGAGAGTGAGAGGTTTATTCTTTCTTTTTTCATCTAAACTCGAGCCTGAGTCTAATTCGCCCAGTTATCGGGTCACTTTATTTTTCCTTTTTTTAACCACTTTTACCTGTTCTCTCTTATTGAGAGCGAGAGGTACTTCCTTCTCTCTTCCCTGCTCAGACTCGAGTCTCGGACAATTTTCTGGGTTGATTTTCATTGGCGCTACGCCGGGAGTTTTGTGTCCCTATTTTAATTTTTTTCCTCTCCTTTCGCGGATCCTTTCCACTCTTGTGGTTATTCTACACTGTAGATAACTTTTAGATTCCCTCTCTGTCATGTCTGGTCCTCCGAATCAGACTCCCCATTACTTTTCCTCCGAAAAGGATTTTCAGAAAAACAGAAACACTGATTATTGTATCTGCATTGTTACAAGCATAATGTTAAAATTCAGTGTCAAAAAATGTCAAACAAGCCCTTGGTGAAAAGGAAACCTTAATTTTTAAAAGGTTTTTTAAAGACATAATTTACTTTGCTAAGGGAGCCCACAATCATTTTCTAGTTGGTGGCTGGCAGGTCATTCTACATTACATCTTTATCTTCAACATTTTTAGTCCTGACAAGTGTGCAGTTGCAATGATGATGATGTTTATTTAAGTATGGACAGATAGAGACATCGACACATTGCAAAACAACACTGTGATGCCCTGTATCAAAACATGTGTAGCTTACGCTATTTTTCAATGTTCATCCCTACTGACTCAGGCAAAGTGATAAATATGTAAATGGTTTATGTGAACAATTATTGGTTGCTGTGCACTTTTTTGTTTTAAAATCTACAGCCCTGCAATCCCCTTAAGCGTAATGTGCAATTCAATAGCCTCTTCCCATATTTTGGGAAACTGAAAATTATTGTCCACCATGACCTGTTGAAGGTAGTCATGTATTTCTGGGTCTCCACATGAATCCACAGTCTGACCAGTCTCGAAGATGGCAAGCAAGTTCTTCAACTGGAAATCCGCAGTTCCGAGAGGCATATCTGAAATGAGGGGTGACAATGTTACATTAAATATTTTGGTAAGCATCGTCCCCATTTGCCACACGAAAATTTAGACATGCAAAAACTTACAAATGCATTTTCCTCCAATACCCATCGACTATCAGTTCAGATACTGCATGTATACCTACCACCTTTTGGCAATGCCAATAAACTATAATCAACTGACTTAATGGCATCAATACCTATGAGGTAATGCATAAAGCTCAGCTGGAATTCCTCCAGGTCATCTTGCAGGACTTGATTAAAACAAAAGCGCAGAAGACTCTTATGCTGATGGACAGTGTTGGGCACGTTACTCAAAAAAAGGTATTAATTAATTAATTAATTAATACTCGTTACCGTTTGAATTAGTAACGGAGATACAAAACTCAATACTTAGCAGGCAAGGTAACGCGATACAATACTTTTGCGTAACTGCCCAAAAGTTGCAAGACGCTCAACGGACAAAGCACACAGTCATTTATAAACAGGCATTTATAAATATTTATACCATGGCTTGGATAACTACTCTATTCTGATTGGCTGGAGGGTGGGCATTAAATTTGTGTAGCGCTGGCAACATTTTAATCACCGTTCTAAATGAATACGCCGTCTACATTATCTGCTGCCAGCGCCATAGAGTCGACCCTTTTCTGAATGTTAACCATAGCAACACCAACAGCTGATGAAAGTCGGCAAATAATGCTAAATCCGCTGATTAAAAAGTTTGTATTCGCCAAATATCTTAGTTACAACTACTTTAATCTAGCAAAGCAGTCTTGTGGGTAGAGGTGCTGTATTTATTCAGTTTGGAAATATAAACGTAACGTAGGTAATGTAATGTATCACGTTACCGTGAGCAACACTGCTCGTGAATGCGAGCAAGTTAGCTACTTCACAAAGCATGTTAATCTGTGTATTAAAAAAGATTTTATCCAGCGAAATGTCTTAGATTTGACAAGTTACATGTAACAGTAAGAAACTCTGTATCAATAGTAGGCAATTTGTTTTTCAGATGTTCCCATCTCATGACGCAAATCTGAAATGCAATTTCCTTAGCCTAGGTTAGGCTGTGTATGCAAACCATTTTTAAAAAGCAAGACAGAGAGAGGGAGGTAAATGTAGTTGTGGTTTAATGCAATTGTAGGAAATATTCATTTAAATCTATACAGGGGGCGTCACTTATGTACTCAAGTACACCACTGCCATCGTTATACAACTGGTGGCATAGTTCTTTATAATCAGTCTCATAAAATTATATACGTATATATTTCTCAAAAGAGAATATACTAACTAAAAATGGGTAACTTGAATTAATAATTAAATTACCAATAAAGTTACACATTAATAATTATCTTAGCAAAATCACAATATTATGTACTCCGTTGATACCGAATTAATATAAATTATTCAGTTAAGGTGAAGGAATTTGGGGAATCCCTGTGATTAGCATTGGCTGACTCAACACAAGAGCAACATTAATACACACAATCTTGGAAAATGTAATAGTTTATTGAACACAAAGTACCAAAGCGTGTGTGTGTGTGTGTCTGTGTGTGTGTAGGGTTGGGTATCCTTTCGATTTTGCCAATACCGGTGCTAAAACGATACTTTTAAAATGGTACCGGTGCCTGAACAGATACCTTCTATAAAATAAAGAGCAAACAACAACATTAAAGAACGTCTTTTTTTATTGCGAATGCTAAATAATTGAACAATATAATAACTCTATTACAACACTCCATTAACACTGTTTAAATTAGAATTACAATTAAATACAAAACACTATTAAACATTACTAATAAATATTAAATTAACAATATTAACAAATAACAATTTAACAATAAATAAGTTACAGACAGTACTACTAATAATAAACAACCGCAAACAAAGCATGTGAAAACTACTCTACACTACTCTGCATATTATACATCCACCTGTGCACACAATCAACAATTTTTCTGCAGAAATATTACCATATCTGCTTTTTCTGGAAGGATACGGCACCTCTCCTGACTAATTGCATGTCCTGCACAGGAGAACACCCTCTCAGCTGGTGTCGATGAGGCCTGTACACACAGATATTTGCTTGAGAGTGCAGCTTATCCCACCACCAGGCTGCAGGGTTTTGTCTCGCCGGGGTCGGGGACTCCCACATCACCGGCTGAGGTGCTTGGTACTGGGCTTGACGACTTCAAAGGGTCAAACACTGTGCATGCTTCAGCCTTCAGGTGTATACCGTTGCTCACCAAATGCTTCATTAAATGTGACGTGTTCCCCCTTTGCACGATATTGTTTTTAAACATTTGTTGCACGTGCTGTTGTTCGCATCCTTTTGTTTAAAATACAGCCACACTTTCGACCGTTTTGCTTTCGGCATTTTGCGTTTAACGTTACTTGCTGTCACTGCCTGAGTGAAATGTTAGCTAACGTCGGGGCATGCGTGAGCGTCAGCGATGTTTAGTTTCGTTTGGAGCACCAGAGGGCGATGAAAAACAGTGGATATTTCAAACGGCAGCTCATTGTATTTTAACTCTATAAACTTAACCCCTAGTGGTTCAGACGTATCAATCTCAATTACAGTATTCATGTTCGTCTGAAATGATAAACTACAGCTATAGAAAACCTTTTTGACGCAGTGTTTTTTAAAAGGGTAGCCTTTTGCAAAAACCTCAGCTTCTCCAGTTACACTGCAGTGCAATAAATGAGGACTAGGGTGCTATTACTTTCCCAAAGCACTTTCAACCCTCCTCTCACCACGCCACAGACTGTAAAATGCATAAAATGTCAATCATGTTCACGTATAGAAACAATAATATTTTTTAAAAACGTTGTACAAATGAACATTCACGGTTTTACCTTGCTTACTGTAAGTTACGACAGTACTTGATGCACTTTCGGTTTAGAAGACACCGTGTTCATTCAACCACCTGTTTAATTAGGCAATTGCATGTTACTGGCCCTGCAAAGCCCAGTAACCTTCGAAGCTGTTGGAGAACCTTAAGCTTGTTACTGCCTAGCTGCTACTAGCATGTGTTTCAGCTAGCTCCAATTCTTAAACATAAAGCTATCTGCCACCTAGCTGTCACTACCTGGTATTTCAGCTTGTGTGAAATTGTAAATGAATAAAGCTTTGTACCGTCTAGCTGCTGTTACTTCCCTAACTCAGCTTGCGTTTAGTCTGGATGATCGGCCTCGACAAAATATTTCTTCCCTGACTCTAGACCACCCTTTGCATTGCACCACAACCAAAGGAGGGGTAGCAATCCTCTAAAAACAGAAGTCCCAAGTTTGGAACGTCTGGCAAAGTCATATCTCCCATAATTCTTCACACTCATGTGAGCAAGAGAAAAGGGGGGTGAGAGGTTAACCCAGTGCATGACGGGTAACCCAGGATCGCTGACAACAGTAGCATCCTAAAACGCATGCTTATGTACTAATGGCCACTCGGCTGTTAGTTGTAAAATGGCTACATCATATCTGGTCCAGACCAGATGCTTTTCACAACTTTTACTGAAGGTTTTACACCCGCTGACCTAACATTCCTATTCCACACTAACTCTGATCAATAGAAATGCATTCATTGGTATTCTGTTTGGTGCTACTGTCTATCTATTGCCACTGTAATATTCTGTTTGTTTAGACATTGTCTGTATAACTGTATTATGACATGTTCTTGCTTAGCTAAGTTTTTTATTTATTTATTTATTTTTAAATTTGTTTCTGATTTTTTCCCCATTTTCTCCCAATTTAGTAGCCAATTCCCCCCGTGTAGCAACCGCTAGAGAACCACCGCTATACAACCCCGTCAGCCGGTAGTAGGAAAGAGGCCGCCACGTCCTCTACAGGGCGCGACTCCCCAAGCTCCTGACCGTGATTCCAACTCGCCCGGGGCCTTATTTTGCGTAGCGATTCTCATCCGAGCCCTCCCCCCACCCGGAAGCAGCCGCCAATTGCTGCTCCCACAGGGCGCTGGCCATGCTCGGAAAATGGCAGGACCGGGGCGCGAACCCCGATCCTCGGAGTACAACTGCGCTGACTGAAAGTCAGCGCCTTTTACCGCTGTACCACCGCAGCGGCCCTTTGCTTAGCTAAGTTTAAGTTAGTACCAAAGCTATGCCCAGTATGAATATGCTCGAAATGTTAACATCCAATATGAACTGCCCAGATGTTACATGCCTGAATGAACTGTTGAAATGATTCTTTTTTTCTGACTGTGGACTGTGCTGACCTCATGTGGTCTCAGGGATTACACCAGAAGTGGAACCCTGACACCAAAAGGGGGATATGTAGCGTCAACAGGAACTACAATTCCACATTCCACATTCCACTCCTCCTCCACGTTGCAAATGAAGCTGGACGTACCAGTTGTGATTTCCATACTGTAATGTGATACTGCGCAGCAGAAATGCACGACTGGCAATAAAGCTTATAAAAAGGGCAACACGGCCGTTCTTTTCCCACTTCTCCCAGTTCAGTTGTTCGCTCAAGGTGCCAGGGCCTTCACTGTCTTGTCTCACGGCCCCATGCGGCCTACACGCCCGGGGAAGAGCCCTCGCTCCACAAGGAAGCCTCGGCAGTCCGTGACACCGACCCAAGTGAGCGAGGCGGGCTCATCTACCCCCGGTGGTCAAGAAGAACCACTTCTACTCAAGCGGACCACACACTTACTGATCCTGCAGCACAGCACCGCCGGTGAGTCCCCAATGAGGCAAGCAGTCTGCATCAGGATCACGCTGCGTATTAAGGGAGAAATAATGCGAGTGGTTCCATTATCTCATTATCTCATCCATTATGGGATCAGCAGTGTGGTATAATGGTTAAGGAGCTGGACTTGTAACCAAAGGTTGCAGGTTCGATTCCCAGGTAGGACACTGCCGTTGTACCCTTGAGCAAGGTACTTAACCTGAATTGCTTCAGCTTATATCCAGCTGTATGAATGGATAAATGTAATAAAAAGTTGTGTAAGTCGCTCTGGATAAGAGCGTCTGCTAAATGCCTGTAATGTAATGTAATTTATCTACCCTGACCCAAGATCAGGCAACCAGTTCCCCTACTATTCAAATGACAGAAAATATCTTGCATGTGATCTGTCTTAAACACTAACCGGGCGTAATTTTAACACTGCGCGCTGATCTCAACACACACACACACCGATAGGCTTACGGCTTTCCCTTATGCGTTTGGTTCATGCCCCATTGTTAACTAGCTCCAGCTAAAGCTAGGTTCAAACCTCCCTCCATTTTAGGTTCTTTGTTTTCTCTGAACACGTGTCCACACGCAGAAGAACATGGAAACCCCCTCATGCGCCCAACGCACACACACACTGTCAGAGAGAACAAAAAACCTAAAATGGAGGGAGGTTTGAACTTAGCTTTAGCTGGAGCTAGTTTACAATGGCGCATGAACCATACCATACACATAAGAGATAGCCGTAAGGTTATCGATGCGTGTGCGTTGAGATCAGCGTGCAGTGTTAAAATTATGACCGGTTAGTGTTTAAGACAGATCACACGCAAGATATGTACCAGACACAACAAAATGAGAAATAATCAATGGGGTATGGATACTTTCTCAAGCCACTGTAAGTTCCCCTGCTTCATAGTCAAATCGCCAGTTCGTTTTTTCTGCTCCGTTTCAGAACACTCCCGGCCTATTTGTTTGCTACTCTGTTTGCCTTACCCTGTTTGTTCTGTTCCTCATTCCAGCCCGCCCAGCTTGCCTCCTGTTCTGCCCTGTCCAGCCCAGTTCCCTTCACCTGCCCAGCCTTAGTTCGCCAACCCCATATCCTGCCTGTCACCTTTAGTTACCCTGCTTGCTTGCTTGCCTGCAACTTTGTCTTGCATAAATAAATATACTCCCAGGTGGTTTTCATCAAGTCTGTCTCAGAGTCTTGCATTTGGGTCCAGTCCAGTACTCAGTCATAACAAAGCATGCCTAAAATACATCCATTTAAATCCGTCTCTAATGAACCCAAACTGTATGCACCTACGGAAAGAGTCTGCAGACTTTACAGTATAGGCTACACTGCATTCCTAGCTTTACTGTGGGGTAGCCTACTTTACTTCCCCCGTAAAAAAAAAAAAAAAGTTTGGCCAGGTCTGATCCAAGCTGTTTGACACAATTCCCTCCAAGTGTGGCTTTTTTTTTTTTTAAATGAAGTGATTAGGCTACTTAGTATTCAGCCAAGTATTTTTTTATAGATAGATGCGCTAACAACAGGGAATAGACTACTGATCTACTTTATTTATTCCGATCAAATATATTTATTTGGATCAACGGCAATGACTTAAATCAGAATAACGATTTCCAAGATTAGTAACGGTAACGACGATACTGAAATTGCACCAGTACAACGTTAAAAATAGTATGTTGTAATGATGTTGCAATTTGATAGTCAATCTGTGACGTTGCATTTGAGGTACGTGAAGGTTGAAAATGAAAGTTTATTCAACGTTAACATTACAATGTTGTGGCACCATACAAAATCAAACGTCATAATAATATTGCAATTTGACGGACAAACTCTGACATTGATTTTGCGTTCCATTACGGTTGGAAATGAAAGTTTCCTAAATGTTATAATAACATGGTTGCGGCTACGTGAGAAATAACACCCTATTCACAATGTTACAATCGACAACGTCAATACATCGTTTCTTGAGCAACGTTACCAGTCACATGTTTCAGCCCACCCGGAGTTATATTATTTCACTAATCGTGAATACCATAATAAAAATAAGCGATCCAAGGCACTCCCCATATTCACGGCTTTTTAAAGACGAATAACGAAGCAAACCTTCGGGTAAACTTTGTTCGCTAACACTGTTAAAGGGGTAGGAAACACTAAAACACATTTTTTGAGGCGCTAACTAATATCTAGGCATTGCCTCAGATGGAAGAGAACAATAGTATGCATTATATCTAAAAATTTTGGCAAAACGTTTAAATTCAGTATTTTAGCCGTTACATCGCCGATTCTTCTTCTTCCGGGGTTAAAAATGAAAAATGGGCTACGTCATTGAAAATGACGTTAAAGTGTACTTTTTGTACACTTGCGCGTAATCAGTTTCGCACTTTGTTACCGCCCCCAATATAAATACATTCCTGAGAAGGCGTGGCCAATGGCTATATCCATTTGACAAGCAATATCGTCGTAGCCTACAGTTAGTCTCTTTCAATGTATTAGCTTTTTTCCAATTATGCTAGTTATTAAAATTGTAAATTTGTTTTTTCAATTCCAATAGTTTAAATTTACAAGCAATGACTGATGGGTCGCAAGTGTGCTTTCTCTGGGTGCAAGAACATCAGCGGATTAACGTTAACAGTTACACTATGCCCAGGTTGAATTGTGGTATGCCAGCCAAAGGAATGCGGAAACGTTACCAAACCCGACTGATATTTCTGTCCCTCCAAATGCGGTAAGTTAAATTAAGTGCAGCCTACGGCGTCTTGTTGGCTTGCTAACGTGATGGTTATCTTGTAGCCTCAAAGATATTTACTTGAGTTGTTTTTGTATCGTTAACCATAGTTAACTGGCCGGTGATATTTCACTGCCTTTTGCGTATAAGCTATAACGTTAGGTTTGATAGCTACTGCGTTGTCGATCTTACTGGCCTGGGGTCTGCTTCAGGATTGAAGCAGGAGTTACGGAGTTACGTTTTATGGATAACCGTTAACTACACTATCTGGAACTCCCCATGTTGGAACTTTAAGTGTTCAGTTGACATTTTAAGCACTTGCAGTTAAATATTTGAATACTGATTTAAGTTAACCTAAAGAATTTACATAGATACCTTTAGATATGCATAACTGCCTAATTTCATTTGACTTGTTTGATTTATTTAAGTTATTCATGATCCAGTGAGTAATGAGTGAAACTGTAACTACATTTCCCATAGTGCATTGCGAGTTGCCTTGTTCCTGTGGTGGTTTTTACCGGAAAAGAAATGTGATGCGAATGCTACTTGTAATGAAAACGAATTTCCTCGGAGTAAAAGTTTCAAAGTTTATTTCAGTTGTCGACCTCCATTTATTTGCACGACTAGTTAGATTATTAGAACATTGTTTGGTGCCGAAACCCGGGAAACCTAGTCTGCAAAACTACGAAAGAAAATGGAAGAAGAACGACTAGACCGATTGAAGAAAAGACGCGGAGCAGTGCGCGGAGCTACAACCAGACTCCTGCAAAGTCTCGACATGGAGCTACAGGAGGACAATGCAGATGTCGGACGTTTACGTGAGTTATTGGCGAACTTATCCGCTAAGGAAGCAACATTGCTGGATTTAGACCATGGAATCGGAGAGAAAATTGTTACGGATGATTTGGAAGACGAAATAACGAACACCGAGGAATACAAGGAACGAGTCATCACAATGAGGACACGAGCACAGCGAGCTATACAGGCTCGTGAAAACGTGAGTAGCCCGAGGAGAGGGCCAGTGGAGAGAACTCCAATTCAGAACTCTGTTAAATTACCCAGGCTAACTATTGATAAATTTAATGGAGATGTAAGTTTATGGAGGGACTTCTGTAACCAGTTTGAGACGGCTATTGACCAGAATGAGACTCTGAGCAAAACGGAAAAGTTCGCATATCTGAAATCGTACCTCTCTGGCGCTGCAGCTAAAACAGTAGCAGGACTGATGTTAACGGACAGCAACTACGACCATGCATTGGAAATACTACGTGACAGATATGGCAGAAAAGACATTGTAGTGAATGCGCACATGACAAGGTTGCTGAACCTAACCCCTGTAAAGAGAGCGTCAGATGTGGTTGCTTTGAGACAGCTCTATGACGAATGTGAGGTCCAGACACGCAGTTTGGAGTCACTGGGTGTTGTATCAGATACGTATGGCAGTTTGCTCTGCCCAATCCTGCTGCAGTTGATACCCGAGGAGATAGTTCTGCAGTACAATCGGAAAAGGGGAACGAGCGATGAATGGCAAGTTGAAGATGTGATGAAATTTCTCCAAAATGAGATCCTCAGCCGAGAGAGAACCATGCAGCTGACCAGAGGTAACAAGGAAAGGGATAACCAGAGCCACCATACGCCATTTAAAAGAACTGACACAACCTTTGAGCTGAAACAGAAAAGGCCAAGCCTGCCATCAGCTGTTGCGTTGCACACTGCCAGCCAGAGAACACAGAATTGTGTATTTTGTGACAGCGCAGAGCATAAACCTGAACAGTGTCCCACACACAACGTGACTGAGCGGCGGGATATTTTGAAAAGAATGGGAAGATGCTACGTATGCCTAGGACAACGGCACATAGCAAAAAACTGCAGAAATAAAAATGTCTCATGTAACCAATGTGGAAGAAGACACCACAGTGCAGTATGCTTGAACGATCAACAGCCTACGCCAATCACCAGTGACAAAGGAGAAGAGGTGGTCTCTTCATTCACCACTCAGTCCATGAAGGTGAGACCCAAAGGTCAGAATACGGTGCTGCTACAGACTGCCCAAGCACATGCAGTGGGTCCAGGTGGACGGACAGTAGTGAGCTGTCTGCTAGATGGCGGAAGTCAGAGGAGCTTTGTGTGTGAAAAACAGTCAAGGGCCCTGAAGCTACCGGTGATAAGACAAGAGACCATCACTCTCCACACATTCGGCGCCGCTGTTCCTGTGACAACCAAACGCAACACTGTAAAACTGGTTCTGGAGAACCTGTGGGATAATGGACAGAAAATAGAAGTTGAAGCAATTGAAACGCCACAAGTATGCACTGCTGTGATGAAAGTTCCAGGTGAGGAGATCCAGAATGAACTGAAAAGAAGAGGACTGCAGTTCGCCCATGCATCAGATGACAGCGCTGATGACCCAGAGTTGTCAGTGCTAATCGGAGCGGACTACTACTGGAGCACGGTGTCAGGCCGTGTAGAGAGACTTACCGACACACTCGTCGCACTTGAGAGTGTGTTTGGATGGTCTGTCCAGGGTCCAGTGACAATGTCCAGTGTTACTGAAGCAACATGCATGCACATTCGCATTGAAGAGGAGACACTAGTTTCCAGACAGCTGAAGGCTTTCTGGGAAATCGAATCTCTTGGCATTCTGAAGGAAGAACCAAGTGCTCCAGATGAAGAAGAGGCGCTTCGAAGGTTTGAAAAAACAACACAATTCAAGAACGGGCGATATGAAGTGGAGTTGCCATGGCGGCGTGAGAAACCAGAACTCCCAGACAACTATAGAATCGCGAAAAGAAGATTTGAAGGACTCCAACGGAGGCTCCGAGCAGACGTAGTCTTCTCCCAGAGATATAACGAAGTGATAGAGGATTATCTTCAACAGGGCATTGTCGAAGAGGTGATTGAGGGTGAGTGCTCAACATCAAACATCAAATACTACCTACCTCACCACGCTGTGTTCCGAGAGGACAAACAGACGACTAAGCTGAGAGTGGTGTTTGATGCCTCGTCACATGAAGAGAACTGCCCCTCCCTGAACAACTGTCTGCTGACAGGTCCAAATCTCAATCCTGACCTGCTCGGAATATTGATCAGATTCAGACTGCATGAAATTGCATTCATGGCAGATATCAAGAAGGCATTTTTGCAGATTTCTCTTGCTGAGAAAGACCGAGATGCAGTGAGATTTCTGTGGTCCGCTGCCCCACAGAAGGAAGACACAGATGAGAAGCTGCGCGTGCTGAGGATGGCTAGGGTGGTGTTTGGTGTGTCCCCAAGCCCCTTCCTATTGGCAGCTACAGTGAGAAAACATCTGCAGCAGTATGGAGAACAGCACACTGCACAGCTCATCAAAGAGTCGCTGTATGTGGATGACTTTGTGGCCAGTGTCTGTGATGTCGAAGAGGCCGTTTCTGTGACAACAGGAGCAAAGGACATCATGGCTGCTGCAGGCATGGACCTATGTAAGTGGAGAACGAACTCGTCCACACTAAAAGAAAGGTGGGAAGAGACACCCATTGGCCCCACTGAAGAGCCGGAGTCCCACGGGACAGTGTTGAAGGTACTAGGCCTAGTGTGGAGAACACAGACTGACGACTTTGTGTTTGACTTTCGACCCTTGCTAGAGAAGCTGACACACAACAGCACAAAGAGAAGCGTCCTGCAATACTCTGCCAGCATCTTTGATCCCCTCGGCTTTCTGACACCCTTTACCATACGGGTGAAATGCCTGCTGCAACAGATGTGGGAGAGAGGGCTGAGCTGGGATGAGGACTTGCCAGCCGACCTGAATCAGCAATGGAACAGCTGGCGCTCCGAACTCCCTCTGATTCACCAGATCTCTATACCGCGCTGGTATGGAAAAAATGATGAGCAGAGCAGCAAGCTATCAAGACTCCATGTGTTCTGTGACGCCAGCGAGAAGGCGTACAGTGCCGTGGCTTACCTGCAGTGGGAAGCAAGGGACAAAGGGATGGCTGTTAGCCTGGTTGCGTCAAAGTCCAGAGTGGCACCGCTAAAGAAATTGTCACTGCCACGTCTGGAGCTGATGGGAGCGTTAATAGGAGCGAGGCTAGGAAGAAACCTGATAAATCTGCTGAAAATGGAAGCACATCAACTTCACATGTGGACAGACTCGATGATCGTAGTCCACTGGATCCGCAGCTCAGCGCACAAGTGGAAGCAGTTTGTAGCCAACCGAGTGACAGAAATCCAGAACCTCACAGACCCAGCCTCCTGGTCTCACGTTAAGGGTAAAGAAAATCCTGCTGATCTACCTACTCGTGGCCAGACTGTGGTGAGCCTGAGTCAGAGTCACCTGTGGTGGAAGGGGCCTGCATTCCTGACCTCGTCTGAACATGAAGAGGAGTCTGACGACCAATCAACAGAAGACGACATGGCTGAAGAGGAAATGAAAGTAAGTGAACTTGTAACAGTACAACTCACCACTGAAGAGCATGAAGCAGTTGAACAGGTGCTCGACCTACAAAGATACAGTAAGCTGATGACAGTATTGCGAATAACAGCCTGGATAAAGAGATTCACAGACAACACACGCTCAACGACAAAGGGAAGCGGAGAGCTGACAGCAGAGGAGTTGCTTCAAGCAGAGAAGTATTGGATCAAGTCAACGCAACACCGGAGCTTCAGTCAAGACGTCGCTCTCCTGAAAGCTGAGAAAACATTGAACAAGGATTCAAAGATCAGAGAGTTGAGGCCTTTCCTGGATGAGGATGGATTGATGTGTGTTGGAGGCAGGCTACAACAATCAGACTTCAGCTTCCGACAACAGCACCCATGGATTTTGCCTGCAAAGAACAGATACTGTGAGTTGTTAGTACAACATAACCATGAAAACCTGATGCATGCAGGCGTGCGAGACACACTGGTGCAATTAAGAGAAAGATACTGGCTAATGAGAGGAAGACAGCTAGTGAAGAGTGTTCTGTCAAAGTGTCATGTGTGCAGAAGATTCAAGGCGAAGCCTGCCCAGCAGATTACTGCCCCCCTGCCCCGTGACAGAATCACAGAATCACCTCCATTTGAAGTGACGGGTGTGGACTTTGCTGGGCCACTATATGTCAAGGTTGGTGGTGCACTTACCAAGGCCTACATCGCATTGTTCACCTGCGCTGTGACCAGGGCAGTCCATCTGGAGCTCGTCTCCAGTCAGTCGACAGAGCATTTCCTGTTGGCTTTGAAAAGATTCATTGCTAGAAGGGGACTGTGTAAGGTGATTTATTCAGATAACGCAAAGACCTTCAAGCGTGCTGAACAAGATCTGAAAGAACTGTGGAGAAGCATCAAAGATCCACAGCTCCTAGAATACTTCTCTGCAAGGGGTATAAGCTGGCGATTTATCGCTGAACGAGCCGCCTGGTGGGGTGGCTTCTGGGAACGACTCGTCCGGTCAGTGAAAATCTGCCTGAGAAAGGTGCTAGGACGAGCCTCCCTAAGTTTTGAAGAGATGACCACTATCCTCACGGAGGTGGAAGCCACCTTGAACTCCAGACCACTTACCTTTGTCAACAATGACCTGGATGAGCCGCAGCCACTGACACCTGCCCATTTCCTTGTGGGAAAAAGACTCACCTCCTTGCCACCGAAGCAGCTTCTAGCTGCCAACGGAAACCCAACCTTGAACCGAGAGGAGATGACCAGGAGATGGCGCTACCGTCAGCGCCTCATGATGCGGTTCTGGAGCAGCTGGCGAAAGGACTACCTCTTGGACCTGAAGTCAGCCCATTGTTGTGACACCCTGCAACCTACCTTATTGAAGGTGGGCGACATTGTCCTCCTTGGAGACGACAACATGCCACGACAGACCTGGAAGCTGGGAAGAGTTAATGAACTGTTTCCAGGCCGTGATGGGAAAGTGAGGTCCTGTGCAGTCCGCACAGCATCAGGGACTTTACTGAGAAGACCAGTTCAATTACTATATCCTTTAGAGACTGAGTGACTGAGTAATGAACTATAGTTCATCGGGGGGAGGGTGTTGGAACTTTAAGTGTTCAGTTGACATTTTAAGCACTTGCAGTTAAATATTTGAATACTGATTTAAGTTAACCTAAAGAATTTACATAGATACCTTTAGATATGCATAACTGCCTAATTTCATTTGACTTGTTTGATTTATTTAAGTTATTCATGATCCAGTGAGTAATGAGTGAAACTGTAACTACATTTCCCATAGTGCATTGCGAGTTGCCTTGTTCCTGTGGTGGTTTTTACCGGAAAAGAAATGTGATGCGAATGCTACTTGTAATGAAAACGAATTTCCTCGGAGTAAAAGTTTCAAAGTTTATTTCAGTTGTCGACCTCCATTTATTTGCACGACTAGTTAGATTATTAGAACACCCCATGGCTGGAACATGTATTTACTTAAATAAAAATGGTACAAGGTACAAAGTGATACAAGCCCCATGCTGTGCTTATGTTAACTTATGTATTAGTTAAGTTATTTGGATAGCTAGATAGCTAGTCAACGTGCATTTGTAGATGGCTAGGATAACGTAGGTAAACAAAAAAAAAAAGCCAAAAGCCGTTCAGTTTCACTTGACATTCATTAGCCTACGTGTTGTATTTTTTCATGTTTGTATAATCTGTAGGTAGCGTTAGGTCAGGATGAATATTAGCTGACAAACGTTAATTTACTGGGCAGAACATCGATTTGAGCAGATTGTGAAGTCTCCCGTAGTGTAGCCTATAGCCTTCAGCTAACAGCCGTTTAGTTTCACTTGGCATTCGTTTACATATTTTATTGTCACGTTCATGTAGCATAGCTACGTTAGATGTAACGTTATAGATGGCTAAAAAAAAACTCTACGGCTTCGTACTATTTCCTTCTTCATACTCCTGGTCGGTGGAAAGCCCAGAGCATTCTGGAGGAGAGATGTCCTCCGCCTCGAAGAAGCCATTGACTGATATCACCGAATTAGTCAGCGATTAATACGATCAGTTTCACTCGCCATCTTTTCCCTTGTGGGCATGTCTTCAGGTGGCGATAGGCTCTCACCCCTCCCCCTCTGCTGCTGCTTTCCACGCCCATTTAATTGCATTTTTCGAATTTGTGGTGTGGGCGGAGAGAGAATGTAACCGAGTGTTTCATAACCCTTTAACAACGTCAGCTAAGTGATTGACGGAGTTTGGTTGCCTAGCAACAGCACACACACAAAAAAACGCCTCCAACTCCCTTTTCGGAGTATGCTTTCGTAAAATCAAGACAGGTAGTGCTCCTCGCGTTTTGAAGCCTACAAAGCACGTCTTGTGTGATTGCGGCCTATGTCTCGTAAAACAACTTAGCTGGCCTATGTCTCGTAAAACAACATATTCCACGGTCCAGTGTGGGAATAGGACTGGAGATAAAAATGTCTCTACCATTGCCACCAATGAGGTAAAATCTCTTTTCAACAGCTCAGATTGCTGGCGAGAAATGTCGTTTGTGGGTCATTCCGTGTCAAATCAGATAAGGTTGTTGCAGCACCGTCTCAGATTTTGTTCAAACCTTGTTTATATCATGAATGGGTCTCAAAACCAAGGCCTGTAAAATATTTCTATTGTTTTCATTTTTTTTCAGCCCTTGATATTATTTAATTTTTATAGCCTCAAAAAATGCCTTATCTGGAAAGCCATGTTTGGGTATTAATATCTTGTATTAATAGCTTGTTCCTATTGTGCCTCACCAAACTTTTTAGGATGGAAGACAAACATGTTTTCTGTATGCCAAAACCATTAAAAGCCTGTACTGCATGCCATTTTATTTTTATAAGGCCCTAGATTTGGAAAAAAGTGCAAAATTCCTAAACGAGAGTGATATTGAGGGTACTTTTGGGGCCCAAGGCAAACACAGGCATGGGGCCCTCACACATCCCTTGCTCTCTCCCCTTTTCAATCCTTATTTATCTAAGAAAGACCTACTTGTATGGCAAGCCGTTTTAACATTTATTCCTCGAGACTTACTAGTAACTATTCATTAGATACGAGTACTTATTCTTCAGTTACTAGTAACTATTCCTATAGTTACTAGTATCTATTTCAGTTTTACTCGTAACTATTAATTAGACACTAGTACTTATTCTTTAGTTACTAGTAACTATTCCAATAGTTACTAGTATCTATTTCAGTTTTGATAGTAACTATTTCTGTTTTACTCGTCATCGGTAATGACTAGTCAAAATGACTATTTGATTGTTCAATTAACATTCTTACTAGTAAAAATGGAATAGATACTAGTAACTATTGGAATAGTTACTAGTAACTAAAGAATAAGTACTAGTATCTAATGAATAGTTACTATCAAAACTGAAATAGATACTAGTCACTGTTGGAATAGTTACTAGTCAGAAGCAAATAGTTGATATCTTAGATCGGAATAACAACTAGTATCTATTAAATTGGAGATATCCTCAACTCGAATAACAACTAGTAAAAATATATTTGGAGATATCTTCATTTGGAGATATCTTCATTCAAATAACTGAATGCATAAACATGAGGCAGACATCCAGCATGCTCTCCGGTTTGCCGACCGCCAATAAAATCGCTATACAGAGGATTGGGGGTTCGAGCTGAACAGGGCAGACGTTTATTTTCGACAAAAACAATGTGCAACTGTTAAATACTTTTGATTTATTACACTGTTATTATTTTCACATTAATAAACGTATGTTTATTGCAAAGGCAACGTTTCAAATATTAACTGTTCAATGTTTCACTTGTACTACAGCGAAATGCTGAAAGTCAGACGGACACTGACATCACGTGAAACAATTCAGTCACTGGACACCACGGCAGAATGCAGGCTAGCTACGATGGCCATTTGTCAAGCAAAGAAAAAAGTTTTAACGCAGAATATCATCTGGTTAACATCGCGTTGTTGCATTAATGTAAAAAAATATATATAAATAACTGTGCCATTGGCTACATGTGTTAATCTCACACAAATTCCGACAAAAAACATTGTCTGCTTTGCTCTTACGGTCATGACTCACTGTGGAAACCGAAACCTCAACACTCGCCGGCCAACATTTCTTTATTATGTTATCTCGTCAGCTCTGTTCAGTTTATCCTTTTCACACATAACATAATGTCACCATAAAATTAACTACTAGGACAATTAAGAATTTACAATTAAAAATTAATGATAGCCTGCTAGAAGCTGCAACAGCTGAAGACACCGAATTTATAAACTTTTAATTCCCCAAACATAACAGTGTCATGGTTAGTCACTTAAAAAAATTACAATAGCCTCCGAACATGCCTCTAGTCTACACTAATCTGCAGACAATGTAGTTTACGGCAAACACTTTTAAATAAAGGCTCATGGTTTTAGTTTCATCGGCTTGGTTTTTAGCCTATTGGTTTTCGATTTCAGGCTATTTTGTCGGCTACAATTTGCCATGCGTAGGCTAATTTACGATCTGTAGCCCATTTCTTCTTCATTATTATTATTATATTACTAATATTTATCCAAATTTTTGAAGAATGCAAGTGTTATGTTGCACGTTAACTGTGGATCCACCGTTGGCTGAATAAAGTTGTACTTGTTGCTTTTCGTTAATGTTATTGCCCTATAGCCTTATAAGTAGGCTATCTTAATGTTGTAATCAGACTAACATGATTGATTATCACCGTGTTGCGTTTATTAGTCTAATATAAGCTAAAGATGTAGTTTTTAGGTCTTTTAGTCGGTAATATAATAGTGCAGTGCATTCATCTATTGTAGGCCCTAGGCTATTTTATAATGGATTTCTTCCGTTCTTTCTCGGGTATGAAAAGCTGTATATTTGTGCAAACATAACTTATGTTTCGTTGAAAACATCACTATATTTCCCTGCTAGGATTTCTGCCGATTTTGGACTTTGGAATAGACTTGGCATACTGTAAAATTGTATTGAACTGCAAGCGAGAAGACACCCAGTGGTCGACTCGGCACACAGCAGGGTCCGGCAATTGGAATAAATGTTAAAACGGCTTGCCGATATGGCAAGCCGTTTTAACATTTATTCCTCGAGACTTACTAGTAACTATTCATTAGATACTAGTACTTATTCTTTAGTTACTAGTAACTATTCCAATAGTTACTAGTATCTATTTCAGTTTTACTAGTAACTATTCATTAGATACTAGTACTTATTCTTTAGTTACTAGTAACTATTCCAATAGTTACTAGTATCTATTTCAGTTTTACTAGTAACAATTCATTAGATACTAGTACTTATTCTTTAGTTACTAGTAACTATTCCAATAGTTACTAGTATCTATTTCAGTTTTACTAGTGACTTTTCATTAGATACTAGTACTTATTCTTTAGTTACTAGTAACTAAAGAATAAGTACTAGTATCTAATGAATAGTTACTAGTAAATCTGAAATAGATACTAGTCACTATTGGAATAGTTACTAGTCAGAAGCAAATAGTTGATATCTGAACCGCAGAGCCCCATAGAATTCAGTTGCAAAAAATCTCAATTTCTTACTAGTAAAAATGGAATAGATACTAGTAACTATTGGAATAGTTACTAGTAACTAAAGAATAAGTACTAGTATCTAATGAATAGTTACTATCAAAACTGAAATAGATACTAGTAACTATTGGAATAGTTACTAGTAACTAAATAATAAGTACTAGTATCTAATGAATAGTTACTATCAAAACTGAAATAGATACTAGTAACTATTGGAATAGTTACTAGTAACTAAAGAATAAGTACTAGTATTTAATGAATAGTTACTATCAAAACTGAAATAGATACTAGTAACTATTGGAATAGTTACTAGTAACTAAAGAATAAGTAATAGTATCTAATGAATAGTTACTATCAAAACTGAAATAGATACTAGTAACTATTGGAATAGTTACTAGTAACTAAAGAATAAGTACTAGTATCTAATGAATAGTTACTATCAAAACTGAAATAGATACTAGTAACTATTGGAATAGTTACTAGTAACTAAATAATAAGTACTAGTATCTAATGAATAGTTACTATCAAAACTGAAATAGATACTAGTAACTATTGGAATAGTTACTAGTAACTAAAAAATAAGTACTAGTATCTAATGAATAGTTACTAGTAAGTCTCGAGGAATAAATGTTAAAAACGGCTTGCCATAAAATGTTTCATTTGTACTACAGCGAAATGCTGAAAGTCAGACGGACACTGACATCACGTGAAACAATTCACTGGACACCACGGCAGAATGCAGGCTAGCTACGATGGCCATTTGTCAAGCAAAGAAAAACGTTTTAACGCAGAATATTATCTGGTTAACATCGCGTTGTTGCATTAATGTAAAAAGAATTCTATAAATAACTGTGCCATTGGCTACATGTGTTAATCTCACACAAATTCCGACAAAAACATTGTCTGCTTTGCTTTTGCGGTCATGACTCAGTGTTGAAACCGAACCCTCAACACTCGCCGGCCACATTTCTTTATTATGTCTTCATTAATTTCTTCTCGTCAGCTCTGTTCAGTTTATCCTTTTCACACATAACACAATGTCACCATAAAATTAACTACTCGGACAATTAAGAATTTACGATAATACATTAAGAATTAATGATAGCCTACTTAAAGCTGCAACGGCTAAAGAGACAGGATTTATAAACCTTTAATTCCCCAAACATAACAGTGTCATGGTTAGTCACTTAAGAAAATTACAATAGCCTCCGAACATGCCTCTAGTCTACACTAATCTGCAGACAATGTAGTTTACTGCAAACACTTTTAATTATAATATTAATAAGAAAAATAATCTTTGGTAGGCTAATTTCTTAGTAGTAGGCAATCTATTGTTTTCTTTCTGGCTAAGATTTCTGGGAAATATGCGTTGTCCAATTAAGCTTGTTAGCCAACGTTAGGGCCGAAACATAGCCTACCTCAGGCAAATACGCGAACGTGGACGCTTCGAGCTACGCGAACAGTTTTTCTTTTGCCATGACATTTGTGAAAGTCAAACTGGAGTAAAGCACAGATTGAACAAGAAAGTTGTTTACTGTTGTTGCCTGCTATAGCGTCCCTCGCTGCAACGCTCTGGTTTGTCTTTCACAAATGTCATGGCAAAAGAAAAACTGTTCGTGTATTTCCCTTTTTTTAGGCTGTACTAACTATTTGGGCAGTATGTCTTTCTTTCAGCTAGAATGTGCTTGCGTCTAGCCTATTGTGCATGCATGTCTCCACATAGACTTGGTTAATTAATTTACATGCTTCTTCATGATCCATAGTTCAGGTGGTGCTGTTCATTGTATTTCATTAGACATTAAATACAGCTCATCTACAAACTATTTTAATGTAATTGTGGGCTATCAATAGGAGAAAATATGTTCTCATTCTCGTCAGTAGATGGCGGTATGGTTACGCGAATTAGAGGTCTTCATGGGTCCACCCGAATACCCGAGACCCGAGCGGACACGGGTCGAAAATTCTGACTTGTCTCACGGGTCCGGGTCGGAACTGATATAATAGCCGCGGGTCTCGGGTAAGCACATGTGAAACTGATTGGCCCGTGAGGACCCGATCACATTTTTTAAATTTATTCTGTAGCCTAATATTATATTCTGTATTATATTATATATTTTAAATTCTGTAGCCTAATATTATATTCTGTAATAATATTCCATATTATATTCTGTAATATTGTAATATAAAAAAAGAAACCATATCGTCTGCTCTCGCATCTTTGATGAGCAGCGCGTGCTTATTGTATTTCATACTGTTTCTCGTAGGCTACTGAAGGAGGCCGTTCTCAACCGATCCCATCATGCCAGACGATTGTCTTAGTTTATTTTTATTAGAACTATGGAAAAACAAATTTTTCGTATTCTATCTTAAATAAAGGCTCATGCTTTTAGTTTCATCGGCTTAGTTTTTAGCCTATTGGTTTTCGATTTCAGGCTATTTTGTCGGCTACAATTTGCCATGCGGAGGCTAATTTACGATCTGTAGGCCATTTTAAAATTATTATTATTATTATTATTATTATTATTATATTACTAATATTATTGCCCATTTATTTATTTATCCAAATTTTTGAAGAATGCAAGTGTTATGTTGCACGTTAACTGTGGATCCATCGTTGGCTGAATAAAGTTGTACTTGTTGCTTTTCGTTAATGTTATTGCCCTATAGCCTTATAAGTAGGCTATGTTAATGTTGTAATAATAATAATAATAATAACTTTATTTGTATAGCACCTTTCTAATGCAAGGATACAAGGTGCTTTGACAGGCAAAGGAAAATGACAAAATATATGTAACAAACAGAAGAACAAGAACAATAAGTATACAGAAATACAAGATAATAAAAAAGAGAAGAATAAATGAATAAATAAATAAAATAATATTTTTAAAGTAAAAGCTAGTTTATAAAGGTGAGTTTTCAGGTTATTTTTGAAAGTGCATACTGAGTTTGCAGTTCTTAAGTTGAGTGGGAGGCTGTTCCAGAGTCTAGGCGCAACCACTGAGAAGGCAGTCACCCTTCGTCTTTAGCCTAGAATCTGGAACAACCAACAGATTCTGATTCGCAGATCTGAGTGTCCGGTTTGGTAAGGGGTAAGAAGCTCAACTATATAGGCAGGTGCTAAACCATTTAATGCTTTAAAAGTAATTAGTAAAATTTTAAAATCAACTCTAAAAGTAACTGGGAGCCAGTGTAAGGATGCTAGAATAGGGGTAATATGTTCTCTCCTATTTGTCCCAGTTAATAGCCTGGTGGCTGCGTTCTGCACTACTTGGAGCCGGACCATAGTTTTGCGTCCCAGGCAACTATACAGCGAGTTACAATAGTCTATGCGTGATGACACAAACACATGTACAATTTTCTCTGTATCTTGGAGATGTTCCTCAGTTTGTAGAAGCACTCAGTTTGTAGAAGCATGTCTGGACTGATTTCTTTATGTGACACTCAAAGTTAAGATGTTGATCAAAAATCACACCAAGATTTCTAGAAACAGATTTTACATTTAGGGCAAGAGAGCCTAAATTAGACTGAATGAAATCAGAGACATGCGTGGGGCCTATGATTAAAACCTCAGTTTTATCCGGGTTGAGCTGGAGGAAATTTTGAGATAGCCAGCTCTGAACATCATTCAGACAGTCCTTCAATAGAGCTAATTTGTTTAATTAATTTGGTTTGATAATCAGACTAACACAATTGATTATCACCGTGTTACGTTTATTAGTGTAATATAAGCTAAAGATGTAGTTTTTAGGTCTTTTAGTCGGTAATATAATAGTGCAGTGCATTCGTCTATTGTAGGCCCTAGGCTATTTTATAACGGATTTCTTCCGTTCTTTCTTGGGTATGAAAAGCTGTATATTTGTGCAAACATAACTTATGTTTCATTGTGAAAACATCACTATATTTCCCTGCTAGGATTTCTGCCAATTTTGGACTTTGGAATACTGTCAAATTGTATTGAATTGCAAGCGAGAAGCCACCCAGTGGTCGACTCGGCACACAGCAGGGTCCGGCAATTGGAATAAATGTTAAAACGGCTTGCCGATATGGCAAGCCGTTTTAACATTTATTCCTCGAGACTTACTAGTAACTATTCATTAGATACTAGTACTTATTCTTTAGTTACTAGTAAATATTCCTCATTAATATTTAGCAGCCAATTTACATGCCACGTAGATATCACGTTGTCAATGTTACTAGTACTTACTGGGTTGGAGATATCTTTCGTCTGAATAGCTACTAGTAACTAAAATATAAGTACTAGTATCTAAAAATATTGTACTAGTAAAAATGGAATAGTTACTAGTAACTATTGGAATAGTTACTAGTAACTAAAAAACAAGTACTAGTATCTAATTAATAGGTACTATCAAAACTGAAATAGATACTAGTAACAATTGGAATAGTTACTAGTAACTAAAGAATAAGTACTAGTATCTAATGAATAGTTACTAGTAAAACTGAAATAGATACTAGTAACTATTTGAATAGTTACTAGTAACTAAAGAATAAGTACTAGTATCTAATGAATAGTTACTAGTAAGTCTCGAGGAATAAATGTTAAAACGGCTTGCCATATACTTGTAACTTCTTCTCTTCATCAGTCGTCACACAGCAATGATGTCCAGATATCTGGAACTGCAACTGTAAAAAAAAAAAAAAACTTATTCAGTTTAACAAACCCACTATAAAATCTTATTTTCATAAACAATATGATCTCTGTACGATAATATTGTACTTTCACATTGAAGATTTGTCATTGGTTGCTAACATTTGTCAGCGGTAGCTAACATTTGCCTTGTCTAAATTTTGCCTACTTGTTAGTAGGGTGACTACTCACTAGTTGTTGGTTATCTGTAGTATCTTCGTCAGTCGAAGTATCCTCCTGTTCAGTTGTGATGCATGTATCATCATCATCATCGCTGCTGGAGTAATCTAGGTTGGCGCTGCCAGCAGCAGCAATGGGTAACGTTTGCTACTCTTCGCTAGCATTAGCAATGCTAACAACACTAGTGCTTGTGCTAGTGCTAGTGCAAGCAGTCTCAGACTGACTCTGCTCTTCATTAGTGTCATCTGTACTACTACTAGCCGCCGTGAAAAATGTAGTTAGCTTTGGTAGTTTTGCCACAAACTTTTAACTTTCCTCCTGCTTCCTCCTTTTCTCAGCACCGCTTGGGTAGCTTCGCTTCATTTTCACTTTTCAATAATCGCGCCGAGCTGAAACACTAATTGGCTACTGAATCATTTCCGCAGACGGCTCATCGTGGAATAGTCCAATGTAGTGGGGACTGAGGGGGGGGGGAGGGGGGGCTGACTAAGACACTCATGAATTAGGCATTCTGATGCCATTTAGCGCATTAATTTTTAGAAAGACATAATTAATTACTGGGGGGGGGGGGGGGGAACGTTTATGAGGCATTTAACGGGGCCCTTTGTAGTTTGGGGTCAGCTTGGGGCCCCAGGCAATTGCAGACCTTTGCCTAATGGGTAAGACCGCCTCTGACTACAAACCTACATTTTTGCACAAATATGATATCAATCATTATTTTTTCTGCAAAGACAATTTTTTTGAAATTTTATGCCAATACATGAGGTCTCTACCACCAATGGACATGAAGATATGATGAATAAAACCAGGCGTGGTAGCATATTTTGGTAATTTTCATAGGACAAAAATGGTATGGGGGTAGCTAGATTTGGTAGATATTTTACCTATGGCAGAAAAATGTCCATTTCAGGATTACATTTTTTTTGTCTCAGTATCTCCATGATTATTGAATTCCTGTGTCATAGGAATTGTAAGAAATAAAGGATAAACATGTTTTCAGTATGTTCATTGGAATAGAGGGCATTACCTAGAGGTAAAACAATGCCTTTAACTATGTGTATTTATCTATGAAGGGAACATGGAAGTACATTAAATGACCATACATTAAGCTATGTCCACATACATTTTCATGTTCCTACTAGCAACCCCACATACCATTTTGGTCCTATAAAAATGACAGAAAAATGCTACCATGCCTTGTTTTATTCCATTAGTTTTATTTCATTAGTTTATTCTATTGTATGTCCATTAGTGGTAGAGACCTCAAATATTGGCACAAAATTAATAAAAGATTGTATTTGAATAAAAAAGGAATAGGAATTTTGCACTTTTTCCAAAAACTAGGGCCTTCGATAGGCATGCAGTACAAACGTTTAATGGTTCAGTAATACAAAGAACATGTTTCTTCCATCTTACAAAGTTTGGTGAGTCTAGGAATAATACTTTTCAAGATATTAATTCCCAAACATGGCTTCCCAGATAAGGCATTTTTGAGAGTGTAAAACTAGAAAAATATCAAGGGCCAAAAAAATATAAAAACATTGGAATTTAACAAAAATATTTTACAGGCCTTAGTTTTGGGACCCAAACATTATATAGACAAACTTTGAACAAAATCTGAGATGGTGCTGCAACCACTTTCCTGGATTCTGTCAGATTTGACATGAACCTTGTGCCGACACGGATCACAACTTTTTTTAGTGTGCAAATGTTGATTTAGAATACCTGGAACTTTCTCCATTAAATTGGACACTGTGGCACCCGGCAAGCAATAAGTCAATGCCGCTTTATTTCTGATGTCCCCGACTATGAAATCACAGATGATACGTATTTTGGCCAACAGGGATAGGAGTCCTGGTCTCCGCGATGGGGCTGCATGCCGAGGGCCCACCCAAACGCCCACCCACTGATGAGAAGACGAAGAGGAGCCAGCCGGCAGCCAAGAGAGGTGGTCAGCAGGCGGTGCGGCACTTCCAGCAGTAGCCAACAGTAGCGCAGGCAGCGAGAAAGACGCAGAGGGAGATGGAGGGCAGCAGTCGATAGAGAAGAAACTGTTTAACTCAAGGATGAGATACCTGTTGCTCGGCTGAAGAGTTTGCAGAAGACAGGAATGGGAAGAGCGATGACCATTTAGTTTTCCACCATGGACTGTAATCCAGGGATCAGGCTCAAGAGGAGTTGAGCGGGCCAGGCGCTGTGTGATCCTGACCCATATCGACACAGGGGAGAGTTGTAGCCAGGGAGCCGACTCTATGAGTGTGAACCACCGTCTTCCCGCCCCTCTGTTGACCCAGCGCCTGGTGGTAGCGTTTCCACAGATCTTCCCACCTTCCCGGGGGCACTAAGACCTGACACACCTCATCACCCCCGTCCGCTCCCACTCCCTCCCCCGAATGCAACCACTCTGCCAGAGCCCGCAGATAAACATTCCTCCGCTGCAGCTCCTTCCTTCCAGTTCGGGTCCGCTGCGGGTTCTTCCCCCTGCACTAGGCACACCGCTTCACCCTCCGCTGTTCCTCCCTCCCCCGGCAACCTGGAAAGAACATCAGCGTTAATGTTAGTGCGGCCGGGGCGATATTTCAGGGTCAGCAGGTTGTTCGCCAGCTGCGCCACCCAGCGCTGTTCCATCACCCCTAGCCGCATGGTATCCAGGTGTACCAGGGGGTTGTTATCCGTGAACACGGTGACCTGGGCACCCCACAAATAGTGCCTGAACTTCTCCGTTACGGCCCACTTTACAGCCAACAGTTCCATCTTGAAGGAGCTGTAATTTTAGTCATTGCGCTTGAGGGGGATACAGGCTCTGGCTGGTGTAGGCAATCACCCTCTCCTGCCCATCCTATTCCTGTGCCAGCACCGCTCCAAAAACCCATCCATGCTGGCATCCGTGTAGAGCTGAAACGGGAGTGTAAAATCCGCGAATGCCCGTACTGGTGCGGTCAGCAGGGCACCCTTCAGCTCTTCAAATGCCTGCTGGCATTACCTAGCGCTTTTTACCGAGAACTGTCACAAAGACGCTGTACAGAGAAACAAACAAAAAAAGTTTATTCAATTTATAATGTAATATACTGTATATATTCATAATTTACCAGACTGACCAGTGGATCGTGCAGCAGAGAGCACTAACGTTACCGGTCGACCTGAATTCCTCGAGACCCAAACCATCACAGAGCTAACTTTTATTTTGTTTTCATTATTATTATTATTATTATTTGTTTGTAACTTGTTTGCCACTAGACTATTGTGTTAGAATTGTCTTGTTAACACTAACAAGCTTAATTATTACATTACATTACATTATAGGCATTTAGCAGACGCTCTTATCCAGAGCGACATACACAGCATTTTTGCATTTATACATAGTATCCATTTACAGCTGGATATATACTGAAGCAATTCAGGTGAAGTACCTTGCTCAGGGGTACAACGGCAGTGTCCTACGTGGGTCTCGAACCTGCGACCTTTCGGTTACAAACCCAGTTCCTTAACCACTGTACTACACTGCCGCTATCTATATATTAGATATAGATAGCCTACTAATAGCTGTATTAATTGACTGATTAGGTTGATAGACTGCCGATAAAATGGCCTCATTAAATGCTATTTTCTTTTATCTCACCAATAAGCAGTACGAGACGGAGAGCTCCGAAAACATGAAGTGTCTCATTCGCAGAGATGCCAAGAAATTCTGTCTTCAAGGTACACAATTTATATAGCGCTGTAGCTTTGTCATCTCTTTAAACTGTAGCCTACTGTCCATCATTGTAAAAGATACCTAATCAAGCCACACTTTGTGCACCTGGGGGGTATAGTATGAAGCAGGATTGCTGAGTTAGCTGGATAACTGCACTGAGTAAAACCCAGAACCCTCTCAAATATGGAACATGGACTGAAGGAAAAACAGCTGTTCCGGGTATTATTCAGTGCAGTTATCCAGTAATCCTACTTCGTCGTATACCCCCCTGGTGCAACGTGGATGTGTGTCTTCCTACTGTCTTCCTAGGTAGTTTCATATACTGCAAAGATGGGCAGTCAATGAAGAGGGTGATCCTAACCGAAGAGGAAAGGATGGAGGTGCTCACTGAGGCCCATACCGGCCATTTTGGAGCTAGACGGATGCAGGAGAAGATCATCACGCTTCTACTGGCGTGGCATTACACAGGACACTCTGGAGTCTGGACTGGGTATGAGATCAATTTAAAAAATATTTTATTCAGCCAGATTTTTCCAAGGTCACAAAACATAAGGTACACTGCTCAAATAAATGAAGGGAACACTTAATCAACACAGTATAACACCAAGTCAATTAAACTTCTGGGATATCGATCTGTCCAGTTAGGAAGCGTAAACGATTGTGAATCAATTTCAAAAGTGAACCTGCTTTGGTGCAAATGAAAGTGACAACAGATGGACAGGAGAGGCAACAGCAAGACAACCCCCAAAAAGTAAATGGAGTTTTGCAGGTGGTGGCCACAGACCATTTCTCTCTCCTTATCCTTCCTGACAGATTTTTCTCTGGTTTTGCATTTTGCTAGTGCCCTTGTCACTACTGGTAGCATGAGGCGGTACCTGCAGCCCATCCAGCTCCTCCAGGATGGCACATTCATACGTGCCGTCGCAAATAAAGTTTGCTGTGTCTCCCAGCACAGTCTCAAGAGTGTGAAGGAGATACCGGGAGACATGCTGGACAGGGCCGTAAGAAGGGCAACAACCCAGCGGCAGAACCGGTATCTGCTCCTTTGTGTGAGGAGGAACAGGAGGAGCACTGCCAGAGCCCTACAAAATGACCTCCAGTGGGCTACTTGTGTGCATGTTTCTGACCAAACTGTCAGAAACAGACTCCATGAGGGTGGCATGAGGGCCCGACTTCCTGTAGTGGGACCTGTGCTCACAGCCCAGCACCTTGCAGCTCGATTAGCATTTGCCAGAGAACACCAGAATTGGCAGGTTCGCCATTGGTGCCCCGTTCTCTTTACAGACAAGAGTAGGTTCACGCTGAGCACATGTGACAGACGTGAAAGAGTCTGGAGACGCCGTGGCGAATGTTATGCTGCCTGCAACATCATCCAGCGTGACCGGTTTGGTTTAATTGACTTACCCCTAGTGGTAGAGACGCCTGCGTCTTAATTTTCGACACATCACAAATACGTTGCTAGTTCTACAAAAATATGGATTTTATCACCATAACCCGCATATCATCATAATCACTACTTAATATCCTATCAGCGTGCGAAATATCACGTTTATATCTGCCACCATTAGCTTGTAATTCATGAAAGTAGCATGCTATGCTGCCTCGCTGTTATCTACAATGGACCCGACCACATGTAAGATAGCAGACATTTAAACATATTTGAGAGTTAAAGTTTTTATTTTATCACAGCAGCAAGAAACACCTTCTAAGATCCTGAATACATACAAGTAAAACTGTCAACATGCCTACTCACTCCACAGGGAAAAAAACAAGTGGAATTTGTTTGTTACCACATAACTTTCTTTTGCTATAAAAAGCTCCGGTAAAATATAAATAAAGTCGTAACCTTACGTTTGGTTATGAAGATTAAGATGTCCCCTGCAAGAATCTGAGGTTATTTTTTGCCTTGGTTGACCCGTTTTTAATATTTAATCCTTGTTACAACATGTGTCCATGCTCTAAAATGGCCGTGCGTAAATGATCGCATTCAAAAGATGCGCTTGTAAATCCTTCACACAAACTTGATTTTAATTGACACTTATATCGTCCAATAGAGCGCATCCTAAGCTTTCTGAAATGTTATGGCATTCCCATAGGTACATTTAACCAGCTGACTAATATCCAAGCGTAACACAGCTTGTGTTGCATCCATTTGGAAGCCATTTTGGATCCGATTTCTACCAGTTTCAGACGCACAATGCCGCATCGTTATTACACGGAGATTCGAGTATATTTTTTCAAGTAATAACTTTATTTGTGCATAGGTTGAATTTTAGTCACAGTAGCCATGTAAAATATAGCATTTATTATCGTTTTTTGTGTGGCTAAATAGTAGCATAGGTCATAGCATGTATTGTATCATTAGTATTTGGTACATATGCATTATGCTATGTTGAGCACACCAGAATCAATGGGCTATAAACTAACCTATGACATTTTTGCTGGCTGTCAATGGTAATCCAGTGTCACAATATTTTGTAATATTTATAAGACGAAAGTAACAAGTTTATATGTGACCAGGGTAAATTGTAGTCACAATCCATGTAAAATATAGTATTTATTTATTATTAGTATTATTATTATGATTATTATTATTATTGTGAACCATATTTATTTTTGATTTGCAACATAGTACATTATGTTGTTCTTATTTTACTATCTCATTTGTTGTGGCTGAATGGTAGGATAAGTCATATCATGTATTTTAGCATTAGTATTTAGAGCGCACCAGCATCAATGGGCCATAATATGGACAGACAAAACATTGTATTCATTTTTGGATAGGGTTGGATAGGTTTCTGGACCCCTATATATCTCACCACCCCATTCTTTTGAAAAAGATGAAAATTCCTTCATGCACATGTTTTCTGTGAGTTTATCCATTTTGGATACATTTGGAGACACTAAGGAACGCCAGGATACACTCTTTACAACTTACCTTGTAGAACCTGAGTAGTTTTACATATCCCCCCAAAAAGTTTTACACATGTGGTCAAGAGGTGTGTGGACCAGGAAATGTAAAGTATGACCTGTTTTATATCTTTGCCTTTCAGAGGTGCACTGTAAAGTAAGAATTACAACTTCCGTTTTACATTTTCTGCAAGTATTTTGTGCATTTACAGCCCATAATGTATATAAATATTATGTAAACAAATTATTTTAAGCAATGATATTAAATGGTACAGGGGTCTTCTTCAATTTAAGCCATTACACATGTGTTCTGGGGTTATAAAGCTTTAAAAAGAACAGTGCAAAACAGGCGAAAATTGGCCCAATTGTGCTTCTGCAGAAAGAGGTTAAGGTCGGTACATGTATTGCCTGCCAGAAGTTTGAGAAGGTGAAGACTGAGGCACCAGAGACGAAGCCCATCAAACCAGTTTCACCTTGGCATATGATCGGTGAGTTATATGTAGAGCAGGGATGGGCAAGGAGGGCCAAATCTGTTTCTGAATTTCAGACCAACTTCTGCTCTTAATTACTTAACTATGCTTTTCTATCTGTATTGTACCATTTTATTGTGGTCCAATCTATGAGTGAATCAGTTTTGGTGTATATGACTAATTAGCTGATTGAGCCAGGGTAACAGGTGGCACAAAAACTGCATGCACAATGACCCTCCAGGACTGGAGTTTCCCAACCCTAATGTAGAGCCACCAGTTTGTTTTTATCACGTGACCCATAGGAATTTAAACTTGTATTTAAATTCTTATACTCCAGGGCAGTGGTTCCCAACCTCGGTCCTGGGGCCCCCTATGTATGCAGGTTTTCATTCCAAACCACAGTTGCAATCCCAGAATTTTAAAAAGCTGTTCATTTTTTGTAATTTGGTGCTTTTCATATTTAGAGGGAGTATTTACCCTCTTAAGACACATTAGACAATAAATAATTAATAGACAAATCAAATGATAATGAGCCAAACCTGTATTGTGTTATTAAGTTTAAGGGACAAAATTCTGAAAGGACTTAAACATGTATTCAACAATCTAATTAGGAGCCTACTGCTTTAATTTTATTTGATCAGTTAAAAAAATTGCCTCTTATGTAAATTGTTTGCAATATAGCGATATGTGAAATACAGTATAACAGCACTCCCTCTCGTGTGATATTGCTGAAATATTTATTTAACTAATTTAGTGAAAGTTAAGCGCTAACTGCTCTTATTTTTTAATGTATTTTCCACTGCATCAAAGAAAAACTAGCCCCTTTCCCCTGTACATATGAAAATACTAAAATCAAAAGTCCAAAGTCTTGAATAGTAAGACTATTTTGTTGCTTAGAGACATCGCTGTTTCTCATTGTCTGTGCTTAATTAGTGACAATTACACAATTACATTATCAGCGTAGATGATTTTGGTGGTACATTACATTAAAGGCATTTAGCAGACATTCTTATTCAGAGCAACTTACACAGCATTTTACACAGCCTCCATTTCTACAGCTGAATATTTACTGAAGCAATGCAGGTGAAGTACCTTGCTCAAGGGTACAACGGCAGTGTCCTACCTGGGAATCGAACCTGCAACGTTTCGGTTACAAGCCCAGTTCCTTAACCATTACATGATGTAGCCTAACAGCATATGTTACAGCATAGTATTATATTTTATATATGAAAACTATTTGAAAATAAATAAATAATATTTAAAAAATTATATAACAGCTTCGCCTTGCACAAGCGGATGAATTACATTAAAATCGTGCATTTGGTGTGCGTGACGGCATGCATGTTTTCTCAACAAAAAAAGATTTCTTGATTTTGCATTATTAGTTTATAGAACACATTTTTCTTCAAAATAACGAGCAATAACCTCATTTTTAATAATGATTTTAACATTTCTTTAGGCTACTCCAAGGCAAATTGCAGAGTTACAGAAGATGCTATAAGGAAAAGAGCCAGCAACGATCCGTGACAATTTTGATCTGAACTAACGTTAACGAACAACGCTTTCGGGAAAGTCAGACCAGAACCGTGTAGGCTATTGATTTAACAAGGGGAAAAAATGCTGATTATATCAAGCTTATAGCCTATTAAGTTCAATTAGCCTATGCTGACAGTTAAAAACGGCCTTTTTATAACTGGCACAAAAAAAAAAACAAGCAATCCATATTGGCTTCTTTCATTTGCGATGATGCTTCATTTCATGGAAGTGAGCAGCTGCTGATTTGAAATCGAATGTCTTGTAAGTTTTAGCGCAGCTTGAGTCACATAAACTTCTCCTGCAGGCGGCTTCGGAGTGCAGCTTTGATCCGGTTTTGGAGCGAGAATCCCTGCTCTGCTGGCATACTTGACACAGGAATGACACAGGCCATTTTTGCCACCTTAATCTAGCCTGCATTTCATTATTTATATTAGTGTTAGAACTGAAATAGGTACTAAGAGAAGATTGTTTAGCCCTAATGCTAGCTCGCAAGCAGCTACACTGCACATGCTAGTCTAGACGTTACGTCTTACGTCACTGCACCGCAGAGGGCCAGGAGACAAACGTTTTGAAATAGCGGATTTCGTGAGAATATCGTTGTCTGATGGACCAGGGGAGGCACAGGAACAGGGCTGCAGCGGTCCGTGACCTCAAGGCAGAGGTGGGCTGGAGCGATCCATGACCTCAGGGTAGGGGAGGGGCAAGAGTCCCGGGGGATTTCAAATAGCTACTGGCCCTACTAGCCCTACCTGCCATCAGTGTTACAGGGATGCAGTTCTAGGGTCGGCTGTAATTAAGTGTGAATAAAGGTAAGTTTTTAGTCTTGATTTAAATGTTTCAACTGAATTTGCTTTTTTTACCATGTAATGGAAGGCTATTCCAGAGATAAGGTGCCCGGTAGGCAAATGTTCTGTGACCAACTGATTTTTTCTTTGCTGAAGGAATGACCAGAAGACCAGCATCAAGAGAGCGAAAAGGGCGTGCCGGTATATATGGTGTAATTAGCTCAGATAGGTAATGTGGTGCAAAACCATGCAAGGCCTATGTTAAAAGAAGGACCTTAAAATCAGCTCTAGCTTGTACTGGTAACCAGTGAAGAGAGACCAGAATGGGTGTTATATGTTCAAATTCTTAAGTTTTTGTCAGGATTCTAGCTGCAATATTCTGAACAAGCTGAAGACTTCTTGTAACACAACTATGAGGAACAGAGAAAAGGGCATTACAATAATCAACTCTAGAAGATACAAATGCACGTATTAAGGTTTCAGCATCACCCACTGAAAGAAGGATTTTAGCGATATTACTAATATGAAAAAATGCTATCTTGGTAATAGCCTTGATATGAGGCTGGAATGTCAGACGAGAATCAAAAATCACTCCAAGGTTTTTGATAGTCGGACTTTCGGAAATAATACAGCCATCAATGTTAACACTCAAATTCTCAAACAAGTGTCCATGTTTGGCTGGTCTAACAACTCAGCATTATCAGTTTTATCAGCATTTAACTGCAGAAAATTTATACCCATCTATTTTTTTATTTTTGATACACCTAAATTTAGGAGTTGGGAAAGGTAATTTGGCTTTACAGGTACATACTGCGTATCATTAGCGTAGCAATGAAATTTAACACCATATTTGTAAATGATGTCACCAAGGCGAAGCATATAGGTAGAAAAAAGCAAAGGGCCAAGGACTGATCCCTGTGGTACACCAGACTTTACTTCAGAAACTTCAGAGATTGTATTATTGTAAATTACACAAGTTCTATTTGATACATAAGAATGAAACCAAGAAAGCCAATATGCTTCTCCAGGCGGCTGAGAAGTATGCTATGGTCCACGGTGTCAAAAGCTGCACTCCGGTCAAAAAGCAGCAACAATGATGGTAAGTCAGAATCAACAGTAAACAGTAGATGATTGATTACTCTGGTCAAGGTGGTTTCAGTAGAATGACGGGACCGAAAGCCAAATAGAAATTTATTGAAAAGATGATTGTTGGATAGGTAGGCAGTAAGTTGATCAGCGACAGCCCTTTCAAGTTGTTTCGACATAAAAGGAAGATTGGAAATGGGTCTATAATTGTTCAGAATTTGCGGATCCATGTTAGGTTTTTTAAGCAACGGTTTAATAATGGCAGTTTTAAAAGCTGAGGACACAGAGCCCACGGAAAGCGACTTATTGACAATATTAAGAATATGACTATTTAAAACAGGAAACAGTTCCTTAAAAAGATTAGATGGTATAGGGTCTAATATGCAGGTTGTAGGTTTGTAAGCAGTTACCAAGCTGGGAAAGGCCTCAGGGGAAATTATTTCAAACTGTGAAAGAGTACATTTGGTCCGAGTCACAGTGCCTGCATCCATCAAAGTAATGGATAGCTCATAGGCATCATTCTGAGCGGAGTGTGGACCATTAATCTTCTCTCTAATTGAATCAATCTTATTTGTGAAGAATTTCAGAAAATCATCAGCATTGAATGAAGAGCTATTGGCAGGGGCATTCTGTGTGAGTTTAATAACATTATCAAACAGAAACCGAAGATTATTTTTATTAATGTTAATCAAGTTAGAAAAATATGCTGTCCTAGCAGCTGAGAGTGCACGTTTATACTTCTTAAAACTCTCGACCCAGGCAAGGCGGGAAATCTCTTGTTTTGTCATACGCCACCTGTGCTCAAGTTTTCTGCAAATCTGTTTGAGTGCACGGGTGTCTTCTGAAAACCATGGTGCTCATTTCATCCTGGTGTATTTTCTTGTTGTAAGAGGAGCGACAGAGTCAAGCATTTTAAGCAAGGCACTATTCAGGTTGTCTGTGAGATTATTAAGGGAATCAGAATTTGCACTATAGGAGTAAAGTACATCAGGTAAACACTCAGCCAGTATAGACCTAGCATTGCTGTCAGTACGGTGATAAGTATATGTATCAGGCTCAGAACACTGACATGGAGTACAGAGAGATATATTGAAAAAAATACAGGAGTGATCAGAAACTGGAACCTGTAAAATGGATGAAATATCAGCATCAATACCCTTTGTAAAAATGAGGTCCAGTGTATTTCCACGGTTGTGAGTGGCATTCTTCACATGTTGGGTAAAGTTTAAACTAGAAACAAGATCCATAAATGCCGCTGCTCTAGAATCAGAACAGTGATTTACATGTAAGTTAAAATCATCCAGCAAAATTACTCAAAATGAATCATATTTAAGAGCAATCGACAATAATTCATAAAACTCAGATAGAAAATTAGGATTGTGCTTTGGGGGGTCTATAAATGGCTGAGGCAGTGGACGAGAGCCAACATTCAGTAAGAAATAGAAAATGTATATAAAAACTCTTACTAGAGAGCGATCTAATGTTCAATAATGCAAACTTCAAATCATCTGAAGAAGACATGGAAGATGCAGAATTAAGCTTTTTCAAGCTGAAAGGCTAGTTGGTTTTGCAAAATAGGTTTTGCATACTGCATTATAGCATTTGTTTGGTCTATTATTGATTATAACAGGTATAGTATTGATAGAGGAGGCTAGTCAAAAGCGAGGGGCATTATTAACAGAATAAAATATGTTGCTTGCTAAGAATCGAGCACCCAGCACACTGGGGTGAATGCCATCAAATCTGTAAAAGGACGAGCGGTTCCAAAAAAGGTTAAAGTTATCGATAAAAACAAAATTATCATTGTACAATGTACAGGTGGACTGTAACCAGGTGTGGAGGGCTAATATCCTGCTAAAACGATTTACACCACTCCTAAGGGGAGGGATAGGACCAGAAATGAACACACGCTTTCCACAATTTTTTTTTTTTTTGAGTGAGTTAAAGAAGCAGGTATAATTTTGTTTCTGAGTCCATTTAACAAGCACCCCCCCACCCAGTCTATACCTACCCATGCGTGAAATAGTGGACAATAGTGTCTATGGTTTAGTTCATAAATATATTTATTCATCGTATAAAATTTGAATTCCGTCATAGCAACAAGATAAACCAAACAATCGCCTGATCGTATGCCAGAAAAGGGTTAGGGTTAGGGGCAGCCCTAATCCTCTGGGAGAAAAGGTTGGACTTCAGGTTGGAATGCGGGGCATCCTCGCACCAAGTTCGGAAAATGAACCCTTCAGGGCGGTTAGGGACCCGGCTCGATCACAGCAAGGAACGCCGTTGCACCACACCCATGCATTGCCGACGGGGGCGCCTAACCGTGTGTCCAGTGACGGAAGTCGTACTTCCATACGGGGACTTTGAGGGTACGTTTCGCAGAGGTCTTCGGGCCCCTGTGAGTGAACCATAAGGCCCCCAGAGATGGGGCCCTGCACTCAGGGCGGTGGTCCGGAGGCAACGAGCCCACCCCCAGAACCGTGGCCCAAAGGGGGGCTCCGCAGCACCCCCGAATGTATGCGTTTTTTGGGTCTCGGGCCGGGGGGAACCGGTATACTTTGGGCCCCTGCGAGAGAACCGTAGGGCCCCCAGAGATGCTTAGGTCACTGTATCCGGGGGAGTCCCTTCTTTCCAACGAGCCCACCCCCGGGCCTGTGGTCCCAAAGGGGGCTATTTGTGCACGTCAAACGTGGCCGAAAGAAAAAAAGTCTGCCGTTTAAATTTCCAGCCGCTTCGTGAGGTCCGCCTCCGCTGGTTTCCAGTTGAACGCTTTTCTTTTAGCTCCAGCTCCGGAACGCGTGGTCCAATCGGGCCGAATTTGGTATCGACACGTTCAGGAGACTCTCCCCGAACGAAGTAGCCTATTCGCGAGTCTATGTTCCGTTCGTGAGCCCGCGATAAGCGAACAACTGGTCACCCCCCAGGGACTCTGAAGAAATTCTGAAAAAAACAGCTTTTTGAGCTCCAGCTCCGGAATTTGGTACCGACGCATTCAGGGGAGTCTCCCGGTTCCAACGAGCCTATTTACTCGGCTGTGCGACGCTCGGGGGTCCGGCTATAAGCCAAATGTCCGCGGGTGACCAGTTGTCTGGCGCTCTTGAGCCGAGGCACACGACCGAGCAGCGTGCCCCGAAATAGTGACCTGCTACCCGGCCGGAGTGGGGTCAGCGGAGCCGCTGAAAGCTCCAGGACAACTGGTCACCCGCGAGGTGACCAGTGACCTGGTCACTCAGGGAAATTCTGAAAAAAAACTGCTTTTTGAGCTCCAGCTCCGGAACGCGCGGTTCAATCTGGCCGAATTTCGTACCGACGCGTTCAGGGAGTCTGTGCTCGGCTCGGGGCTCCCGCTATAAGCGAAAATGTCTGCGAGAAAAACCTCGAAATTATTTCTAAGTCCCTCGCAGGTGACCAGTTGTCCCGAACAACTGGTCACCCGCATGTGGGCACTTTGGGGAAAAAAGTGACACGAGGTCCGCAAACCGGGATTTTTTTTGCATTGCGCGTAATGGGCCGGGGTACAGGCGTATCTATAGGAGAGAGGTCTGTGAGAACCAGGGATGCATTCCCCACTTTATGTAGCCCACTTTTGAGCTCCAGGAGAAAACGATTTTCTCCCCTATGCCCAACTGGAGCTTCTTATCCGCGGCGGAAAACCTCGCAGCGTAGCCCGGTTTTGAGCTCCATGAGAATGTGATTTTCTCCGTTATAACAAAGATGGAAGTCCCCATCCAAGAGGGGGAAACTTCGGAGCTCAGCCCGGTTTTGTGCACCCTGGACAAGTGCACTCGCTACGCTGATTGACTGGTACCTTATTCTCCGTTTTAACCGGCTGGAAGTCCCCATCCACGGGGGGAGAGTTTGGCAGAGCTCAGGCCGGTTGTGTGCACCTTGGGGCGGGGTGCACACTCGCTACGCTGATTGACTGGAACCTTATACTCCGTTATAACTGGCTGGAAGTCCCCATCCACGGGGGGAGAGTTTGGCAGAGCTCAGGCCAGTTGTGTGCACCTTGGAGCGGGGTGCACACTCGCTACGCTGATAGACTGGAACCTTATAGGCGCCCCTGTCAGGGCCCTCACGCGCCGGGTTCTCCCAGCTTATGTGTGAGTGGTTCCTGGCTCCGCGCCTTGGGAGAACGGTCTCTCGCTACCCTGAAGGACTCGATGTTCACACTCGCCCTGGCTGGGCACCTTGCGCTCCGTTTTAACCGGCTGAAAGTCCCCATGCACGGGGGGAGAGTTTGGCAGAGCTCAGGCCGGTTGTGTGCACCTTGGGGCGGGGTGCACACTCGCTAGTTGGATGAACTGATATCTCATACGCGCCCCTGTTAAGGGCCCTGACAGGGGCGCGTATGAGATATCAGTTAATCAAGCTAGCTCAATGAGAACACGATTTTCTCCGTTTTAACCGGCTGGAAGTCCCCTTACATGGAGGGGGGATTTCGCAGGTCAGATCCATTTGTGTGCACCTTGGGGTGGGGTGCACACTCGCTAGCTTGATGAACTGCTATCGCACACGCGCCCCTGTCAGGGCCCTTACGCGCCGGGTTGTTTTCTCGGTTTTATTGCGTGTGTGGTTCCTGGCTCCACGCCTTGGGAGAACGGTCTCTCACTACCCTGAAAGACTCGATGTTCACACTCGCCCTGGCTGGGCACCGTGCGCTCCGTTTTAACCGACTGAAACTGAACCGACTGCCGGCCCCCGCCTTTGCCGAGCCCAAGTGAGACCGAGACGCCCCGCGAACCTTCCGAAGCGGCCCGACCACAGCCCGGCGGGGCGAGGGAAGGAAGGAGCGAGCAGCCGGTTCAGGGGTCTTCCAGGCCCCCGGACCACGCGCTGCTTTGCCCTTCCCTACCCGGTAAGCCCCGTCCCCGGCTGGAAACAACGTTTCTCCAGTGCTCCTCCCCGCGCACGGTCTGCTGTTCGCAGCGGATGTGAAACCACGAGTCTGCCTCCTTGGAGGCTCTCGCGCCCAGGGCCGCCTCCCTCCCCTTACCTCAGGGGCCCCGGGCGGGCTACCAGCAGCCCGATTCTGCCCAAACTATACTCTCTCTCAAGGGCGGCTACCTGGTTGATCCTGCCAGTAAGCCTATGCTTGTCTCAGTGAAACTGCAAAATGGTTCCTTTGAAAGCACGAGTCTGCCGCCTTGGAGGCTCTCACGCCCGGGGCCGCCTCCCTCCCTACCGAAGGGGCCCTGGGTGGGCTACCGCCCCACTGGGCTGGAGCCCAATTTGCATGATCTATACTCTCTCAAGGGCGGTAACCTGGTTGATCCTGCCAGTAAAGCATATGCTTGTCTCAGTGGAAACTGCCAAATGCCTCATTAAAATCAGTTCATGGTTCCTTTTAAAAGCGCGAGTCTGCCGCCTTGGAGGCTCTGGGCTGAAGATCGTCCAGCCCGATCTATACTATATAGATCTATATCTATACTCTCTCTCAAGGGCGGCTACCTGGTTGATCCTGCCAGTAAAACCATATGCTTGTCTGAGTGGTCGGTGACATCGTGCTCAGCCCGGTACCTACGCCCAATCTACCGTCTCAGGATGGGGGCGGCGGTTCAAAGACTGGAAATTCCCCCCAGCCCTTCACCGATGCCTCGTTGCGTCGCGGGGCGGAAATGTGGTTTCCACAGCGCCTGGAGGGCCTGTCGCTGCTTGGCCAGTCCCATGGACAAATAAAAAACCTACAATCATGTGTTTGACACCTCGAACGCACTTTGCAGGCCTGGGTTCTGCCCGGGGCTAGGCCTGTGTGTGGTTCGAGAACTCTCTCCCTCTCGAGGGGGAGGGCCCGCGTTTGGGGTTTTGTTGCAGGGGGAAGAGGTTACTTCCGGAGACCGGGGCCCCGGCCCTCCTCCGGTTTGTGCCTCGAAACCCTTCGTCCCCCTAAAGACAGACCGTCTCGCTGCGGTGGGGAAAATAGGGTTTTCGCCCAGCACCGTCCACCTCCTCCCTGTCAGGGGAGCGGTGCGTTTACACGCTCGACGAGCGTGGCTGCTGGTGGTTTCACCATTTGCGCTGCCCGCGTCTCGGCCGAGGGTGGTTTCGGACCGTCGCTCCGGCCCGTGGCGAGACCCCTGCCTTATGTCCCTTCCGCTGGCCGAGAGAGACCAAGAGCCCAAGAGTGAGCGGCAGGCCGCCAACACCAACTTCAAACCTTGGTGGGCCTCTGCGCACCTCAACCGTTCTTCCGATGGCAACCTCAGATCAGACGCGGCCGACCCGCTGTCGGAGTGCTGTTGGGCAGGAGGGGTCTGGAGCACCGGGCCTGTCGCCTCCCCCCCTGATCCTGGCGGTGGGGGTCAGGGGGGAGCGAGCGGCGGTGCCCCGGGACTTCTCTCCCTTTCCCTTCCTCTCCCTCTGGACGCAGGCGGAATTCATGAATGAATGAACAAACAAGATTCCCAATGTCCCTACCTACTATCTAGCGAAACGCATCTTGCGGGCTTGGGTTCTGCCCGGGGCTACGCCTGTGTTTGGGTCAGTTTGCCATCGATTGGAAACTCAGGGGGGAAGATGGGCGATTATGTGACTTCTGCTGACTGGGGCCCCAGTCTCGGGGGTTGCCTTGAAACCCTTCGTCCCCCTAAAGCCAGACGGTCTCGCTGCTACCCTCGATCCAATCCTTTGTCGGATAGGACGTGCTGCCCGGCCCTCCTCCTCCCCCCCCCAAAACATTCCGCGGGTGACCAGTTGTCTGGAGCTCCTGAGCCGGGGGCTGCCTGGAAATAGTGTCAGAGTTTAAAGGTGGGCTCCCTGGGGGGGGGGTGGTGAGTCAGGTATGGTGGCGGTGGTTCCCAGACCTGGGTGTGGTGTCCCCAGACTCGGGGCGAGTGCCCTGCTTCCAGGGAGAGGACCCCCAGAGCTGTGGCCCAAAGTGGGGCTCCGTGACAGGGGAGAAACGTGTGTTTTTCTGGGTCTTTGGACCTGCAGAAAAGAGGGTGTTTTGGGCTGGGGCTGGTATGTCTGGATTCAGGGCCGGGCCCCGAAGGTGAAGAACGAAGCCCTGGACCAGTGGCCCAAAGCGGGGCTTCGCGACAGCCGTGAATGTGTGCATTTCAGCACCACCTCTAACATGCAGAGAAGGGAGGTTTTCTGGCCCCTGTGAGTGAACCGTGGAGCCCCCAGAGATGGGGCCAGTGTCTCTGCACTCAAGGTGGTGCCCCGGAGACAACGAGCCCACCCCCAAAACTGTGGCCCAAAGCGGGGCTCCGCGACACCCCTGAATGTATGGGCTTTTTGGGTCTCGGGCCGGGGGGACACAGTGTAGTCTGGGCCCCCACAAGAGAACCATGGTGCCCCCGGAGATGGGGCCTATGTCAACGTGTCCAGGGCGGTGCCTTCTTTCCAACGAGCCCACCCACAGAGCTGTAGCCCAAAAGGGGGCTTCAGGACAGGGGCAAACGTGTGCATTTTGACCCCTGTTTCAGCTTGGGGCCTTGGGGGCCTTCTGAAAATTGAGGTTTTCTGGCCCCTGTGAGTGAACCGTAGGGCCCCCAGAAATTGGGCCAGTGTCCCTGCACTCAGGGCGGTGGTCCGGAGGCAACGAGCCCACCACCAGAACTGTGGCCCAAAGCGGGGCTCCGCGGCACCCCTGAATGTATGGGCTTTTTGGGCCTGGGGGACACTGTTTATTCTGGGCCCCCGATGGGGCCTGTGTCACCGTGTCCGGGGCAGTGCCTTCTCTCCAACAAGCAAACCCACAGAGCTGTAGCCCAAAAGGGGGCTTCGCGACAGGGGCAAACGTGTTCACTTTCTGTTTCACAGGCTTTTTGAATGCGGGGACATTAGCAACCTCTTGTGGACAAAAAAGGGCCTTGCGCCCGGCCTTCTGACAATGGAGGTTTTCTGGGTCCCCACGAGAGAACCGTAGGGCCCACGGAGATGTGGCCAGTGTCCCTGCACTCAGGGCAGTGCCCCGGAGACAACCAGTGCACCCCTGCACCTGTGACCCAAAGGGGGCTCCGCAGCACCCCAGAATGTATGGGTTTTTTGGTTCTCGGGCCGGGGGGACCCGGTATACTTTGGGCCCCTGTGAGAGAACCGTAGGGCCCCCAGAGATGCTTATGTCCCCGTCTCCGGGGCCGTGCCCTCTTTCCAACGAGCCCACCCCGGAACCTGTGGTCCAAAAGGGGGCTATTTGTGCACGTCAAACGTGGCGGAAAAAAAATGTTCTCGACAACTGGTCACCCGCAGGTGGGCACTTAGAAAAATAACGGGACTTATTAGGGATATAGTATCGCTTGTAACAGTACCTGAAAATAAGATATTGAGAGTCTTTTGATGTTGATTGGTCACAGACTTCAGGAAGTAACAGCATGCAAAGGATATGAGACCAAATATTAAATATGATACTTTAAAAATATGTTAAAGCAAAATATTCTAATTTTCTGAGACACTGAATTTTGGGTTTCATTAGCTGTAAGCCATAATCATCAAAATTACAAGAAATAAAGGCTTGAAATATTTCACTCTATGTGTAATGAATCTATATAAGTTTGAGTTTCACTTTCTGAAATGAGTGACAAAAAATATTGAACTTTTTCACGATATTCAAATTTTTTGAGCTGCACCTGTATAAGAATGAGGTCCCTCATGACCTGGGATGCATTTCCTGATTCATGCAGCCCACTTTCGAGCTCCAGGAGAAAACTATTTTCTCCCCTATGCCCAACTGGAGCTTCTCATTCGAGGGGGAAAACCTTGCAGCGTAGCCCGGTTTTGAGCTCCGTGACGAACCTCTCTCGCTACCATGACGGACTGGATGTCTGGGCTCGCTACAATGCTTCAGCTTAAGGCCTTTTGAGCCTTCAGATAACGCGGCTCTGCAGCACCGCCCCAACGCACGGGCTGCCTGCCTAGTGTGGATGACTGCATTCCGGTTTCTGGCCGGACCTTTTTTGACGTGCACACCCGGGTCAACAGGTGCGCCTCCGGTGGGGGAGGTGCTTCCTTTCCACCATGCAGCCATGAGCGAGCAGACGCATATGCCCGCTGTGTTTTCTCCGCTTTGGTAACTTATCCAGGCATCTTATCAGGGTCCACGGCCTGAACGACGAAAGGGAGCGACAGCTGACTATCACCCAGAAGAGCTGCCGTTATAGCGGCAATTTAAGGTGCCCCCAATCACCGCAGTGCTCCAAGAGGGCCTTGGCTAGGCTCGATAAGCACCTCCAAAAACGGCATTCGCTGCAGGTACTCCAGCCTGAAATACAATTAAGCCTGCCGGTGCTCGTCGGGCATTGCTCACAGTGTATTGCATACAGGGGGAAGAGCTCATCCAGGCAATGAAGAGGGCAAGAAGTGCTGCGATTGCGGAGGAGTTGGACAAAGTAAAAAAGGAGAAGGCAGCAGCCTCTGGAGCGGAGAGCATGGACACGGCTGCGAGCGGCAGCCAGGAACGGAGGAGCTCCTGTGGCCACGGGCCGAGGTGCCACGCGGCACGGAGCTTAAGGAAAAGCCGCCACGAATTTTGTGTCAGGTCTCTTGCAGGTGCCGAATTAGGGTTAGGGTCTCTAAACTCAAATGAAAAATAAACATGTGAAAGTATTATCTCATTCTACCATGTATTCTACTACCAATATATGCTACTAAATATGAAATTAATATACAATCCTACCATTGGTTTTACACATCGAGATGTCCCTTTCAAAATTCAGTGGTCATTTATTGTCTGGTACAATCGGTTTGAGAAATGTACAGCACTTTATACCGCAATTACACTATCTGAAACGTCGACTCGTAATACCCCCCATGCTCTCGTTCATTACAGTTCGGTCTGGCTTAATTGTCGGCTCTTTTATCCAACAGAGTGCATTATAACCTTAGCAACGGCATATCCCAAGTCTTCCGGGGTGCTTTATACAATTTACTACCATCCTGCATATCGGTAATTTTCGTTTTCAAGGTCTCATATTACGCTAGCTGAATATAATAACGCACTAGGGAGAGGAAATTCCCCATGCCGACATTAAAAAAATTTCGCGTCTGAAATGCAGTTGGTCTCGCTGGCTACAGATAATAAGTTAAGTAATTTTTTTACAGCAATGGCGGACGGCAGCTAGACGTGTGGGTCCAGCTCGCGGGGCGAAAAAAAAAAAAAAAGGTCTTTTCGACTAGAATTTCAACTTCTTAACCCTTTCGCACGTACCATCACAAATATGTGATCATTCCAGACATGGCCCAAACGCGTACCATCACAAATATGTGATTAGAACGTATCAATGGAACGCTCCGTTGAGAATGAGGTCACAATGGTTTACTGCCGGCTAAACACGGTTTAGCCACGTCACAGAGGTGTGTATATTATGGAAAATAAACTATCAACTTGCGATTTCAGAAGCTGAAATGAACGATAAATGACACATTGCTGTGCATCGAATATCTTCGTTACATCAACACTGAGCTAGCTTAGCAGTTTGGTGGTTTTTAACCTCCTTAACACAAGCTAACAATTGCATCCCAATGTAAAAGAGCAAACATGATTCCAGTGCGGTACCTAGTCGTTTATTGTTGTACTGAAATGCAAATGTTACTATGTCAACGTTAGTTGTTATCCGAATAGTCATCTAGTTTAATTTGCAGTGTATGCATATGGGTTACTACGTAGCTAGCTGTATTATACCGACGATTTCACTTACATGCGCCATCACAAATCTTGATAGGCTACACATTTGCATCTTGTCCAGCATGGTCAAGTATCCGAGTACATATTTGCTAATGCAGCGCTACACATTTTCAGCCTATGGGTACGTTTATGAATCTGAGTAGGCTACGTGTTAGCATCTTGTCCTGCACGTTCAAATATCTATGTACATATTTGGAAAAGTTACGCTACACATTTGCGATAATAAAGTCTTGGTTTTATTTCCATATTCGTGTACTCGTATATTGTAACATCATTTTATCCAAACATGTATTGAAACAAGTAACAAGAGTTTTAAATTTTTTTACATCGGCTTGTCTGGGCTGCATTTAGTTATGACGTTGTTCCCATGGCCCTGCCTGATGACGACTGTAAACAAACGTGGCTGCATACATGACCGAACTTTATTTTTAGCATTAGCTTTTTTATCGATAACAAGATGTTGTATTAAAAAATTAGAAAACTACGACGTACTTAACAAACTGTTTGGAGTCGCCGTTCCGTCTGCATTACCTTCGAAGTTCCCGACTACCAGCTCGTAAGTAGAAATAGATTTTTAAATATATAGGTCTACGTATATATATATATATATTTTGCATTTTATCTAAGACATTTAGCAGGCTATTGCAGTTGTAAAGAAGTATTTATTTTACACGCCACGATACCTTGGAGTTCAGTTCACTCATGTTCACGTTGCCTCTGCGTGCTCAGAAGCTGCTATGGCTTCACAACTGTGATTATTGTGAGGGTAGCGCTTATATTGTAATTTATTGAATTTATATTCGTAAAAACACATAATGTCTAAGATTAGTATGAGCTATGTTATATTTTTGATTTTGTATTGGCCAAATTATACTAAATGAGTAAAGTGTTACTTGGCATAATTTATGCTATGATAATACCATATTCTATCTATATATACAAATACAGAAACCATGTTGCTTGTTTATAGAAAATCTAATTTAATTATATCCAATGTAAATAACAACACAACAGTAACAGACAAAAGCAGAACAAGAATACCTGAACAATATTAACGACCCACCCACCCACCCCACACAATACCCACCCACCCCCCCCACACAATACCCACCCACCCCCCCCACACAATACCCACCCCCCCACACACACACACACCAACCCACCCACCCCTAACCCCCCCCCCAGCCTAGTAATTCTTTACAGTATGAAACTCTTCAAAGCAGGGAGCTGGACAGAGGGGAGTGTCACATGAGGAGCACATGTAGCGTGTCAGTTTCCTCTCTCTTTTGCGTCGGGTGGTATAGAGGCAGACCCTGCAGTGCCGCCTTGTGCTCGGTCCCTGGGCATTTGTAGGAGGCACAAAAGAAGGAAAGTGCCTCCCTGTGAGCCGCAGTGGGGTGGTGACACAAGGTCGCCCTCCAGTTGAGCGCCGGGGTAAGGGATGCTCCTCGATCAGCCCTTTCACCAGCCTCAGTCGAAAGTCCTTGTATGGCATGCGTTCGTCTATGGGTGAGTAAAAACAATGTATTATTATTATTATTATTATTATTGTTTAATTATTATTTTTATTATTTCTGTAGTTGGTTATTATTATTCTTGTTTTTATTCTTTTTGTTATTCTAAGTAGTAGAAATAAAAGTAGCAGTAGTAGTAGTATATAGTTGATGTGGGTCCTGACACTAAATGTTATTTTCTTACCAGACAGTTTTCGATGGACAGTGTAGGCGTTGAGGACTGCTGTGTCGAGCAGGTGAAAAAACAGCTTTTTGTACCACTTTGTACTTTTTCTGGCACTGTCCACAAAGCTGGTGATCATGTCCGCCCTGTCCACTGCTCCCATCTTTTTATTGTAATCAAGGACGCATGCAGGTTTCACCTTTGGCTCCCCGGTGAAGTGGTCCAGCCTTCCTGATTGAGCCATGGCAGAGGGGTGAACAGTCGTGAGAAAGTTCACATCCCTCTTGTCTTGCCACTTTACTGCCAGCTGAGTGCCATTCTCCCTGAAGGTGACCTCCCCTCTCTTCATTTTTTTGGGGAACGTTGGCATCCCCCTCCTATTCAGCCGGACTGTCCCACACGCCCCAGTCCCCTGGTGGAGTAAGTGCTGGAAGAGCATAGGACTGCTGTACCAGTTATCCACATACAGGATGTGCCCTTTCCCCAGATGTGGAGCCAGGAGAGTCATAACCACAGACCCAGAGACCCCCAGTCCTGCAATGGATTCAATGGATGTTGTGGCCCCAGTGTAAATGATCATATCTTGCACGTACCCGGTCACCACGTCACACAGGACAAAAAACTTTATCCCAAACCTGTGGCGCTTGCTAGGGATGTATTGCCGAAATCCCAGTCGACCCTTCCACAACATCAGGGATTCGTCCACACACAGGTCCTTGTATGGGATGAAGGATCGCTTGAAGGCTGAGGTGAGGGCATTGAAGACATTTTGGATTTTATTGAGGGGGTCTCTGGTGTCTGCATGGGCAGGGTTGACGAAATGTAAACACCGCAGGAGATTTAGAAAGCGATCCTGGGAGAAAACAGAGGCAAAAAATGGAGTGAGGAGAACTGGGTCAGTACTCCAGTACTCCCTCAGGGTGGATTTCCTGACCAGTCCCATCAGAAGGGCAATGGCGAGGAATGCGTACACTTCGTTTGAACTGGTAGGTACCCATTTGAAAAGCTTTCCAATTACTCCAATAGCTGTTTTTCCCTGCTGCTCACTGGCGTATCGGTTGGTCTCCTCCACAATCTCTCCCACTGTCTCTACAGAGAGAAACATTTTGAAGCAGTTCACTGCTGTCGGAGTCTCCGGAGGATTTTGGACACCAGAAACTGAGTCTTCAAATTGAATTCCTGGCCCTGGGGGAGTGAATTCGACGGCATCCCTCCAGTCACTGGACCTCACCTCCTCAACTGGCACCGGACCTTCAGGGCGACTACAGGGGACTACAGATGGACCCTCCTCAGGATTTTCCTCCACATCGTAATCTCCCTCCCCGAGCTCAGGGTTCCTCTCAAGGGAAACTAAATTTGGGGGTAGTCTCTCCTCAGAATCACTGTCACTCCCACTTGATTCAGTAATGTAATCACCCTCCTCATCTGAATTAAAGAAAATTTCCCTAATTTCCTCATCAGTGGGTTCTCTTCGCCTGCTGTTTGTAAACATATTTATTCTTAGTCTGTACTCTAGCTTGCTGATACTGTTCTGTGATACTCTGATACTGGTGTTCAGACTGAGGTGATGGGTGCACGTGAGGGGTGCACGTAACGCCATATTCTAACAGCGGGAACACTTAGATAGAAATGAATGCAAGCAAAGAGCATCTCTGGTAAAAAATATTTTATTTGCTCATCTTATATCATGCTAGTACATTTGATGAAAAGGTCTGACATTCCGATTCTGATATTTGTAGATTTGTTTTGAGAATTATGTCTTAATACAACATCTTGTTATCGATAAAAAAGCTAATGCTAAAAATAAAGTTCGGTCATGTATGCAGCCACGTTTGTTTACAGTCGTCATCAGGCAGGGCCATGGGAACAACGTCATAACTAAATGCAGCCCAGACAAGCCGATGTAAAAAAATGTAAAACTCTTGTTACTTGTTTCAATACATGTTTGGATAAAATGATGTTACAATATACGAGTACACGAATATGGAAATAAAACCAAGACTTTATTATCGCAAATGTGTAGCGTAACTTTTCCAAATATGTACGTAGATATTTGAACGTGCAGGACAAGATGCTAACACGTAGCCTACTCAGATTCATAAACGTACCCATAGGCTGAAAATGTGTAGCGCTGCATTAGAAAATATGTACTCGGATACTTGACCATGCTGGACAAGATGCAAATGTGTAGCCTATCAAGATTTGTGATGGCGCATGTAAGTGAGATCGTCGGTATAATACAGCTAGCTACGTAGTAACCCATATGCATACACTGCAAATTAAACTAGATGACTATTCGGATAACAACTAACGTTGACATAGTAACATTTGCATTTCAGTACAACAATAAACGACTAGGTACCGCACTGGAATCATGTTTGCACTTTTACATTGGGATGCAATTGTTAGCTTGTGTTAAGGAGGTTAAATGGCGAATTGCTTCCGCACCGGCGCATTATCGCCATCGAGTTGACCGAGTAAAACTAAACTAGTTATGTGTATTAGCTTAGCTTGTTGTAAAATTGAAGATGATAGGCATATTGTAGATGTTATTTCCTGATTTATGAGAGAAAGCGGATTTGAACCCCACATTCTTAATTTAGTCTTTCTTGTGAGTATCGTGGTCATTTAAAAAGGATGCGTAGGCTACTATTATCTCCTTTTGATGACATTTGATTCTTTATTAGCTGTAGTGTATCATTCAGGTTTGTATGCCCAACTCTCAAAGATAATACAAACAAGAATCATTACATTTATATACAGTAAGTGCTTTACAAATACATATAGTTCATCATTAACTAGATGAGGAATAATAAGGAAATAAGCAGGGGATTTTAGAGGCAGATCTGTTTGTTGCGTCATAATGACCGTCACATATTCTGAGAACACACGCAAAAAATAACTCCCGCTGGAGGGCCAGTGTCTGGAATCTGGAACTTACGTGCGAAAAGGTTAAATGAAATTTTCATGGTAATACCTTACTGAACTGTTGACCTTCAATGCCGCCCATGGCCAGTGACATTTAAAAGTAACTATCGCAAGTTATTTTAATCAAACAAACAAACAATTGGTGTAGCCTATCGGCTCTCCCTGTGGTCTATGCATGCCACCCGATCCAAACCAGCTATGGAAAAACTACAGCAGACACTGAATGTGCTTGTGGAGTCTAATCAAGCTCTTACCAAAAAGATGGACAAAATAGATGCACTTTCCTCTAAGCTAGATCGCTTGACCGCTTCTGTGGAATCTATCGGCCTTAGATTGGATAAGACTGAGGCTACGCAGCATGAGCAAGCACTAAGGCTGGACTCTCAAGACAAACGAATCCAGGTTCTGGAAGAGGAATTACGGGATGCTTTAACTGAGATTGATAATCTGGAAATGAGATCTAGAAAACACAATTTGAGACTGTTGCACTTACCAGAGAAGAGCGAAGCCGGCCGCAGCATGACAGCGTTCCTCGCCAAAACTCTCACTGATCTACTGCTAATCCCAATCCAAGAACGGGATATTGAAGTCTCCCATCGAATTGGCCCCGAGGTCCCAAATAAGACACGACCGGTAATATTTAAACTGCATCATTTCCAGAAAAAGTTTGACATCCTGGAAGCGGCTAGATCCAAAGTCCTAAAGCCCCACGGCAATCCCGAGGTGAATCTGAAAATCACGACCGACATGACTACGCGTCAGAGGAAGCTTCGCAACCAGTTCTGGCCGCTAAGGGAGAAGCTCCACGCCAAGGGAATTAAAACCCAGATTCGGGACCCGGCCACGCTGTGCATCTGGTTCGACAAGGACGACTTCCATAAGTTCTACGATGTAAAGTCTGCTGCTGCCGCCCTTAAGACCAGGTTCCCGGACATGGCTATCTGAACCTACCGCTGGCCTACTCCTTTTTTCCCTGGGCACCTCGGGCTCGGGGTAAGTTGCAGCTTTGATAATGGCCAAAGACGCTGTCGAAAGCGACAGGCCAGGCCAATCTTTTTCTCTTTAAGTTTGGCCGGGTAAAATATTTTGGACTATATAGCCTACTGTACTAGTCATTAACTAGACTAAAGCCCTTAATATGTTCTTGCTGTGGCTGTTTGCTACTATGCATTCGTTAATAATTTTGTCTACGATTTAAAAGCGCCCCCTTTTTTTCCCCCTTATCTCAAGTATACAACAATGACGCATGAGTTTAGACAATGATTTTTTTAAGGTGCTTGTAGTTAAAATAGGCTATGAAATTCACGACACATGATGAAAGATAGTCTTTGTTCTGCTGGTAGGCCTTTTGTCATGTAGGCTAGACCTAGGCAATTGTCTGTTTTTCTTTTTTTTTAAATCACCTGCTGATTTGAAATATAAAGAATATTATTATTAAATCTGTTATTCCTTTTCTTTGAGCAGGCTAACAATTATTGACCCGGAAGGCTATCACACCACATATTTTGGGATCAGTTTTTTTATTTTCGCCCCAAGAGTTTACTTTTAGTTTTTAGGGCTCATCTTCTTTTTTATGTGTATGCCTTCATGGCTTTCAGTGCCAACTGCTGGTTGGTTTGTTTGTCTTTGTTTTGTTATGTCTTCATGTGTTTTGTGTTCATTCGCTGCCGTGGGTGCGTGTGCGCGCGTGTGTGTCTTGTCTGTGGGTGGGGTGGGTGGGGGGGGGCGATAGGTCCTTGTCAACTTTTCGTTTGGTTTCAGGTTTACTTCAGCCTCTACCTATACTGTATATCAACTAAATGACCAGATTAACGATATTTTCCTTTAATGCACGTGGCCTTAATACACCACATAAACGGGTTGGTTTTTTGGATGTGCTAGAAAGAGAGAAAGTAGATATAGCTATGGTCAGTGAATCTCATCTTTTGCAGAGGGATATTCACAGATTGCACAACAGATATTACCATGTTATATCAAGCTCCTCCGCTCCTAATAAGACTAAAGGAGTGCTAATTGTTGCTCGTCGCAGCCTTCAATTTACAAATCTAGGCACCGGTGGAGATTCAGAGGGCAGAATCACTTTTATTAAAACTATTATAGCTAACAAAAAGATTGCTTTTGTATCCATATATGCTCCCAATCATTTTGATTCACATTTGTATACACAGTTGACTGAATTCATGCTTGACCTTGTGGAATACCGTTTGATAATTGGTGCGGATTTCAATGCGGTTTGGGACCATGCCGTTGACAGAACTGCGATAGCAGAGGGAAGTGATCAGAGGTTAGCCTCTGCAGCCTTAAAGAAATGGGCCCAAGAGGCTGCAGTGTTTGATCTATGGCGTCTCCTCCATCCTTTATCTAAAGATTTTTCATTTTTTTCAGCCAGACATCACTCCTTCTCTAGAATTGATTATATTTTTGCATCTAGGGACCTTTTTGACAATATCACTATAGACATGCTCCCATTGGCCCTCTCAGACCATAAGGCGGTAATCTGTAAAGCTAACTTGACAGCTTCTCGCAACCGGGCTCCCCGCTGGCGGTTTAACACGTCACAATTGCAAAACGAGGATTTCATTGACCAGTTTCAGCTGGCCTTATCCGAATTTATTACTTTTAATGAACATTCTGTAAATGACCCTCGTATTTTATGGGATGCGGTGAAGGGCTTTGTTCGAAGTAACTGTACAGCTTTTGCATCTCATCTGAACAAAGCCCGTCACCGCAGGACCCTTGAGTTGGAACAACACCTTCAACAACTTGAACAAATTATGCACAATAATATTACTCCAGATCTGATTGTTCAGCGTAATACAATTAGAAATGAACTGAATTCCCTGCTTCGCCAGCGTGTAGATTTTCTCATTCACCGTACTCGCCAGAATCACTATTTTGAAGGCTCTCGCCCTAGTCGCTCACTTGCCTTAAGTCTTCGGGCCAATGAAAACTTCGCAAATATCTCATCTATTAACACACCCCAAGGCATGGTAACAGATCCGGTGTTAATCAACTCCACTTTTCGTACTTTCTTTTCGAATTTGTATAGTTCTGAGGTTTCTTACGATTCCTCAAAATCAAATACATTTTTCAATAACCTTCTTCTTCCTAAATGTCTCCTGAGGATATTATGTCTTTGGACAAGCCTATTACATTATCAGAATTAGAAATAGCCTTAGGGAGCCTGAACAAGGGTCGGTCACCTGGATTTGATGGAATTCCACCGGAACTTCTTTTACATTTTTGGCCTCTTTTTGGCCCTCTGATTTTGAATATGATAAATTTTTCAATTACAAATGGCTCATTTTCAAGGGATGTAAATACTGCTTAAAAAAGGCAAAGATGAAACTGATTGTTCGAATTACCGCCCTATATCACTGTTGAATGCGGACGTGAAATTATTTGCAAAAGTGCTGGCCCTTAGGCTTGAGCCCCTAATGTGTAAACTTGTACATCCAGATCAAACCGGATTTATAAAATCTCGATTATCTTCGGATAATGTCCGTAGACTTGTCATAGATGCTTCCTCTGCCATAAAAACTCCATGTGCCGTACTCTCTCTCGATGCGGAGAAAGCATTTGATCGTCTTGAATGGCATTTCCTGTGGTCAGTCCTGCAACACATGGGATTTGGAAACCAGTTTATTGGCATGATAAAGATTCTATACGCCTCTCCCTCTGCTATGGTTATGACTGGTAGCCTCTGTTCTTCACTTTTTCCGGTCTCTCGTAGCTCTAGACAAGGCTGTGTTCTCTCACCGTTATTATTTACTCTATCTTTAGAACCCCTAGCTCAAGCCGTGCGTCAGTTATCTCACACTCCAATTTCAGTCCACAATACAGACCACTACATCTCTCTTTACTGTGATGATATTATACTCTATCTTGGTGATGCGGTTCACTCAACCCCTCATCTCTTATCTATATTTGAAGAATTCAGTAAGATATCTGGATACAAAATCAATTGGGCCAAGTCTGCCTTCCTCCCATTGAATGATGCCATGAGACAGGCTACACCACCTTCAAATATCCCGTTGGTCCATAATTTTAAATATCTGGGCTTATCCATCTTTCCGTCCTTACAAGTCACTGTGTCACATAATTATAATAAAACCTTTAGGCAGGTGGAGTCGGATGTAGAGCGCTGGTCGCCCATCGCAAACTCTTTTCAAGCACGTGTTTCCATCACTAAGATGAACATATTACCTCGTATTAATTTTTATAGTGCCATGCTCCCATTACCGCCTCCTACTGGTTACTGGGACAAACTACACAAATTGATTTCAAAGTATGTTTGGAAAGGGAAACGCCCTAGAATAAAAATGTCTAGTTTACAAAGACCAAAACTCTCTGGCGGTTTGGGTCTTCCTAATTTTAAGTTTTATTCTTGGTCCCTTACTCTTCGGGCTCTCTGCACCTGGCTTAACCCAGATGCAGAAGCAACCTGGCGTCCATTGGAGGAACAGCTGGTTAGTCCTCACAGACTTCAAGATATTATTTATTCAAATATCCCTCTCAAAACTTGCAGATCCACCTATGGTCCTATAATTTCTCATCTTATTACTACATGGAGACTAATCGAATCACATGCCAATATACATTTGAAATATCCTGCCCATCTTCCTTTATTTAACAATAGCAATTTGTTTGGGTGGGCGGCCAATTTCATTTCCACAGTGGAAGGACAGAGGGATTAACATCCTTTCTGACCTAGTCTCACATAATGAGCTTAGATCTTTTCAGGACCTTAAGTTCCATTATAATTTACCAGGTACCTCATTTTTCTTTTACCTACAGTTACGTAGTGCATTACGCACTTATGGGGTTCCCTGGGGAGAAGAGTTGAAGACCCACCCTATCCATAAAATATGTACTTGTAAATCAACTAAAGGCTTGGTTTCTACTTTATATACATTTATCACTAAAGCTGCAGAAAAGCCTCTTCAAGTCAATAATCGCTGGTGTCATGACCTTTCCATTTCTTCTAACACAATTAATTGGAACAAAGTTTGGGTAAATATTCTTTTGTCTTCTCGGAACCCCAACCATCAAATGATACATTATAATTTCGCACACAGACTTTATTGTACCCCCAATAAGTTATTTAAGATGAAGCTAGCACAAACCCCTAACTGCCAATTATGCACATTGGAAACTACCGGCACGTTTATTCACATGGTTTGGGAATGTCCTGCTGTCTCTTTATTTTGGAGCACTGTTATTGACAAAATTTCTTCTATTTTAAGTTTATTCATCCCCTGTTCTCCTATTATTTTATTATTGAATGATTTCTCTACCATGACAGTATCTAGCAAACAACAACGCTGGCTGCTGCTGTGCTTAACAGCAGCCAAAAAAATGATAGCCATGAGATGGAAGGCCCCACATACCTTGTCCTATCATCAGTGGGAATCATCTGTGGTGGAACTGGCTAAACTGGAGATGTCTGTGGCCCGCATGCATGGTGCAAATGCACAGAATATTAATACATGGTCCTCCTTTATCGAAGCCATGCAGGCGGGTGACTGACCTTCTCGGGTTGTACTTATTGAGGGGTTCATAGGTTGTACTTATACTTTGTGTATGGTGGGTGGACAACATGTAGCCTATGTTCTAGGCCTAGATCTATTGATATCCCGAAACCACATTTATTGTCTGCGTGCATTTATTTGTTTGTTTGTATGTATATACAGTATGTGTATTTTTTATTTTTTTCTTGTTTATCTTTTATTCTTGTTTCCATTGTTATCTATTTGGCGGGCGGGACCTATGGGGTGGGGGGAGGGATCTTGTAAGGGTGTGTGTTTGTTACTGTGATTGTCACGTATGGTTATTTGTCTTGTTTTGTGTTATAATTTACAAAATAAAATTTAAAAAATTGATAACAAAAAAAAGTTAAGTAATTAATTTTTCCACTCGAACACTGTCTTTCCAATATGATTGAAAGACCCATTGTTATTTTCACATTTTGAGCGCATTTCACATACTGTAATGCAACAGCAGACTTCCTGTTTCCTGTTTCCTGTTTTGAACTTGAACTGAAAGCGCGTTTGCTTCGCTTGTCTCGCTTCGCTTGTTCAACTAAATTATTTTAGATTTCAAACGACTACGTTTTACGTTCTCTCACTCTTTTGTGAATACCTCTCCGAAGCTGATCACATCCAGACCCGGAGAATCTAAACAACAGCCGAGGATAAATACGGTAAATGCACATTATGGCTTCCACGCCAAGTGTTCCCTGTGCTGTGTGTTCCATGTTTAGCCTTAGTTCCGTTGCCAATATTACCAGTAATGGTATATGTCCAAAATGTGAGCTTAATTTAAAATTGGAACGGAAAATAGCTGAGTTAGAGGCCCGCATCCGGACATTATATCAGATCCAGGATAGTGAGAGTTTGCTCGACTCCCTTTTACCTGAGCCGGATGCCAGTTTAATTACGAGTATCTCTCCCCCGTCAGAGTCCTCACTGCGGGACAATTTTGTCACGGTGCAAAAGAAACATAGCTGTCGGCTCAGAGCCGCCGAGCACCACCCTACTCATGTTTCAAACCGATATTCTCCACTCAGTAACACACCTACTGAGAAAGCCCTGATCATAGGGGATAGTATTTTAAGAAACATGAGTGTAGCGACACCAGCGACCATAGTGCAGTGTATGCCTGGTGCCAGAGCTACCGATGTTGAGGCTAGTTTGAGAGTGCTGGCTAAAAGTAAATGTAAATACTCCAAAATTGTTATCCACGTCGGCACAAATGATGTCCGATTGAGGCAATCGGAGGTCACTAAAAATAACTTTGTTTCGGTGTGCGCAGTGGCTAAAAAGATGTGTCGGGAAGTAATATTCTCTGGCCCGCTCCCAGTTCGTAGGAGTGACGAGGTCTACAGTAGACTTACGTTACTAAATCGCTGGCTGTCTGAGTGGTGCTCATCTAGTGGCATAGGGTTCGTTAATAATTGGCCTGATTTCTGGAGAAAGCCTGGCCTACTGAAGAGAGACGGACTCCACCCGAGCTGGAGAGGTTCTCTTGTCCTAGCAAAAAACTTAGATGCTAGTCTTAGTAAGGCCAGATCCTGACACCGTATCAGGGCGCCGGCCAGGCAGCAGGCCTCTGATCCTACATCGGAGCCTGTGCGTTTCCCAATGCCCGTGACTCAGACACATGGCCCAACGCCGTTGTCTGCAAGGTGCGTTTCAGAGCTAGTAATTAGCAATAGTACTTATCCCAGCGCCCCATTATCTAACATATCTGAGCTAGAAACTAGTATTTATTATATTGAGACTGTGTCTGCCCCACGCATCTATGCTAAACGTAAAGCAAACCGTGGTATTAACACGGATAATATTGCTACTCTAAAATTAAACAATTTTGCTGCTAGCAGCTGTTGTGAATCACTTCTAAAAATTGGACTACTGAATGTTAGATCTCTTGCTCCTAAAGCAATTCTTGTAAACGAATTGATCACAGATCATAATCTCAAGATACTGTGTCTGACTGAAACCTGGCTAAGACCTGGTGAATATGTCGCACTTAATGAAGCGTCTCCTATAGGTTTTTTAAGTACCCAGGTATCGCGCCAGTCAGGAAGAGGGGGAGGTGTTGCAGCGATCTATCAGTCCACCTTAAGCTTAACCCCTAAGTGTGGAAATACGTTCTCTTCCTTTGAAGTTCTCTCTATGAACTGTGTACAGCATGACCTAGCTAAGATAAGGGGTAACATGCAGTCCTTTCTCTTAGTGTCTGTTTACAGACCACCTGGGCCCTATTCAGATTTCCTAATAGAATTCGCTGAGTTTTTGTCCTGCCTTGCTATTTCGGCAGACAAGGTTGTAATTGTTGGTGACTTTAACATACATGTGGACAAACAGGGTGATCCCCTAGGAACTGCCTTTGCCTCTATTATTGACTCTGTTGGTTTTAAACAAAATGTCTATGGGCCCACTCATTACTATAGCCATACCCTAGACTTAGTGCTATCCTCTGGTATCAATGTTATGAATCTTAGTATTGCACCCCATAACCCTGTATTATCCGATCATTTCCTTATTACTTTTGAAATCAAGGTAACCACCACTTTTATATCAGAGACAAGACATTATTATAGCCGGTCGTTAAACTCTGACGTCATTTCAAAGTTTACAAATATGCTTCCGGAATCATTCTTTTCAAGTCAAGAAAATACCACTGAGTTATCGTTGGATGAATTGACCAACCATTTAAGTTTAGCTCTCAGAAGCACCCTTGATGTGGTTGCCCCTCTAAAAAGAAAGTATTGTCGGAAAAACCGTACTCCCTGGTACAATGACACTACCCGTGCCCTGAAGCAGTCCACAAGAAAATTGGAGAGAAAATGGCGGTCAACTAAACTAGAAGTATTTCGTCTTGCATGGAAAGATAGCATCCTCCAGTACAAGCAAGCTCTTATATCTGCTAGATCTGCCTTTTTCTCTAAATTAATTGAACAAAACAAATGCAACCCAAAATTTTTGTTTAGTACTGTGGACAAATTGACAAAAAAAACATCACCAGAATGTTCATCTTATCCCTGCGTTTACAGCAGTAATGATTTTATGAATTTTTTCAATCAGAAGATTGAAACTATTAGAGACCAGATTTCCAATTTGCCTATTCCCCTAGGCATCACTCCTCCCAAATTCAAAGAACAGCCTAGATCTTGGCCAACACAGGAAGATATATCAACAGTGGCACTGAACTGTTTTACGCCAATCGACATGGAGGAGCTATCTAAACTGGTTATGTCCTCAAAACCGACTACCTGTCTACTCGACCCAATCCCTACAAGATTGGCTAAAGAACTTTTTCCTGTACTTGGCCAGCATATGTTAAAAATTATTAACACATCTTTAGTAACAGGATATGTACCAGAGTCACTAAAAATGGCGGTTATTAAGCCATTACTGAAAAAAACAAACCTCGAACCTGACAAACTGGAAAACTATAGACCCATATCAAATCTTCCATTTCTATCCAAAATATTAGAGAAAGCAGTTGCGAAGCAACTTGGTGCATACCTTAGCTCAAACCATATTCATGAATTATTCCAGTCAGGATTTAGACCCTACCATAGCACTGAAACGGCACTTGTTAAAGTTATTAACGATTTACTGTTATCAGCCGACCAAAACTCTGTGTCTGTTCTTGTACTTCTTGACCTAAGTGCAGCTTTTGATACAATAGATCATGAGATTCTACTGAACAGGCTCCAGGGCTGTGTTGGACTCAATGGTCAAGCACTTGCATGGTTCAGATCATACTTACACAATAGGAAACAATTTGTTAAATTAAATGATGATGTATCCAGTTACTCAATAATGAAATGTGGTATTCCACAAGGATCAGTGCTAGGTCCAGTACTCTTTTCGTTATATATGCTACCCCTTGGTGATATTATTCGGGCACATGGGGTAGATTTTCACTGCTACGCAGACGATACTCAGATATACATTTCCATGAAACCCGGCGAAGCACTACCACTTACTCGATTAGAGGCTTGCATTACAGATATTAAAGCTTGGATGCTCTCAAATTTCCTGCTCTTAAACTCAGGGAAAACTGAAATGCTGGTTTTAGGTCCTAAAAAACAAAGGGAGAAACTGTGTACATATACCTTAAGTATTGATGGTTGCTTAGTTGTTCCAAATTCAGCTGTGAAAGACCTAGGTGTTACTATAGACCCAGATTTAACCTTTGGCGCGCACATAAAAAACATATCTAGAGTTGCTTTCTTTCAGGTAACCCCTTAGTTCAGATAGTCTAGATAGTCGCGCCTGCGAGACCGTTTTACGCAACTGAGACACGTGTTGCTCCTGCAGCCAAACTATTAGTGGAAAACCCAAACGCGGTATTTTAACTTTATTGGTAGACGATTCGCGACGATTTCTGGCCAATGCGTAGTTTCTAAGTGTCACTATCTTTCCGTAGCAAGTCCATTTAACAAGCACTCCCCACCCAGCCTATACCTACCCATGCGTGACATAGTGGGCAATAGCGTCTATGTTGGAGTTCATAAATATATGTATTCATCATATAATATTAGAATACCGTCATAGCAACCAGATAAACCCACCTTATGCAAAAACAGCGGTGCATATCGCTGCTCAATCAATACCTACATAAACAAGTGGAATCATTCTCTAATCATACAATGCCATTCTACTATCAATATCTGCGATTAAATATGGAATTCATGTGCAATCCTACCATGGATTTAAGCGTAGATATGTCCCTTTCAAGATTCCGTGGTCATTTATTGTCTTGGACAATCCGTTTGAAAAATACACAGCGCATTTGAACACGATTACACAACCTAAACTAGCTCTGCGTAAAACCCACTTCCTGATTGCTCCTTTGTGACGCTATCAATTTTATTCTGGTTTGATCGACGATGGTTTTATCCAATAGAAGGCACGATAAACTTCCCCAAAAGTAATTTACATGTGTAATTGAAAGCTTGGATTAACTATTTAAGGGCGAGCGTAACTGCAATACTTGTTATATCACAACAATTTTACGCAGGCATGCGCAGATGACGCATTTGGTTTGACGCATTTGGTATGACGCATTTGGTATTACGCGATAAAACTGCGCGCACCTTTGAAGTGACTTTTTAGCAATTTTCACCCGAAGTCGGTTAGAAGAGGACAGCAACAGAGATTCTTCTAATCCCTGTAGCATAGATTCTGTGGAAGAGGTGCCTATCAATATGGGGAAGATATCCTCCTCAACATGTAAGTATTACTGCTTGTAATATTTTGATTATATACATTCGTTTTTCCACTGCGTGCTATATTTTCGTTATTTTTGTATTTGCATCGGTCGTAATAGACCACTGTTAGCCTGCTAATAATGCTGAACATATTTGAAAACACACTTTTTCAGACTCCACCTTGAATAACTACATGTATAAGGCCAATTATATAGTACGTTCTTTCCGTTTATTTTTTATTTTCTATTTGGTTTAGCTATCTCATAGCTTAGAATGTATAGCTGACTATTCGGTTGATGACTAGCGATAGCTCCTACGTTGTGAGAAAGTAGCGCTTTCGTGACTTAGAATGTATAGCTGACTGTATTCGGTTGATGACTGATGACTAGCGATAGCTCCTACGTTGTGAGAAAGTAGCGCTTTCGTGACTTAGAATGTATAGCTGACTGTATTCGGTTGATGACTGATGACTAGCGATAGCTCCTACGTTGTGAGAAAGTAGCGCTTTCGTGACTTAGAATGTATAGCTGACTGTATTCGGTTGATGACTGATGACTAGCGATAGCTCCTACGTTGTGAGAAAGTAGCGCTTTCGTGACTTAGAATGTATAGCTGACTGTATTCGGTTGATGACTGATGACTAGCGATAGCTCCTACGTTGTGAGAAAGTAGCGCTTTCTTGACTTTGCTTCGTAGATTGTGTCTATGACCTTCAATATGCACTTATTGTACGTCGCTTTGGATAAACGCGTCTGCCAAATAACTGTAATGTATTGATACTATGTGTTCGTGCCGTTCGCGTAGTGGCTCGTGGTGGCCTGCTTTGTTAGAATTCATAGCATTCACAATGAAATTGAGTATTTTAGCGCTGTTCTGTTTGGTTGCTCAGTCGTACGTTATATTTTATGCCTCAATTTGCCATGAAGCTAGAACATTGGCAGTGTTTTCCGATATTATTTTATTGTATTGTAATTTATTTGTGCATAATGTACTCTATGGGGTATTAGTATATCCATGGGTGATGCTTTTCACTTAGGGAATGGAAAATATGTATTCAAATTTACTGTGTCCAGATGTGTGCAAGATGAATGTAAAATAAATAAATAAAATAAATAAGCAACAGTTGTGAAACACACTACAGAGTAATGCCATCCTAGAGCATGCAACAAAATATAACATAATGTAGCATACAGAAGAAAGTGTTTACTGAAGTACAAGAGTGAATGATTTAATATTTAGCTGTGTGTACCACAGTGTTATAATGCTTCTGCATTATGTAATTTGTTCCTATAACATGCTTGACCCTCCACCTCTGCCACTCCAGCAGTGCCCTCTACTGTTCAGAGTGAAGCCACTGCAGGACAAGATCCTTACATCATACTCAAGACCGTGCCATTGATGAGTGCATGTTGGCCACGAAGGCACCGCACAGGATGAAGCAGTATATGAAGGATAATGGTGAAAAAATGGCACACTTGGCATCAAACACTGAACTGAAACTGTGCAATATCAATGTTTTCATCCATTAAGTGATCGTAAGGGAAAATGTATATGCTTTATAAAGGACAAAAGGCTTTTTAATAATTTCTCGGAGAGGTTTTGGGTAGGTTATTGGACACCTAGATATCCACCCCCCTGTACTGATCCAAAATAATTCCCACATGAAAATGATAAAAAGGTGAGTTAAATGAGTCAAAACGGTTGATTTGCACTGAAATGTATGATTAGTTTAAGATTTACAGCTATTCACATTTTAGCCAATTTGGATAGGTTTGGAGACCCTGGGTACATCAGGCTACACTGCTTACATTTTGTGTCATAGATCTTTAGTAGTTCTGTATATCACCCTGCGATTATTGAATGCTTGTGGACAAGGAGTTTATGATCCAGGAAATGTGTAGTTTTACCTGTTTCATTTATGTAGCTCTCAGTATTTTGAAGAAATATATATTTTGTTGAATTTTGTGCAAAGTTTTGCTTGCATTTCCGGCACTTTATTTTGACTTAAATTATGAAAATAAACAAATCGAAGTTTGTACAAAAAATGGTACACCGGGTTTGTTTCATTTAAGCCATTTACCAAGTTTATGTGATGCTCACACCTGGAGTTATAAAGCCTTAAACAGAGTACCCCCAAGATTGACCAAATATGCCATTTGCGCCAAGAGGTTAAGGAACATAGCTAAAATTAGGCATTTCCTATCAGTAGGGGATGCAGAGAAATTGATTCATGCTTTTGTTACGTCTAGGCTAGATTACTGTAATGCTCTGCTATCTGGCTGTCCTAAGCTGTTGCTAAATAATCTCCAGCTTGTGCAGAATGCAGCCGCTCGCATTTTAACGAGAACAAAGAAATATGAGCATATTACCCCAGTACTAGCATCACTTCATTGGCTACCAATTAAGCATAGGATAGACTTTAAGGTCTTGCTTCTGACTTTTAAAGCTTTACATGGACTTGCACCACCAGTGTATATATGTAATCTGCTTTTACCATATAAGCCGAAAAGATCCCTTCGTTCCCAAGACGCAGGCTACCTAGTAGTCCCTAGAATATCTAAAAACTTGACGGGTGGTAGAGCTTTCTCCTACAGAGCACCACTACTGTGGAACACCCTTCCAAAATCTATAAGGGAATCAGACACAGTCTCAATATTTAAGTCTAGATTAAAAACGCACCTTTATGATCAGGCTTATAATGAGTTGTAGTCCGGAGACAGGACCAGAGAAGCCCTTTTGTCATAGAGTAATGCGGAGTGACATCCTTTCCTTACTGTCACCTGTCAACAGCTGTGACCCCATCTTCCTGGGCTGGCTCTTGATAGGTGGGTAGGATTGTTTACTCTCTCATGACTGGATGGGTTCTCAAACCCTGTCTTCATAGCTATGCAGCCATAAGTTACTCCTGGCGGGGGTACTTGTCCAACCCCCACCCCCCCCCCCCCCCCCCTAACTGTTCTCTCTCTCTCTCCCACATTCCGCCGGCGGGGCTCATGCCCCGCATCTCGAGAGTTGCTGTCCAGCTTCCTGTCCAGCTTCCTGTCCAACGCCGCTTGCCCCTCCCTCCCCACCACCGCTACCAGCCGATCCTGTCGCCATCGGCACCCGTTTTCCCATCATCATTGCCGTCACATCTGGACTGCCATCTAGCTGCTGCAATTTCCACTATCATGGATATTGCCAGTCAGTTTGACCATGCTGGTCATTAAGATCTAGACCCTGAGCCGACCTGAGGAGAATGGGTTTCCCCCTTGAGTCTGGTTCCTCCCAAGGTTTCTTCCTAATTACACCAGGGAGTTTTTCCTTGCCACTGTTGCCTCTGGCATGCTCTTGTGGGGGTTTAGGCTGGGTTTTTTCTGTGAAGCGCATTGTGACAACTTGTTGTGAAATACGCTATATAAATAAATATTGATTTGATTTGATTTGATTTTTATTTTTGATGTAGCCCACCGATTTTTATTGAAAATAGAACATTTGGCAGCATTTTGCAGATGGTGGAATACTATTTTCTTTTCATGTTATCATACATAATATAGGCTATGGCGTATATACTTGTCACTTATGGAATGGCAAGTCCTCATTCCAATTTTCTGTGCGCTGATATGTGGTAGATTAAGGTAAAGATTTCCCTTGGAATCAAAATGACTTGGTATATTTAAAAAACTACAGAAAAATGCAATCCCAGGGCAAAAGTATACATACTGTAGAGTACAGGGAAAATTGATTTACTTTTTTTGGTCTACATCGATTCCTTGAAGTAATTGAACTACAGATAACCATTTAATCACTTAAAAGAGGTACAATTTTCATTGTGTGGGGGTCTTTAGTGGGCACCAGTGTACGAACCGATCTACCTTCCACATCCCTGCCTATATACTTGAAAGATTTAATTTGTCATTGAGTCATTTCAACAAGAAACCTCAGATGAAGACGAGGGCTGAATTTGTATTTAGTCTCTCCAAACATCAGCAAAATAAGTTTTCATAACCATGAAATTTTGACATTTTTCAATGGAAAAATAGATCTTGGATTAGTGATAAACTGTTAGGAAACACTACTTAAGTGCTCTACTTCAGTGAAAGATTTTTCTACTTTAATATTTTTTTCTTATTTACTTTTTATGTTACCTTTCCATCATTCTCCAAGTTAATGGTGGTCTCCACCTCAAGATCTCTGGAGTCACAATCTGGTCATTTGTTTCTTGTGAGGTTCTGTGAAGATATTTAGATATTAGTTAATGTACAAACGTATTGTCTTGTGTAAGAAGCATAAGAAATTAAGCACATAACTAGTTGCATATGAAATACAATAACAAAATGGTAGCCTCCAGGAGTATGAGATACACATAGTATACAATCAATGTACTGTAATTCAACATTGACATTTCCTTGCTGACCTCCAATTTCCATGATTTTGTTCAACTGATAAAATAGCTGGTAACATTTACACCTGCATAATTAACACTCTGCACATTTCTTTAAATATTTCTTAATGTATTTCTTAATGTATCATTGATACTAACAGCAGTCCCTTAGACTTCTCAAAAATGGAAAAAGTCTATCTTACAGGAACTGCAAATTTAAATCCGTAATTTGCTTCAGACTACATTATATGGGGTTGTTATGGTATGCATTAAGCAACAGTATATTTCAATCTCGATCTATATCCATCTATCAATTTCCATCTATTCCGATGTGGGGATTAAATGGGTGGCGTTCAAATTATTACTGGGCTCAGTCCTATTAGGCACAGATCCTTTATGACGTCAAGAAGGACCTGACGTAATGGCCAATAAATGTTTTAATGTCATTGCACATCTCGTCCCATAGTTAGAGGCAAATAAAACTCTGTCCACCTAAAACAGCCTCTTTGAGTCTGAGAAAAACAATAGTTTTGCCATCGAGAACATTGTCTGCGTTATCAATAGTTTTGTAATCCTTAGCTGTAGTTATTTATCTATTTTTCCATTCTTAATCCCTGTACCAACCTTATGCCTCTCCCAGTCTCCTTCTTCAACCTGCTATTTAATTTCTCCCACCTTCTCTATCATGTTGTGGTGGTGCTACCTAGCTGTCTAGCTAGCAAGGCTACTTCAGCACTAGAGCTAAGTTAAGAGTTATAAATTATTTGTCATAATCGCCTCCGTTTGCATTGCAAGCATGCCAAATATACCCCATGTACTGTATGTGCCCTCCTTGGATGCACAAAGTGGAGACTAAGCGTGTCCACGTGAAAAAATCTATGATTATTTAATGTGGATGCTCTATTAATGATCATGGTTTTGGAATGAGATGTTGGATGAGCAAGTGTCCATAGACTTTTGGCCATGTAGTGTATATTCCAAAATAATTTCAGCACATAAATGTTGCAGACATAAAATCATTTATAGAAACATCACTTGAGTGCGTAAACTGCATTTCCAGGGTTTCCAGGAGGATTTACAAAAAAGTGTCCCACTATACCTTAGTTCCCCCTAACAATCATAAAACTGTGTTTAGGGTAGAGATGGCATATACTGATATGTACAATTTTCAAAGCAGTCAGTCTACTGTACCATTTATTTTGCACTCTGATCAAGGATATCATCTCTCTTACTCTTGCATCCTCCTCAATCTCCATTGTAGGTACCGTATAGATAATCTGGGGAAAATATTATGGAAATGAGGCTGAGAAACCACCCACCCAAAACAGCATAGCATACAAAGGAGAGAGTATGAATACTGCTAACATTTGATTAAAAACATGTCTATAATTTTATCTAAAGGTTTAGCATACACGGCTTAATTCATATGGTTATCCAAAAATACATGATGAAGTGATCGCTACATCTTACCTGCAAGCTTTAAAATTCATCATTTGTAACCTTAGCTAAAAAAACCTTGTCGCGGGCGGTGGATTTTCCCCCAGAGTATGGTGAGATGTTTATTCTTTTTGTCGAAGTCTTCTCCTTCAAGTTTAAAATTATTGATGTATGATGTGGGGGCAATTTGCCTGACGTCGTCGTTCACAAATCTAACAAGCATATTAATTACATCTGACGTTAGCGCATAGTAACGTCAATGTTAACTTGGCTATTATTAAGCTAGCTAACTTTGGTTAATAATGTTAGCTCAGGTTCTTATAAAACTCTTCAAACAAAATATATAACATTAACTTGCTGACTATTTAAATAAATATAACGTACGCTACTTAACTATCAACGAAGTTGATCAGTAAGTTAGGTCGCGTTGTGCTTCAATTCGGGGTGATTATTCCAAGCTAGTTTCCAGCCCAAAGCACTGCCATTCCCAGATTTATCTTGGTTAAAAACATTACATTCGTATTCATGACGACAAATAACTATTCTGTCATGGATATAGTCGAAATGTGTGGCCGTTATTTACTGAAACGAAGTAACTACAGAACAGATAGGAAAGCACATTCTTCCCATACAGTAGCAGCTATCCCTAGTAATGAACACTGAATGCAGTTCACAGTGAACTGGGTAAATCAGCTCTACTACAATTCTATTCTAAACATTATAAACTTGGATACACAGTTCAACAAGAACACATACCATGAGGTCCTAGATAAGTATTAGTCCAGGTGGAGTCTGAAAAGGTGTGTTTTCAGGCCACGACGGATAGCAGGCAGGGTTGGCATGGAACGTAGGGGAATGGGAAGCTCGTTCCACCACTGGGGAGCTAGGGTGGAAAAGCTCCGCAGTCGGGACGAGCGGGTGCCATTGACACGGAGGGGGGGGGAAGTGCAAGTCGCCCTGCAGTAGATGAGCGAAGTGGTCGAGCAGGAACATAGTTCTGTATCAAGTCCTGCAGGTAGACAGGGCCTGTCCTATTGGCTGCAGTGTAGACCAGGGTCAGAACTTTGAACCTGATACTGGCTGCAACAGGCAGCCAGTGGAGTGACCTCAACAGGGGGGTGACATAGGAAAATTTCGGGAGGTTGAACACAAGCCGGGCAGCTGTGTTCTGGATGAGTTGAAGAGGCAGGATGGCGCAGGCTGGTAAGCTTGCGAGCAGGGAGTTACAGTAGTCCAGGCGTGAGGTGACCATAGTCTGGACCAAAATCTGGGTGGAGAAGGTGGTCAGGTACGGTCGAATCCTCCTGATGTTGTACAGGAGGAACCTGCAGGACCGTGCCGTCGCCCTGACGTGGTCTTTGAAGTCCAGCTGGTCGTCTAGGACCACTCCCAGGTTCTTTGCAGAGCGGGAGGCAGCCACCATGGTCCCGTCGACGGTGATGGAGAGGTCAAGTAGTGGGGAGGTCTTGTATGGCATGAAGCGGAGCTCTGTCTTGTCGAGGTTGAGCTTCAGGTGATGGGTAGTCATCCATTCAGAGATGTTATATCTAGAGAACCTAACTAACATTAGCAGGCATTTAATTGACGTAAACGTTAATTACGTCACCCGGATCATTTTTTGGAGCCCGGATAAAATTTCTTGACCAGAGGAATGATTAAGTCATCTTAGAATCTTCATCTCCACCGCTCCTAGCGAGCAGGCAGCGTCGATATAGCAACAGATGCTGTTTTAGAACGTCAATACGTCACAGAGGGCTTTAACAGCTGTTTCAGAACTTGAATACGTCACCCGGATCAATTTTGCAGCCCGGATCAAATTTGTTGTGACACCTACTTCCTCAGAAAATGGCATTTTTGTGGAGCTTCAACTCGTGTTGCGACAACCACCGGAACACCTCGTCCAGGTGTCTCAGGTATGTCTGAAAGTCAGGTGAATATACAATTATGTCGTCAAGATAAATCAGTCATGACTTGTTCACCTGGTCCCCCAGGCACCTCTGCATTAACCACTGGAACGTCGTGAGCACGTTCATTAGCTAAAAAGGCATACGGTTAAAATGGTACAGGCTAATGGGGGTAGTAAAGGCCATCTTCGTACGGTTCGCGGGATCTACCTCCACCTGCCAGTAGCCACTAGCCAGCTCCAGGGTTGAATACCTGGCCGCTTCAATCCCGTCAAGGACTCCTCGATGCGGGGCAGAAGGTAAGCGTCACTGTGCGTCACAGCATTCCTCACGAGGACTACCAGCGTGGCTCACGGCCTTCTCCGCAATCACTCCACTCCCCAGCATATCTCACAGCAGGGGCCGCAGCTCTGGAAAGAGACTAGGGGGGAGAGGGCGATACCTTTCGCGGCTTGGAGGAGCATCTTCTGTTGGAATATTATGGAAAACAGCATCGGTCTTACCAGTTTGCGGCCCATGATAATTACTCCTCATGGGCCGCAAACACCCCAGCCCACCCCCGAATCAGCTCCCAGAACCATTGTTGCTAGTCGGGTGCCAGGCCCTCGGCTTCCGGTAGGTCCAGGAGTCTTCCTAACCCGCCAGGGTTTGAGTAGTCCAGACATCCACAACCACTTCTCCTGGGCTGGGAGTCTGCAGCACCATGTCGCAGCCACCCTGCACCTGTGAGGGGTCAATACTGGCAATGGTCACCAGGGGGCGCTGTCAGGGCAACTCAAAGAGGTAAGGGTGAACATTAGCAATGAGTAGGAGTACATAGCCTCCTCGTACTCGGATCAGCCCTCTTGCCACCTTCCACTCACCCCCCTCGTCCACTCCTTCCACCAGCACTGTCCTCCACCACTCACTTGGGCCCAGTGTAATACTTCCTAGAGGACCGGGAACTGGACAGGATCTCGCCGGGTGAGACGGGCACTCCCCAACTGGTCCGGGCCAGGGGGGTCATTCTGAAGGTGGTAGCAAACTGCGAACACTTTCTCCCACTCGTGGCATGCCTTCCCCTGCTGGCTGGCTACAAACCTTAGCGCCACTGGCTGTGTGCCCCGCATCACCTCTCCTCAGCAATGTTGAACAACGCTCATCCCCAGCACCCCACAGTCAGACCCCTGGCAATCGTCCTGCACAATAACAACCCCCTTTTCTGGTACATGAACCCCCCATTACAAAATCCATCACTGCATAACCGATAAAAGGGATTTGCAAACCATTTTCTGCCCGCAGATTGAGCCACTCCAGGACACCGGGATTCTGTAGGGGCCGGTCTCCAAAACATTGCCTGTAGTACCCCTCACTGAACAGGTTGACCTGTAAGCCAGTGTCCAGCAAGCAAGGGAATTTTCGCCTAGCAACCTCCACCTCCACCTGGGGGCACCCGCCCAGCACTCCTTTCCTCTGCCGTTCCTCTTTCTCCGGGCCTGAGTGGCCAAAGCTATTATGGGCGTTTGGCTTGCCGGCCCCTCCTCCAGGGTTTTTCCTACTTGGTAAATTATTTGGTAGCCGCCAAAATTATTTCACGGACCGACAAAGGGAAATCACGACCGCCAAAATGACAATAATTGAGAAAACGGCAAATAAAATCATATCCGAATGAATTTCAGTTCATTTGGATTTTTCCGCCAGCGGATGGCGATATGTTATACTAGACGCCTTTAACATGTCGGTACTAGGAGATGGGAAGAAGAATATAGAACCACGACTCAGTTGTTCAGTGCGTGCGACTGACTTGGTAGAAAGTGATAGTGAAGAGAGAGCGCTCTCCAACTTTGAATGACCTTTGAAGCTCTAACTTCTGAAAAGATAAAGGCTTTAACCCTATCCACGTTGGCGCCCTAGTGGTAGACGTATCAGTTTCAATTACAGTATTCATGTTTGTCTGAAATAATAAACTAGGCTACAGCTTTAAGAAAACTTTGTAAATGTTTAGCCACTGCAGGGCAATAAAATAGGAGGGTGCTATTAAGAGCCCAAAGCGCTTACGACCCTCGTCTAGCCACGGCCACAGACTGTAAAATGCACCATTTATACATGCTAAGAAAATCATGTTCAGATATAGAAACAATTATATATATTTTAAATGTTGTACAAATCAGCATTCTGCGTTTTCCTTTGCTTACTGCACTATATAGGCTACAGTAGCCTACCTGATGCACTTTCAGTTTAGAAGAAACCTCATTTTTTTCTCCAAAATCTCTCATATAAATATGTTTATAAAACCCTGGAGAGTTTATCTTACATTTCCCCAAGGTCCAGTACAGTCGACATTTCCACATTTCATTAATCAAATGAGACTGATTAATTTTTAACCTAACTTAGGAATAATAAGGGTAAACCTCAATATTCCATAGTTATTACCTATATTTCTGGCACCCCATGTAAGAGTTTATATGTTGTCGGGAAAGCGAGGATTAGGCAAAATGTGTATTTTCTGTATTCAGCGGTTCCAACTCTAAATCAGGTTTTAAGATTAAATCATTTTATTAAATGAAAAACAGTCAACAGACTTAAAATCACTAATTTATGTAGGCTGACTACATATAATTTACAAAAAGGAAGACATTAACCCAGACATTAATTAGAAGATACCAGTAAAGAGAGAGAGACTAATAAACCAGAAAACATTTACCCTCCTTCAGCTGAACAGGAACAAAAAAAAACACCACCACAAAAAAATAAAAGGGGGAAAAGCTTAATCACCAACTCCAACTGAATTGAGGCTTCTTTCCTTTGGCCCCCTAAGTACCTACTCCACAGGGAGGGGATCCCAGCCCTGATTGGGTTAAGGTGTAGAGGGGAGGGGTGGTGGTCATTTATGACAAGGACTGGTTTATTTAAAGGCGGATAATTTCTTATTAATTGAATTTATCTTGTGCTGTTAAAGGGATATTTCACATTCATGTGACAGAAGTAATTTTGTGGAGCCTACCCCATCATATTTGCATAGCGTGAATACTAGCAACGTCAGCTGTCCCTGCTGACCGTTAACGGTATCCCCGGTAGTCCTGGTTGTCAGGCTCCCCAGTCACTCCCATTCATTTTCGGGACCTCACCAAAATGAATAGTTTTAAAGCACACACTAACTACAGCAGATAATACATTGGTAAAAGAGAACACAATGGTGAAAAGGTATTCACTCAGTCACTGCACTGTGGAAAGGTCAGGCAAAGACTATATACCCCCCTTCCAAGATGGCAGCATGTCTATTGTCTCTGTTCAGTGCTTGTTTGTTTGTTTGTTACTAGCAATTTTTATTGAATTTTAGCATCATTTTTTTTTTCACTTTTTACTAAGGTTTTTTAGTTGCTGTTTTATATATTGTTGGAAGTCCCTGTCTTGCTCTGCAAACTGTGGCCTATTCTGAGAGTTGCCTTACTCTCCAAACTGTGGCCTATTTCACATGCTTGGCCTACTCAGCAGCCTGCTATCAGCCTAAATTTAGCAAACGCCCAGCTATCTGCCCAAGCTCAGGCTGCAGTAGCAGCCCAGCTACCAGCCCAGGCCAGGCCAGGCCAGGCCCAGGCCCAGGCTTTAGCAGCCCATCCTTCAGGACCAGGCCCAGGCTACAGCAGCTCATCCACCAGGAGAGGCCCGGGCCCAGGCCCAGGCTACAGCAGCCCATCCACCATCAGAGGCCCAGGCTACAGCAGCCCATCCATCAGCAGAGGCCCAGGCCCAGGCTACAGCAGCTCATCCACCAGGAGAGGCCCAGGCCCAGGCTACAGCAGCCTATCCACCATCAGAGGCCCAGGCCCAGGCTACAGCAGCCCATCCACCATCAGAGGCCCAGGCCCAGGCCCAGGCCCAGGCCCAGGCCCAGGCCCAGGCTACAGCAGCCCATCCACCATCAGAGGCCCAGGCCCAGGCTACAGCAGCCCATCCACCATCAGAGGCCCAGGCCCAGGCCCAGGCTACAGCAGCCCATCCACCATCAGAGGCCCAGGCCCAGGCCCAGGCCCAGGCCCAGGCTACAGCAGCCCATCCACCATCAGAGGCCCAGGCCCAGGCCCAGGCTACAGCAGCCCATCCACCATCAGAGGCCCAGACCCAGGCCCAGGCTACAGCAGCCCATCCACCATCAGAGGCCCAGACCCAGGCCCAGGCTACAGCAGCCCATCCACCAGGAGAGGCCCAGGCCCAGGCTACAGCAGCCTATCCACCATCAGAGGCCCAGGCCCAGGCTACAGCAGCCCATCCACCATCAGAGGCCCAGGCTACAGCAGCTCATCCACCAGGAGAGGTCCAGGCCCAGGCTACAGCAGCCCATCCATCAGCAGAGGCCCAGGCCCAGGCTACAGCAGCTCATCCACCAGGAGAGGCCCAGGCCCAGGCTACAGCAGCCCATCCATCAGCAGAGGCCCAGGCCCAGGCTACAGCAGCTCATCCACCAGGAGAGGCCCAGGCCCAGGCTGGCTGCCTTGGCAATCCTCGCTGGCCTTGCACACTGCCTGACAAAGTAAAAGAATCTCTGCCGGACAGCCAAGATGGCTTCTTTTATTATTTTATCTTTTATTATTTTATTTTTTGCTTTATCTATCCTGGACCCTGGGACTCATACAAACTCCGTTCAACCACCTGTCTATGAACATGTGATTTCTCCAGTGGTGAGTGTCCCCTGCAAAGGTTCCAGTTCTATCCCTGTTAGTTTTAGTTTTCTTTTAGTTTCTGTTTTTAGTTGCCCTTTTAATTATGCCTATTTTGCACAGTTCACCTCAGTCAAGCTCCTTCAGGATTGTTTTCTGAAATCCGATGCATCTCGCAATGTTTCTGACTTCTCAAAAACAAAGGATGCTATTTGTGCTTCTTATAGGAAAAAATGCCTTATTTTTTTATTGCTTTTACTGTCTGGCAACGTTAAACCCAATCCGGGTCCTGTACCACTGTCCGATACGTTGTCACAACCAGCTAGCCACGAGACTACCCAGCTACCTGTTAACACGGTGAGTTCAAAACAGCATCAGACCAAACTTTTCCAGACCGTTAATCATGCTAAGGTTATATGGGACCCTAAAGTTAAACCAAAAGGAGTTTTTGGAGGGCACATTAACGTTAGAAGTCTTATGTCCAAATGTGAACAACTTGAAAAGCTTCTGTTAGATTCAAACCTGGATTATTTAGGACTATCAGAGACATGGTTAACTCCAGTATCCCCTTTATGTGCCGTTAACATCCCAGGCTACAACATATTTAGGAAAGACCGCACTTGCGGAAAAGGCGGAGGTGTTCTGTTATATGTAAAATCATGTTTTCAATGTGTACAGATTGATCTCCCTCACAACGCCCTGGAATGTGTTGGTGTTACCATCAAACTTTCCACTGAAATGTCTTTCAGTGTCATTGTGTTGTATAGGCTGCCGAACGCAAAGGAAGGTTTTTATGATCACCTGTCAGAAATCCTGAAGGCCTGCAGTGGGAAGGAGGTTCTCCTGATGGGTGATTTTAACCTAAACTGGCTCGACAAATCGCGGCGAAAGAAGCTTAAGAACATCACAACCAGATTTAACCTAACACAGTTAGTTAAGAACCCAACTAAAATTACAAGTTCTTCTAAAACTCTGCTAGATTTGGTATTTACAAACAAAATTGACCGTATATCTAAGACCTATAACCTGATCACAGGCATTTCTGACCATAACCTCACACTGGTGTCTCGACAGCTATCTAAGGGACGTTATAGAACCCAACATAATAGTAAAAGTCAAAATCCCACATCCTTCATCCCGAATAAAGATATAGAACGTATGAAAAATGAACTATTTGCGATAAACTGGGAGTCAGTAACAACGGAGGAGAACTGTGAGAGGGCATGTGAGGCCTTTAACTCAGCCATATCACAGGTCCTCTCCAAATTCACCATCACAGCACAGAGGAAACACAACCACAGGCAGACCATACCATGGTTTAATGAGCAGTTATGGACCCTTATGAAAGAAAGAGACGCAGCTCTTAAAAAATCTCTTAAATCAGGCCTGGTAACTGATAGAATGGTTTTTAAAACCCTCAGAAATAAAGTGACAAGACAGCTTAGAAAAACCAAAGCAAATTTTTTCTTAGAGGTTATAAATCAAGCTAAAGGGAACAGCAAAGCCCTATGGAACTGCATCGATCAACTATCAGGAAGAGTGCGAGCTAGTAATGGGCCCATAGAACTCAACATGCATAACCGGAATAGTCCAGCAGCTATCACAGAAACACAAAAGGATAGCCAGGAGGTTGCTAATATTTTTAACAACTATTTCATTGAGTCAGTCTTAGAATTAGGTAGACCCTTTATGGACGTCCAGCTCCCCACAGTTAGCGCTGTTATGATCAGCGATGTTAAGCTTTGTACCTGTAAACAAAACAAAAGTGAACAAACTCCTCTCATCACTGTCCAACTCAAAGGCGAAGGATACCTGGGGACTAAACTCGGTATTTCTTAAAAATCATAAAGAAGGATTAAGTAACCCCATTACTGTCAGGGGTAGCGTGGGAACGAAGGACCAGACGCGACAGTAGGTGTACAGAGGATGCTACCTGAACACCACAAAGCGGGAGCGAAAACCCCGCTAACAGGGAATAACAATAATCAAACAAAATATAACTCTCCACACCTGGAGAGATACCGCTACAACTGAAAACAACCCTAAAGGCGAAAACTCTTAACACTTTATACAATGCAATAACAACAAACAAAAACCCTATAGCTCACAACGAGGGAACCGAAACCAAAAACTCTCTTGCAAAACGAGATAGCCCTGCACACACGGGCGGTAACAATAATGGTGATATAAACGACAACGAAAAAACAATTGCACCCTCGGTACGTGGACTATAATGCCCGATAAATGGTGAAAGCAATGAAAACAAAATAACGCTTACGAATTCCAAAACGCGACGAGAGCGGGACTGGAAAAGGATGCTATCCTACGATACCGGCTTTCCTCGAGAAACGAATGGCAATATGGAAGCGTATAATAACGCTGACGTGTGCTTTAAATACTGACAGGTAACCCTGAACAGGTGAACACACTGAACTGAAAACCAAAACCTGAAACGGACTAGGAAACCAAAACGAAGGAACGCAACGTGAGCGCTCTCCAGGGAAGTGGACAATATACAACAAGCAGGCGGAGAAACCATGACAGGACCCCCCCACTAAGGGACGACCCCAGACGATCCCTCAAGCCTGCGACCCCGGAAATCCCTGATAAGTTGAGGGTCCAGAATATTTTTGGAGGGAACCCAACTACGCTCTTCCGGACCATAACCCTCCCAATCGACTAAGAATTGGAAACCTCTCCCAACCCGTCTCTCGGCCAAAATACGGTGGACAGTGTACACTGGACCTCCCTCCATCATCCGAGGAGGCGGCGGTGGCTTCTCAGCGGAGGCCAGCGGGCTAATGAGGACTGGCTTAAGCCGGGAGACATGAAACGTGGGATGGATACGCATAGCACGGGGGAGCTGTAATCTTACCGTAACCGGATTAATGCGCCGTAAAATTTTAAAAGGCCCAATAAACCGGGGTGCGAGTTTGCGAGACTCCACCTTTAATGGCAGATCACGCGTAGCGAGCCACACGCGTTGTCCTACCCTGAATGAGGGGGCAGGACGACGTCGTCTATCAGCTGCCACCTTGTGTCTAGCAGCAGCGCGCTGAAGCGCAGTCCGCACCCGCTTCCAAACAGAGTGACACCTCCGAATAAAGGATGTCACGGAGGGAACCACTATATTACTTTCCAGCTCAGGGAATAGTGGGGGCTGATACCCCAGTTGAGCCTCGAAGGGCGAGAGACCTGTGGACGCGTTGCGCAAAGTATTATGGGCATACTCAGCCCAGGCCAGGTGTGTACTCCAGGAAGTGGAATTAGAGGCCGCCAGGCAACGCAGAGTGTTCTCCAGCGTCTGGTTAGTGCGCTCGGTCTGTCCATTCGTCTCAGGATGGAAACCAGACGACAAACTGACCGAGGCACCAAGCAGAGAACAGAATGTGCGCCAGAATTTGGCCGTGAACTGGGGGCCGCGATCAGAAACCACATCCAACGGCAACCCGTGTAGCCGAAAAACATGGTCTATCATGAGTTGCGCCGTTTCAGAAGCTGAAGGTAGTTTTGACAATGCGATAAAATGGGCCGCCCTGGAGAAACGATCTACCACGACTAAGATCACCGATTTACCCAGTGACATAGGCAAACCGGTGATGAAGTCGAGGGCGATATGGCTCCAAGGACGGCTGGGAATGGGAAGAGGGCGCAAAAGCCCAGAGGGTGGGAGACTAGAACCCTTACTGCGGGCACACACCGGACAAGCCGCAACAAAACTCCGAACATCCCTCTCCAAACTGGGCCACCAAAACCGCCGAGAAAGAAAGTCCTTAGTGCGGTGAACGCCCGGATGGGCCGCTAATTGAGAAGTGTGACCCCAACGTAATACCCGGGACCTAAGCTTCAGCGGAACGAATAAACAGTGAGAAGGGCCCCCCCCAGGCCCAGGATCTGATCGCACTGCCCTCTGAACTGCAGCTTCAATGGCCCAAATAACTGGAGCCACAATTTGGTCGGCGGGAATGATAAATTCGGGGGCAGGAGCCCTGTCCGAATTATCAAAGACGCGAGAAAGAGCATATGGCTTACGTTCTTGGAGCCGGGGCGATACGTGAGCAGGAAATTAAAGCGCAAGAAGAATAACGCCCACCGGGCTTGGCGAGAATTAAGCCTCTTGGCTAGCTGCACGTACTCCAGGTTCTTATGGTCCGTCCACACCGTGAACGGATGCTCCGCCCCTTCCAGCCAGTGACGCCATTCCTCCAGAGCCATTTTGACTGCTAAGAGCTCCCGGTCCCCCACATCATAATTTCTCTCGGCAGGTGTTAACGCACGAGAAAAATAAGCACAAGGATGCATCTTGTGGTCAATGGGGGATAGCTGGGAGAGAATGGCCCCCACTCCTAACTCCGATGCATCTACTTCTACAACAAAAGGAAGGGAGGGGTTGGGCGTGACAAGGATAGGTTCCGACGTAAAGCGTCTTTTGAGTTCAGAAAACGCCGCTTCGGCCCTCGAGTTCCATTGGAACCGGGAGGAAGAAGTCTTTTTTGTAAGTGAGGTAATAGGGGCGACTACCGCGCTAAAATTACGAATAAACCTCCTGTAGAAATTTGCGAAGCCTAAAAAACGTTGAACCTGTTTAAGAGAGGATGGCGTGGGCCAATTCTTAACGGCCGAGACTTTAGCTGGGTCCATCTGAACCTTGCCTTCTGCCACAATGAACCCCAGGAAAGACACTGATTTAGTGTGAAAGACACATTTTTCTGCCTTTACAAATAGCTGAGCCTTGAGCAGCGCGTTAAGGACCTGCCTGACATGGCGAACGTGCGTGGAAAGATCGGGAGAAAAAATTAAAATATCATCAATATAAACAAAAACCGATTTTTCAAGCATCTCCCTTAGCACGTCGTTAACTAACGCCTGAAAAACTGCGGGGGCTCTAGTGAGCCCGAACGGCATCACCTGATACTCGTAGTGTCCCGAGTGGGTATTAAACGCAGTTTTCCACTGGTCTCCTTCACGAATGCGGACGAGGTTGTAAGCGCTGCGTAAATCCAGTTTGGTAAAAATAGACGCCCCCTGGAGGCGTTCGAAGGCCGAATTCATAAGCGGGAGAGGATAACGATTCTTAATAGTTATCGCGTTAAGTCCCCTGTAGTCGATGCATGGCCTAAGACTACCGTCCTTCTTCTTGACAAAGAAAAACCCGGAGCCCGCCGGAGAAGTGGAGGGTCTAATGAACCCGTTGGCGAGGGATTCCTCTATGTAATTCCTCATAGCGGCACTCTCAGGGGCCGATAAGGAATACAGCGCTCCCCTGGGGGGAATCGAGCCAGGGTATAGCTTGATGGCGCAATCATACGGCCTATGAGGAGGCAGAGAAGTGGCGCGTTGCTTACTAAAAACCTCCGCAAGATCAGTGTACTGCTGAGGAACATTAGCTGGCACTGGAAATGGAATAGCTCCGCCCACCTGAACATTCTCCAAATCTGATTCCGAGTCGCGAGGGATGTCCCAATCGATCTCAGAAGGAGAGCTCTCCTCCTCCCATAAATTAAACCCATCAGCAAGCGAATCCCAAGAAAGACTCCCCCTGGTGTCGCGAGATGACGCTACAGACCCGTGAGCCCCATGGAGAACACTCTCCTCCTGTTCGCTGTCCGAACTGAAATCGGGAAGGGAGCGGCGCGAGCTGCCAGATCTAACAGCTCTATCTCTAACACAGTGGTGTCTGCACTGAACTCCCCAACGGAGAATAACCGAATCCTCTGCTCCCCAGTTAATATTGGGCTTGTGCTGAACCAACCATGAGTGACCCAGAACAAGGGGGTATGTGGGAGAATCTACTAAAAAAAAATTTATACGCTCCGTGTGATCCTGGAACGGAACTGACAGTTTTAAGGAGCTGGTAACCCGTCGAATAGCGCCCGTACCCAAAGGGCGACCGTCGAGAGCCGTTACTAACCGTGGAACGGAAAGAGAAACTGAGGGAATCCCCTGCTCCCTAGCCCACTTAATGTCCATAAGGGACTCTACTGATCCGGAGTCAATAAAGGCGATACAGCTGTTGGAATGCTTATTCCAACTCAGCTGCACAGATACTAGAGTTCGAGGAGAAGTTTGATCTTGTCTCACTAAGGACCTCGATTCCCTTAGCGAGACTCCTCTTTTCCCGCTAGTTTAGGACATTGATCTCTGTAATGCCCAGCGCGTTTACAATAACGACACCATGCCTCTCTCGCCCTGGTAAACTTGGGATCCCGTACAGCCGTCCCATCTACCTGCATGGGCTCCTCAGAAAATGAGGAAACCGGAACAACCACCGGACGAGGCACATAAATAGAGGACCGACCACTGCGTGGACCAGCGAATCTCTCTCTCTCTCTCTCTCTAATCCGATTGTCTATTCTGATAGCCGTAGACACTAACGCACCGAACGAAGCGGGTGGTTCGAGTGCAGAAAGGGCATCTCGAACTGAATCCGAAAGTGCTTTAATAAATAGAGCGGTAAGCGGTCCGTCCGGCCACCCAGTCTCCCCTGCGAGTGCACGAAAAGCAATAGAAAATGACGCCACCGTGTCGGAGCCTTGACGAAGATAAGTGAGTCGCATCGCCGCCTCCTGACCGGAAACGTCATGGTCGAAAACCGACGCCATCTCTTCTGCCAACCTCTCCATAGTGGACATCACGGGGGAGCTTGCTCTGATTAAGGGATCCGCCCAAGCGAGAGCCGTGCCTGTTAAAAGTGAGAGAATAAACGATACGCGGGCCTCCTGAGTGGAAAACCGAGAGGGTTGTGATTTAAAAAATATAAGACACTGCGTCAAAAACCCCTTACACTTCCCGGTCTCTCCTCCATAGCGAAGCGGGAGTTGTAATTTGGGCTCGCGTGGAACGGGAATCCCTACAGGATCAGGAGGGATTAGTGCCGCCGCAGTTGGTGCTTGTATTACCGGGATTGAAGGTGAAGTAACCTGGGGAGATGTAATCGTCATAGTTAAAGTGCGAATGCTTTCCGCTAAATCACGCAACCCGTCTCCCTGATAGCGCAGCTGATTGCCGAACTGTGCTTGCTGAGAATGTAGGGCTTGGACGGAGGCTTGAAGAGCCCTAATGCCGGCCTCATGGCCGGAGATTGCAGCCTCCTGAGCTGAGAGAATTTGCCCTAGGTTCTCGACTGTCGCTGGTGCCTCCCTACTGGCTTCCATATTCTGTCAGGGGTAGCGTGGGAACGAAGGACCAGACGCGACAGTAGGTGTACAGAGGATGCTACCTGAACACCACAAAGCGGGAGCGAAAACCCCGCTAACAGGGAATAACAATAATCAAACAAAATATAACTCTCCACACCTGGAGAGATACCGCTACAACTGAAAACAACCCTAAAGGCGAAAACTCTTAACACTTTATACAATGCAATAACAACAAACAAAAACCCTATAGCTCACAACGAGGGAACCGAAACCAAAAACTCTCTTGCAAAACGAGATAGCCCTGCACACACGGGCGGTAACAATAATGGTGATATAAACGACAACGAAAAAACAATTGCACCCTCGGTACGTGGACTATAACGCCCGATAAATGGTGAAAGCAATGAAAACAAAATAACGCTTACGAATTCCAAAACGCGACGAGAGCGGGACTGGAAAAGGATGCTATCCTACGATACCGGCTTTCCTCGAGAAACGAATGGCAATATGGAAGCGTATAATAACGCTGACGTGTGCTTTAAATACTGACAGGTAACCCTGAACAGGTGAACACACTGAACTGAAAACCAAAACCTGAAACGGACTAGGAAACCAAAACGAAGGAACGCAACGTGAGCGCTCTCCAGGGAAGTGGACAATATACAACAAGCAGGCGGAGAAACCATGACAATTACATGTATTGTCAACCTGTGTATAAATGAATGTATGTTTCCTTCCACCTTGAAAACAGCTATTGTAACACCAATATTTAAATCTGGTAACCAAAAGGAAGTCAGCAACTACAGACCCATTAGCATACTCCCTGTAAAAATTCTAGAAAAGGTTATAGCTAAACAGCTCACAGTTCATCTAAGCAAAGAAAAGCTGTTACACCCTATGCAATTTGGCTTCAGAGCAAACCACTCTACGGCCACTGCATGCTGCTACTTCCTTGAGGTTATCAAGATGAAACTTGACAAGGGAGGGGTGGTTGGAGCAGTTTTTCTAGATCTCCGTAAAGCATTCGACACTGTAAATCATACTGTACTTCTATCTAAACTCTCGAACTTCAAACTCTCGCCCAACGCACTCAAATGGATACAGTCGTATCTATTTGATCGCTCTCAATGTGTCAAAATCCTGGATAAAACATCCCCACTGAGAGCCTGTACCATGGGAGTGCCGCAAGGATCAATCCTAGGCCCATTGTTGTTCAGTCTATACATCAATGACCTTCCTGCTGTCTGTAAGGATGTGGAGATACAGATGTATGCTGATGATACGGTCCTGTATGCACATGGGAAAAATAGTGAGACAGTTGCTGCTAAACTATCTGCAGCAATGGAAAGGGTAGCAGAGTGGCTGAGACTATCTAGCCTCACTCTGAACACAGATAAAACGGTCACCATGTATTTTTCAAAGCGCAAACAGTGTCAACACCCAAGCATTTATATAATGGGCCAAGAGATAAAAAATGTAGAAGTGTTCAAATATTTAGGGGTCACTCTAGACTCACAACTGACCTTCAAAAGACACATTAAAAAGATGTGTCATGTTCTTAAATTTAGCATAGCAAATTTCCGTCACATTCGAAACTCCTTGTCAGTTGAAGCAGCCAAGACCTATCTCAATGCCATGATACTACCGTATGTCCAGTACTGCATAGTATGCTGGTCTCAGGCCAACAGGTCTGTCCTGAACCCAGTACGGTCACTATACGGACAAGCCCTTAAGGTTCTAGACAAAAAGTCACGTCAGTATCACCACTGTAGAATTTTAGAGAAGTATAATATGTTGAGTCTAGACAACCTAATGATCTACTCTAATGTCCGTTTAGTCCACAAGATAATACATAATGCAGCCCCCCCACCCCTGAAGCCCTTTGTTCAGCTCCGCTCAGAATCAACCAGCCGAGCCTCTAGGTCCACCTCTAGGGGTGACTGCAACATCCCAAAACGCACCTCAGCTTTTGGTCAAACTGCCTTTTCCTATAAGGCCATTGAGGAATGGAATAAGCTCCCTGACCACATTAAAATTATCACAGATCATCGCAATTTCTCCCATGTGGTTAAGAAGAGTATTTTAAGTAATCAACAGTGTCAGCACTGATTGGGGGAGAGGGGGGGGTGCTGTCCGGGGGGGGTACTAAATTCCATGTTGTTTTAATATGAATCTAGGTAGGTTAGGCTAGAACTGAGACCCCTTGGCATTTTATGTAGGCTACTAGAAAGTAGAAATAACTGTGGTAATAGAAGTAATAGCACATTGAAGTATGTTTTATGCTATGTATTGTCCTCGTTGAATGAACAGGTGGTTTTGTCTATTCATGATTGTGTATTTTATTGTGTATATGTTCATTGTAAGGACTACAGATGGAAATTAGCTCTTCTGCTAAATCTGGTGTAATCATCTCTTTGTTTTATTTGAAACAATTAATGTATATGCACACTGTCCTTTATAACTTCAATAAAACTAAAACTAAACTAAACCTCTTGTGACGTCACTGGGCAATATGTAAAAAAGGAACGTTTTTAGGGGGCGCAATTTTTCTCTGTATTTTGCCCTTGTGGCCTCTGGAAAAAAATGGAATTTTTTTTTTAAATCACCCTCTCCATGAGCCCAAAATTGTAAATCCGTTAAGAAATGTAACCTGCATGTTGCCCTTTAATAAATTCTGAGGCATGTTGGGCCATAAACTGCTTCCTGTTCTGGGTCTCCTCAGAAATAATAAACTCGACACCCTACGGATGGGAGAGGGGGGGGGGAGGAGAAGAGGAGCAGGCTACGTTACTCTAAATATTAGATATCCTACAATGTATATTCCCTACATAAGTGGCACCCCGTGTGAGGACTGTTACAGAGATAATCCACTGTAATTAATTTTTAGGCTAATATTTTTAGAATGCATCCCTTTGCCATTAGGTCCGGCGTCAGGCAGGGATGTCCTCTAGCATCCCTCCTGTACGTCATCTACCTTGAGCCGTTCCTCCAGGCCATCAGGGTTAATCCGGGCATTGCTGGTTACCCACTGCCCGGTGTCCGGGGGGACCGGCTTAGGGTGATGGCATACATGGACGACATCAACATCGTCGGCACAGACAGTCACTCTATAACTACAGCCAACAAGGTGTTAGGTGACTTCTGTGCGGCCACGGGCACCCTAGTCAATAGGGACAAGAGTGAACGGTTCCTGTCTTGAGATTGGAGTGAGCCACTAACTGCTTCCTTTCCTGTACGCAGGGATAACATCAAGCTCCTGGGGGTGATCTTCCAGTCAGACGGAGAGGGAAGGCTGAGCTGGGAGGGAGCCCTCCGCCACGTCCAGGCCAAACTCCGGAGCTGGAGCGTGCGCCCTCTGACTCTGACGGGTAAGATCCTAGTCCTGAAGGCAATAGACTTTCCCATTGTTCTGTACGTGGGGAGGGTGTTTCCCCCAGACAAAGCCACTAGTAAACTTATTGCTCGAATGGCCTTTCGCTTTGTCTGGGGGAGCACCATGAAATTAAAAAGAGCTACCCTCCACAAGAAAGAGAAGAATGGGGGCATTGGGGTCCCAGATGTAGTAAATATCATCCTGGTGCAGGGTCTGGCCACACTGGTCCAGAACACTCAGAAGGTTAAGAAGGCCTCTGGTACTTTTGCTAGGTACTATGCCACTCCCTTCTTGAGGGCAATGGGCCTGTGTGTGCTGGACCTGACAATACCATATAGCTGGGACCCCCCATATGTATATCGAGCCCTGAGGGCCTTTGGAGGTTCTTCCTTTTTTGTCTGTCTTGTAAATAGTGTCAGTTATTGTGGTGTCTTAATTGTTTGAATGTATTGTAACTGGGAAAAATTCCCCCATAAATTATGTGCTTTTATGAAATTTGAATGTGAAGTGTGTGTATGGAAATGTTTTTATTAGGAATGATTTTAAAAAACCAATAAAAACAAATTTTTCTCTGTGGGTGATAGCTGCCCTGAGCATGCTGTGAACTCCGAAAAATACAATTCAATCATGTCACTGAATTGCATTTCTGAAATGTCTAACATGAAAATTGATAGGGGAGTCATTTTTATATGGCTGTAAAACACACCTAGAATTTTTGTATTATAATATCACCAGAATAAATGTGTAGCCATGTTGTTTTCTTCTATTTACAGGTGCAGCTCAAAAAATTAGAATATCGTGAAAAAGTTCAATATTCTTTGTCACTCATTTCAGAAAGTGAAACTCATATATTATATAGATTCATTCCACATAGAGTGAAATATTTCAAGTCTTTATTTCTTGTAATTTTGATGATTATGGCCTACAGCTAATGAAAACCCAAATTCAGTGTCTCAGAAAATTAGGATATTGTGAAAAGGTTCAATATTGTAAACTCATGGTGTCACATTCTAATCAGCTAATTAACTCAAAACACCTGCAAAGGTTTCCTGAGCCTTTAAATGGTCTCTCAGTCTGGTTCAGTAGGCTACACAATTATGGGGAAGACTGCTGACTTGACAGATGTCCAGAAGAAAGTCATTGACACCCTCCACAAGGAGGGTAAGCCACAAAAGGTCATTGCTAAAGAAGCTGGTTGTTCACAGAGTGCTGTATCCAAGCATATTCATAGAAAGTTGAGTGGAAGGAAAAAGTGTGGTAGGAAAAGGTGCACAAGCAACAGGGATAACCGCAGCCTTGAGAGGATTGTCAAGCAAAATCCATTCAAGAATTTGGGGGAGCTTCACAAGAAGTGGACTGAGGCTGGAGTCAGTGCATCAAGAGCCACCACGCACAAACGAATCCAGGACATGGGCTACAAATGTCGCATTCCTCGTGTCAAGCCACTCCTGAACCAGAGACAACGTCAGAAGCGTCTTACCTGGGCTAAGGAGAAAAAGAACTGGACTGTTGCTCAGTGGTCCATCCTTTTCAGATGAAAGTAAATTTTGCATTTCATTTGGAAATCAAGGTCCCAGAGTCTGGAGGAAGAGTGGAGAGGCACAGAATCCACGTTGCTTGAAGTCCAGTGTGAAGTTTCCACAGTCAGTGATGATTTGGGGTGCCATGTCATCTGCTGGTGTTGGTCCACTGTGTTTTCTGAAGTCCACAGTCAACGCAGCCATCTACCAGGAAATTTTAGAGCACTTCATGCTTCCTTCTGCTGACAAGCTTTATGGAGATGCTGATTTGATTTTCCAGCAGGACTTGGCACCTGCCCACACTGCCAAAAGTACCAAAAGCTGGTTCAATGACCATGGTATTACTGTGCTTGATTGGCCAGCAAACTCGCCTGACCTGAACCCCATAGAGAATCTATGGGGTATTGTCAAGAGGAAGATGAGAGACACCAGACCCAACAATGCAGACGACCTGAAGGCCACTATCAAAGCAACCTGGGCTTCCATTACACCTCAGCAGTGCCACAGGCTGATCGCCTCCATGCCACGCCGCATTGATGCAGTAATTCATGCAAAAGGAGCCCCAACCAAGTATTGAGTGCATAGAAATGAACATACTTTTCAGAAGGCTGACATTTCTGTTTAAAATATCCTTTTTTATTGATCTTATGTAATATTCAAATTTTCTGAGACACTGAATTTGGGTTTTTATTAGCTGTAAGCCATAATCATCAAAATTACAAGAAATAAAGGCTTGAAATATTTCACTCTATGTGTAATGAATCTATATAATATATGAGTTTCACTTTCTGACATGAGTGACAAAAAAATATTGAACTTTTTCACGATATTCTAATTTTTTGAGCTGCACCTGTATATCTAGTTACATTTTTTATTTATGTTGAAAATATGAAGAAATGTTTATTTATAGACAGCATGCACCGATATTTCGCAGCCGTTGAAGCCTCCAACTCCCATACTTCATCGCGGCGCTGTAACCAGGGTAACTAGAAGCCTGCTGTCAGAGTTCTAATGTAACGTTACAGTTAGAAAATTAACTTAATCCCTCACTCAAGCAGGCTGACACTCGGCTGCGAAAATGGAAATGCCAGTGTGGCAGTTGACATAGCTTTTAGATCTGACGTTACCTAGCATTAGCTTTCACTTCAATCTTCAGAAAGCATCAACACAACCAGTGTTGAACCAATGAGCTAGGTTAATTAAGTTTACCACATCAGACAGCTAACTTTGTTAAAAGGTAAACTTGCCTACCTTAGGTTTCTTCTTTGCATTATATCCAAGTAAATTAATCCACAAGTAATCCACAAAAAATGAAAGTTGCTAGCTAGTTAGCAGCAGTCATGATATTTCATAGTAAAATACATGTACTATATATTTTGATTAGTTTTATTGGTAACACTTTACAATAAGGGGACACACCTCATGCCTTAACTACTTAGTGCAGATAGTCTATTTTTTCTCGCCTGCGAGACAGTTTTACGCAACTGAGACACGCGTTGCTCCTGCAGCCAAACTATTAGTGGAAAACCCAAACGCGGTATTTTAACTTTATTGGTAGACGATTCGCGACGATTTCTGGCCAATGCGTAGTTTCTAAGTGTCACTATCTTTCCGTAGCAAGTCCATTTAACAAGCACTCCCCACCCAGCCTATACCTACCCATGCGTGACATAGTGGGCAATAGCGTCTATGTTGGGAGTTCATAAATATATGTATTCATCATATAATATCAGAATTCCGTCCAGCAACCAGATAAACCCACCAATAGCCCGACCGTATGCAAATACAGCGGTGCAAATCGCTGCTCAATCAATACCGACATAAACAAGTGAAATCATACAATGCCATTCTACTATCAATATCTGCTATTAAATATGGAATTCGTGTGCAATCCTCCCGTGGATTTAAGCGTAGATATGTCCCTTTCAAGATTCCGTGGTCATTTATTGTCTTGGACAATCCGTTTGAAAAATACACAGCGCATTGGAACACTATTAGACAAACGAAACTATCTCTGCGTAACCCCCCCTCCCTGATAGCACTGCTGTGACGCTTTCAATTTTATTCTGGTTTGATCGACAATTGTTTTATCCAATAGAAGGCACGACAAGCTTCCCAAAAGTTATTTACATGTGTAATTGAAAGCTTGGATTAACTATTTAAGGGCGAGCGTAACTGCAATACTTGTTATATCACGACAACTTTACGCGGGCATGCGCAGATGACGCATTTGGTTTGACGCGTTTGGTATGACGCAGTTGGTCTTACGCAATAAAACGGCGCACAACTTTGAAGAGACTTTTTAGTACTTTTCCCCCGAAGTCGGTCAGAAGAGGACAACAACAGAGATTCTTCTAATCCCTGTAGCATAGATTCTGTGGAAGAGGTGCCTATCAATATGGGGAAGATATCCTCCTCGACATGTAAGTATTACTGCTTGTAATATTTTGAGTATATACATTCGTTTTTCCACTGCGTGCTATATTTTTGTATTTGCATCGGTCGTAATAGACCACTGTTAGCCTGCTAATAATGCTGAACATATTTGCAAAACACACTTTTTCAGACTCCACCTTGAATAACTACATGTATACGGCAAATTATATAGTACGTTCTTTCCGTTTATTTGTTATTTTCTATTTGGTTTAGCTATCTCATAGCTTAGAATGTATAGCTGACTGTATTCGGTTGATGACTAGCGATAGCTTCTATGTTGTGAGAAAGTAGCGCTTTCGTGACTTAGCTTCGTAGATTGTGTCTATGACCTTCAATATGCACTTATTGTACGTCGCTTTGGATAAACGCGTCTGCCAAATAACTGTAATGTATTGATACTATTGTGTTCGTGACGTTCCCGTAGTGGCTCGTGGTGGCCTGCTTTGTTAGAATTCATAGCATTCACAATGAAATTGCGTATTTTAGCGCTGTTCTGTTTGGTTGCTCAGTCGTAAGTTATAAACTCCTCAAAAAAAGTTCGGAAACGTTATTTCGGTCGATTATTCCTCCCCTTTAATAATACCAATTGGTATTGTATTTTATATCGTTGGAAAGCCTGATTAGTCACCTTTACAACGAGGTACAACTTGTAAGGATCATGCATTCGTGGAATGAGCAACACAGCTAACCGTGTGGGTAGCGGCCCAACAAAATGTGCCAAAATCCCCTGCAATATTCTTCTGTTGGTATTCACTCTCGTTTTGAGTTGCTTGGTGGACTGGATGATTGCACTCTCCCACAGTAATAAGGAAAAAACAACACATATTGGCCATTTTTACACTTTATTCATTTTACACTGTCAGGGACCTCAGTAGCGTGTGGAAGATCCATACGCAGCCACAACAGCTTGGCACCTCCTCCTCATGCTGGTCACCAGCCTGGTCACACACTGCTGTGGGATGGCATCCCATTCCATCCCACTGGCATACACCTGCCAGCACTTGAAGCTCAAAACGAGAGTGAATACCAACAGAAGAATATTGCAGGGCATTTAGGCACTTTTTTTTGGCCCGCTACCCACACGGTTAGCTGTGTTGCTCATTCCACGAATGCATGATCCTTACAAGTTGTTACCTCGTTGTAAAGGTGACTAATCAGGCTTTCCAACGATATAAAATACAATACCAATTGGTATTATTACAGGGAGCGGAATAATCGACCGAAATAACGTTTTTTTCCAAACTTTTTTTGAGGAGTTTAATTTAATGCCTCCCGATTTGCCGTGAAGCTAGAACATTGGTAGTGTTTTCCGATATTATTTGTATTTGTATTGTAATTTCCTTTGGTGCATAATGTACTCTATGGGGTATGTAGTATATCCATGGGTGATGTTTTTCACTTAGGAAATGGAAAATATGTATTCAAATGTACTGTGTCCAGATGTGTGCAAGATGAATTGTAAAATAAATAAATAAAATAAATAAGCAACAGTTGTGAAACACACTACAGTAGTAATGCCATCCTATAGCACGCAAGCAAAATATAACATTAATGTAGCATTACTAGAAGTACAAGACGTGAATGATTTTCATATTTAGCTGTGTGTACCACAGTGGTTAATTAAAGCTTCTAGCATTAGTAATTTGTTCCTATAACATGCTTGACCCTCCACCTCAGCCACTCCAGCAGTGCCTCGACCAGTTCAGAGTGAAGCCACTGCAGGACCAGATCCTTCCAGCCCCCCCCCATACTGAAGACCGTGCCATGATGAGTGCATGTTTGCCCACGAAGGCACCGGCACAGGATGAAAGCCTAAAATTTATTTTATTAAGTATTGAAGGATAATTGGTGAAAAAATGCAGCACTTGGCATCAAACACTGAACTGAAACTGTGCAATATCAATGTTTTCATCCATCTAAGGATCGTAAGTTAAAATGTATATGCTTTTTATAAAGGACAAAAGCTTTTAAATAATTTTCCTCGGAGAGTTTTAGGGTAGGTTAATGGACACCTAGATATCCACCCCCCTGTAACAGATCCAAAATAATTCCCACATGAAAATGATACAAAGGAGAGTTAAATGAGTCAAAAGGTTGATTTCACTGAAATGTAGAATTTATTTAAGATTTACAGCTATCACATTTTAGCCAATTTGATATGTTTGGAGACCCTGGGTACATCAGGGCTAAACTGCTTACATTTCGTGTCATAGATCATTAGTAAGTTCAGTATCATCACCCTGCGATTAGAATGCTTGTGGACAAAGGAGTTTATGATCCAGGAAATGTGTAGTTTTACCTGTTCACTTATGTACCACTCAGGTATTTTGAAAGAAATATATATTTTGGTAAGTCATTTTTAGCAAAGTTTTGCTTGCATTTCCGCACATTTATTTTGACCTTAAATTCCTGAAAATAACAAATCTAAGTTTTGTACAAAAAATGGTACACCGTTTTTGTTTCATTTAAGCCATTTACCAAGTTTTATGTGGATGCGCAACACCTGGAGTTTATAAAGTCCTTAAACAGATACCCCATGATTTACCAATTAAGCCATCTGCACTAGAGGGGTTAACTAATGCAGACTCATCATGATTTTAATGGCATGAATTAACTGCATGATGTAGCATGAACTCTGTGCGGCCATATTAATAAAACGATCAAGCCATTATTAATTAATGTGATTACTGTACACTTAAT